>CM035406.1:98907999-99507999 GCA_020310875.1 Ceratopteris richardii
TTCCATGCTTTGACCTTTTCCATGTGAGATTTCTTCATCATCCTCTGAGGTGTCTTGTTCTTCAATCTTTGGTTGTTCTCTACCAAGCTTTGGAAAATCTTCTTCAAGATTATATGGTAAATTGACCTTCCTGCATGAATCCTTCATACCATGAATTGTTCTCATCAAAAACTACATCTCTGCTTACCAAGAATCCTTTGTTGGTAGGGTTGTATAACCTGTAGCCCTTTTGATTGTTGTCATATCCAATAAATACACACCTTTCTGCCTTTGGATCCATCTTGCCTCTAACCTGTGAAGGAACATGAGCAAAAGCAATACATCCAAAAATTTTACAATGATCTAAGCTTGGTCTTCTTCCATTCCAAGCCTCATATGGAGTCATCCCATCAAGGGATTTTGAAGGCAACCTGTTAATCAAGTAAGTGGCTGTAGATACAGCCTCGGCCCATAAGTAATTAGGTAAATGCTTTTCATTTAACATAGACCTTGCAGCTTCAACAATTGTCCTATTCCTCCTTTCTGCCACTCCATTTTGCTCAGGAGTGTACCTTGTAGTTACCTCTCTTTTGATTCCTCTTTCTTGAAGAAAAGAATCAAACTCATGGGAGAAGTATTCTCCCCCTCCATCTGACCTTAGCCTTTTTAGTGATTTACCTGTTTGATTCTCCACAAGAGCCAAATATCTTTTGAAACATGAAAAAACTTCATCTTTGTGTTTCATAAAGAATAGGATAGTCCATCTGCTGCAATCATCAATAAAGGAAACATAATACCTTGATCCAGATATTGAAGCTTCCTTGCTAGGTCCCCATACATCTGTATGAACCAACTCCAAGAGATCTCCATGCATATAACCTTTCTTCATGAATGGTAACCTGTGAGACTTTCCAAATTGACATGCACTGCACTTATAAATCATATGTTGTTTTGACAAATTAGGAAGTCCAAGTACACTTTGGTCCCTGCAGATTTGCTTTCATGACCTTTCACCAATATGTGCTAACCTTTTGTGCCATACTTCCGATTCTGTGAGTGTCTGACTACCATAATTAAAGAGAGCAATGTTTCTAGTGTCCTGTAATTCAAATGTGAACAATCTACCTGTCTTTTCACCTTTTGCAATTCTTCTGAATCCTTGACTTGGATCTTCAACAAATGCTCCTGCTTTTGTGAACCTGACTTGCAACCCTTTCTCTACTATCTGCCCAACACTTATCAAATTCTTTGTAATGGTAGGGACATAGAGTACCTTACTGAGTAGGTTGATGTTTCCATCAGGTGCTTTGACATTGCCTATTTTCTCCACAGGATGTTTTGTATCATCTCCTGTTTGTACCTCATGCTTATTCCTTGGATCTTCTAAATCTGATAGGAGTGCCACATTTCCTGCCACATGATTTGAACAACCTGAATCTATGTAGAAAACATGCTCATCAGATTTACCTTGTGGCATAGCCATGTTCATGATCAATAATGAATCCTCTTTGTTTGAGTCTTCTGTGTAGTTATTGTAGTCTCTCCTTCCTTTGTAGCCTCCTTGATAGTTTGAATGATTGTAGTTGTTGTAGTTGCCATGGTAGTTGTTGAACCTTCCTCTTGAGTAGCCATAACTTCCTCTATTGTATCCTCTACCTCTTTGATTCCTGGAATTCCTAAAGCAATTTCCAGTTGTATGATTAGTTAATCCACAAGTAGAACATGAGTTGGAGTCTTGGGATCTCCCCCTGCCTTGTCTACCTCCTCTTCCTCTACCTCTGCCATGTCTTCCTCTACCTGCATAGTTAGCTTGATATGTACCTGCTTCATCATCCACTTTCTTTGCCTTTCCTTTGTTATCTTTAGACTTGCTTTTATCCGTGCATAAAGCTGAAGATTGATTACCTTTAGAGCTTTCTCCATTTTTGATAAGCTTTGCCTCTTGAGTAAGTAGTTGTCCAATGAGTGTGTTGAAATCAGGTACATGCATGTCCATGTACAAATCCATAGCTGTGGTGAATGCTTCCCACTTATCATCTGCCTTCAAGCCATTGATGACCTGCCTTACAATTTGCTCTTCATCTATTACCTCTCCAATGCTTCCCAACTGATCCGCTATGTCCTTGAGCTTTGTGACAAAATCAGACACATTTTGTTTGGGAGCCTTCTTGAGAGTTGTGAAATCCAGCCATAGTTGATGCTTCCTAGCTTTGGTACTTGAAGAAAAGAAAGCTTCAAGTGCATCCCACACTTCCTGAGATATCTTACAACTTCTAATGTGAGGCAACAAAAAATCTGAGATAGAGTTGAGGAGATAAGACCTTGCAAGTGCATCCTTGGAGAACCATGTGCTCAATCCTTCTTTCTCTTCTTGTGTTGGTTGACTTTTGTTCCTGAAACTTGGCATAACTTCATCTCCAGCCACATAACCATATAAACTTCTACCTTGGAGATAGGCTCCATTCTTAATGACCAAGCTGAGTAGTTACCTCTGTCTAATTTGTCAATTGATGAAGGAAATCCATCTGCCATGTTGTCCAACCTTGCTCTGATACCACTGTGAAGAGATGGATAGGTATGTGCTTGAAGATGAAGAGGTGTTGCAAAATCCTTCATCTACACCAGCCAAATGAACTCCAGGAGTATAGGGTGGGCCCTTTTAGCTTGCCAATGGATGTATTAGATACCCTATGTACCTTGGAAGATCACTCTCAAAAAGATAGATCAAAACAGATAAGTTGGAGTTAGCTCAGAGGTGAAAACTTGCTATTCTTGGTTCATACACCTGTCCAGTGTTTTACATAATTCTTTGATCACAGCAGCAATTAGCTCAATTCCTCTTGGGGAAGTCTAGGCAACTTAAAGAACTAACTTTCAAGAGTAATCTCATAAAAAATAATGAACCACACACTGAGAATGAGTTTTAACAAGTGATGACATCATCCCGATTTTCACGGGCTGCTACAGAAATAGACCAGTGAGCAGAAAAATCAACATAACTCAAAATGTAGGAATTCAATTATTATGAGAATTTAATAGTTATACTAGACAGTAAGCTGAATCCAACAAGCTTTAAATCACTGAATTTGGATAAGTAACCACTGAGCAATGGCTCTGACAAGTTGAGTGAAAAAGTCAGGTACCTGACAGAGAGGTGAAGATGAACAGACCCTGTTGACTTCAAATGAACATAACTGAAGTTTGCAACATCCAAATGACATGAAAATTTAAGAGCATATAGTAGACTTATAGAGCTAACTTTACCAAGTTAAATCACTGAAAATGATGCACCAAGCTCAGAGAAAACATCTCTGCAAGCTGACTGAGAAAAACTGAGAGTAATGGCAGTGAGTAGTACACTTCACAAGAACATGGAAAGATGAACTCAAATAATCATGAAAATGAAAGTATATTGCTTGTACAATACAATGACTTACTGATACATATGTGTGCCTTGTACTCACACCTTGATATGGCATAAAGCTCAGCTCTTGGAGGTCTTCACATAGGTCTCTCTAACCACGACTAAAACTGCCATCTATTTATAGTTGAGTTTGGGAGGCTAACTTCCCTCAATCACTCTCCAATCAATCAATGATTGATTTGATTCTCTACCTACCACAAATCACGAATTCGTGGCTCCTCTTTCCATTCTTGATCAAGTGGACTCAACCACTTAAGATTCTCTTACTTTTACATTAAGTAAACTCTTCAAAAGTTACAAGAGGTAGTTCACAAGTGAACTTTACATAGTCTTCTTTTTAAAGCTTCTTCTAAGACTTTGTGAGACTCAAGCCAATACTTAGGCTTGTCATAGACTTGCTCCAACAGCTCCCCCTCAAGCCAAGTATGCTTAAGGTCTTCAATCTTCCAAGATTACCTGCAAACCAATCATAGCCTTGAATTTGCAAAGCTTTGTACCATCCAATGCTTTGGTTAGAATATCTGCACATTGTTGATGAGTGGACACATATGATATTTGAATCTCTTTGCTTAGAACCTTCTCTCGTACATACTGATAATGAACTTCAATATGTTTAGTCCTTGCATGAAAAATAGGATTAGCAGCCAAGTGAATAGAACTCATATTGTCACCAAAAATAGTTGGAGTTCCAAACTCCAATCCAAGATCTTTGAATAATGTCTTCATCCACATAGCTTCTTGTGTAGCTATAGCAAGACCTCTATATTCAGCTTCAGTAGAAGAGAGAGCAACTGTGGGTTGCTTCTTGGATGACCATGAAATAAGCTTTGAACCTGCAAAGGTAAGATAACCTGAAGTGCTCCTTCTATCTTCCTTGGAGCCAGCCCAATCTGCATCAGAAAATAGCTTCAAACCTAAATAAGATACATAAGGATAATAAAGTCCTTCATTTATGGTTCCTTTGAGATACTTGAGAATCCTTTTGGCAGCATCCATATGTGGTTTCCTTGGTGTGTGCATAAATTGGCTTAGCACACTCACACTGTAACATATATCTACTCTTGTCAATGTGGCATAGTTGAGACTACCCACTAGACTTTGATATGATGTGATGTCCTCTATGAGTTCACCTTCATGTGAGCTCAATTTGTGATTGACCTCCATTGGAGTACCTGCAATCTTACAATGTTGCATCTTGAATTTTGCCAACATGTCCTTAATGTACTTCCTTTGAGTGAGAAACAAACCATGATCTTTGTAGACAACTTCCAAACCTAGGAAGTAGGTAAGTGAACCCAAATCACTTATCTTGAACTCTTCTCTCATCTGATCTTTGATCTTCTTCATACCATCTGCATCATTTCCTGTCAATATAATATCATCTACATATACACATAGGTAGATGACCTCCGAATTACTCTTTTTAATAAAGAGTGAAGGATCTGCCTTGCTTGGTTGAAAGCCTTTGTCCTGCAAGAATGAAACAAGCCTGAAATTCCAAGCTCTTGGAGCTTGCTTGAGACCATACAATGCTTTGTTAAGTTTACACACATAATCAGGATAAACTTGATTCTCAAAACCAGGTGGTTGTGCCATATATACCTCTTCTGTTATCCAACCATTCAAAAATGCATTCTTTACATCTAGTTGAAGTATCTTCCAATTCTTGGAAGAGGCAATACTAAGCAAAACCCTAATAGTAGGCATCTTTGCCACAGGAGAGAAAGTCTCCTCATAATCAATTCCCTGAGTTTGTGCAAAGCCTTTTGCCACAAGCCTTGCCTTATACCTGTTAATTGAACCATCAGAATTCTTCTTGAGTTTATAGACCCATCTTGAGCCTATTACCTTCATGGATGAAGTCTTGGGCACCAAATCCCAAGTGTTGTCTTCCTCAAGTGCTTCAATCTCTTCCTTCATTGCATGCTTCCATTCTGTTTTTGCTTTGGCCTCTTCAAATGATGATGGCTCCTCTTGGTTTATGTCCTGTGCTATGTAGATAGAATGTTTAGTTACTAATGAGGTGTCAAACCCATACCTTTCTGGTTTTTTCTTTTCCCTCATAGATCTTCTTAGGCCATGATGTGATGATTCTGCCTCATGTCCAAGTTCCTGCAATTTTGCTTTACCTTTAGACTTCCATGCTTTGACCTTTTCCATGTGAGATTCTTCATCATCCTCTGAGGTGTCTTGTTCTTCAATCTTTGGTTGTTCTCTACCAAGCTTTGGAAAATCTTCTTCAAGATTATATGGTAAATTGACCTTCCTGCATGAATCTTCATACCATGAATTGTTCTCATCAAAACTACATCTCTGCTTACCAAAAATCCTTTGTTGGTAGGGTTGTATAACCTGTAGCCCTTTTGATTGTTGTCATATCCAATAAATACACACCTTTCTGCCTTTGGATCCATCTTGCCTCTAACCTGTGAAGGAACATGAGCAAAAGCAATACATCCAAAAATTTTACAATGTTCTAAGCTTGGTCTTCTTCCATTCCAAGCCTCATATGGAGTCATCCCATCAAGGGATTTTGAAGGCAACCTGTTAATCAAGTAAGTGGCTGTAGATACAGCCTCGGCCCATAAGTAATTAGGTAAATGCTTTTCATTTAACATAGACCTTGCAGCTTCAACAATTGTCCTATTCCTCCTTTCTGCCACTCCATTTTGCTCAGGAGTGTACCTTGTAGTTACCTCTCTTTTGATTCCTCTTTCTTGGAGAAAAGAATCAAACTCATGGGAGAAGTATTCTCCCCCTCCATCTGACCTTAGCCTTTTTAGTGATTTACCTGTTTGATTCTCCACAAGAGCCAAATATCTTTTGAAACATGAAAAAACTTCATCTTTGTGTTTCATAAAGAATAGGATAGTCCATCTGCTGCAATCATCAATAAAGGAAACATAATACCTTGATCCAGATATTGAAGCTTCCTTGCTAGGTCCCCATACATCTGTATGAACCAACTCCAAGAGATCTCCATGCATATAACCTTTCTTCATGAATGGTAACCTGTGAGACTTTCCAAATTGACATGCACTGCACTTATAAATCATATGTTGTTTTGACAAATTAGGAAGTCCAAGTACACTTTGGTCTCTGCAGATTTGCTTTAATGACATTTCACCAATATGTGCTAACCTTTTGTGCCATACTTCCGATTCTGTGAGTGTTTGACTACCATAATTAAAGAGAGCAATGTTTCTAGTGTCCTGTAATTCAAATGTGAACAATCTATCTGTCTTTTCACCTTTTGCAATTCTTCTGAATCCTTGACTTGGATCTTCAACAAATGCTCCTGCTTTTGTGAACCTGACTTGCAACCCTTTCTCTACTATCTGCCCAACACTTATCAAATTCTTTGTAATGGTAGGGACATAGAGTACCTTACTGACTAGGTTGATGTTTCCATCAGGTGCTTTGACATTGCCTATTTTCTCCACAGGATGTTTTGTATCATCTCCTGTTTGTACCTCATGCTTATTCCTTGGATCTTCTAAATCTGATAGGAGTGCCACATTTCCTGCCACATGATTTGAACAACCTGAATCTATGTAGAAAACATGCTCATTAGATTTACCTTGTGGCATAGCCATGTTCATGATCAATAATGAATCCTCTTTGTTTGAGTCTTCTGTGTAGTTATTGTAGTCTCTCCTTCCTTTGTAGCCTCCTTGATAGTTTGAATGATTGTAGTTGTTGTAGTTGCCATGGTAGTTGTTGAACCTTCCTCTTGAGTAGCCATAACTTCCTCTATTGTATCCTCTACCTCTTTGATTCCTGGAATTCCTAAGGCAATTTTCAGTTGTATAATTAGTTAATCCACAAGTAGAACATGAGTTGGAGTCTTGGGATCTCCCCCTGCCTTGTCTACCTCCTCTTCCTCTACCTCTGCCATGTCTTCCTCTACCTGCATAGTTAGCTTGATATGTATCTGCTTCATCATCCACTTTCTTTGCCTTTCCTTTGTTATCTTTAGACTTGCTTTTATCCGTGCATAAAGCTGAAGATTGATTACCTTTAGAGCTTTCTCCATTTTTGATAAGCTTTGCCTCTTGAGTAAGTAGTTGTCCAATGAGTGTGTTGAAATGAGGTACATGCATGTCCATGTACAAATCCATAGCTGTGGTGAATGCTTCCCACTTGTCATCTGCCTTCAAGCCATTGATGACCTGCCTTACAATTTGCTCTTCATCTATTACCTCTCCAATGCTTCCCAACTGATCCGCTATGTCCTTGAGCTTTGTGACAAAATCAGTCACATTTTGTTTGGGAGCCTTCTTGAGAGTTGTGAAATCCAGCCATAGTTGATGCTTCCTAGCTTTGGTACTTGAAGAAAAGAAAGATTCAAGTGCATCCCACACTTCGTGAGATGTCTTACAACTTCTAATGTGAGGCAACAAAAAATCTGAGATAGAGTTGAGGAGATAAGACCTTGCAAGCGCATCCTTGGAGCACCATGTGCTCAATCTTTCTTTCTCTTCTTGTGTTGGTTGACTTTTGTTCCTTAAACTTGGCATAACTTCATCTCCAGCCACATAACCATATAAACTTCTACCTTGGAGATAGGCTCCATTCTTAATGACCAAGCTGAGTAGTTACCTCTGTCTAATTTGTCAATTGATGAAGGAAATCCATCTGCCATGTTGTCCAACCTTGCTCTGATACCACTATGAAGAGATGGATAGGTATGTGCTGAAGATGAAGAGGTGTTGCAAAATCCTTGATCTACACCAGCCAAATGAACTCCAGGAGTATATGGTGGGCCCTTTTAGCTTGCCAATGGATGTATTAGACACCCTATGTACCTTGGAAGATCACTCTCAAAAAGATAGATCAAAACAGATAAGTTGGAGTTAGCTCAGAGGTGAAACCTTGCTATTCTTGGTTCATACACCTGTCCAGTGTTTTACATAATTCTCTGATCACAGCAGCAATTAGCTCAATTCCTCTTGGGAAAGTCTAGGCAACTTAAAGAGCTAACTTTCAAGAGTAATCTCATCAAAAATAATGAACCACACACTGAGAATGAGTTTTAAAAAGTGATGACATCATCCTGATTTTCACGGGCTCCTACAGAAATAGACCAGTGAGCACAAACATCAACATAACTCAAAAGGTAGGGATTCAATTATTATGAAAATTTGTATAGTTATACTAGACAGTAAGCTGAATCTAAAAAGCTTTAAATCACTGAATTTGGATAAGTAACCACTGAGCAATGGCTCTGACAAGTTGAGTGAAAAAGTCAGGTACCTGACAGAGAGGTGAAGATGAACAGACCCTGTTGACTTCAAATGAACATAACTGAAGTTTGCAACATCCAAATGACATGAAAATTTACGAGCATATAGTAGACTTATAGAGCTAACTTTACCAAGTTAAATCACTGAAAATGATGCACCAAGCTCAGAGAAAACATCTCTGCAAGCTGACTGAGAAAAACTGAGAGTAATGGCAGTGAGTAGTACACTTCACAAGAACATGGAAAGATGAACTCAAATAATCATGAAAATGAAAGTATATTGCTTGTACAATACAATGACTTACTGATACATATGTGTGCCTTGTAATCACACCTTGATATGGCATAAAGCTCAGCTCTTGGAGGTCTTCACATAGGTCTCTCTAACCACGACTAAAACTGCCATCTATTTATAGTTGAGTTTGGGAGGCTAACTTCCCTCAATCACTCTCCAATCAATCAATGATTGATTTGATTCTCTACCTACCACAAATCACGAATTCGTGGCTCCTCTTTCCATTCTTGATCAAGTGGACTCAACCACTTAAGATTCTCTTACTTTTACATTAAGTAAACTCATCAAAAGTTACAAGAGGTAGTTCACAAGTGAACTTTACATAGTCTTCTTTTTAAAGCTTCTTCGAAGACTTTGTGAGACTCAAGCCAATACTTAGGCTTGTCATAGACTTGCTCCAACAGCTCCCCCTCAAGCCAAGTATGCTTAAGGTCTTCAATCTTCCAAGATTACCTGCAAACCAATCATAGCCTTGAATTTGCAAAGCTTTGTACCATCCAATGCTTTGGTTAGAATATCTATACATTGTTGATGAGTGGACACATATGATATTTGAATCTCTTTGCTTAGAACCTTCTCTCGTACATAGTGATAATGAACTTCAATATGTTTAGTCCTTGCATGAAAAATAGGATTAGCAGCCAAGTGAATAGAACTCATATTGTCACCAAAAATAGTTGGAGTTCCAAACTCCAATCCAAGATCTTTGAATAATGTCTTCATCCACATAGCTTCTTGTGTAGCTATAGCAAGACCTCTATATTCAGCTTCAGTAGAAGAGAGAGCAACTGTGGGTTGCTTCTTGGATGACCATGAAATAAGCTTTGAACCTGCAAAGGTAAGATAACCTGAAGTGCTCCTTCTATCTTCCTTGGAGCCAGCCCAATCTGCATCAGAAAATAGCTTCAAACCTAAATAAGATACATAAGGATAATAAAGTCCTTCATTTATGGTTCCTTTGAGATACTTGAGAATCCTTTTGGCAGCATCCATATGTGGTTTCCTTGGTGTGTGCATAAATTGGCTTAGCACACTCACACTGTAACATATATCTACTCTTGTCAATGTGGCATAGTTGAGACTACCCACTAGACTTTGATATGATGTGATGTCCTCTATGAGTTCACCTTCATGTGAGCTCAATTTGTGATTGACCTCCATTGGAGTACCTGCAATCTTACAATGTTGCATCTTGAATTTTGCCAACATGTCCTTAATGTACTTCCTTTGAGTGAGAAACAAACCATGATCTTTGTAGACAACTTCCAAACCTAGGAAGTAGGTAAGTGAACCCAAATCACTTATCTTGAACTCTTCTCTCATCTGATCTTTGATCTTCTTCATACCATCTGCATCATTTCCTGTCAATATAATATCATCTACATATACACATAGGTAGATGACCTCGGAATTACTCTTTTAATAAAGAGTGAAGGATCTGCCTTGCTTGGTTGAAAGCCTTTGTCCTGCAAGAATGAAACAAGCCTGAAATTCCAAGCTTTTGGAGCTTGCTTGAGACCATACAATGCTTTGTTAAGTTTACACACATAATCAGGATAAACTTGATTCTCAAAACCAGGTGGTTGTGCCATATATACCTCTTCTGTTATCTAACCATTCAAAAATGCATTCTTTACATCTAGTTGAAGTATCTTCCAATTCTTGGAAGAGGCAATACTAAGCAAAACCCTAATAGTAGGCATCTTTGCCACAGGAGAGAAAGTCTCCTCATAATCAATTCCCTGAGTTTGTGCAAAGCCTTTTGCCACAAGCCTTGCCTTATACCTGTTAATTGAACCATCAGAATTCTTCTTGAGTTTATAGACCCGTCTTGAGCCTATTACCTTCATGGATGAAGTCTTGGGCACCAAATCCCAAGTGTTGTATTCCTCAAGTGCTTCAATCTCTTCCTTCATTGCATGCTTCCATTCTGTTTTTGCTTTGGCCTCTTCAAATGATGATGGCTCCTCTTGGTTTATGTCCTGTGCTATGTAGATAGAATGTTTAGTTACTAATGAGGTGTCAAACCCATACCTTTCTGGTTTTTTCTTTTCCCTCATAGATCTTCTTAGGCCATGATGTGATTATTCTGCCTCATGTCCAAGTTCCTGCAATTTTGCTTTACCTTTAGACTTCCATGCTTTGACCTTTTCCATGTGAGATTCTTCATCATCCTCTGAGGTGTCTTGTTCTTCAATCTTTGGTTGTTCTCTACCAAGCTTTGGAAAATCTTCTTCAAGATTATATGGTAAATTGACCTTCCTGCATGAATCTTCATACCATGAATTGTTCTCATCAAAAACTACATCTCTGCTTACCAAGAATCCTTTGTTGGTAGGGTTGTATAACCTGTAGCCCTTTTGATTGTTGTCATATCCAATAAATACACACCTTTCTGCCTTTGGATCCATCTTGCCTCTAACCTGTGAAGGAACATGAGCAAAAGCAATACATCCAAAAATTTTACAATGATCTAAGCTTGTTCTTCTTCCATTCCAAGCCTCATATGGAGTCATCCCATCAAGGGATTTTGAAGGCAACCTGTTAATCAAGTAAGTGGCTGTAGATACAGCCTTGGCCCATAAGTAATTAGGTAAATGTTTTTCATTTAACATAGACCTTGCAGCTTCAACAATTGTCCTATTCCTCCTTTCTGCCACTCCATTTTGCTCAGGAGTGTACCTTGTCGTTACCTCTCTTTTGATTCCTCTTTCTTGAAGAAAAGAATCAAACTCATGGGAGAAGTATTCTCCCCCTCCATCTGACCTTAGCCTTTTTAGTGATTTACCTGTTTGATTCTCCACAAGAGCCAAATATCTTTTGAAACATGAAAAAACTTCATCTTTGTGTTTCATAAAGAATAGGATAGTCCATCTGCTGCAATCATCAATAAAGGAAACATAATACCTTGATCCAGATATTGAAGCTTCCTTGCTAGGTCCCCATACATCTGTATGAACCAACTCCAAGAGATCTCCATGCATATAACCTTTCTTCATGAATGGTAACCTGTGAGACTTTCCAAATTGACATGCACTGCACTTATAAATCATATGTTGTTTTGACAAATTAGGAAGTCCAAGTACACTTTGGTCCCTGTAGATTTGCTTTAATGACCTTTCACCAATATGTGCTAACCTTTTGTGCCATACTTCCGATTCTGTGAGTGTCTGACTACCATAATTAAAGAGAGCAATGTTTCTAGTGTCCTGTAATTCAAATGTGAACAATCTACCTGTCTTTTCACCTTTTGCAATTCTTCTGAATCCTTGACTTGGATCTTCAACAAATGCTCCTGCTTTTGTGAACCTGACTTGCAACCCTTTCTCTACTATCTGCCCAACACTTATCAAATTCTTTGTAATGGTAGGGACATAGAGTACCTTACTGAGTAGGTTGATGTTTCCATCAGGTGCTTTGACATTGCCTATTTTCTCCACAGGATGTTTTGTATCATCTCCTGTTTGTACCTCATGCTTATTCCTGTTGAGAGTGATGGATGGATGCACTCAGGAAATCAGTTGGTGCTGCAAATCCTGCTTCACACCTGCCCTCTTTCCTCTTCAGATATGCTTAGTACACTAGCTTAGCTTCCAAATGACATAAAGAAACCATATATGTACTTTGGAAATGGTTTGGGTAATGATCAAACCAAAACAGATAACTTGGTACTTCAAGAATCAAGAAAAACTTTCTATTCCTGTAGTGATACCTGCTCAGACTTTTACTCAGTGTGACCAGCACACTTAAAATTGGAACAATTCCTTTTGGGAGTATTAAAGTACCTTATTAAGCTACCAATCACAAGTGGAATCACTTCAATTGATAAACTATGCACTGAGAAATAATTTTAGCAAAATTATAATCACCCCGACTTTTTAGGAACTCTGCAGACACAGACCAGTGTGCACTTCGAATCGGATTTCTCCCAAATGGCTGAATGAAATCCTCTAAGACTTTGTATGCTTGTATTAGACTTTGAGCTGGTTCCAATGAGCTATAGAATTCTTGATTTGGTTCAGTAGATCCTGAGATATGCTCTTTTGAAGTTGACAGACTTGGAGTAGGAAACTCAGACAAAAACAGAGATGATGAATGTATACTTCTATTGATAAATGTGTTTGTACAATCTCATTAGCTTGACAAGCATAGCTAAATGAGGTATTGTGATGTTGGCTATGAGGTAGCACTCACACACAATGAGTTACAATGATCAAATGGCTCGGGGAGTGAGCTAGAATGAGAGAGTGAACCCGCGACTTTTCTTCTTCAACTTTTATAGGAGTTTGTTCTTCATTTGAATTTGAAATTCAAACTAAGGCTCCCTAGAATCTCTCCTCTAAAAGTAGGGAGATATTCTATCCATTACAACATTCAAATTTCCACGACTTATGAGGTAGGTAAGTGATTACAAGAGATGCCAAGTCATAAAGACTTTTACTAGGGGTAAAAGATAATATCACATAGGACTAGGTTCCTATGGTTCTTGCTTCTCATAGAGATATCCTTCATGGGTTCCAAACCAATTCTTCCAAGTGTTCAAGCCAATGTGTGTAGGCTTGTCTTGCACCAACAGCTCCCCCTCAAGCCAAACACTTTGGCTTAAGTCTTCTTCTTCATTCTTCAATTACTTCCTGCAATCCAATCATAGATTTGAATCTGCATAACTTGTTTCCATCCAATGCCTTTGTAAGTAAATCTGCACATTGCATATTAGTAGATACATATGTCAATTGTATATCTTTACTTAGCAATTTCTCTCTCACATAGTGGTAATGAACCTCTATGTGTTTGGTTCTGGCATGATAAATTGGATTTGCTGCAAGGTGAAGAGAGCTAGTGTTGTCACCAAAGATAATAGGTGGTCTTGTGAATAGACCTAACTCTGTATATAGAAGCTTCAACCAGATAGCTTCTTGAGTGGCATTGGCAAGCCCTCTATACTCTGCTTCAGTGGATGACAAAGCCACTGTAGGTTGCTTCTTAGCTGACCAAGAGATAGGCTTATCTCCTGCAAAGCAAATATATCCTGAGGTGCTTCTCCTATCATCCTTGCATCCTGCCCAATCTGCATCTGAGTAAACTTTTATGTCAATATCTGATGTATAAGGAAAATACAAACCATGACTTTGTGTTCCCTTCAAATACTTCATGATCTTCTTTGCTGCCTCTAGGTGAGGTACCCTTGGTTTGTGCATGAATTGACTAAGCACACTTACTCCATATGCTATGTCAATTCTTGTCAAGGTAGCATAGTTCAAACTACCTACCA
Organism: Ceratopteris richardii; assembly: GCA_020310875.1. Lineage (NCBI taxonomy): Eukaryota > Viridiplantae > Streptophyta > Polypodiopsida > Polypodiales > Pteridaceae > Ceratopteris > Ceratopteris richardii. Next base: position 98,922,215 of record CM035406.1, read on the forward strand.
TACTTTGGTATCCTGTAATGTCTTTGATTTCTTCTCCTTCATGAGCACTTAGCTTTTGGTTAACCTCCATTGGAGTAGTAGATACCTTAGCATCCTGCAAACCAAACTTCTTGACCATATCCTGTACATACTTCTTTTGAGTGATGTAGATACCTGAATTTGTGTACACCAATTCAAGACCTAAGAAGTACTTCAATAATCCAAGATCATTGATCTTGAATTCCTTCATCATTTGCCCTTTGATGTGTCTGATCCCATTGACATCATTGCCTGTAATGATGATGTCATCAACATAAACACATAAGTAAATTACCTCTGAACTACTTTTCTTTATGAATAGAGAAGTGTCTGCTTTGCTCATCACAAATCCTTGGTCTAGGAGATAGGTGGTCAATCTGTAATTCCATGCTCTAGGTGCCTACTTCAAACCATACAGAGCCTTCTTCAATTTACAAACATAATGTACCTTTTTTGGATCTTCATAGCCAGGTGGTTGTGACATGTAGACTTCTTCAGATATCCATCCATTCAAGAATGCATTCTTCACATCCAATTGGTACATGTTCCAATTCTTGGATGCAGCTACACTCACCAAAACTCTGATAGTTGGCATCTTGGCCACAGGAGAAAATGTCTCCTCATAATCAATGCCTTGGGTTTGTGCAAAACCCTTGGCTACCAACCTAGCTTTGTACCTGTTTATTGTTCCATCTGAATGCTTCTTTAGTTTGTAGATCCATCTGGATCCTATCACCTTCATAGAGTCCTTCTTGGGTACCAAGTCCCAAGTATCACTTTCCTTGAGAGCTTCTATCTCTTCATCCATGGCTTCTCTCCATTCTGGCTTTGTAATTGCTTCTTCATAGGTACCTAGTTCTTCATTCAACAAGTCTTTTGCAAGATATACAGAATGTTTAGTTACAAGTGATGTGTCATACCCAAATCTGATAGGCTTCTTCTTCTCTCTCTGAGATCTTCTCATTGCTTGAGTGGAAGTTTCTGGCTTATCCTCTAATTGCTTCATCTTCATTTTTCCTTTGGATTTCCAAGCTTTGAACTCTTCAAGGTTTATTGTATCATCATCTGAGCTTGAATCTTCTTGCTGAGTTGGCTCTTCCTTGGTAAGCTTTGGAAAATCTTCTTCCATGTCATAGGGTAAACTCACTTTCCTGCATTCATTCTCATACCATGAGTCATTCTCATCAAATATGACATCTCTGCTTACCTTGAACCCTTTGTTTGTGGGGTTATAGAATCTGTATCCCTTTTGGTTCAAATCATAACCAATGAAGATACATTTTTCAGCCTTTGGATCTAGCTTTCCTCTTACCTGTGAGGGAATATGCACATATGCTACACAACCAAAGATTTTGCAATGATCCAGAGAGGGTCTCTTACCATGCCAAGCTTCATATGGTGTCATGCCATCAAGTGATTTGGATGGCAACCTATTGATGAGATAAGTGGCAGTGGATACACTCTCTGCCCATAGGTAATTTGGCAATTTTTTCTCATTGAGCATAGACCTAGCTGTTTCCACTATAAGTCTATTCCTTCTTTCTGCTACCCCATTTTGTTCAGGTGAGTACCTTGTAGTGATCTCCCTTTTGATGCCTCTTTCCTGCAAGAAATCTTCAAACTCATTGGAGAAGTACTCTCCTCCACCATCTGACCTTAGCCTTTTCAAGCTTCTACCTGTTTGATTTTCAACAAGTGCAAGATACCTCTTGAAACAATTAAACACTTCATCTTTGTGCTTCATAAAGTATAAAATGGTCCACCTGCTATAGTCATCAATGAAAGACACATAATACCTTGAACCAGAAATGGAAGGGTCCTTGCTAGGTCCCCAAACATCTGTGTGTACCAAGTCTAGGTAGTCTTTATGCATGAAACCTTTCCTTGAGTAGGGTAATCTGTGAGACTTACCAAATTGACATGATCCACATTTGTAAATCATGTGTTGCTTGGATACATTAGGTATCCCAAGCACACATTGATCCCTGCACATTTGCTTTAGAGTTCTTTCTCCTATGTGCCCTAATCTCTTATGCCATATCTCTAACTCTGAAAGTGTCTGATCCTTGTAATTATACAAAGCAATGTTTTTTGTATCTTCTAGCTCAAATGTAAATAATCTACCTGATTTCTCCCCTTTGGCTATCCTTCTGAATCCTTGTTTTGGGTCCTCCACATATGCTCCATGTTGTGTGAATCTGACCTGCAAACCTTTCTCCACAATCTGACCAACACTCATTAAATTCTTAGTTATTGTTGGTACATAGAGTACCCTGCTTAATAGGTTCTGATTACCATCACATGTCTTCACATTTCCAATTTTGACAACAGAGTGTTTAGTGTCATCACCTGTTTGTACCTGATGTTTGCCCTTGGGCTCTTCCAAATCAGAAAGTAGTGCCACATTGCCAGCTACATGGTTAGAACATCCTGAGTCAATGTAAAATAAATGATCATCATTTGTACCTATCTTGGAGGTCATATTCATGATCAATAGGGAGTCATCTTGCTCCTCTGTGTAGTTGTTGTAGTCTCTTCTATTTCTGAATCCACCTTGGTAGTTTCCATTGTGGTTGTTGTTGTAGTTGTTGTTGTATTGATTGTTGTATCCATTGTAGCTTTGATGTTGGTTGAATCTGCCTCTTCCTTGAGAGTATCCACCTCTTGAGTAGCCTCTTCCTCTCTGATTCTTGTAGTTCTTGTAGCATTCATCTGTGGTATGGTTGGACAATCCACAGATGTTGCATGGTGATGAGTTGTAGGGTCTCCCCCTACCTGACTTACCTCCTCTGCCTCTTCCTCTAGATGACCTACCTCTCCCTGCATAATTAGCTTGAGAGGTAGAGCCTTCTTCATCCTGTTTCTTCTTGCCTTTATCTTTAACCTTTTTTTCAGTATAGAAAGCAGAGGGGTTATTACCTTTTGATTGATCTCCAGCCTTTGTAAACTTTGCTTCATGTGTAAATAGTTGGCCCATGAGTGTTGTGAGATCAGGGGTATGCATGTCCATGTAGAGGTCCATTGCAGTGGTGAAACTTTCCCACTTATCATCTGCCTTGAGTCCATTTGTCACTTGCCTGACTATTTGCTCCTCTTCAATTTCCTCTCCAATGCTTGCTAGTTGGTCTGCCACATCTTTGATCTTTGTCACATACTCTGAGACTGATTGCTTGGGCTGCTTCCTAAGAGTTGTGAACTCAATCCATAGTTGATTCTTCCTAGCCCTTGTGTTGGAAGAAAAATAATTTGACAAGGTTTCCCAAGTCTCCTGGGAAGTCTTACAATTCCTTACATGTGGTAAAAGAAAGTCAGATATAGAGTTTAAGAGATAAGACCTTGCCAAAGCATCCTTTGCACACCATTGGTTGAGCCTTTCATGTTCATCCTTTGTAGGTAGTCCTCTGGTCTTGAATGAGGGCAACTCCTCATCTCCTGATATGTATCCAAATAGACTTCTCCCTTGTAGATAGGTCTTCATTCTCAATGACCAAGCCTGGTAATTATTTCTATCCAATTTGTCAATGAAGGAAGGGAAACCATCACCCATGTTTACCTTCTTTGCTCTGATACCACTGTTGAGAGTGATGGATGGATGCACTCAGGAAATCAGTTGGTGCTGCAAATCCTGCTTCACACCTGCCCTCTTTCCTCTTCAGATATGCTTAGTACACTAGCTTAGCTTCCAAATGACATAAAGAAACCATATATGTACTTTGGAAATGGTTTGGGTAATGATCAAACCAAAACAGATAACTTGGTACTTCAAGAATCAAGAAAAACTTTCTATTCCTGTAGTGATACCTGCTCAGACTTTTACTCAGTGTGACCAGCACACTTAAAATTGGAACAATTCCTTTTGGGAGTATTAAAGTACCTTAGTAAGCTACCAATCACAAGTGGAATCACTTCAATTGATAAACTATGCACTGAGAAATAATTTTAGCAAAATTATAATCACCCCGACTTTTTAGGAACTCTGCAGACACAGACCAGTGTGCACTTCGAATCGGATTTCTCCCAAATGGCTGAATGAAATCCTCTAAGACTTTGTATGCTTGTAGTAGACTTTGAGCTGGTTCCAATGAGCTATAGAACTCTTGATTTGGTTCAGTAGATCCTGAGATATGCTCTTTTGAAGTTGACAGACTTGGAGTAGGAAACTCAGACAAAAACAGAGATGATGAATGTATACTTCTATTGATAAATGTGTTTGTACAATCTCATTAGCTTGACAAGCATAGCTAAATGAGGTATTGTGATGTTGGCTATGAGGTAGCACTCACACACAATGAGTTACAATGATCAAATGGCTCGGGGAGTGAGCTAGAATGAGAGAGTGAACCCGCGACTTTTCTTCTTCAACTTTTATAGGAGTTTGTTCTTCATTTGAATTTGAAATTCAAACTAAGGCTCCCTAGAATCTCTCCTCTAAAAGTAGGGAGATATTCTCTCCATTACAACATTCAAATTTCCACGACTTATGAGGTAGGTAAGTGATTACAAGAGATGCCAAGTCATAAAGACTTTTACTAGGGGTAAAAGATAATATCACATAGGACTAGGTTCCTATGGTTCTTGCTTCTCATAGAGATATCCTTCATGGGTTCCAAACCAATTCTTCCAAGTGTTCAAGCCAATGTGTGTAGGCTTGTCTTGCACCAACAATTCCTTGGATCTTCTAAATCTGATAGGAGTGCCACATTTCCTGCCACATGATTTGAACAACCTGAATCTATGTAGAAAACATGCTCATCAGATTTACCTTGTGGCATAGCCATGTTCATGATCAATAATGAATCCTCTTTGTTTGAGTCTTCTGTGTAGTTATTGTAGTCTCTCCTTCCTTTGTAGCCTCCTTGATAGTTTGAATGATTGTAGTTGTTGTAGTTGCCATGGTAGTTGTTGAACCTTCCTCCTGAGTAGCCATAACTTCCTCTATTGTATCCTCTACCTCTTTGATGCCTGGAATTCCTAAAGCAATTTTCAGTTGTATGATTAGTTAATCCACAAGTAGAACATGAGTTGGAGTCTTGGGATCTCCCCCTGCCTTGTCTACCTCCTCTTCCTCTACCTCTGCCATGTCTTCCTCTACCTGCATAGTTAACTTGATATGTACCTGCTTCATCATCCACTTTCTTTGCCTTTCCTTTGTTATCTTTAGACTTGCTTTTATCCGTGCATAAAGCTGAAGATTGATTACCTTTAGAGCTTTCTCCATTTTTGATAAGCTTTGCCTCTTGAGTAAGTAGTTGTCCAATGAGTGTGTTGAAATCAGGTACATGCATGTCCATGTACAAATCCATAGGTGTGGTGAATGCTTCCCACTTGTCATCTGCCTTCAAGCCATTGATGACCTGCCTTACAATTTGCTCTTCATCTATTACCTCTCCAATGCTTCCCAACTGATCCGCTATGTCCTTGAGCTTTGTGACAAAATCAGTCACATTTTGTTTGGGAGCCTTCTTGAGAGTTGTGAAATCCAGCCATAGTTGATGCTTCCTAGCTTTGGTACTTGAAGAAAAGAAAGCTTCAAGTGCATCCCACACTTCCTGAGATGTCTTACAACTTCTAATGTGAGGCAACAAAAAATCTGAGATAGAGTTGAGGAGATAAGACCTTGCAAGTGCATCCTTGGAGCACCATGTGCTCAATCTTTCTTTCTCTTCTTGTGTTGGTTGACTTTTGTTCCTTAAACTTGGCATAACTTCATCTCCAGCCACATAACCATATAAACTTCTACCTTGGAGATAGGCTCCATTCTTAATGACCAAGCTGAGTAGTTACCTCTGTCTAATTTGTCAATTGATGAAGGAAATCCATCTGCCATGTTGTCCAACCTTGCTCTGATACCACTGTGAAGAGATGGATAGGTATGTGCTTGAAGATGAAGAGGTGTTGCAAAATCCTTGATCTACACCAGCCAAATGAACTCCAGGAGTATATGGTGGGCCCTTTTATCTTGCCAATGGATGTATTAGACACCCTATGTACCTTGGAAGATCACTCTCAAAAAGATAGATCAAAACAGATAAGTTGGAGTTAGCTCAGAGGTGAAACCTTGCTATTCTTGGTTCATACACCTGTCCAGTGTTTTACATAATTCTCTGATCACAGCAGCAATTAGCTCAATTCCTCTTGCGGAAGTCTAGGCAACTTAAAGAGCTAACTTTCAAGAGTAATCTCATCAAAAATAATGAACCACACACTGAGAATGAGTTTTAAAAAGTGATGATATCATCCTGATTTTCACGGGCTCCTACAGAAATAGACCAGTGAGCAGAAAAATCAACATAACTCAAACTGTAGGAATTTAATTATTATGAAAATTTGTATAGTTATACTAGACGGTAAGCTGAATCCAACAAGCTTTAAATCACTGAATTTGGATAAGTAACCACTACGCAATGGCTCTGACAAGTTGAGTGAAAAAGTCAGGTACCTGACAGAGAGGTGAAGATGAACAGACCCTGTTGACTTCAAATGAACATAACTGAAGATTTCAACATCCAAATGACATGAAAATTTAAGAGCATATAGTAGACTTATAGAGCTAACTTTACCAAGTTAAAGCACTGAAAATGATGCACCAAGCTCAAAGAAAACATCTCTGCAAGCTGACATAGAAAAACTGAGAGTAATGGTAGTGAGTAGTACACTTCACAAGAACATGGAAAGATGAACTCAAATAATCATGAAAATGAAAGTATATTGCTTGTACAATACAATGACTTACTGATACATATGTGTGCCTTGTAATCACACCTTGATATGGCATAAAGCTCAGCTCTTGGAGGTCTTCACATAGGTCTCTCTAACCACGACTAAAACTGCCATCTATTTATAGTTGAGTTTGGGAGGCTAACTTCCCTCAATCACTCTCCAATCAATCAATGATTGATTTGATTCTCTACCTACCACAAATCACGAATTCGTGGCTCCTCTTTCCATTCTTGATCAAGTGGACTCAACCACTTAAGATTCTCTTACTTTTACATTAAGTAAACTCTTCAAAAGTTACAAGAGGTAGTTCACAAGTGAACTTTACATAGTCTTCTTTTTAAAGCTTCTTCTAAGACTTTGTGAGACTCAAGCCAATACTTAGGCTTGTCATAGACTTGCTCCAACAGCTCCCCCTCAAGCCAAGTATGCTTAAGGTCTTCAATCTTCCAAGATTACCTGCAAACCAATCATAGCCTTGAATTTGCAAAGCTTTGTACCATCCAATGCTTTGGTTAGAATATCTGCACATTGTTGATGAGTGGACACATATGATATTTGAATCTCTTTGCTTAGAACCTTCTCTCGTACATAGTGATAATGAACTTCAATATGTTTAGTCCTTGCATGAAAAATAGGATTAGCAGCCAAGTGAATAGAACTCATATTGTCACCAAAAATAGTTGGAGTTCCAAACTCCAATCCAAGATCTTTGAATAATGTCTTCATCCACATAGCTTCTTGTGTAGCTATAGCAAGACCTCTATATTCAGCTTCAGTAGAAGAGAGAGCAACTGTGGGTTGCTTCTTGGATGACCATGAAATAAGCTTTGAACCTGCAAAGGTAAGATAACCTGAAGTGCTCCTTCTATCTTCCTTGGAGCCAGCCCAATCTGCATCAGAAAATAGCTTCAAACCTAAATAAGATACATAAGGATAATAAAGTCCTTCATTTATGGTTCCTTTGAGATACTTGAGAATCCTTTTGGCAGCATCCATATGTGGTTTCCTTGGTGTGTGCATAAATTGGCTTAGCACACTCACACTGTAACATATATCTACTCTTGTCAATGTGGCATAGTTGAGACTACCCACTAGACTTTGATATGATGTGATGTCCTCTATGAGTTCACCTTCATGTGAGCTCAATTTGTGATTGACCTCCATTGGAGTACCTGCAATCTTACAATGTTGCATCTTGAATTTTGCCAACATGTCCTTAATGTACTTCCTTTGAGTGAGAAACAAACCATGATCTTTGTAGACAACTTCCAAACCTAGGAAGTAGGTAAGTGAACCCAAATCACTTATCTTGAACTCTTCTCTCATCTGATCTTTGATCTTCTTCATACCATCTGCATCATTTCCTGTCAATATAATATCATCTACATATACACATAGGTAGATGACCTCGGAATTACTCTTTTTAATAAAGAGTGAAGGATCTGCCTTGCTTGGTTGAAAGCCTTTGTCCTGCAAGAATGAAACAAGCCTGAAATTCCAAGCTCTTGGAGCTTGCTTGAGACCATACAATGCTTTGTTAAGTTTACACACATAATCAGGATAAACTTGATTCTCAAAACCAGGTGGTTGTGCCATATATACCTCTTCTGTTATCTAACCATTCAAAAATGCATTCTTTACATCTAGTTGAAGTATCTTCCAATTCTTGGAAGAGGCAATACTAAGCAAAACCCTAATAGTATGCATCTTTGCCACAGGAGAGAAAGTCTCCTCATAATCAATTCCCTGAGTTTGTGCAAAGCCTTTTGCCACAAGCCTTGCCTTATACCGGTTAATTGAACCATCAGAATTCTTCTTGAGTTTATAGACCCATCTTGAGCCTATTACCTTCATGGATGAAGTCTTGGGCACCAAATCCCAAGTGTTGTTTTCCTCAAGTGCTTCAATCTCTTCCTTCATTGCATGCTTCCATTCTGTTTTTGCTTTGGCCTCTTCAAATGATGATGGCTCCTCTTGGTTTATGTCCTGTGCTATGTAGATAGAATGTTTAGTTACTAATGAGGTGTCAAACCCATACCTTTCTGGTTTTTTCTTTTCCCTCATAGATCTTCTTAGGCCATGATGTGATGAATCTGCCTCATGTCCAAGTTCCTGCAATTTTGCTTTACGTTTAGACTTCCATGCTTTGACCTTTTCCATGTGAGATTCTTCATCATCCTCTGAGGTGTCTTGTTCTTCAATCTTTGGTTGTTCTCTACCAAGCTTTGGAAAATCTTCTTCAAGATTATATGGTAAATTGACCTTCCTGCATGAATCTTCATACCATGAATTGTTCTCATCAAAAACTACATCTCTGCTTACCAAGAATCCTTTGTTGGTAGGGTTGTATAACCTGTAGCCCTTTTGATTGTTGTCATATCCAATAAATACACACCTTTCTGCCTTTGGATCCATCTTGCCTCTAACCTGTGAAGGAACATGAGCAAAAGCAATACATCCAAAAATTTTACAATGATCTAAGCTTGTTCTTCTTCCATTCCAAGCCTCATATGGAGTCATCCCATCAAGGGATTTTGAAGGCAACCTGTTAATCAAGTAAGTGGCTGTAGATACAGCCTCGGCCCATAAGTAATTAGGTAAATGTTTTTCATTTAACATAGACCTTGCAGCTTCAACAATTGTCCTATTCCTCCTTTCTGCCACTCCATTTTGCTCAGGAGTGTACCTTGTAGTTACCTCTCTTTTGATTCCTCTTTCTTGAAGAAAAGAATCAAACTCATGGGAGAAGTATTCTCCCCCTCCATCTGACCTTAGCCTTTTTAGTGATTTACCTGTTTGATTCTCCACAAGAGCCAAATATCTTTTGAAACATGAAAAAACTTCATCTTTGTGTTTCATAAAGAATAGGATAGTCCATCTGCTGCAATCATCAATAAAGGAAACATAATACCTTGATCCAGATATTGAAGCTTCCTTGCTAGGTCCCCATACATGTGTATGAACCAACTCCAAGAGATCTCCATGCATATAACCTTTCTTCATGAATGGTAACCTGTGAGACTTTCCAAATTGACATGCACTGCACTTATAAATCATATGTTGTTTTGACAAATTAGGAAGTCCAAGTACACTTTGGTCCCTGCAGATTTGCTTTAATGACCTTTCACCAATATGTGCTAACCTTTTGTGCCATACTTCCGATTCTGTGAGTGTGTGACTACCATAATTAAAGAGAGCAATGTTTCTAGTGTCCTGTAATTCAAATGTGAACAATCTACCTGTCTTTTCACCTTTTGCAATTCTTCTGAATCCTTGACTTGGATCTTCAACAAATGCTCCTGCTTTTGTGAACCTGACTTGCAACCCTTTCTCTACTATCTGCCCAACACTTATCAAATTCTTTGTAATGGTAGGGACATAGAGTACCTTACTGAGTAGGTTGATGTTTCCATCAGGTGCTTTGACATTGCCTATTTTCTCCACAGGATGTTTTGTATCATCTCCTGTTTGTACCTCATGCTTATTCCTTGGATCTTCTAAATCTGATAGGAGTGCCACATTTCCTGCCACATGATTTGAACAAGCTGAATCTATGTAGAAAACATGCTCATCAGATTTACCTTGTGGCATAGCCATGTTCATGATCAATAATGAATCCTCTTTGTTTGAGTCTTCTGTGTAGTTATTGTAGTCTCTCCTTCCTTTGTAGCCTCCTTGATAGTTTGAATGATTGTAGTTGTTGTAGTTGCCATGGTAGTTGTTGAACCTTCCTCTTGAGTAGCCATAACTTCCTCTATTGTATCCTCTACCTCTTTGATTCCTGGAATTCCTAAAGCAATTTTCAGTTGTATGATTAGTTAATCCACAAGTAGAACATGAGTTGGAGTCTTGGGATCTCCCCCTGCCTTGTCTACCTCCTCTTTTGAACCTGCAAAGGTAAGATAACCTGAAGTGCTCCTTCTATCTTCCTTGGAGCCAGCCCAATCTGCATCAGAAAATAGCTTCAAACCTAAATAAGATACATAAGGATAATAAAGTCCTTCATTTATGGTTCCTTTGAGATACTTGAGAATCCTTTTGGCAGCATCCATATGTGGTTTCCTTGGTGTGTGCATAAATTGGCTTAGCACACTCACACTATAACATATATCTACTCTTGTCAATGTGGCATAGTTGAGACTACCCACTAGACTTTGATATGATGTGATGTCCTCTATGAGTTCACCTTCATGTGAGCTCAATTTGTGATTGACCTCCATTGGAGTACCTGCAATCTTACAATGTTGCATCTTGAATTTTGCCAACATGTCCTTAATGTACTTCCTTTGAGTGAGAAACAAACCATGATCTTTGTAGACAACTTCCAAACCTAGGAAGTAGGTAAGTGAACCCAAATCACTTATCTTGAACTCTTCTCTCATCTGATCTTTGATCTTCTTCATACCATCTGCATCATTTCCTGTCAATATAATATCATCTATATATACACATAGGTAGATGACCTCGGAATTACTCTTTTTAATAAAGAGTGAAGGATCTGCCTTGCTTGGTTGAAAGCCTTTGTCCTGCAAGAATGAAACAAGCCTGAAATTCCAAGCTCTTGGAGCTTGCTTGAGACCATACAATGCTTTGTTAAGTTTACACACATAATGAGGATAAACTTGATTCTCAAAACCAGGTGGTTGTGCCATATATACCTCTTCTGTTATCCAACCATTCAAAAATGCATTCTTTACATCTAGTTGAAGTATCTTCCAATTCTTGGAAGAGGCAATACTAAGCAAAACCCTAATAGTAGGCATCTTTGCCACAGGAGAGAAAGTCTCCTCATAATCAATTCCCTGAGTTTGTGCAAAGCCTTTTGCCACAAGCCTTGCCTTATACCTGTTAATTGAACCATCAGAATTCTTCTTGAGTTTATAGACCCATCTTGAGCCTATTACCTTCATGGATGAAGTCTTGGGCACCAAATCCCAAGTGTTGTTTTCCTCAAGTGCTTCAATCTCTTCCTTCATTGCATGCTTCCATTCTGTTTTTGCTTTGGCCTCTTCAAATGATGATGGCTCCTCTTGGTTTATGTCCTGTGCTATGTAGATAGAATGTTTAGTTACTAATGAGGTGTCAAACCCATACCTTTCTGGTTTTTTCTTTTCCCTCATAGATCTTCTTAGGCCATGATGTGATGATTCTGCCTCATGTCCAAGTTCCTGCAATTTTGCTTTACCTTTAGACTTCCATGCTTTGACCTTTTCCATGTGAGATTCTTCATCATCCTCTGAGGTGTCTTGTTCTTCAATCTTTGGTTGTTCTCTACCAAGCTTTGGAAAATCTTCTTCAAGATTATATGGTAAATTGACTTTCCTGCATGAATCTTCATACCATGAATTGTTCTCATCAAAAACTACATCTCTGCTTACCAAGAATCCTTTGTTGGTAGGGTTGTATAACCTGTAGCCCTTTTGATTGTTGTCATATCCAATAAATACACACCTTTCTGCCTTTGGATCCATCTTGCCTCTAACCTGTGAAGGAACATGAGCAAAAGCAATACATCCAAAAATTTTACAATGATCTAAGCTTGGTCTTCTTCCATTCCAAGCCTCATATGGAGTCATCCCATCAAGGGATTTTGAAGGCAACCTGTTAATCAAGTAAGTGACTGTAGATACAGCCTCGGCCCATAAGTAATTAAGTAAATGCTTTTCATTTAACATAGACCTTGCAGCTTCAACAATTGTTCTATTCCTCCTTTCTGCCACTCCATTTTGCTCAGGAGTGTACCTTGTAGTTACCTCTCTTTTGATTCCTCTTTCTTGAAGAAAAGAATCAAACTCATGGGAGAAGTATTCTCCCCCTCCATCTGACCTTAGCCTTTTTAGTGATTTACCTGTTTGATTCTCCACAAGAGCCAAATATCTTTTGAAACATGAAAAAACTTCATCTTTGTGTTTCATAAAGAATAGGATAGTCCATCTGCTGCAATCATCAATGAAGGAAACATAATACCTTGATCCAGATATTGAAGCTTCCTTGCTAGGTCCCCATACATCTGTATGAACCAACTCCAAGAGATCTCCATGCATATAACCTTTCTTCATGAATGGTAACCTGTGAGACTTTCCAAATTGACATGCACTGCACTTATAAATCATATGTTGTTTTGACAAATTAGGAAGTCCAAGTACACTTTGGTCCCTGCAGATTTGCTTTAATGACCTTTCACCAATATGTGCTAACCTTTTGTGCCATACTTCCGATTCTGTGAGTGTCTGACTACCATAATTAAAGAGAGCAATGTTTCTAGTGTCCTGTAATTCAAATGTGAACAATCTACCTGTCTTTTCACCTTTTGCAATTCTTCTGAATCCTTGACTTGGATCTTCAACAAATGCTCCTGCTTTTGTGAACCTGACTTGCAACCCTTTCTCTACTATCTGCCCAACACTTATCAAATTCTTTGTAATGGTAGGGACATAGAGTACCTTACTGAGTAGGTTGATGTTTCCATCAGGTGCTTTGACATTGCCTATTTTCTCCACAGGATGTTTTGTATCATCTCCTGTTTGTACCTCATGCTTATTCCTTGGATCTTCTAAATCTGATAGGAGTGCCACATTTCCTGCCACATGATTTGAACAACCTGAATCTATGTAGAAAACATGCTGTTGGCACACAAAGCAACAGAGGAATCATGCACAATACGGCAACAAGGCCAGATCATTTTTCCCCATGGGTTATGTACAACTCAAGTGATTTTAATCACTACACAAACATTGTAAATCCCGTTTTTGGTAGAATAGACTCCATTTTGTGCAAGCCGAGGAGTCCTTGAGCTTGAGGAGTATTAGAAGTACCCTCGTACCAAATTTCATAATTTTTAGACTTCGTTTGAGCCCTCAAATAAGCCCTGGAACCTAATTTTTAACTAGGCCGGACACTAGGTCTGAACAGGGCCAAAGCTAGTCAAAAACTATAAAAGGAGCTAGAGAGCTCTTTGTCTTGCTGTGTGTGCACGTGTGTGTGTATGTGTGTGCATGCTTGTGTGCTTCTCACTCACGCACTTGTGCCGCCACTTGCTCGAGGTCTTCATACCATCCTCACGTCTTCCCGGATTGACATTAAAGGAGGTGCTACTCATCACTGAGCTACACCAAATTTTGGCGCCGTTGCCGGGGATCGAGCTTTGAGGACGAGCGTGTGATGGTAAGACGTAGAGTTGACGCGTTGGAGTGGTAGGTAGTTTCTTCACTCTCATCGAATTTCTTTTACTTTCTTCACCATCTTCATCACCATCATCATCATCACCATCTCCCACTTCCATCTCCATCATCGCGAAAATTTCAGTTTTTTGACTATATCCCCATCTCCACCTCATTTCCCTCATTTCACTTGTGAGAGAGAGCGAGAGAGCGAACTTGCATGCGCTGTTTTTGCATGTTTCTTGAGCTATTTTGCAGGTTTTTTGCTGTACCATCATCCCCAGCAGTGTGCGCAGGTACGACAGGCTCTGCACAGGTCCCGGGACGACAACCTCTGTCTATCGCGACAGACACTGTCTATCGCGACAGACAGAAAATCTTAACATTTTGTGAATGCATGATTAGCACTGTAACCTACACCTTGAGGGCACTCTAGATCACTAGAAGTTTTTCAAAAATTTGCGTTTTTTCAGTCTATCGCGACAGACACTGTCTATCGCGACAGACACCGTCTATCGCGACAGACAGAAATCCGCGACAGACACCGTCTATCGCGACAGACACCGTCTATCGCGACAGACAGAAATCCGCGACAGACACCGTCTATCGCGACAGACAGAAATCCGCGACAGACACCGTCTATCGCAACAGACAGAAATCCGCGACAGACACCGTCTATCGCGACAGACAGAAATCCGCGACAGATACCGTCTATCGCGACAGACACCGTCTATCGCGACAGACAGAATTTCACGATAGACACTGTCTATCGCGACAGACACCGTCTATCGCGACAGACAGAATTTCACGATAGACACTGTCTATCGCGACAGACACCGTCTATCGCGACAGACAGAAATCCACGATAGACACTGTCTATCGCGACAGACACCGTCTATCGCGACAGACAGCCCCCACGATAGATTGTGTCTATCGCGACAGACACCGTCTATCGCGATAGACAGGCATTTTCGGCAAAAAATTAAGGAGTGAAATTTTTGGAAATTTAGGCTAAATTTTGGGCATATTTGCACTTTCATGTACTCATGTACTTACGAAGGCCTTAGAAAATGCATTAAAACCCCCGAAAGGTTCTGTCTGTCTAGTAACCCCCTAAAACCTGAACGGTCATAACTTTTGCATACGAAATCCATTTCCTGAGCTCTAGGGGTTGTCGGAAAGCTCGTGACGTATACTATACACCCTCAACTGTTTTTTATAAGAATAACGCGGTGAATTTCATATAGGATAATTTGAAGTGACACACAGAAGGGTAGAAACACCAAGGGAGCTCTAGAGGAAATTTCTAGCAATACAAAAGGGGGAACAAGGGTCATTAAAAAAGTGTCTGAAATAAATTGTCTGTCAACTGAAAGGTCTACTTGGAACTAATCTTGGGATTTATGCAGGCCTATTGAGAAGCAATTGAGAGTATCCAAGCAAGAGTGTTGCGCACGCTTGAGAATCAACTTCTCGAGCACTAAAGAGCAAGGTTCGGCAAGAAAGGTCGGAATATTCTCAACTCCTCTTCGTCAATTCCTAGCTTAAGCTAAGAACGATTAGAAGTAGGAGTAAGTCAGGGCGACGATAGGCCACTATCAAGTTGAAGACTACCTAAAAACTCAAGTTCAAGCTAAAAACTTAATCTCTGTACTGTCGACAACATAAAGGAAAGAACCTAACGTGGAACGATCAACCTGAAAGTACGAAGAACATTCAAGTATTCCTGACGACGTAATAGCAGACAAGACTTTACACACGAGGAATAACTAAAAAGGAATCAAGTGACTGGTACCAATTGATCGGCAACGAGGTTGTACTCTGGGCAAAGAATTGTGCTACTTAGATAGGCATATGAACCTTAGATCGGGACGACATCTAGCAAGGGAGAGGCAAAGCCTTAGATCTTCAGAGGCTAGTGTTAACCACACTGCTAGGTCTTGGGCCCAGCAGTTGAGTCACCACTCTCATTACCCTAGCTCGGATACCAGTGAATCAGGGATGTCTCAAGGCATGGACAGACCTACGGGAAGTTCAGGTGTGCCTTACCTGTACAGGGTAGAAGGCCCTTACAAAACACAGTTGGAATACCTTAGGACCAACCGATTAGGTGCTAGCATCTATGAGGACGGCCTAGGAAGATCCGTGGTCCAGATTAAAAACTCTGACCAATCCATAGGACTAGAGCACCCAGCTGTCAAGTTTGAAAACGGTGCATACCTGGACAAGGAAGGAACCATATACGTAGTCACCAGTCATCCAGATAGGACAGATGAATTTGGAAATGTAATTTCAGAAGCGGACTTAGGTGACTTGGAACAAGGAAACATAGGAGTGGAACCTAGAACCCCTCGAGGTAAATCAGTTCTCACTAGGATTATCACGCCTGAGTGGGTCCCCCAAGATAACAAGTGCATAGATTTGCTTCTCAATCGAGAAACGGATGAAGCCTTTTGGAGGTATAAACCGGATCACCCAACCGATATAGGAACAATCATGATCTATGAGTTTAAGGATCCAGATAGCCCAGGTAGAGTAACCTACTTAGACCACACTTCGGAGAGGATCTTTGTGGTGACAGAAAATGATAGGCATGCTTACACTTGGAAGGGCGAATTCATTTTCCCCCAACCAAGATCAAATGTATCCTATGGTCACCCTGGAGCTGGAACATCCCAGGCTCATGGTATGCAAAGAGACAGAAGTAAAGATAGACCAGAAGTAAGTTTTGCCAATCCAGTGGGCAGAGAAAGAATGAGAACGGAGACGAATAGGGTAGAACCTGAGATGCTTAGAGCCCATAGGAACCAAAGAAATGTAGACGGATTCCCTCTGCCGAGGCCTAGAGAGCACACAAGAACTTTGAGACCCACCCAGCTAGTTAAGTCCATGAAGAATTACTTTGACGGCACAGGAGATCCCTATGATCATGTGGCGGAGTTCAAGCAAGTCTTGAGAGCTAAACAAGTTGAGGATCTATTCACGCAGTACAATGCCTTCGGTCTAACCCTGAGGAATACGGCACTTACATGGTTTCAGCCATTGGACGAGCGCCAGTTCAGGAGCATAGACCAACTCCTAGAGGCATTTATTATTGAGTTCTCCAAGAGTGGCATAAGACACAACACCTCCTCACTGATTCACAGCTTCAAGCAAACCCCTCAAGAGACTGTGAGACTTGCAGGAAGAAGATTTAGACAATATCTTGAAAGGTGCCCTATTTCGGAGCTACCCACATCTGCTAAACAAGTAGCCTTATTCCTTGACGGATTGTTGAGTCCAAAATTGAGATCCTACGTGTATCTGAAAGACCCTAGGACTATAGAAGAGTGTGTACGTATGTGCATTGACATTGAAGATAACCTAGGAGAAGAGCTAGAGCTGTCCAAAATTTACAAAGATTCAGATAGTGCATCTAGTCAATCTTCCACACAAGCCACATCAATTGAGGAACTTGCCGAAAAAGTAGCTCAGAAATTAGGTGTAACTAGCAAACAAATCCCAAGGTTTGCCCCTGTGAAAAGATGCTATACATGCGGTGGTGACCACATGGCGAATGTCTGCCCTATTATGGCTCAACCCCAAGTAAACCCTAGTAGCCAGTACTGCACCCTAGAACGGAGATATACCAACCACACCGCACAAGATTGCCCATACAACAAGCAGGCGGTAGGGCAACCCTAACCTCAGCCCTACCAACAAGGCAGATACCAGAACCAGTACCCTCCACAACCGTATGGCAGGCCACAACAAAATTTCCAACCTCAATATCAAAACCAACAAAGGCCTCAGCCTGTGCTAGCACAACAACCCCCAGCCCCAGCTAATGTGATTCCGGTAAAGTATACTGCTGCAGAAGAGAACCTGAATAGAGCTATAGTCCCTGTAACATCCTTGCTTTCTGAAAGTGACCCGAGTGACCATAGCTTTGATTCTACACATGTTGATAGCCCCCAAGCCTACTACATGCAGTCTCCTGAGCATGGTGAGTCCTATTATAGCGAAGAGACAAATGAACCTAGTTGGGAGTCAGATTACACGAACGTCATGTATGCAAACCCCAACCCTAGGCCTCAATCTAGGCAGGTAAGACCTCCATTCCCAAGGGGACCGTGCTATAGATGCCAAGGAGATCACCTCATTCGTGATTGTCCCTTACCTCCACCTACACAACCCCAGTTAGTGACGATCCAAGGTTTCTGCCAAGATTGTGGAAAAGAGCATCTCTTACGAGATTGCCCAAAGAACCCCAATAATATGCCAAAAATCACACCCATCAATGTTATTGAGTTGGTGGTAGATTCCAGCGGAAGTGTGACTTCCACTGCACCCGTACAGGTAGTCACGAGAGCTCAAGCAGTGAAGCAAAACCAAGGGGTAGGCAAGGAAAAGAGCCCAGACACTAGCGATACTGAGAGCCAAAATAAAAAGAGAACAAGAGCTTGGAGAGATAGCCGCGAACGTATGAAAAGGCAATGGGCAAAGAAGATGAGTGAACTTGAGGAAAGTCTACGAGAAACCAAGGCTAAAATCATAGAGATCACATCTCAACCGCACTCTCACACATTCCCACCGCTACCATCCCCATCACTCTCCATCCCTCCACCCTCTAAGACACCCCACGTAACCCACCCACCACCCCAAACAGGATCAGTATTAGCTGATCCCACTCCCGAAGACATAGACATGATGCTTAAGGCATATCAGGCCAGAATCCAAGAAGGGCCAAACGTCACGGATCATGACAAGTGCTATCCTAGAGCTGACCTAGAGATAGAAAGAACCAAACTGTGCGCGAAAATGGTCGCACTGGCTCAGACTATGTTTGAAGCCAGTCGCCTTTTCAATTACTCGGGCTCAGCCAAGACGCAATTACATTTGGATGGATTCCTAGAGAAATTAGAGAGAATAATTGCAAGATCTGCCAAGGACGAAAAAAATCAAGAGAGAGAGAAATCAAGCAAAAACATGAACCATTACCCTTCGGAAGTTTATGCGGCCAATTCCACTAAACCAGACAACTTCCCCCCCTTAGAAGAAATAGAGAGCCTAATTGCACAGTCAGAAAAGGAACCTACCCCTCAAAGAAAGGAAAGGGCAAGAGAACGGATAAGCCAGCCTCTTCAGGAAGCCCATGTGCCTCCTCAAGAAGCTTATCTTCCCCCCCAAAAGGCAGGTGAGCCTCCCTCGGAAGCTCACGTACCTCCACAGTCTGCCTACATTCCTTCTCAAAGAGCGTATGAGCCTGCCCGGAAAAGTAATAGAATGAGTAACCCTCCCCAGGGAGCTTGCGCTCCAGCCATCCGTGAGAACGAGGAGAGAGCCAACGATAGAATAAGCCCTCCTTCCCAGGTTGCTTATGTGCCCAATTCCACGGAGCCAGACACTTCTTCCTCTATGAATCGGTTTGCACCAGACTTCCTACGAGAGATTCAAGAAGATAAATGGGATAACGAAAGTGAAGTCGCCCCTCCCTTTGAACTTGTGAATGATGCACACGACCAATTCCCACAAGACATCCCATCTATCTACGGGGAACATGAGAGTACTCAGTCTCATGAGAGATTGGACTTTGAGTCTTATTCCATACAGGAGCTCCCCCACTTCACGGGTCCATGGGAAGCAAAGTCCACATGTATGAGAGCACCCACAGTCATGGTAAGGAACGACGACTCAGTCATACCTAGGAACACAGAGGTAGTGAAGAACACTAACGTGCAGTGTAATCTCAAGTTAGAAGAGCTACTCAAGGTTAGACCTGAATTATGGAAACATGTAGCCAAACAAGTACCAGAGATAGCAAAATCTCGTTCCCAGGTAGGATCCCATAGGACAGTGCCAGAAATTCCCTTGGATAAGATAGGAGATATGTGTGAAGGTGAAGAAGGGAACACCTATCTTCCCATCACCTATCAGGAATACACCACCAAGGCGATTTTGGACTCAGGTGCAGGAGTTGCAATTGCCACCACCTCCTTATGGAAGCGTTGGGGCAAGCCAGCACTCAGGCCAACGAGGATGAAATTGCAAATGGCCGATGGTCACATAGAGAGACCCTTAGGATTGCTAGAAGGAATAACTCTCACCACTTGTGGTGTCGAGTTTGAGCATAGTTTTGCTATATGTGACTTCAGCAAAAATCATGCCTATGAGATGATTTTGGGAAGGCCATTCATGCGACAGTTGCAAGTGGTACAGGATTGGGGAACCAATTCTTTGTACCTGCAGCACTTGGGTGTTACAACCAAAGTTAATCTCAAGGATTACTCTCATAGAGATGTCCCTCCTATCCAGTGGAATCCCATCC
This sequence comes from Ceratopteris richardii, assembly GCA_020310875.1. Classification (NCBI taxonomy): domain Eukaryota; kingdom Viridiplantae; phylum Streptophyta; class Polypodiopsida; order Polypodiales; family Pteridaceae; genus Ceratopteris; species Ceratopteris richardii. Next base: position 98,942,420 of record CM035406.1, read on the forward strand.
ATAGAGCCAAAGATGATACAGAATCGGTGCATTCCATAGGGTCTGGATCCTCATGGATGCATGAAGACACTCACTTATGGATGTGCAAGGTAGCAGTAGAAGAAGAGAAGAGAGAGAAAGCCAGAGAGGTAGGTGCGAAAGAAACCCATAGATCAATCCAAGACCCAGCCTATGCACCTGTAGTTTTTCCAGACAAAGAATTTGAACCTCACGGTTGGGCAGAAATCTTAGCAACAATGGACGTAGCCATCAACGAAGAACAATGGACACCTCACTGTGATGAGGATGGCTATGATATTTCAGTCTTCTCCATAGAGCCAATCATGGGAGAGGCAGTTCTAGAAGAATGCGAACCTAGCCCTGATGCATTTGAGGATGCAAGTGACTCCGATCTAGAGTCAATCATTATGGACCCACCATTTGCATCAGATGAAGAATATTTCCATGAAGTGGAATTTCAACCTCAGAAGCATGGAGAGGTTACAAATGATGTAAGATTAGCAACACATATGACCCCGAAGGAAGAAGGAAAGAAACGAAAAAAGAAAGAAGTCTTACCAGAGGAGGAAGAATCTTTGTTTGAGGTCCCAGAAAATTTTAAGAAGTATGAGATAGATGACAGGAGAGTCATGATAAGAATGCCTAAACGAGAGGCACAATCAGGAGAGGCCTATGATAACAAAGAAACCACCAAGAAAATAGTAGTGGCCATAGAAGAAGGAGAGGAGAGATGCACGTATATAGGCCATGACCTTACAGAAGAAGAAGAGCACGAATTGATTGCCTTGCTAAGAGAATACAGAGATGTATTCGCTTGGAGTTACAAGGATTTGAAAGGGGTTGACCCGGACATATGCTCGCACACCATCCCCATGACTTCAGACGCCAAACCCTCTAAGCAAAAGCCTTATACATATAACGATAATTACGCTGCTAAGATCAAAGAAGAGATAGATAGACTGGTTGAAGCTGGATTTATCTACGAAATTGAGCACACTGAATGGGTATCCCCCATCGTAGTGGTGCCCAAGAAGAATGGCAAGCTGCGTGTGTGCATTAACTTGAAAAAGGTTAATGCCGCCACGATTCGAGATAACTATCCGCTTCCCATCACAGAACATCTCTTAGAAAGAGTGGCAGGCAAGGAAGTGTACAGCTTCCTCGATGGATTTTCGGGCTACAATCAAGTAGCCATAGCTCCAGAGGATCAGCATAAGACAGCCTTTGCCACAGAATGGGGCATTTTTGCTTTTAGAGTAATGCCATTTGGGCTTACCAATGCACCAGCTACCTTCCAGAGGCTGATGTGCCATGTGTTTAAGGAGTTCCTGAGGAAGAGTTTAGAAGTCTATGTTGATGATCTTTGTGCTCATTCCAACATTAGACAAACCCATATCCCTGAACTCAGACAAATCTTTGACAAATGTAGAGAATATCAAGTCTGCCTGAACCCAGAAAAGTGCGTTTTTATGGTCAGGCAAGGCAAGATTCTAGGACACATAGTGTCAAAGAATGGCATATCTACAGACGAAGAAAAAGTGAGAGCCATAGCAGAGCTACCTAGGCCCAAGAATGTCAAGGAAGTACAAGCTTTCATGGGGCATTGTGGGTATTACCGACGTTTCATCCACATGTATGCGGTCATCGCAAAGCCCATGTACGGACTCTTGACTAACTTTGAGTGGACTGATGAATGTGAGAATTCCTTCCAGGAGCTTAAACGAAGATTGTGTTTAGCACCAATCTTGACCACACCAGATTGGAATAAGCCATTCCATGTTCATGTTGATGCATCCAATTATGCTATTGGATGTGTGCTCGCACAACCTACTGGTGAAGGTAATATGGATCTTCCAATTGCCTATGCCAGTAGACAATTGAATGCAGCTGAACGGAATTACACCACCACAGAGCGCGAAGGATTAGGCATGGTATATGCAGTCAAGAAATTTAGACACTATTTGCTTGCAAACAAGTTTAAATTTTTTACTGATCATCAGGCATTGTTATATCTCGTAAACAAGCCATGCAATACAGGAAGATTAGTAAGATGGTTTCTCTTGCTAATGGAATACGATTTTGAGGTTGTGGTAAGGAAAGGTAGGACTCACTTGAGAGCAGATCATCTCTCTAGGCTCACATCGGGAGAAGCCCCACAAGGAGTGTCAGATGACCTTCCTGATGCTTACTTGTTTAATTTGGAAGTTATACCGCAGTGGGCTAAGCCATTGGTACCAGTATTAACCTACGGGCCTAATCATCCAGTTGTAAACACACGGAATAGAGAGGTTGTAAAAGCCCAGAAGTACCACATCATGGCAGGAAGCATGTACAAGCACACAGATCAAGGGATCTTGGCTTGTTGCGTAGAAGAGGATGAGTACGCTAAATGGTTGCAATTAGCACATGTAGGTGCGTTAGAGCAACACCATTCAAAGCAACGAACTTTACAGACTCTAAAGAGATTCGGAGTGCATTGGCCAACTATGGAAGCAGATGTCCAAAAGTTGTGCAAGGAATGCCCAATCTGTTGCACAAAACCACCAGTTGAACACGCCACTCTGTATCAAGTATCCATTGTGCCAGATTGGAGTGAACCATTAGTATCCTTCTTGAGGACAAACACATTCCCCCCAGACATGACGCTGGCTAGGAAAAGGAGTTTAGAACAAGAAGCCCAGGATTACTCACTCATAGGTGATAATCTATATAAGCGCGGTAAAGATGGTTACCTGAGGTTATGTGTCCACGAAAGTGAATATCTCAAGATCTTGGAAACTGCTCACCAAGGTGTAGCAGGAGGACACTTTGGACCAGATCGGGTGATCAAGGCAATTCTATTTGCGGGTTTCTGGTGGCCTACCCTTCACATGGATGCACATACCTATGTGAAACGGTGTGATGTCTGTCAGAGGACTCAGTATCCTATACGCAAAGATGAGATGCCACTGAAACCTATGATGGGTGGACGTGCATTCTCTAAGTGGGGAATAGACTTCGTAGGTCCTATTAATCCCCCAGCCAAAGGTTCTCATGCGGAATACATCATTGTGGCAACAGATTATCTCACCAAGTGGGTTGAGGTAAAAGCTACAACCAAGAACGATGCTCAAACAACTGCCAAATTCTTGTTTGAGAATGTATTCACAAGATACGGGCTACCTATAGAGCTTGTAAGCGATAGAGGCACTCATTTCTTGAACGAAGTGATTGAAAATCTACTCCAAGAATTCTTGGTAATACACAAGAAGTCTGCCCCTTATCACCCTCAAGCTAATGGACAAGCTGAGAGCACTAATAAGATTTTATGCAATGTACTGACGAAATTAGTGAACACTAAACGCTCTGATTGGGACAAACAGCTACACCATGCTGTTTGGGCATACCGAGTTGCCTACAAAACGGTACTCCAAGCCACCCCATTTCAGATGGTATTTGGCCAAAACGCTGTGCTACCCTTGGACTTTTTGATCCCTACATTGAGAGTAGCACAAGAGGATGAATGGACAGGTCATGAGCTCTCCTCTAGGATCTTTGACCTTGAACGATTAGGAGAAACAAGACTGAGAGCAGCTGCAGGGATATATGCAGCCAAGAAGAGACAGAAGGCATACTTTGATGCCCATGTGAAGGATAAAGGCTTGAAAGCAGGTGATCTAGTTTTAGTATATACACTAAAACAACACGCTAGGAAGCTAGAAAAGAGAGGCTACAGACCTATGATCATCAATAGGATCTCCACGAGCGGAGCAGTACAACTAGCCACATTAGAAGGTGATGTTCTCCCAAATTATATTAGCGGTTGCAGAGTCAAGTTATATCAAGAACCCCTCACGGAGGAAATGCTCAGTCGACTCAACACTGCTAAGAAACGCAAAGAGGAAGAAAAGCGAGTTCGAGAAGAAGCTCAAGCTGAAGCTTTAGAACGCATCAGAAGGATGAAATTACGAAGGCAAGGCAGAGATGAGCCTGGAGCGAATGACTGTGCAGACCAAGGATTTCCCATAGCCATGTGTGAAGTGGCAGGAACAAGCTCGCATAGGATAATTGATAGACGTCCTTTCGTAACCTTAGATATAGGACAAGGAAAGAGTGCAAGGACCGTAAGAGCCTTGATTGACTCAGGTGCAGCCACTAGTGTTGTTAAATTGTCTTACTGCCAAGAATTACAATTGACCGTCAATCCTGTGGAAGCATATCTTATAGGATTGGGAGGAGTGGAAACCCCTTGCATGGGCGAGGTGGAACTTCCCCTTTACATTCATGATGAGGCAATGACAGTTAAAGTACTGGTGTGTCAAGATGAGGATCTCACTGAACCTCTAGTCTTGGGTCAAGATTGGATCTATGACCAAGCAATTAACTTAAACCTAAGAAGTGGACTTCTCCAGGTTTGGGTCAATCATAGTCGAGTTACAGTAGAATTAGACAATGGAGCACTCAAGGAACTAGGAAAGGCACAGACTCCTGGTCCTTCCAGGGATACACATGAAGATGACCATGCTGTTCTTGTTCAAAACCCTGTGTTGCATAGGAATGATATTTGCAAAAAAGGAGTCAGGGATGCAACGGAACTCCCTTCTTTTCCAAAGGCCAGAAGGAGGCAGCAACCAAAGGCGGATCACAAGCAGAAGAAGCAGAGTATTACCTATGTCCGAGATCAAAAGTACCTGCGCAGCAGAATGTCCCAGAAATTAAACCAGGTGTGGGTGCGGAAAGGCGAACAACCGGTTGCACCACCGTCAACTACACGGGCAAAGCCTCTTATTAGTAACCAACAACACGACGCTAATAAGAAGTCTGTCAGAAATTCTTCTGCTAAAGTAAAATCTATTTGGGTGCCCAAGAAGTCGATGAAGGCAAGCCCACAATCTAGACAAATTTGGGTGCCTAAGGCTTGCTTGAGGGCACAAGTAGTTACGCCAAGGCCACAACCTATGCAGCATAACCCATCTACGAGTACAACCAGTATTCCCTCGTGCTCAACACTTAGGAACACACCAAGACCCATGAGCATGCATGTAATCACTTATAAGTGGGTCCCTAAAAGGCCCCATTCCCAAACAGCGACACCGACACAGCTCTCTAGAGTCTCTACGAAACCGAAAGCAAAGCCCATCCACTGCATTTGGCAGTCTAAGACCTATAATAAAACCCCCGACCACAATTTGTAAATTCACCCCACTTACTCACGGCATTAGTCTCCTAGGAATACACAAACATTAACTACACTCACTGTTTTCGTGCACTTACTAACCACTAACTCACCATCTACCTCATGTTAATGTTGTAACGGGGACAACAACGGATTTATTCTGTCCATTACGATGTTAACACATGATTCTATATTCTCACAGAATCAGAAGGCAAGAAGAAAAATGGCAGAAGCGACAGGTTCGGGCTCACAAGTAGGGATACTTACTGCAGGAATTGATGTGGATAGCCTACCTGTGGACGTGCCCCCGACTGAACGACCAGTGGAGATGCAACACCTTCAGCAAATCCCGGTGCCAGACCCACCTACAGGGATCACGGAAAGAGTCCATGCCAATTCTCATTGGTTCAATGGCATGCCCGGTCCATTAGGAGAGGCCAAGTATATCTGGGAGTCTAAATGCGAGTATGACAGATCATGGGTGAGATTCCAATTTTTCTCCAAAGAGTTCGAGACTTTACAGAACACCGAAGATCTCCAGACCATATGGCAACGAGCAGGGTTGGCGGAATATTTTGAAGCCCCACTACCTAAACCCGATCTCCTCCGATGTTACTATTTGGTCTCCACATTACAAGCTAATGAAGATAAGGACCAACCCGGATCATTTGTTCTCCCCTCATTGCTGGGCAACAACGAGTTGAAGAGGTTTGAACTTACTGTGGAATTGGTAAGCGACGCTTTAAATATGCATGGCACGCATGTGCCCTCAGAAAAGGATGCTCTCGTTCCCACCAATATGAAGGACAGGAAACTAGTGAAGCTGAAAGACATGGCAGCACTCACCCCAAATGTGTCCATCCCTCTCCGCATGTGCATGCAACATTTCGCCTTCCCCGGCCAAGACCGATTCACGCAACCACACAAGAAGATCTGGTTTGCTCTCTACTTGGCGGAAGCAGGTGCGTTACCTATTAAGCTACCAGTGTGGATTATAGATCAGTTGTATGAAGCAAACAAACGGGCTTCTAGGAAATTAGTGGTGAACGGATGCTGTGCGATCACACGCATTATTTACCGATGCCTAGCATATGATGTCCCCATTGAGCGTGCCTTAACTTGGGCACAATTACAAATGTTTAAAAGGCTCAAGACGTCCACACATCAGTCCAAGCGCATGAGGGGCGCGATCCCTTGTGTCCAGACAAGGGAAGTCCTGACTACTCCTGAGGAATCACCACTAAGAGAGGGCATTGTACCTCCCTTTACCATTAGGATACCCAGGTCGGAATCTGACACTACGACACAACCTACCCCATCGGCTCCTCCTGTTACACCTGAATTCGAATTTGCTGCCACTGGAGAGGCTGAAGGACTAGACCCCCAGGATTTCGAAGCATTCCTACAAAGCACACAATTCTCTGATGTAGAGTTTTATTCAGAGGCAGAGGAGCAGGGCACATCCTCACGAAGAAGAAGAAAGTCTACAGACGGTAGACATGTCCATTGGAGTGACGCTCAGCAAAGTCAACAACACGGACACCCGGAAGAAGAAGAAGCATATGAAGAAGAGACCACTGAAGCCCCAGCATATACAGCAGAACTCCGAAGGCTGTATCAGATTATGGAAAGAGTGCGATCGTAGCAGTTACTCACTGAACAGAGCAGCAGAGTACTTATGACTCAGTTGTTGGAAGAAGCGGGAATTGACTCAGAGTACAGGGAAGGTCTCTTATTGATGGCAGAAACATATGGAGTTGTAGAAGCTGTGCGCACTGCCATTCAGAGGCCTTCAGTTCAATATGACCCACGAAGGTTCCAGACACGACCTCGCTCAGGTAAAAATATCCAAATCCCCGTTACAGTTGCAGAAGAGCCAACTACTACACCAACCTCCCAAACAGCTAGTCAACAGCACCCCGCCACCCATGAGGAGTCCACCGAACCATTACCGCCTACCCCCCCACCATCACCTCCTAGAACCGAGACAGTGGAAATCCCATCGACCACTCAACCCACTGACCCAACCTTCATCTTTCGTACTCCCATCTCTAGTGCCACCCTATTCTCTACCACTGATAATCCAATCTTCGAAGCAAACCCCAACCCTACACAATCCGCTGAACCCCTCCTAGAGCCTGCCCTAGGGCAACCATCCCCAACGCCCTCAGCCACGGGTCATCCTGAACCTAGATCCACATTCATGGGCTTCCCTGCTACCACGCAACCCTTTCAACCCTCCTCAAATTTACGACCTCAACCCCCGACATCCCTCTCTCCATTCCTACAATCCCTCCATGACTTCCTTGCTAGGGCTTTTCAACCAGGCTCTCAACCATTCCCTGTCGTTTCAGCTCCCCACCCCACTTCACATCTATTCACCACTTCCACACACACACCACCTACCATACCAATGTATATGGCAGGCCCCACACTAACACCCACTCCTGAAGGTATGGACATTTCACCACCCACGGCACCTCCACCCATGGTTTCACCTCCTCCCGTTCCCCCTCCACCAATTTCACCCACACACACAACTTCCGTAGACACATCATTCACTGTCTCCCTTCCCCAATTCCCTTCCCATGCATCTCCCACGACAAACAACCCACACTCATCTATAGGAAATGCATTGGACACCATGTTGGCTTGTATATCAAATTTAAGAACAGATTACATTCAGCTCCAGCAACAAAACGAACTCCTGCAAGAGCACTCAGCGACACTACAGCACCGCCTTGCGGCACTAGAAGAGGAGAACGCTCGCCTCCACACACAGTTCCAAACCCTCCAAGAAGCCCATAATAGATTGGAGGTACAGCTACAGAACGTAGATCAGGAAGCAGTGCAGGTGGTAGGTCACCTACGGACACAGCTGGAACGCAACTCAAAACTTCAGCGAAATATGGCGCTACTTAAACGCCATCTTGCGGCTGCTCAGGAAGAGAACAGACGTCTGCAAATACAAAATCAAGAGAACCTGGAGGCAGCTATTGAGAGCACACCGGGGGCACCCATCAGCCCATCCAAGTTTCAAGCAGTGACCCCCGATAATATCAAGATTATATTGGAGGATTATGCCATGCTGCTCGAAGCACATGATAAGCTATCGGAGGAGCTAGGACAACTGAAGCAGGAACACCAACAAAGGCCAACAGCTGTCCCTCCAACCACCCCCTCTACGGCTTCGCTTCTCAACGCAGAGGCCATAAAAGATCTCCAGGAACAGGTAACTGAATTGCAAACACGCCTACTGCAATATGAGCGACCATCTTCCCCTCCGGAGGCTCCCACGGACGAAGAAGTTGTGCAAATTCCTGTGGAACAAACGTTTGATGAAGAATATGCTCCGCAACCATTCCCAGGAGGCCAACAAACCGAAGAAGCGCAGGACACGTTCGAGGCACCACGGCCGCCATGGTTACGACAAGTGGAGGAAATAGGGACTTCGCATGAAGAGCGCACCGTAGTGCAAAATCAGGCCATGAGGGTCATAGAGGAGACTGTGTTACAATCAGCTTACTTCAAGAACTTGTCATCGAGACGCCTGATTCTCTCATCGGAACTCCAATACAGGCCGTATTATATTATCTTGGCTGATTATAATGCAGAAATACAAAGAGTCACGGGTCAGATTCCTACTTTTGCGACCCAATTTCAACCTGAAGACCTTCCTCCAGAGGTGCGAAAAGGTAAGATTCGTCAACCAACATGGCGGCAGAAACTTTTAGAGACCTATCCAGAAATGCTACGCACATGGAACAACGCGCCGTTGCACCTCCTGTACAACCCATGCTACGGTCCAGTCCCCCGCCGCAGGTCGTGGAAGGCATTTAATATCAAGGTACAGAACAATGCGCAATGCAAGGAATGGCTGAACTACCCGTACATCGCGCCACCACAAGGACCACCATCGGTAGCATATATGATGGGGACCATTCGCCACTGGATGCCGCGCTTGAAGCCCATGCAAGATGTAGCAGCGCAAATGATGCTTAAAATCTTAGATATGATGCAAGTAGTGCTGAAGACCTTTAGAAATGCAGCCGCACCACAGGTACGCCTTCCGGGGTTTAGCAATGGAAATTACGACTTGGTGTATGACATGAGCACCACCCCCAGTATCCGTGTGGCTTACGCTTGGCATGCGCGCATCAAATACCTCCCCGCCTGCTACAAACAGACCTTCGAAGAAATGTTCAGATCAGGTTTCTGGGAGTATCACTCCGAGATTTTCGCACCAAAGCCGACACATCTGCTTCAACTGTTTGCTTGCGAACAAGCAATGTATTCAGAGTACTACACCACCCCGCAACCAGAGACCCCCGGTGCAATAAATTGGGAGGCATTGGAAGCCGATCTAGCAAGAGGCTTAAGGATAGGAGAACATGAACTGGCCACCAATGTCATCCAATATTACATCGACCACCCGCGAGAACAAAGGTCTGTCAGGGGCGACAGACGCTAGGAAGGGGGGAGTGTTGGCACACAAAGCAACAGAGGAATCATGCACAATACGGCAACAAGGCCAGATCATTTTTCCCCATGGGTTATGTACAACTCAAGTGATTTTAATCACTACACAAACATTGTAAATCCCGTTTTTGGTAGAATAGACTCCATTTTGTGCAAGCCGAGGAGTCCTCGAGCTTGAGGAGTATTAGAAGTACCCCTCGTACCAAATTTCATAATTTCTAGACTTCGTTTGAGCCCTCAAATAAGCCCTGGAACCTAATTTTTAACTAGGCCGGACACTAGGTCTGAACAGGGCCAAAGCTAGTCAAAAACTATAAAAGGAGCTAGAGAGCTCATTTTTGGGGTACATTGTAATTGAAACGAACTTGTAAGAGCTTGTGAAAGTAATCTAAAGCACTCCATTGATTCTCTCTCTTTGTCTTGCTGTGTGTGCGCGTGTGTGTGTATGTGTGTGCATGCTTGTGTGCTTCTCACTCACGCACTTGTGCCGCCACTTGCTCGAGGTCTTCATACCATCCTCACGTCTTCCCGGATTGACATTAAAGGAGGTGCTACTCATCACTGAGCTACACATGCTCATCAGATTTACCTTGTGGCATAGCCATGTTCATGATCAATAATGAATCCTCTTTGTTTGAGTCTTCTGTGTAGTTATTGTAGTCTCTCCTTCCTTTGTAGCCTCCTTGATAGTTTGAATGATTGTAGTTGTTGTAGTTGCCATGGTAGTTGTTGAACCTTCCTCTTGAGTAGCCATAACTTCCTCTATTGTATCCTCTACCTCTTTGATTCCTGGAATTCCTAAAGCAATTTTCAGTTGTATGATTAGTAAATCCACAAGTAGAACATGAGTTGGAGTCTTGGGATCTCCCCCTGCCTTGTCTACCTCCTCTTCCTCTACCTCTGCCATGTCTTCCTCTACCTGCATAGTTAGCTTGATATGTACCTGCTTCATCATCCACTTTCTTTGCCTTTCCTTTGTTATCTTTAGACTTGCTTTTATCCGTGCATAAAGCTGAAGATTGATTACCTTTAGAGCTTTCTCCATTTTTGATAAGCTTTGCCTCTTGAGTAAGTAGTTGTCCAATGAGTGTGTTGAAATCAGGTACATGCATGTCCATGTACAAATCCATAGCTGTGGTGAATGCTTCCCACTTGTCATCTGCCTTCAAGCCATTGATGACCTGCCTTACAATTTGCTCTTCATCTATTACCTCTCCAATGCTTCCCAACTGATCCGCTATGTCCTTGAGCTTTGTGACAAAATTAGTCACATTTTGTTTGGGAGCCTTCTGGAGAGTTGTGAAATCCAGCCATAGTTGATGCTTCCTAGCTTTGGTACTTGAAGAAAAGAAAGCTTCAAGTGCATCCCACACTTCCTGAGATGTCTTACAACTTCTAATGTGAGGCAACAAAAAATCTGAGATAGAGTTGAGGAGATAAGACCTTGCAAGTGCATCCTTGGAGCACCATGTGCTCAATCTTTCTTTCTCTTCTTGTGTTGGTTGACTTTTGTTCCTTAAACTTGGCATAACTTCATCTCCGGCCACATAACCATATAAACTTCTACCTTGGAGATAGGCTCCATTCTTAATGACCAAGCTGAGTAGTTACCTCTGTCTAATTTGTCAATTGATGAAGGAAATCCATCTGCCATGTTGTCCAACCTTGCTCTGATACCACTGTGAAGAGATGGATAGGTATGTGCTTGAAGATGAAGAGGTGTTGCAAAATCCTTGATCTACACTAGCCAAATGAACTCCAGGAGTATAGGGTGGGCCCTTTTAGCTTGCCAATGGATGTATTAGACACCCTATGTACCTTGGAAGATCACTCTTAAAAAGATAGATCAAAACAGATAAGTTGGAGTTAGCTCAGAGGTGAAAACTTGCTATTCTTGGTTCATACACCTGTCCAGTGTTTTACATAATTCTTTGATCACAGCAGCAATTAGCTCAATTCCTCTTGCGGAAGTCTAGGCAACTTAAAGAGCTAACTTTCAAGAGTAATCTCATCAAAAATAATGAACCACACACTGAGAATGAGTTTTAACAAGTGATGACATCATCCCAATTTTCACGGGCTGCTACAGAAATATACCAGTGAGCAGAAAAATCAACATACCTCAAAATGTAGGAATTCAATTATTATGAAAATTTGTGTAGTTATACTAGATAGTAAGCTGAATCCAACAAGCTTTAAATCACTGAATTTGGATAAGTAACCACTGAGCAATGGCTCTGACAAGTTGAGTGAAAAAGTCAGGTACCTAACAGAGAGGTGAAGATGAACAGACCCTGTTGACTTCAAATGAACATAACTGAAGTTTGCAACATCCAAATGACATGAAAATTTAAGAGCATATAGTAGACTTATAGAGCTAACTTTACCAAGTTAAATCACTGAAAATGATGCACCAAGCTCAGAGAAAACATCTCTGCAAGCTGACTGAGAAAAACTGAGAGTAATGGCAGTGAGTAGTACACTTCACAAGAACATGGAAAGATGAACTCAAATAATCATGAAAATGAAAGTATATTGCTTGTACAATACAATGACTTACTGATACATATGTGTGCCTTGTAATCACACCTTGATATGGCATAAAGCTCAGCTCTTGGAGGTCTTCACATAGGTCTCTCTAACCACGACTAAAACTGCCATCTATTTATAGTTGAGTTTGGGAGGCTAACTTCCCTCAATCACTCTCCAATCAATCAATGATTGATTTGATTCTCTACCTACCACAAATCACGAATTCGTGGCTCCTCTTTCCATTCTTGATCAAGTGGACTCAACCACTTAAGATTCTCTTACTTTTACATTAAGTAAACTCTTCAAAAGTTACAAGAGGTAGTTCACAAGTGAACTTTACATAGTCTTCTTTTTAAAGCTTCTTCTAAGACTTTGTGAGACTCAAGCCAATACTTAGGCTTGTCATAGACTTGCTCCAACAGCTCCCCCTCAAGCCAAGTATGCTTAAGGTCTTCAATCTTCCAAGATTACCTGCAAACCAATCATAGCCTTGAATTTGCAAAGCTTTGTACCATCCAATGCTTTGGTTAGAATATCTGCACATTGTTGATGAGTGGACACATATGATATTTGAATCTCTTTGCTTAGAACCTTCTCTCGTACATAGTGATAATGAACTTCAATATGTTTAGTCCTTGCATGAAAAATAGGATTAGCAGCCAAGTGAATAGAACTCATATTGTCACCAAAAATAGTTGGAGTTCCAAACTCCAATCCAAGATCTTTGAATAATGTCTTCATCCACATAGCTTCTTGTGTAGCTATAGCAAGACCTCTATATTCAGCTTCAGTAGAAGAGAGAGCAACTGTGGGTTGCTTCTTGGATGACCATGAAATAAGCTTTGAACCTGCAAAGGTAAGATAACCTGAAGTGCTCCTTCTATCTTCCTTGGAGCCAGCCCAATCTGCATCAGAAAATAGCTTCAAACCTAAATAAGATACATAAGGATAATAAAGTCCTTCATTTATGGTTCCTTTGAGATACTTGAGAATCCTTTTGGCAGCATCCATATGTGGTTTCCTTGGTGTGTGCATAAATTGGCTTAGCACACTCACACTGTAACATATATCTACTCTTGTCAATGTGGCATAGTTGAGACTACCCACTAGACTTTGATATGATGTGATGTCCTCTATGAGTTCACCTTCATGTGAGCTCAATTTGTGATTGACCTCCATTGGAGTACCTGCAATCTTACAATGTTGCATCTTGAATTTTGCCAACATGTCCTTAATGTACTTCCTTTGAGTGAGAAACAAACCATGATCTTTGTAGACAACTTCCAAACCTAGGAAGTAGGTAAGTGAACCCAAATCACTTATCTTGAACTCTTCTCTCATCTGATCTTTGATCTTCTTCATACCATCTGCATCATTTCCTGTCAATATAATATCATCTACATATACACATAGGTAGATGACCTCGGAATTACTCTTTTTAATAAAGAGTGAAGGATCTGCCTTGCTTGGTTGAAAGCCTTTGTCCTGCAAGAATGAAACAAGCGTGAAATTCCAAGCTCTTGGAGCTTGCTTGAGACCATACAATGCTTTGTTAAGTTTACACACATAATCAGGATAAACTTGATTCTCAAAACCAGGTGGTTGTGCCATATATACCTCTTCTGTTATCCAACCATTCAAAAATGCATTCTTTACATCTAGTTGAAGTATCTTCCAATTCTTGGAAGAGGCAATACTAAGCAAAACCCTAATAGTAGGCATCTTTGCCACAGGAGAGAAAGTTTCCTCATAATCAATTCCCTGAGTTTGTGCAAAGCCTTTTGCCACAAGCCTTGCCTTATACCTGTTAATTGAACCATCAGAATTCTTCTTGAGTTTATAGACCCATCTTGAGCCTATTACCTTCATGGATGAAGTCTTGGGCACCAAATCCCAAGTGTTGTTTTCCTCAAGTGCTTCAATCTCTTCCTTCATTGCATGCTTCCATTCTGTTTTTGCTTTGGCCTCTTCAAATGATGATGGCTCCTCTTGGTTTATGTCCTGTGCTATGTAGATAGAATGTTTAGTTACTAATGAGGTGTCAAACCCATACCTTTTTGGTTTTTTCTTTTCCCTCATAGATCTTCTTAGGCCATGATGTGATGATTCAGCCTCATGTCCAAGTTCCTGCAATTTTGCTTTACGTTTAGACTTCCATGCTTTGACCTTTTCCATGTGAGATTCTTCATCATCCTCTGAGGTGTCTTGTTCTTCAATCTTTGGTTGTTCTCTACCAAGCTTTGGAAAATCTTCTTCAAGATTATATGGTAAATTGACCTTCCTGCATGAATCTTCATACCATGAATTGTTCTCATCAAAAACTACATCTCTGCTTACCAAGAATCCTTTGTTGGTAGGGTTGTATAACCTGTAGCCCTTTTGATTGTTGTCATATCCCATAAATACACACCTTTCTGCCTTTGGATCCATCTTGCCTCTAACTTGTGAAGGAACATGAGCAAAAGCAATACATCCAAAAATTTTACAATGATCTAAGCTTGGTCTTCTTCCATTCCAAGCCTCATATGGAGTCATCCCATCAAGGGATTTTGAAGGCAACCTGTTAATCAAGTAAGTGGCTGTAGATACAGCCTCGGCCCATAAGTAATTAGGTAAATGCTTTTCATTTAACATAGACCTTGCAGCTTCAACAATTGTCCTATTCCTCCTTTCTGCCACTCCATTTTGCTCAGGAGTGTACCTTGTAGTTACCTCTTTGATTCCTCTTTCTTGAAGAAAGGAATCAAACTCATGGGAGAAGTATTCTCCCCCTCCATCTGACCTTAGCCTTTTTAGTGATTTACCTGTTTGATTCTCCACAAGAGCCAAATATCTTTTGAAACATGAAAAAACTTCATCTTTGTGTTTCATAAAGAATAGGATAGTCCATCTGCTGCAATCATCAATAAAGGAAACATAATACCTTGATCTAGATATTGAAGGTTCCTTGCTAGGTCCCCATACATCTGTATGAACCAACTCCAAGAGATCTCCATGCATATAACCTTTCTTCATGAATGGTAACCTGTGAGACTTTCCAAATTGACATGCACTGCACTTATAAATCATATGTTGTTTTGACAAATTAGGAAGTCCAAGTACACTTTGGTCCCTGCAGATTTGCTTTAATGACCTTTCACCAATATGTGCTAACCTTTTGTGCCATACTTCCAATTCTGTGAGTGTCTGACTACCATAATTAAAGAGAGCAATGTTTCTAGTGTCCTGTAATTCAAATGTGAACAATCTACCTATCTTTTCACCTTTTGCAATTCTTCTGAATCCTTGAATTGGATCTTCAACAAATGCTCCTGCTTTTGTGAACCTGACTTGCAACCATTTTTCTACTATCTGCCCAACACTTATCAAATTCTTTGTAATGGTAGGGACATAGAGTACCTTACTGAGTAGGTTGATGTTTCCATCAGGTGCTTTGACATTGCCTATTTTCTCCACAGGATGTTTTGTATCATCTCCTGTTTGTACCTCATGCTTATTCCTTGGATCTTCTAAATCTGATAGGAGTGCCACATTTCCTGCCACATGATTTGAACAACCTGAATCTATGTAGAAAACATGCTCATCAGATTTACCTTGTGGCATAGCCATGTTCATGATCAATAATGAATCCTCTTTGTTTGAGTCTTCTGTGTAGTTATTGTAGTCTCTCCTTCCTTTGTAGCCTCCTTGATAGTTTGAATGATTGTAGTTGTTGTAGTTGCCATGGTAGTTGTTGAACCTTCCTCTTGAGTAGCCATAACTTCCTCTATTGTATCCTCTACCTCTTTGATTCCTGGAATTCCTAAAGCAATTTTCAGTTGTATGATTAGTTAATCCACAAATAGAACATGAGTTGGAGTCTTGGGATCTCCCCCTGCCTTGTCTACCTCCTCTTCCTCTACCTCTGCCATGTCTTCCTCTACCTGCATAGTTAGCTTGATATATACCTGCTTCATCATCCACTTTCTTTGCCTTTCCTTTGTTATCTTTAGACTTGCTTTTATCCGTGCATAAAGCTGAAGATTGATTACCTTTAGAGCTTTCTCCATTTTTGATAAGCTTTGCCTCTTGAGTAAGTAGTTGTCCAATGAGTGTGTTGAAATCAGGTACATGCATGTCCATGTACAAATCCATAGCTGTGGTGAATGCTTCCCACTTGTCATCTGCCTTCAAGCCATTGATGACCTGCCTTACAATTTGCTCTTCATCTATTACCTCTCCAATGCTTCCCAACTGATCCGCTATGTCCTTGAGCTTTGTGACAAAATCAGTCACATTTTGTTTGGGAGCCTTCTTGAGAGTTGTGAAATCCAGCCATAGTTGATGCTTCCTAGCTTTGGTACTTGAAGAAAAGAAAGCTTCAAGTGCATCCCACACTTCCTGAGATGTCTTACAACCTCTAATGTGAGGCAACAAAAAATGTGAGATAGATTTGAGGATATAAGACCTTGCAAGTGCATCCTTGGAGCACCATGTGCTCAATCTTTCTTTCTCTTCTTGTGTTGGTTGACTTTTGTTCCTGAAACTTGGCATAACTTCATCTCCAGCCACATAACCATATAAACTTCTACCTTAGAGATAGGCTTCCATTCTTAATGACCAAGCTGAGTAGTTACCTCTGTCTAATTTGTCAATTGATGAAGGAAATCCATCTGCCATGTTGTCCAATCTTGCTCTGATACCACTGTGAAGAGATGGATAGGTATGTGCTTGAAGATGAAGAGGTGTTGCAAAATCTTTGATCTACACCAGCCAAATGAACTCCACGAGTATATGGTGGGACCTTTTAGCTTGCCAATGGATGTATTAGACACCCTATGTACCTTGGAAGATCACTCTCAAAAAGATAGATCAAAACAGATAAGTTGGAGTTAGCTCAGAGGTGAAAACTTGCTATTCTTGGTTCATACACCTGTCCAGTGTTTTACATAATTCTCTGATCACAGCAGCAATTAGCTCAATTCCTCTTGGGGAAGTCTAGGCAACTTAAAGAGCTAACTTGTAAGAGTAATCTCATCAAAAATAATGAACCACACACTGAGAATGAGTTTTAACAAGTGATGACATCATCCCGATTTTCACGGGCTGCTAGAGAAATAGACCAGTGAGCAGAAAAATCAACATAACTCAAAATGTAGGAATCCAATTATTATGAGAAATTGTATAGTTATACTAGACAGTAAGTTGAATCCCACAAGCTTTAAATCACTGAATTTGGATAAGTAACCACTGAGCAATGGCTCTGACAAGTTGAGTGAAAAAGTCAGGTACCTGACAGAGAGGTGAAGATGAACAGACCCTGTTGACTTCAAATGAACATAACTGAAGTTTGCAACATCCAAATGACATGAAAATTTATGAGCATATAGTATACTTATAGAGCTAACTTTACCAAGTTAAATCAGTGAAAATGATGCACCAAGCTCAGAGAAAACATCTTTGCAAGCTGACTGAGAAAAACTGAGAGTAATGGCAGTGAGTAGTACACTTCACAAGAACATGGAAAGATGAACTCAAATAATCATGAAAATGAAAGTATATTGCTTGTACAATACAATGACTTACTGATACATATGTGTGCCTTGTAATCACACCTTGATATGGCATAAAGCTCAGCTCTTGGAGGTCTTCACATAGGTCTCTCTAACCACGACTAAAACTGCCATCTATTTATAGTTGAGTTTGGGAGGCTAACTTCCCTCAATCACTCTCCAATCAATCAATGATTGATTTGATTCTCTACCTACCACAAATCACGAATTCGTGGCTCCTCTTTCCATTCTTGATCAAGTGGACTCAACCACTTAAGATTCTCTTACTTTTACATTAAGTAAACTCTTCAAAAGTTACAAGAGGTAGTTCACAAGTGAACTTTACATAGTCTTCTTTTTAAAGCTTCTTCTAAGACTTTGTGAGACTCAAGCCAATACTTAGGCTTGTCATAGACTTGCTCCAACAGCTCCCCCTCAAGCCAAGTATGCTTAAGGTCTTCAATCTTCCAAGATTACCTGCAAACCAATCATAGCCTTGAATTTGCAAAGCTTTGTACCATCCAATGCTTTGGTTAGAATATCTGCACATTGTTGATGAGTGGACACATATGATATTTGAATCTCTTTGCTTAGAACCTTCTCTCGTACATAGTGATAATGAACTTCAATATGTTTAGTTCTTGCATGAAAAATAGGATTAGCAGCCAAGTGAATAGAACTCATATTGTCACCAAAAATAGTTGGAGTTCCAAACTCCAATCCAAGATCTTTGAATAATGTCTTCATCCACATAGCTTCTTGTGTAGCTATAGCAAGACCTCTATATTCAGCTTCAGTAGAAGAGAGAGCAACTATGGGTTGCTTCTTGGATGACCATGAAATAAGCTTTGAACCTGCAAAGGTAAGATAACCTGAAGTGCTCCTTCTATCTTCCTTGGAGCCAGCCCAATCTGCATCAAAAAATAGCTTCAAACCTAAATCAGATACATAAGGATAATAAAGTCCTTCATTTATGGTTCCTTTGAGATACTTGAGAATCCTTTTGGCAGCATCCATATGTGGTTTCCTTGGTGTGTGCATAAATTGGCTTAGCACACTCACACTGTAACATATATCTACTCTTGTCAATGTGGCATAGTTGAGACTACCCACTAGACTTTGATATGATGTGATGTCCTCTATGAGTTCACCTTCATTTGAGCTCAATTTGTGATTGACCTCCATTGGAGTACCTGCAATCTTACAATCTTGCATCTTGAATTTTGCCAACATGTCCTTAATGTACTTCCTTTGAGTGAGAAACAAACCATGATCTTTGTAGACAACTTCCAAACCTAGGAAGTAGGTAAGTGAACCCAAATCACTTATCTTGAACTCTTCTCTCATCTGATCTTTGATCTTCTTCATACCATCTGCATCATTTCCTGTCAATATAATATCATCTACATATACACATAGGTAGATGACCTCGGAATTACTCTTTTTAATAAAGAGTGAAGGATCTCCCTTGCTTGGTTGAAAGCCTTTGTCCTGCAAGAATGAAACAAGCCTGAAATTCCAAGCTCTTGGAGCTTGCTTGAGACCATACAATGCTTTGTTAAGTTTACACACATAATCAGGATAAACTTGATTCTCAAAACCAGGTGGTTGTGCCATATATACCTCTTCTGTTATCCAACCATTCAAAAATGCATTCTTTACATCTAGTTGAAGTATCTTCCAATTCTTGGAAGAGGCAATACTAAGCAAAACCCTAATAGTAGGCATCTTTGCCACAGGAGAGAAAGTCTCCTCATAATCAATTCCCTGAGTTTGTGCAAAGCCTTTTGCCACAAGCCTTGCCTTATACCTGTTAATTGAACCATCAGAATTCTTCTTGAGTTTATAGACCCATCTTGAGCCTATTACCTTCATGGATGAAGTCTTGGGCACCAAATCCCAAGTGTTGTTTTCCTCAAGTGCTTCAATCTCTTCCTTCATTGCATGCTTCCATTCTGTTTTTGCTTTGGCCTCTTCAAATGATGATGGCTCCTCTTGGTTTATGTCCTGTGCTATGTAGATAGAATGTTTAGTTACTAATGAGGTGTCAAACCCATACCTTTCTGGTTTTTCTTTTCCCTCATAGATCTTCTTAGGCCATGATGTGATGATTCTGCCTCATGTCCAAGTTCCTGCAATTTTGCTTTACCTTTAGACTTCCATGCTTTGACCTTTTCCATGTGAGATTCTTCATCATCCTCTGAGGTGTCTTGTTCTTCAATCTTTGGTTGTTCTCTACCAAGCTTTGGAAAATCTTCTTCAAGATTATATGGTAAATTGACCTTCCTGCATGAATCTTCATACCATGAATTGTTCTCATCAAAAACTACATCTCTGCTTACCAAGAATCCTTTGTTGGTAGGGTTGTATAACCTGTAGCCCTTTTGATTGTTGTCATATCCAATAAATACACACCTTTCTGCCTTTGGATCCATCTTGCCTCTAACCTGTGAAGGAACATGAGCAAAAGCAATACATCCAAAAATTTTACAATGATCTAAGCTTGGTCTTCTTCCATTCCAAGCCTCATATGGAGTCATCCCATCAAGGGATTTTGAAGGCAACCTGTTAATCAAGTAAGTGGCTGTAGATACAGCCTCGGCCCATAAGTAATTAGGTAAATGCTTTTCATTTAACATAGACCTTGCAGCTTCAACAATTGTCCTATTCCTCCTTTCTGCCACTCCATTTTGCTCAGGAGTGTACCTTGTAGTTACCTCTCTTTTGATTCCTCTTTCTTGAAGAAAAGAATCAAACTCATGGGAGAAGTATTCTCCCCCTCCATCTGACCTTAGCCTTTTTAGTGATTTACCTGTTTGATTCTCCACAAGAGCCAAATATCTTTTGAAACATGAAAAAACTTCATCTTTGTGTTTCATAAAGAATAGGATAGTCCATCTGCTGCAATCATCAATAAAGGAAACATAATACCTTGATCTAGATATTGAAGGTTCCTTGCTAGGTCCCCATACATCTGTATGAACCAACTCCAAGAGATCTCCATGCATATAACCTTTCTTCATGAATGGTAACCTGTGAGACTTTCCAAATTGACATGCACTGCACTTATAAATCATATGTTGTTTTGACAAATTAGGAAGTCCAAGTACACTTTGGTCCCTGCAGATTTGCTTTAATGACCTTTCACCAATATGTGCTAACCTTTTGTGCCATACTTCCAATTCTGTGAGTGTCTGACTACCATAATTAAAGAGAGCAATGTTTCTAGTGTCCTGTAATTCAAATGTGAACAATCTACCTATCTTTTCACCTTTTGCAATTCTTCTGAATCCTTGACTTGGATCTTTAACAAATGCTCCTGCTTTTGTGAACCTGACTTGCAACCCTTTCTCTACTATCTGCCCAACACTTATCAAATTCTTTGTAATGGTAGGGACATAGAGTACCTTACTGAGTAGGTTGATGTTTCCATCAAAGTGCTTTGACATTGCCTATTTTCTCCACAGGATGTTTTGTATCATCTCCTGTTTGTACCTCATGCTTATTCCTTGGATCTTCTAAATCTGATAGGAGTGCCACATTTCCTGCCACATGATTTGAACAACCTGAATCTATGTAGAAAACATGCTCATCAGATTTACCTTGTGGCATAGCCATGTTCATGATCAATAATGAATCCTCTTTGTTTGAGTCTTCTGTGTAGTTATTGTAGTCTCTCCTTCCTTTGTAGCCTCCTTGATAGTTTGAATGATTGTATTTGTTGTAGTTGCCATGGTAGTTGTTGAACCTTCCTCTTGAGTAGCCATAACTTCCTCTATTGTATCCTCTACCTCTTTGATTCCTGGAATTCCTAAAGCAATTTTCAGTTGTATGATTAGTTAATCCACAAATAGAACATGAGTTGGAGTCTTGGGATCTCCCCCTGCCTTGTCTACCTCCTCTTCCTCTACCTCTGCCATGTCTTCCTCTACCTGCATAGTTAGCTTGATATGTACCTGCTTCATCATCCACTTTCTTTGCCTTTCCTTTGTTATCTTTAGACTTGCTTTTATCCGTGTATAAAGCTGAAGATTGATTACCTTTAGAGCTTTCTCCATTTTTGATAAGCTTTGCCTCTTGAGTAAGTAGTTGTCCAATGAGTGTGTTGAAATCAGGTACATTCATGTCCATGTACAAATCATTAGCTGTGGTGAATGCTTCCCACTTGTCATCTGCCTTCAAGCCATTAATGACCTGCCTTACAATTTTCTCTTCATCTATTACCTCTCCAATGCTTCCCAACTGATCCGCTATGTCCTTGAGCTTTGTGACAAAATCAGTCACATTTTGTTTGGGAGCCTTCTTGAGAGTTGTGAAATCCAGCCATAGTTGATGCTTCCTAGCTTTCATACTTGAAGAAAAGAAAGCTTCAAGTGCATCCCACACTTCCTGAGATGTCTTACAACTTCTAATGTGAGGCAACAAAAAATCTGAGATAGAGTTGAGGAGATAAGACCTTGCAAGTGCATCCTTGGAGCACCAAGTGCTCAATCTTTCTTGCTCTTCTTGTGTTGGTTTACTTTTGTTCCTGAAACTTGGCATAACTTCATCTCTAGCCACATAACCATATAAACTTCTACCTTGGAGATAGGCTTCCATTCTTAATGACCAAGCTGAGTAGTTACCTCTGTCTAATTTGTCAATTGATGAAGGAAATCCATCTGCCATGTTGTCCAAAACAAGAGGCTCGGTGAGGTCCTCATCTTGACACACTAGTACTTTGACTGTCATTACTTCGTCTTGAATGTAGATGGGAAGTTCCACCTCGCCCATGCAAGGGGTTTCCACACCTCCCAATCCTATGAGATAGGCTTCAATAGGATTGACAGTTAATTTCAACTCTCGACAATAAGACAATTTAACAGCACTAGTGGCTGCACCTGAGTCAATCAAGGCTCTTACAGTCCTTGCACCCTTTCCTTGTCCTATATCTAAGGTTATAAAAGGACGTCGATCAATTATCCTATGGGAGCTGATACCTGAAACTTCACACATAGCCATGTGATATCCTTGATCTGCATCGGCCTCTGGCCTAGGTTGCTCTCTACCTTGTCTTCTTAATTTCATTTTCCGTATGCGTTCCAATGCTTCTGCTTGAGCTTCTTCTCGAATTCGTTTTTCTTCTTCTTTGCGTTTCTTAGCAATATTGAGTCGACTTAGCATTTCCTCTGTGAGAGGTTCCTGATATAACTTGACTCTGCATCCGCTAATGTAGCTCGGGAGAACATCACCCTCTAAAGTGGCTAGTTGTACTGCTCCACTTGTGGAGATCCTATTTATGATCATAGGTCCGTAGCCTCTTTTCTCTAGTTTTCTCGCGTGTTGTTTCAAAGTGTAGACTAGTACTAGGTCGCCTACCTTCAAACCTTTATCCTTAACGTGGGCATCAAAGTATGCC
Organism: Ceratopteris richardii; assembly: GCA_020310875.1. NCBI lineage: Eukaryota > Viridiplantae > Streptophyta > Polypodiopsida > Polypodiales > Pteridaceae > Ceratopteris > Ceratopteris richardii. The sequence continues at coordinate 98,965,515 of CM035406.1, forward strand.
TTCTGTCGTTTCTTAGCGGCATATATCCCTGCAGCCGCCCTCAGTCTTGTTTCTCCTAATCGTTCAAGGTCAAATAGTATAGGGGAGAGTTCATGACCCGTCCATTCATGCTCTTGTGCTACTTTCAGTGTTGGTATTAAGAAGTCTAATGGTAGCACTGCATTTTGGCCAAACACCATCTGAAAGGGGGTGGCTTGGAGGACCGTTTTGTAGGCGACTCGGTATGCCCAAACAGCATGGTGTAGCTGTTTGTCCCAATCAGAGCGTTTATTGTTCACTAATTTCGTCAACACATTGCACAGAATCTTGTTGGTGCTCTCAGCCTGGCCATTTGCTTGAGGGTGATAGGGGGCAGACTTCTTATGAACTACCAAGAATTCTTGGAGCAGCTTTTCAATCACTTCATTCAAGAAGTGAGTGCCCCTATCACTTACTAGCTCTATAGGTAGCCTGTATCTTGTGAATACATTCTCAAACAAGAATTTAGCAGTTGTTTGAGCATCATTCTTTGTCGTGGCTTTTACCTCTACCCACTTTGTTAGATAGTATGTGGCAACAATGATGTATTCAGCATGTGAACCCTTAGCTGGGGGATTAATAGGACCAACAAAGTCTATTCCCCACTTAGAGAATGCACGTCCACCCATCATAGGTTTCAGTGGCATCTCATCTTTGCGTATAGGATACTGAGTTCGCTGCCAGACATCACACCGTTTCACATAGGTATGTGCATCCATGTGAAGGGTCGGCCACCAGAAGCCCGCAAATAGTATTGCCTTGATCACCCGATATGGTCCAAAGTGTCCTCCTACTACACCTTGGTGAGCAGTTTCCAAGATCTTGAGATATTCACTTTCATGGACACATAGTCTCAGGTAACCATCTTTACCACGTTTGTATAGATTATCACCAATGAGTGAGTAATCCTGGGCTTCTTGTTCTAAACTCCTTTTCCTAGCCAGAGTCATGTCTGGAGGGAATGTTTTCGTCCTCAGGAAGGATACTAGTGGTTCACTCCACTCTGGCACTATGGACAGTTGATAAAGAGTGGCATGTTCCACAGGTGGTTTAGTGCAACAGATTGGGCATTCCTTGCACAACTTTTAGACATCAACCTCCATAGTAGGCCAATGCACTCCGAGTCTCCTTAGTGTCTGTAGGGTTCGTTGCTTTGAGTAGTGTTGCTCTAATGTACCTACATGTGCTAATTGCAACCATTTAGCGTACTCATCCTCTTCCACACAACAAGCCAAGATCCCTTGATCTGTGTGTTTGTACATACTTCCTGCCATGATGTGATACTTTTGGGCTTTTACTACCTCTCTATCCTGCGTGTTTATTACTGGATGGTTAGGCCCGTATGTCAATACCGGTACCAATGGCTTAGCCCACTACGGTACAACTTCCAAATTAAACAAGTAAGCATCAGGAAGGTCATCTGACACTCCTTGTGGGGCTTCTCCAGATGTGAGCCTAGAGAGATGATCCGCTCTCAAGTGAGTCTTCCCTTTCCTTACTACAACCTCGAATTCATATTCCATTAGCAAGAGAAACCATCTTACTAATCTTCCTGTATTGCATGGCTTGTTCACGAGATATAACAATGCTTGGTGGTCAGTGAAAATTTTAAATTTGTTTGCAAGCAAATAGTGTCTAAATTTCTTAACTGCATATACCATGCCTAAGCCTTCTCTCTCTGTAGTGGTGTAATTTCGTTCAGCTGCATTCAATTGTCTACTGGCATAGGCAATTGGGAGATCCATATTACCTTCACCAGTAGGTTGTGCGAGTACACATCCAATAGCGTAATTGGATGCATCCACATGAACATGGAATGGCTTGTTCCAATCTGGTGTGGTCAAGATTGGTGCTGAACATAATCTTCGTTTAAGCTCCTGGAAGGAATTCTCACATTCATCAGTCCAATAAAAGTTAGTCAGAAGTCCGTACATGGGCTTTGCAATGACAGCATACATGTGAATGAACCGGCGGTAATAACCACAATGTCCCATGAAAGCTTGTACTTCCTTGACATTCCTTGGCCTAGGTAGCTCTGCTATGGCTCTCACTTTCTCTTCATCAGTGGATATGCCATTCTTTGACACTATGTGTCCTAGAATCTTGCCTTGCCTGACCATAAAGACGCACTTTTCTGGGTTTAGGCAGACTTGATATTCTCTACATTTGTCAAAGATTTGTCTGAGTTCAGGAATATGGGTTTGTCTAATGTTGGAATGAGCACAAAGATCATCAACATAGACTTCTAGATTCTTCCTCAAGAACTCTTTAAATACATGACAGATCAGCCTTTGGAAGGTTGCAGGAGCATTGGTAAGCCCAAATGGCATTACTCTAAAGGCAAAAATGCCCCATTCAGTGGCAAATGCCGTCTTATGCTGATCTTCTGGAGCTATGGCTACTTGCTTGTAGCCCGAAAATCCATCGAGGAAGCTGTACACTTCTTTGCCTGCTACTCTTTCTAAGAGATGCTCTGTGATAGGAAGCAGATAGTTATCTCGAATTGTGGCTGCATTAACCTTCTTCAAGTTAATGCACACACGCAGCTTCCCATTTTTCTTGGGCACCACTACGATGGGGGATACCCACTCAGTATGCTCAATTTCATAGATGAATCCAGCTTCAACGAGTCTATCTATCTCTTCCTTGATCTTGGCCGCATAGTTGTCATTGTATGTATATGGCTTTTGCTTAGAGGGCCTAGCATCTGAGGTCATGAGGATAGTGTGTGAGCATATGTCTAGATCAACACCCTTCAAATCCTTGTAACTCCAAGCGAACACATCTCTGTATTCTCTTAGCAAGGCTATTAACGCACGCTCTTCTTCCTCTGTTAGGTCATGGCCTATGTACATGCATCTCTCCTCTCCTTCTTCTAGGGCCACTACTATTTTTTTGGTGGTTTCTTTGTTATCATAGGCCTCTACCTGATTGTGCCTCTCGTTTAGGCATTCTGATCATGACTCTTCTGTCATCTATCTCATACTTTTTAAAGTTTTCCGGGACCTCAAACAAAGATTCTTCCTCTTCTGGTGTGATTGCTCTCTTCTTTCTTTTCTTCCCTTCTTCCTTTGGGTTCACATGTGTGGCTAGCCTTACATCATTTGTAAGCTCTCCGTGCCTTTGGGGTTGAAATTCTACTTCATAGAAATATTCTTCATCTGATGCAAAAGGTGGATCCATAATGATTGACTCTAGATCGGAGTCGCTCGCATCTTCAAATGCATCAGGACTAGGTTCGCATTCTTCTAGAACTGCCTCTCCCATGATTGGCTCTATGGAGAAGACTGAAATGTCATAGCCATCTTCATCACAGTGAGGTGTCCATTGTTCTTCATTGATGGCTACATCCATTGTTGCTAGGATTTCTGCCCAGCCGTGGGGTTCAAATTCTTTGTCAGGAAAAACTACAGGCGCATAGGCTGGGTCTTGAATTGATCTATGTGTTTCTTTTGCACCTATCTCTCTGGCTTCTTCTCTCTTCTCTTCTTCTACTGCTACTTTGCACATCCATAAGTGGGTGTCTTCATGCATCCATGAGGATCCTGACCCTATGGAATGCACAGATTCCGTATCATCTTTGGTTCTATGGATGGGATTCCATTCGATAGGAGGGACATCTCTATGAGAGTAATCTTTGAGATTCACTTTGGTCGTGACACCTAGGTGTTGCAGATACAAGGAGTTGGTTCCCCAATCATGTACCACTTGCAACTGTCGCATAAATGGTCTTCCCAAGATCATCTCATAAGCATGATTCTTGTTGAAATCACATATGGCGAAAGCATGCTCAAACTCAACTCCGCATGTAGTGAGAGTTATTCCTTCCAGCAAGCCTAAGGGTCTCTCTATGTGACCATCGGCCATCTGCAATTTCATTCTCGTTGGCCTGAGTGCTGGCTTGCCCCAACGCTTCTATAGGGAAGTGGTAGCAATTGCAACACCTACGCCTGAGTCTAGAATGGCCTTGGTGGTGTATCCTTGATGGGTGATAGGAAGATATGTGTTTCCCTCTTCACCCTCACTCATGTCTCCTATCTTGTCCAATGGTATTTCTGGCACTGTTCTCTGGGATCCTACCTGGGAACGCGGTTTTGCTATCTCTGGTACTTGTTTAGCTACATGTTTCCATAGCTCTGGCCTTACTTTGAGTAGCTCTTCTAAGGTGAGGTTGCATTGTACTTTAGTGTTTTTCACTACCTCTGTGTTCCTAGGTGTGACTGAGTCCTCATTTCGTACCATGACCGTGGGTGCTCTCATACAAGTAGACTTAGCCTCCCAGGGGCCTATGAAGTGGGGTAATTCTTGTAGAGAGTTAGACTCAAAGTCTAATCTTTCCTGAGATTGGGTGCTCTCCTGCTCCTCATAAATGGATGGGATATCTTGTGGGAATTGGTCGTGTGCATCATCCACAAGTTCAATGGGAGGAGGGACTTCACTTTCTTTAGCCCATTTGTCCTCTTGAATCTCTCGTAGGAATTCTGGTGTGAACCGATTCATAGAAGATGATGTGTCTGGCTCCGTAGAGTTAGGCACGTAGGCTTCCTGGGGAGGTAGGCTCACGTTCTCACTTGCCTTGCCTTTATTTTGAGAGGCGGGTTCCTTTTCTGATTGTGCAATTAGCCTCTCTATTCGTTCTAGCAGTCCATCAAAGTGTAACTGCATCTTAGCTGAACTAGAGATGTTAAAGAGGCGACTGGCTTCAAACATAGTCTGAGCCAATTCCACCATCTTCGCGCAAATTTTGGTTCGTTCTAGCTCTAGTTCTGCTCTAGGGTAACATTTTTCATGATCGGTTACGGTTGGCCCTTCTTGGATTCTGGCCTGATATGCTTTAAGCATCATATTAAGGTCCTCGGGAGTGGGATCTGCTAGGACTGATCCTACTCTAGGGGGTGGTGGAATTAGGTGAGGCGGGTTGGAAGGTGGCCGGTCGGATGGAGTTGGGAATGGTGGAGGTGGGGTAGTGTGAGAGGGAGTTTGAGATGTGAGTTCAGTTATCTTGGCCTTTGTTTCTCTGAGGCTTTCCTCGAGTTCACTCATCTTTTTTGCCCATTGCCTTTTCATTCTTTCACGACTATCTCTCCAAGCTCTAGTCCTTTTCTTGGTTATGCTCTCAGTTTCACTAACATCTGGGCTCTTTTCCTGGCCTACCCCTTGGTTTTGCTGCAATGCTTGAGCTCTAGTGATTACTTGTACTGGTGCAGTGGAAGTCACACTCCCTGTGGAGTCTACAACTAACCCAATCACGTTGATAGGAGTGATTTTTGGCATATTATTGGGGTTCTTTGGGCAATCTCGTAAGAGATGCTTCTTTCCACAGTCTTGGCAAAAGCCCTGGATCGTCACTGACTGGGGTTGTGTAGGTGGAGGCACATGACAATCACGAATGAGATGATATCCTTGACATCTGTAGCATGGTCCTCTAGGGAATGGAGGTCTTACTTGCCTAGGTTGGGATCTAGAGTTAGGGTTTGTGTACATTACATTTGTGTACTCTGGTTCCCAACTAGGTTCACTTGGTTCTTCACTGTAGTAGGACTCACCATGTTCAGGAGACTGCATGTAGTAGGCCTGGGGGCTATCAACATGTGTAGAATCGAAACTATGGTCACTGGGATCACTTTCTGAAAGCACTGGTGTTACAGGGACTATAGCTCTATTCAGGTTTTCTTCTGTAGCAGCATACTTTACCGGAATCACATTAGTTGAAGCAGGGGGTTGTTGTGCTAGCACAGGTTGAGGCCTTTGTTGGTTTTGGTAGGGTTGGTAGGTTTTTTGGGGCCTAGCATACTGCTGTGGTGGACATTGGTTCTGATATCTTCCCTGTTGATATGGCTGAGGTTAGATTTGCCTAACGGTTTGCTTATTGTAGGGGCAATCTTGCGCGGTGTGATTGGTGTACCTCCGTTCTATGGTGCAGTACTGGCTACTAGGATTTACTTGGGGTTGAGCCATAATGGGACATACATTCGCCATGTGGTCGCCACCACAAGTATAGCATCTTTTCACAGGGGCAAACCTTGGGATTTGTTTGCTAGAGACACCTAGTTTTTGTGCCACTTTCTCCGCAAGTTCCTCAATTGATGTGGATTGCGTGGAAGAGAGACTAGAGGCACTATCTGAATCTTTGTATAGAAGGCGCAAGTGCGTGAGTGAGAAGCACACTAACATGCACACACATACACACACACGCGCACACACAGCAAGACAAAGAGTGAGAAGCAATGGAGTTCTTAGATTACTTTCAAAAAGCTCTTACAAGTTCATATCAATTACAAGCTAACCTCAAAAATGAGCTCTCTAGCTCTATTTATAGTTTTTTACTAGGTTTTGGCCCTGTCCAGACCTAGTGTCCGGCCTAGTTAAAAATTAGGTTCCAGGGCCAATTTGAGGGCTTAAACGGAGTCTAAAAAATACGAAAATTGATATGTAGGTACTTCTAAGGCTCCTTAAGCTCAAGGACTCCTTGGCTTGCACAAAATGGAGCTACAAAAATATGAAATGGTATTTACAATGATTGTTAGTGATAAGAATCACTGTTAATTTGGAAAAATTTGAAGGGCCTATCTGCCAGATTTGCGTCGACTGCTTTGTCTACTCAATCCTTCACCTCGCCCTGACTCTCTTCGCTCGCTTCCTTGTCTAGTCAGTCCTTGGGTGCCCATACTGCTCTCAACACCAAGGCACCTCATCACAAAGAGGGAGAGGAAGAACAAGAGGAAGAGGAGGACGACATCAACAAAACAGGAATGAAGATGGTGAAGGATGTTACATATGTGGCAAGTTTGGCCACTATGCTAGAGATTGCTACCAAGGAGGAAAACAAAGGAGCTATAATCAAGGTTCTTCATACAAAGGCCAAGGTAATTATGCTTCTACAACTTCAGAAAATGACAATCTCTTGATGATGCACATGAATGGGAATTCAAGCAAAGTAGATAACACTTGGTATATCGATAGTGGATGTAGCAACCATATGAGTTGCAATGCTTCTTGGTTTACTAATCCACATGTTCCCAAAGGTAAAGGACATGTAGAGACAGGTGATGATACAGCCCATGAGATCTCCCATGTTGGAGATGTAGCTTTGGATGACAAGGAGGAAGGAAGATGTCTCAAGGATGTCTTGCATGTACCTACCATCACAAAGAACTTGGTGTCCGTTGGGCAAATGGTTGAAAGAGGCTATCAAGTAAGGTTCAACAAAGGTGGATGCTTTGTGGAGAACCCTAAGCAAGGTTACAAGGTCATAGCAAGAGGAAAGAAGCAAGGGAGACTCTTCACTTTGGAGGTAAATTCTCATTCCACTCAACATGTCTACTTCACATATGGAAACAAGAGGATTTCGGAGTTGGACTTGTGGCATAAGAGGATATTGTTGTAGACATTGTTTCTCCTTGTGTAAGAATCCATTTGAAGTGAAATTTGTTTTGTTGGAAAGCTCTTGGTGTCTACTACAGGTCTACAAAAGCTCACTGGAGTTCTCTACATATGCTCTGAGTAAGAGCATTTTTGGTGTGCAGAGGTCAAAGAAGGATACCTCTGGAGGTCATTCACGCTTCGTCGTTGCTTAGGGGTTGAGTTACTTCACCCATCAACATGGCCATCTACTAATTGAAGCTTCATATGAGTTGTTCATAGGGCTGGCTTTCCCCATTTCTCCCAAATCTCTTTGGTAGCAATACCTACTCCTACTCCTGTGTCTAGTATAGCCTTGGTTATGTATCCATTGTACGTGACAGGTAGGCATGTGTTGCCCTCATCTCCTTCGCTAAATTCTCCAATCTTATCCACTAGAATTTGCACAACAGAAGGGTTTTCAGCCTCCTTGCTTTCCTTTTTGTTCTTCTCCTGCTCTAACTTCAATTGTCCCACCAATTTGTGGCTTGACACGAAGTAATTCTTCCATAGTCAACTGACATTGTACTTTGGTCTTTTTGATTTTTGCTAGATTCTATGAGATCTTATCTGAAGGGTCCTTTTCTCTTCCTCGTACTGTGGGAGCATGGAAGATCATGGATTCCTTCTCATATTCTCTGAACCATTATTAATCATCTCTTTGATACCTGTTATTTCTGCCTCTTCCTCTAATTCTGCCACTTCCTCTTCCTCTTAGGAAGTTTGTTTGGCTTGAAGTACCTTCATCTTCAACTAATTGTTGCTTTTCTTTGATAGCTTTCTTATTGTCTTTAGAATACATTGCATGACCTGCACTCTTATCAATATCTCCTTTGATATCATTCTCAAAACTTAGCATATGTCCTATCAATTGATTCAAATCAGGAGTGAAATGATCTAATGAAAGTTCTGTTGACAATATAAAAGGCTTCCACTTCTCATCTCCTCTTAGACCTATGAGAATTTGTCTTACCAACTTATCTTCTTCAATGTCTTCATCAACTGCACCTAAGGAATCAACAACGTCTTTCATTTTTGTCACATAATCAGATATTGATTGTGAAGCCTTCTTCTTGAATGTGGTAAACTCTTCCCATAGTGATGCTTTCCTTGACTTGGTTGTATTCTGGAAATGCTCCTTCAAAGCACTCCATATATCATTTGCACTTTCAAGTCCTCTTATATGAGGAAGCAAGTAATCATTCACTGCCATGTAGATAATGCTCCTTGCTTGAGCATCCTTCTTTATCCAAATCTTGAAATCTACAAGCTCCTCCCTAGTAGAAACACTAGGATCTTTAAACTCTGGCTTTTCTTCTTCTCCTGTGATGTATCCCATGAGATATTTGCTCATAAGATGAGCTTCCATCCTCATAGACCAGGCTGGATAGTTCTCTCTATCCAACTTCTCAAGTTGGAGACTATCTCCCATCCTTTCTTCACCTGTACTATCAAATCTTCAACCTTATGAGTAATGAATGTACCTTATCTTCGAAATTTAATCCTTCTAATCCTTTTGATTGCTCTCACATGTCTCCTTTTGAAACTTCAAATGTTGAATTCTGTATGTCTGCAGTAGTCGAGGGTCTTCCTTTCCTTCAATTCTGATGATTCCTGCTCTGATACCACTGATGGAGATGATTAATCTCCGAATGACAAGCTACACTTGAGTTTAGATAACCTCTATGTCAAGTAAAGCTCAAAACCTTCCTCAATTTTGAAATCTTTTACCAAAATTCGAACACCCAATTTCTCTATGAAAACTTGCTTCACTCAGAAAAGTCTGCCTCACAAAATTCACTCATTGACTGATGAAATGAGTTTTCTATGAAAATTTGATACAACACTCTTCTAGTGTTTGCGCAACTAGTCCAAGTTAAAGTTCTCCAAAAGAACTTAGAAAACTTTAGATTTACTTCAATAAGTAAACCTGTGTCTGAAACAAGCACTTTCTACATGCGAATTTTATATATGCAACTTTAAACAGTTGGTTCTCACAAAATATAACCTGGTTAATGAAATGATTTTAGACATAGATAGCTTACCTTTCAACTTAGATTTGGACTCCTCATTTGTGTAAAACTTTACACTATGTACTGAGATTTGATCAATTCTTTGATCATCGAATTTGCACCTGTCACTTATCACTTCTTCACATACAAACGTTCCTAAAAATGCCCCCCTGCAGTGCTCCCTGCCCCTCCCCCCTCCTCCCCCCATGAGTGAAGCAGGCAGACATGACTTTGTTCAGAGGCGGTTATGGGTTAGAAAAAACATGTAGGCTTATTAGTTGGAGCTACAAAATGCAAGGAAGAAGCAGTAACAAAGGTTCAAGAGTAGAAGCACATCAAATTTAAGAAACTAGCACTTCTTGTTTATTTCTGAGGTTTTGGTGTAAAGTGGGTGGGAGCTCAAAGAAGTGTTCAAAACAGCCTTTAGTAAAAGATGAGCTTCATAGAGAATGCATGTCAGGTTGTGCTTGCTCGGTCCACATTTACATCACGTGGTGAATACACTCAATCTGTTAATTGCAGATGAAGTCATACACCACCAATTGTTTCCCCCCCTCCCCCTTCCCTCCCCTCCCCGCGTTCCGCACTGCCCCACTCCCTGCCCCGCCCCCCACAACACACCCTGCCCCACCCCCCATAGCGCTCCCTCCCCCCCCCCCCTTCCGTAGCCCTCCCCCCCTCTCCCCCCCTTCCCCTCCCTCCCCTTTTTTTCCCCCGCCCCCTCCACCCACCCCCCATTGCCTATATAAAGCATTTTGGTAAGCTCTACCCCCAACCCATTAGCGTGGATTTTTTTGGTAAGTCTCCTAACCCCCCACCCCTCCCCTCTCCCCCCTTCTCCCCCCCCTCCCCCTCCCCCCTCCTATTTTTTTGTTTCCTTAGTTTCCTCATTCCTCTTTTTGTAGAACCCCAATTTGGGTACTTTTGGAGTCATTTATAGGGTTTTTAGACATGAGGATTCGGATTTTGGGATTATTTTGGCCTAAATTTTACATCTTAGGATTGTTTATAGTATACCTCAGATGCTTTGGTCTTTAGGTTACATACTTCTTATGCACTTTGTTTAGACATCCTTTTCATTCAACACTTCCCTCCCTTGCATTTTCCCTTCCCTCATTTACTTCTCCCTCATATTGATGAAGGCTTGTCTCCATTTTTTAAGCATTCGATCCTACAGTCGTATGCCTTTGTATAGCAGCACGGCTTCTTCTACACCCCATCAGGCTTTCTCCAAGGCTACAAAAGGAGCTCCCTCCCTCCCCCATAGGTCTCCCTCGACCAAAGTCCCACGTGTTTCTTGACCACCCACACCTTGCACAGGTGACTCGAACACATGCACCTTTTCCAGCACTAGCCCACTCACCCAATATACTCTACCATCCCATCGCTCCCACCTTTTCCGGGCCATCATTATTCAACTCCTCCATCTATAGTCCTTCATGTCCCCTGCACTTCCACCTTCCCTTACTATGCTTGCCATGAGTGAGTCATGCTCCACCTCTTCGCATCACCTATCAGTACCGATTCTAGATTTCTCGGTTCCCTCTACCTCCCTTTACCTACGCCTTCACCTTGCTCTCCCAGAGTCATCCCTCTTTGACCTCTTCAATGAGGATTACCTGTTGCAGGAAGGTATGCATCACTTGGCTTTGATCATGTGGTCGGAGCCAGAGGGTCGCGATGTTTATTCAACCCTCACATCGTTCCCCACTTTCCCTTCAGGAACACTATCCACCCAGACCATTGCAGTCAGTATTGGTTCTTTAGTGATCACATATAGGCCACCTCCATTCCTTTATCCAGGTGTCTCTAAAGACAAGACTATAGCATTTTGTACTCGCATATTTAGCACACCCACAACATCCCCTAGGATGGTACAACTGCTCAGAGTTTTCATGTTCCATTTCCTTTTCTGCAGCCCTTCTTCACACCAGCCTCTTAGTGACATTTGTATAGCCGATCCATTGTACTGCTTTGTACATGGGAGACCTTACCCATATGCATCCGTTATGTATGGTCCATTCCAGCTTCACTGTTGAAGCCTCCACCAAGCACTATAGCATGGTTCTAGATCCTTTTCCATATATTCTGCCTAGTCCTTGCTTGGCTCTACCACTTGCCCGGTCAGTTCACACCAGCCCCCTCTACTCCCCCCATGCCTTACCCACTCCCTCTCAACATGTGCATGACATTGCATCCCCCATGCCCATTAGCCTCCCCACTCCTACTCCATCCACTCCATCCACTCGCGATGTTCGCCCTAGGATTGCAGCCTACTCCCCAAACACAATTCTCGCCAGTCCTCCTGTGGAGCAAGTAGCCCCCCCATCCACTCAGCCCACACCTTCACCACCATCCCCTCCTCTTTCGATTGACTCCACCGCTTCGCACATCCATTCCCCACCTCATCAGTCTCTGCCCTGACACACGTTACCTGTCTCCTCACATCCCTCCCCACTGATCCCTCCGCATGGCGATGCGACACCACACTCGGCGGATCCACCCTTTGACTTACTCAGGGATGCGAGCACCGTAACATTGGATGGAGCAGATACAGCACGCATCTCACTAGATTCGATTACCGTGATGGCTGCACTGCATTGCCAGTATGCCTCTCTGATCGAGCACATACGTGCTTCAGCAGCCACCCAATGGCAGTCCTCTCAGGCAGCATTGAGAGCCCTTTAGCAGGAGAGGGACCGGTTCTAGGATGAGGCTGATTCCGTGAATTGGGCTCTTTTGTAGATACAGCAGCATGCGTCTTTGGGCATTTGCGATAGTTCTGCTTGTAGGCTGGTACGATGGGAGCACGACCATCTGCATCATTATAGGAGCATGGTTGCTGCTTGTACTGAGCAAGCAGCTATCATTCCCCCAATCTCGTCTGACGTGACTTTGCATCCTAGTGATGTTATACATGCGGGACTTTCTCATTCGCCACCAATGCCCTAGCCCGACACTGCTCCATAGTTGTCATTTATCTACTATCTCATAATCGCAGTTAGTTTTTGACTACATTTGCCTCATTTTGTTCATCGAGGCTTCGCATTCTTGAGTTACCTTCATTTAGGATGCTACTTTTGCCCTACCCTTATCTTTCTTACCATTCAGGCACTTTCATGTACTTCATGCCTTTTCCGGGCTCTCATTGTATCTCTTTTTGGATATATATATATATATATATATATATATATATATATATATATATATATATATATATATATATATATATATATATATATATATATATATATATATATATATATATATATATATATATATATATATATATACATATATATATATATATATATATATATATATATATATATGGGCTTTTGGTTCTTGGTTCTTTGTGTCATATCTTGTCTAGTTGTTTGCCGAGTGTTTATGCTTCATTGGCATGTATTGGATTAATTTGTGTACAGTATAATGATTTTCTTTTCCCCCAATCCCATACCCTTTTCAATATAATACACCTTCACTACATTCTTACCTTTACCCGTACCCTTGTACCCAACCCTTTCACTCCACACTCACCTTCTTCACTTCCTTCCTCATTTCACTGTCCCAAGTCCTTACACTAAAACTCCCCCCTCCAGTTTCCCCTCCCCTACCTTCCACAATCTAATCACACCCCTGATCTGTACATTCCCCTATCCTGGTCTTCACCGCTCAATGTCCAGTCACAGCTTGCCTGCAGCTTTTAGTGGGCTTCTCTTTTGGAAAGGTACTTATTGTCGCCATGTACTTGAATATGTTGTTTCATGTATACTCCTTTTGGAATTTCATGGATTCTCTCTGGGATGGAGAGCCCATTAGGTGGTGGGCAACTATTGAGCCCATAAAAGTCACATTGATCAAAGTCAACCAAAGTCAGAGTGAAAGGGTCAAAGTCAAAGCAATCAAAGTCAACATGGTCAAGATCAAGGTCAACATGGGCAAAGTCAAAGCATTCGGGTGTCAATGTGCACAGGTATTGCACAATTAATTGTTCACAAAGGTTATATTTTGCAGAAAGTTGTTTGCAGGTTGCAGTGTCTTTCTGATATTTCTCTAAGGTTCAAAGTGTTTTTAAAGTGTTTGGAAGGTTCAGGTGAACCCTCTCTTAGGTGCACACTTGAAGAATTAAAAGGCAAAATGTGAAGGTATGTGAAGCGGCAGTGTAAGGAGAAGTGAAAGTATGGACCCCATTTAGAATTTTGTATTGTCCTAAAGTCACTACAGGACAAAACAGGGGTTCATTGGCTGCGGGGCACACCTTGGAGACAATCTTGGGACATACAAGTGAGGGCCAAGATGCTATGGGAGTTAGCCCAAGGGAAGGAGTATTCCTAGTTGGACCAAGCTATTGTGAGATATTCTAGAGCAAGAGAGAGAAGAGACACAGATTCAAAGAGAGTGCGCGCGACACAGAGAGCCATTGCAAGGTGCAAGAAGAGTGAATTAGATTGTATGCAGAGAGGGTGAAGCAAGGAATATCAAGAGTTCCAAAGTCCCATTGAAGGTGCGCATCAACAGAAGGTGTCCATCCCTCCCCTTATTGGAATCTTGGTGCAAGGTGTGCAGAAGGGCAAACTTGGAGAAGGTGGAGGTCTGGTGCAGAGGTCAACCGTAGATTCTAAGTACTTTGTAATCTTGTTTCATGAGCATTATTTAGTCTTTGGCACATTGCGCAGAGCATTTGGCTTATGAACAAACTTGTATTCTTCTCTTCCTAATTGATCAAAAGCTTTAAGTGTCATTAGTTCTCTTGTTCTCAGTCACAAGTATCCTATGGGAACATATATCAAGATCTACCCCTTTCAAATCTTTGTAACTCCATGTAAACATCCCTATACCTCTTTCTTCCTCTTTGTTGGTCAAATGATGTCCTATGTATGTGCATTGGTCTTCTCCTTCCTCAATTGCCACTGCAACTTTCTTTGTGGTTTCCTTATTGTCATAAGCTTCCCCCGAGCTTTTGTCTCTTTTTGGCATTCTGATCATGATTTTTTGGTCTTCCACCGCATATTTCCTAAAGTTTTCAGGCACTTCCATCAACGTTTCTTCTTCCTGAGTTTTCACGTTCTTTTCCTTCCTCGTCTTTTGATTTCATTGACTAGAACTTGAATTATCCTTTTCCTTCCTAGAGGTGGTGAGGTCTGGGGACATGGCTTCTACCCAACCTGTAAATTCCTCTTTTGATGAGCATTTAGGTCTATCCGAATCTACTTCCCATTCCTCGTCGTTTACTTGCTTACTTGGTTCATAGATTTCTCTTTCAAGATTATCCTCTTCTGTTTCTTCTTTCACTAGGTTTATAGTGAAGATGGATATATTATAATCGTCTTTGTCACAATGGGGGTCCATTGTTCTTTGTTAATTGCAATATCCATAGTCGCTAGAATCTCTGCCCATCCATAGGGTTTGAATTCCTTGTCTAGGAATACAACCGGAACGTATGCTGAGTCCTCCACGGTCCTAGAGGTGTGTCTTACTTTTGATGTTCTTGCTTTTGCACGTTCCTCTTCCTTGCCTGCGATTTTACACATCCAGAGGTGTGTATCCTCAAGTAACCATGATGGATTTGATGTTAAGGAATGTACCGATTCCTTCTCCTCTTCGTTCCTATGTACCATATTCCATTGCAAAGGTGGTACATCTCTATGTGAATAATCTGTGAGGTTCACTTCCGTGGTCACTCCTAGGTGTTGTAAGTACAAAGAGTTGGTTCCCCAATCTTGTACTACCTCCAATTGTCGCATGAAAGGTCTACCAAAGAGCATCTTGTATGCTTGATTCTTTCCAAAATCACATATTGCAAAGGTGTGATCTAATTCTAATCTGCAAGTGGATAGGGTAATTCCTTCCAATAATCGTAAGGGTCTTTCTATATGTCTGTCTACCATCTGCAACTTCATCCTAGTGCTCTAAGGGCTGGTTTTCCCAAATGTTTCCACAAAGAAGTGGTTGTGATAGCTGCTCCTGCACCTGTGTCTAGGATGGTTTTGGTAGTGTGACCTTTGTACATAATGGGCAAATAAGAGTTACATTCCTCTCCTTCACTCGCATCTCCCACCTCATCTAGGGGTATTTCAGGCACCTTTCCTTGTGCACTTGGTCTAGAGGATGTTCCTAGGAAGAACAGAGTTCTCTCCCCTTACTTGAATAGTGGGGGATTTCACCTAGATTGAGCAGTCTTCCCATGGGCCTTTGAAGTGAGGTAACTCTTGTAAAGAGTTAGATTCAAAACTAGTGTGCTCGCTTGGCCAATCATCCACTTGATCTCCATAAATAGATGGGATGTCTACAGGGAACTGTTCTCCTGAGTCATCAATCTTGAGTATAGATGGTTTTGATTCTTGTTCCTACCTCCATCTTTCTTCCTGAATCTCTTTCAAGATGGTGTGTGAATCCATTTAGCCCGTTTGGTGATTCTCTAAGTCTGACCTAGCCCTTTCAGATGGGGTGGTCTTTAAGGGCTCCTTTGGGCTAGTTTGTGTGCTAGAGCTGACTTTCTTGGGGTTAGATACTACTTTCCCTAGTCTTTCTAGTATTCCTTGAAAGTGTAACTCACGCCTAGCCATAATTTCCCAATTGAGGTATTGTAATGCCTCAAACATTGCCTGGGCTAATTCCACCATTTTCATAGCTTGGTTCCCTCGATTTCTAAGTCGGCTCTTGTGTAATTCTTGCTAGATTCTCCTACTTGTGGTCCTTCTTGTATTCTAACTTGATAGGCTTTGAACATCATGTCCTGGTTTTCTGGGGTGGGGTCTGCTAATGCTGATCCTAGTTTAGAGGTAACTACCCGTGGCTCAACCTCCTGTGATGCCATTTCTAAGATTTTAGCTCTTGTTTCACTTAGGTTTTCCTCCAATTTGTTGATCTTTTTTCCCCATTTTCTCTTGTTTCGCTCTCGTGACTCTTTCCAAGTTCTCATTTTCTTTCCTATTGATTCTCCTACTTCACTGGCTTCAGCTATCTTTTCGGTGTTTTCTGGTTGTATTTGCCTTTGTGCTTAGGATTTGGCTACTGCCTGAATGGGTATGTACTAGGGTACCGACCCTTCAGCATGTTGCACTATGCCTATCACATTGATGGGTGTCACTTTCGTCGAGGTGTTCATAGGGTTCTTAGGGCAATCTCTTATAAAGTGCTCTTTTCCACATTTAGGGCAAAAGCCTTGAATATTGAAGTATTGTGACTGCACTACAGTTGCGGCATCTGGACAATCTCGTATGAAGTTATCTCCTAGGCATTTAAAACATGGTCCTTTGGGTACCTATGGTCTTGGTTGTTTAGTTTGTGGTCTAGGGTTGGGGTTTGTATACATGACTTGAGCATAATCTGGTTCCCAATTTTGCTCGTACACAAGGTTCTCATAGTAAGGGTCTAAGTTTTCCAATGACTCCATATAGTAGGCTGGTGGGCTGTCCACATGTGTGCAATCAAAACTGTTAGCATTAGGGTCATTATTGTGATCAAAGGGGTCATGGGTACTAATGCCATGCTGGAATTCTCCTCTAGTGTGGCATACTTTACAGAAACTACATTAGCAGGGGGTGGAGGTTGTTGTCCTAGGATAGCTTGAGGTTTAGCTTGTGCCTGATATGGTGCTTGATACTGATGGGGGGGCACGATAATATTGTTGTGGCTGGTACTATCCTTGGTATCTACCTAGCTGATATTGCTGAGGGTAACTCTTCCTAACCACTTGTTTATTGTATGGAAAATCATGAGCAGTGTGGTTAGTGTATCTGTGCTCTATGGTACAGTATATGCCATTGGAGTTTCCTATTGGTTTCTTTGCATGTGGACACATGTTCGCCATATGGTCACCTCCACAAGTATAACACCTTTGAGGGGGGGCTAATTTGATGCTTGGTTTGTTAGAGACTCCCAATCGTTTGGCCACTTGTTCCGCTAAGTCCTCTATTGAATTGGAACATCTGGATGAAGTCTCTATAGTGCTATCTGAATCTTTGTGAGCCTTAGGCAGTTCTAGCTCATCTCCCAAGTTATCTTTTATGTCTACACAGATACATAAACATTATGCAAGGTTCTGGGCTCCTTCAAGAAGACGTATGATCTCAACCTAGCACTCAGGAGATCCTCTATGAACAAAGCTATCAATTTGGCTTCAGTGGGTACTCTTAATGGGGGGCATCTCTCTATGTAACGTCTGAATCTTCAACCAGCCATCCGATCATGTTGTAGTTCTCACGCTAACCTCAGAAGATCGAGCACTCCGTTTATCACTTTTCCCTAAGTATTTTCCAGATCTCGGGTTCATTAATCCTAATCTCACCTTATCAGGCTCACCCCTTTAATTAGGTCAATCACTTAGTTCTTTGTGCATTTTCTTTTGAGGTTCTTGTCTTGTTCAATTTTTTCACAAGGAATTGTTTTAATGTGATCAGACTTTAATTCATTTGTGTGTTGTGTATTCAAATCAAAAAATTCCTTTAGGCTTGATCCTTTCACCCACTTACTTCTTACCTCATCGACCACTTATCACTCAATGAGTTAGAGCAAATCTAGCTACTCTAGGAGTCCTAAGGCACTCCGTTGATCACAATGTATTTTTTGTTCAAAAAAATTGTCACAAACAAAGAAATGGAAATTCCACTTACAAAGTTCTCTTGGGCTTAAGAAGTGGTCATTTTGGCTTTGCCCTAGAATTCCAAGTACTTGCCCACTTCTCCCTTTGCCCTATGCCACACACACATTATAGGAGAATAGAGGGTGCAAAAAGGAGCCCATCATGTACCTACCCCGATAATTAGAAAGAAAGGAATTAATGCCACTGGAAGGAAGTTCTGTTGCAACTCCTATCTCATCCACATGAGAATGGCATCATATTTTCAGAGACAATAGATGACTATCTTATGGAGTGCAGAAAAAGCAAGGAAGCATGGAGACCAGATGATTAAAGGTTTACTAGAGCATCGCACTGGAACGCATGTGTTTCGATCGGCATTTATCAAAAGTAGAGGGTTATTCTCCTAGAGGACAATACAACACAGATCTCTAGACGTGCACCTAGTTATTCTTTGAGCAATAACAGAGAAAGGGAACTAGCAGTGAATTAGCTTCATTGTCTATTGAAGACATTGTGAGAATTCTTGACTTCCATTGGTGCTCTCTGACTAAGTAGTTGCAGAATCTACAATGCTTCTCTCTCGGTGACCTTCTGCCTATTCCCCCACTATTTTCCTGCGCTCTATCCATCAGTCCACCATCTTAGCACTAATGCCCGCTCTCAAAGATGTGCAGGAGGCAGAGCAAGCTATCGATAGCAAGCGCACTGGTATTCAAATATACCAAAAATTGTTGCTACACATTCCTTTCACCATGATCTCTGTGTGGACATAGAGATAAGAGAGAAGCAGACTATGAAGTCATTCGGAATCACGTGAATTACGCTCTAGCCGCAGAGATAAAGACAGATGTGAATGGATCAGATAAGAGGGCAGAAAATATCCGGTGCCAGAGGACATGGATTAATCCCCAACGACTCTTTTTTTCTCCATCATGATTCACCACAGTGAGCATCTGAAAATACTGTTGCTGAACCCACATATGTGTGCGCCATGTGGTGATGTTTAATGTTATGTGCTGTATTGGAGCATGATCTCAGCAGCTGGGAATATGCTTCTTCCGAAATTAGTGGTGGTCCAATGTGCGACTCGGTGGATTTTCTGAAATGTCTGATGTGAACTCATCGTCGATGTCATCAATGCATCTTGGAATTCTTGGGTTCATTGAACATATTCTTTGTGCATTGTATGTTGACATGAGTAATGCCATGCATGGAGGATCTCCATAGAAACTTATGCACAACATGATATATTGCCATGTATGTTTAGGTGGCACTCATTCATCTTCATAGCATACATTGAAGGGAACAGTCACAATCAATATCTCTGCATTTATTTTTATTTGAGGCGTGTTCTTCTTGCAAGAAAAAAAAAACAGATGAGCGCATTTAAAAAAAAAGGGAAACTTTGTTTATGGCTCCTTTGTATGGGATTAGACACCACCATGAACATACATGGTAGGACCTTCCCAAAGCCATCAAGTCTTGAAGCCATGTATAAACATGAAGAGATCTTTCGAAAGAGAAGATGTATCAACCCTCTCCAAGAATTAATTGTATGAGTATCCTTATAGTCCAACTTATTTCAAGCCCCATGTAAAGGGACTAGACACTGCCACATAACAAAGTGGTAAGATCTTCCCTATGGCTTGCACAAATATGGACTTCATCAAAATCAAAGGTGGCAAATGGTTCCTTGATGTAAACCCTTGTACATGTCTAGGGATCCCATATGTCCCTAGATCCCAACAAAACCACTTGGATCTCAAATGTCCAAGAATATGTCTTGGGATCCCATATGTCCCAAGATCCCAGGGATTCCATATGTCCCAAACTTGGATCCCATATGTCCAAGTTATGTCCAAGGATCCCATATGTCCGTGGATCCTAAAAACCAAATGGACTAAGTGATCCCATATGTCACTAGTCCCCATATTAAAAACAAAAGGGTCATCACATGGAGGGGGGGTGTTGAGAGTTCCATGCTCCACTCTTTTGTCCAAGAGCACTTTCATTCACATGCAAGCTCATTTATCCCACATGCAAGGGAATTCTCCCAAACTCCATATAAGCAAGGCATCCCTTCACTCCACACAAGTCATTCCACTCTAGCTCATAGCCAAGAGTGCACTTCCACTCCTCATGGAGTCTCCATGCTCATAGAGCATTTCATGTAAGTCATTTCCATTTCCATTTTAATTCATTCATAATGTTTTGTTATCTTTTGTTCCTTCCTCCTTAGCTTGTTTGATGTGTGCATGTGAGTAGAGTAGGAGTAGTCCTTTTTCATTTCAACAGATCAAGCCCTACGATGATGAGTCACAGTCGTGATTATCAAGCCACAACGGTCAGTCAGGATCGTGACGATTAAGTCACGAGAGCCAAGCTACGATGATCACTGATAATCACGATGGTCAAGCACAATCACGATGATCAAGCCATGATGGCCAACCAGGATCATGATTGTCAAGCACCATCGCGCGATGGTGAGTCAATGTTGCAATGGTGAAAGGCGATCGCGATGGCGTGAGCCAATCACCACGACGGTTAATGACCATCGCGATGGTCAGACGCAGTCACGATGATGTGTCATCATCACGATGGTCAGAAAATGATGCAATTTCACAAAATGAATCATGGATCTATGCAAGCGCTTACCTAGGCTCCTCCTTCATGCAAAAGGTTTCCCCGAATTCATACCTTAGTCTGAAGCTCGCGATGGTTAGCTTCAACAACAATTTCAGAGAGAAAAATGGAGTTTTTACCTGTGTTTCCTGCAAATACATGGTGTCCAGAGGCTGCCCTACAAGATTAGTGCACCAGAAAGCACAAAAACACACCTGCAAAATCTCTCTCTCACTCTCACACACACACAAATGAGGGAAAAAGAGAAGAAAGAGGGAATATGACTGATTTTTGGTGATTTTTTTGGAGTTTGAGATAATGATAGGGAATGATACTAGAGGAATCGTGGAGTAAAAGAGTGTAAAAACTAACTACAAGCAACAAAACCACAAAGAACTTTTATCTTCGAATGATTTTCTCCAACACACTTACCATCACACGCTCAACCTAGAGCTCATCCTTGGCAATGGTGCCAAATTTGGTGTCACTCTAGCACAATGGAAAGTACCAACATAAGGAGATCTACCTCGTAATTGTCAATCCATGGAGAGGTTAGGATGATATGAAGATCAAGAACAAGTGATGTGCATGAAGAAGATGATGAGAAATGCAATGAGCATACACACACATGCATACACACACACAAGGAAAGTAGCAATAGAAATCAATGGAAGGCAAGGAAGAAACTCATACTCATATTCATTATCAACTAATTACAGTAGCTCTTCTAGCTCTATCTCATAAGTTCAACAACAACCCCAAAATGAGCTCTCTATCTTTATTTATAGTTTTTGCCTAGTTTTGACCGGTTTCACATCTAGTGACTGCCATAGTTAAAAAATAAGTTCTACTTCTAATTTGAATTATCTAACGGCTTCCAAAAATTACAAAAATTGGTGTGAGCTTTCTTCTTAGACTCCTCAATCTTGAGGACTCCTCGGCTTGACAAAATGGAGTCGCACTTGAGATAATTGGATGTATATACATATATTACATTGTTTTAGTGATAAAAATCAATGTTGACATGATGAGGTAATCTGAGTAGTTTATGTACTTCCTCTTCTTCTATGAAGAGAACCGGTACTCGATTCTTTGCCTTGAAAAGACTATGTGATCTTACTATGCTATTAATTATCAGTCAAGTGCAATATTGCCTTATCCTTCATACTCAAGAAATTTCCCATTGGAAGTTGCAAAAGAGAAGGGTAATTATGTCGGAAAAGGTTGAAAATTTTCAAATTTTTTTATCTAGATTTGCTAGATGTATCATGAATGCATAACAATTTCTCATTTTTTGAGTGTGATTCCAATGCATTTTCATTACTGGCATTGTTGCTTTAATTGAAGATCAAGAGAGGGTTGCATAAATTTCAAAGCAAGAATTGTGAAATGCTTGACTTTGCACTACTGCCATTGAGGAATGTAAAGAATTGGATTTTTTAATTAATATGATTCATAACATCTTAGTAACTTTCAAATACTTGATATCACGTCATGATAATAGATTTTATGGCTACTATTGGATGTATGGTACTATTTAAAAAAAAAGTGTGCTCGCCATTGAAATGGTAATTTTAGATTGATTGAAAACAAGAATCTAATCACCTTTGTGATATGTCTTCAACACCTTGATGGAGATTATATTAAAAAATGTATGTCAGGAGTTCTATTTGTGTTTGTTGCTTAATTGATGAAGCAATGCCTTCGTGTGGCTACCCATTGAATAATGAGTTGTAAGGATTGGGTGTTATTATCATAGAATAATCATTGTTGTAAAGATTGACGAAAATGGTTTTATGGTGATGTGTGGGATCTTGTCCCTACACATTTTTTACAATTCCTTCATTAATTTACTTTTTTCATGTCCTCTCAAAAGAAAACATCTCGAAGTTAGATATGAGCAACATCTAAAATTGTGGGTGATTGTTGTAGGTTTAAAAGTGGTTTCACAATGTTCATTTAGTTTCATATTGCTTACTCATTGTATGTAACAACTGAGGTTGTGGATGATTGTTGTAGGTCTAAAAGTGGTATAACAATTCTACATACATAAGGAATGAAGCACATATTGATATTAGATAAGCATACTCAACGTAAAATCAATATAATAAAGTAGAGTGATGACCAGTAGATGTAAGGCAATCTTGGACAAGCAAACTAATGGAATTTAGTACAATATCAATAGTCGATAGTGACCAACAAGCATTAAGATGTTATTGGAAGGAAAAAAACAAAATGTAGAGACCTAATAATGTCATGGCCGGATAGTAATGTGGAGGGTGCTTATCATACTTCAAGCAACTTGGATAACATTGTGGATAAGATCTCAAACTCGACACCTATGTTCTAAAGGTAAAATTGAGGCACAAAATAAGATGTTGCAATATCCATGTATTGGGAAACTTTTTGATGCAATGGGTAGAAGCAAAGATCATGTAACATCTACACTTATCACCAATCTTTGAAATACACTAGAAAGTATGAGAATTAATTTTGATGAACTTGTGTTGAAGAGATCAACATTGATGATGATTTCAAAGTAATGTGGATTCATCAACAAATCAGATAAATATTTCAAGACTTTCCAAGGTATTGGGGTAAGTAGGAAAGTCATTTATAATACGATTGGCTAGTTCAGTGCAGTTGAGTCTAATCATAGCTTTCTGAAGGCAAGTGGTAGATCAACACATACCACATGTACCACACAAGAGTTCAAGGATCTAATTATCATGTTTTGGACAATAGAGAGCAGGATGTCACCAAATAAGAAGGATCTATGCAGAATCCGACTTGGTAGAAATCAATATTTGGAGCACCATGTTCACCTTCTTGATGTATCTCAAGTAATCCTATTTTCAATTGTCAATTTGTGGTTTTGGTTAATTATACATAGTGAACATAAACTAACTAATATAAATTTCAACTAGTAACAAGCTAGTTCATGATGACTACTATGGTAACAAGCTAATATTTAATAGTAGAAGTTATGCATACCTAGTTAACTAGTAACAAGG
The DNA here is from genome assembly GCA_020310875.1 of Ceratopteris richardii. Lineage (NCBI taxonomy): Eukaryota > Viridiplantae > Streptophyta > Polypodiopsida > Polypodiales > Pteridaceae > Ceratopteris > Ceratopteris richardii. Next base: position 98,989,169 of record CM035406.1, read on the forward strand.
TAATAAGTAATAGTAAAACCTTTGCATACCTAGCTAGCTAGTAAAAAGAAAAATAGTAATATTTGATTCAGAACGAGCTATTTAATATTAGCTAGTTAATAATAAATGCATAAGATCAAGCTAATAAGTAATAACTATTTAGTAGAATCAACTAACTAGTAACAAGCTACGTAGTATCAACAAAATAAATACAAGATAAATAATAATATCCCCTTAGTAGAAATAGCTAAGTAGTCACAAGCTACTTAGTATCAACAAACTAAGAACAAGCTAAATAGTAATAACTACTTTAAATAGATAGGTAGATAGCTAGATAACTATTCAACTACTAGGTAGCTATTTAGATGGATAGGTGGATAGCTAGATGAATAGTTAGCTAATAAGAAGCTATTTAGTTAGATAGGTAAATAGTTAGATAACTATTTAACTAGATAGATAGTTGGATAGCTATTTAACTAGATAGCTAAATACATGTTTAGCTATTGGATAGCTATTTAGCTTCATAGTTAGATAGTTGGATAACTATTTGGCTAGTGGGTATCTATTTAGATGGATAGGTGGATAGCTAGATAACTATTTAGCTAACAAGAAGCTATTTAGCTAGATAGGTAGAAAGTTGGATAATTGTTTAGCTAGATAGGTAGTTGGATATCTATTTAGCTAGATAGGTAGATAGTTGAATATTTTTTTATCTATTGGATAGCTATTTAGCTTCATATGTAGATAGCTAGATAACTATTTAGCTATTAGGTACTTATTTAGATAGATAGGTAGATAATTGGATAATTATTTAGTTATTAGGTAGCTATTTAGATGGATAGGTGGACAGCTAGATAGTTATTTAACTAACAAGAAGCTATTTAGTTAGATAGTTTGATATCTATTTAACTAGATAGACAGTTGGATAGCTATTTGGCTAGATAGGTAGACAAGTGAATAACTTTTAGCTATTGGATAGCTATTTAGCTTCATAGGTACATAGCTCGATTACTATTTAGCTATTAGGTAGCTATGTAGATGGATAGGTGGATTGCTAGATAACTATTTAGCTAACAAGAAGCTATTTATCTTGATAGGTAGATAGTTGGATAACTATTTAGCTAACAAGAATGGCTGGATATGTATCTAGTTGGATAACTATTGAGCTATTGGGTAGCTAAATAGCTAGATAGGTAGATAGAAAAATAAGTAATTAGCTAATAGGAAGCTATTTAGCTTAATAGGCAGCTATCTAGACAACTATTTAGCTATTTGATAGATATTAAGCTAAATAAGTAGACAACTGGATAACTATTTTTCCAGATATTCAAATATTGATACTTTGATACTTAAAAAGTGATTGCGACGTATGTCAATAGATGATTGTAAGATAAATTCAAGATGAATGAAAGTTATATCTAGCTATTTAGTGACATCACGAATTGCCAATAGAAATAGTTTATATGCAAAAAGCATTAAGAAGCCACATCCATAGATAAAAGGAAATATTGTTAATATGTTTGGTACTTAGAAAGCGTTAAGAAACCATAACTAAATATTGTTAGCTTAACACTTAAAATCTAGTAACAACACTATATTTTATCAACTCGACAAACTCACCTCGCTCAAAGCATCCATAGAATGTTTGCCACATATATTGTGGTATTTTAGTACCACATTCACCTAAACAATTGACTGACATATGACAATGTCCTGCAAAACAAATGTAATGACATGAATGGCTGCATGGCATAAGAAAATCATTCTCTCCTCAATATTCAAACCAAATGCTATGCACATGGGTTCAACACTGAATGAGAGGGATGATGGTAGCTATGGGGAAGGTAATAACAATGAGGATGACATGTCATGTGACTCGAGCATGCTTAGAATGTTGTTTACAAATGATAGATGTCAATTTGCATTATTGAACATATCCCCTTACAACTTGTATTTAGATTGTGTATGCAACAATCCATGTGCTCATTATTCAACCTTTGGAAAATCTTCCAACCAATGTCAATAGAGCCCAAATTACCTCTACTTCAAACACCTTGTCATTTGCATCTAGTTCAGCCCCTAAGATCTCCAAATTGACAATATATATCTGGATTTGTATCTCCAACTAAATCTTCATCTCAAGAGCCATTCCCACATCACCTTTCAATTCCTCTAGAGCTACTTGTAAATTTTTTCTCATCTCAATGATTGTTTTACTCACTTTAGGCTCAACTTCCTTCGATACCTTGGGTTGATGCAAATAAGACTTGAACCTATCCAACTTAACCTTTTCATTATCAGCTAACAGTTCTAATGAAGAGATAATCTTATGGAGTCAATCTATGAAGTCCGAGAAAAATGTTTGTTTGCAGCTAAATTTGCTTATTTTCTCGTATTCTAGCAAGATTCTCTTACCCTCAAGCCATAAATGTGTGCAATTTGGCTCAATTTTCCGATCCCCAACATGGTCGCCAACTGAATGAAGTCCTTAGCCCAAGAAAAAAATACTAAAAGGCAACTAAATTGGGCTCGTTTCCTCTTCTTTTTTTGCAATTTTTTTCTTTTTATTATTATTATTTTTAACTTGGACTTCCACTCAAAGTTACTTTTACCTCTCTTTTCGCATCTCACAATCCTCCCTTCTCTCTTTCATTCACCATCATTCCCTCTTAGTCCACCCATTATTCACTCCTCCCTACTCACAAGCCTTTTCTTTCATACAATCTATCACTCACAATCCTTTTCTTTTTTTTTGTTCTTCGATCAAACATTAACTTTAATCTTACCCTCGGTCTTTTCTTTCTCTCTTCCAACCCACTCCTCTCACCCTTTAACTCTTAAACACTCTCAACCTCAGAGGCTCCCACTTAAACACATATCAAGTTGAACACCAACTCACTCACATACTCCTGGCCAGATGGAGTCACTTTAATCGGTTGGTCAAAACCATGAGCTGACATTGGTTTTTCATAAGGCTAGCGTTGTGCATCGCGTGCTACTTCGAGTTGGTAGATGGATGGAACAGACCTGCCCAGGTGGTCAGAGCCACGAGTCACATCTAGCTTCAGCATAGGCCTACTTGTGTGAATAAATAAATTAATAAAAAAAAGGGAAGAAAAAGTTCCTCTCTCGAGGGGGGTCAGAAAAGAGGAGGGAGCATGATGCTCGGATGGGAATGTGTATGTGTGTTGTGGGAATATGGGTTGATGTGGACTCTCGATGAAGCTTGTCGAATCAAAGCTCAAGGTAGGCTGAAATGTAGCTCCCTACGCATATATGGAAGACTTGGACTTGACTGATCTAATCATGCTAGCTATCTTATTTATTTGGGAGCCTTTTGAAAGTTGTGCACTTCGACTCATACGTTGTGCAAGGACTTGTGAAGTCTTGAATCTCATTGATGTCAAGCAGTTTTGCTGAGGTAAACCAAGGTTAGATTTGAGAGCTCCTTGCAGATGTGTGTGCATAGTCAAACATCTTCAAAAAGAAGTGATCAAAGGTGAAAAAATGGACTAGTGAAGGTTGAACAATTGGACTTGATTAATGAAAAAAGTGAGTAGAGAAGAGAAGGAAATTAAAACATGGAAATTTATGTGGGAACGGGATCATGAATGGGTTGAACATGGATCATGAATGGGTTGAACATGGAGATACAAGATAGACGGTAGAATAAAAGTGGAAATATGGAAAAGAGATATGTGTCTCGAACCTTGATTCATCGTTTATGATTTTTGAAATTGTGGATTGGCTTTTGATATATATATATATATATATATATATATATATATATATATATATATATATATATATATATATATATATATATTAATATTTTTGTTGAGCAACAGATTTCATCGACAAGATAAAAGAGGGAAATGGAAGTCGATAAAGGTAATATTGATTGGACAAGAGTTTTTATGCATATAACATGAATAGTTTTTCTAGGAACACAAAAGTTGTGCATATCGTGCATAGATGGCATATGCATACATTGTGTTGTTCTTGTTTTCGATTGCATGAGGGCATGCTATAAGAAGGGAAAGAGCTGTGTGTGAGCATGTAGGGCAGAATGTAATCGGTGAAATAATGCATATGTGTACATAAATGTATCGATGCATGTGATTGTGAATGTCGTTGGCAAGATTATTGTGCATGAGAAAGGAGAATGATATATGTTTGGTTGTGGCTTGACATGGTCTCATTTCTAGAATTATTGAATTGTATCTCCATGAAAAATGTTTTACCATTTGAATGAGTAACAAGAAAAATTGTGAGAATGCCCGTCAGGGATGACATCGCAAGCAAGAAGAGGGGAGTATGTTACAAAGAACATTTGTGTTTATTTTAAGTCTACTAATGTGGTGTTTATGAAAAATGTACCTTTTGGAAATGTGATTTTGTTCAAATATCCCAAAAGAAATTGTTTGTATGTTCAAAGTTATGGGTATGTGTGCAATGTCAGCATCGATGTATGTGCAAGTACATGTATTTTCGGTTAATATCATTCTATTGGCATTGATAGTCGGGGTCTACCTCTGTTACCTTGTGTCTCATGTTGTTCTTGAACATGTATGGCCATGCATGTGTGAATCATCATATCTGAGATTCCTACATAAAATTGGTGCTTCTTATGAATATTAGTCATGTGTACAAAGGTTTGCTATCCAAGATGTATGCAATTTTTCTTTGCCTTGCAGATGCAATAATCAGGGGGAACATCCAATAGGTGTTGAGATGATCCTAATAAGATTTTATCATGCTAAGGTGGTTGTTAGTCATGCTAATAACATTAGGAAACTTGAGAGGAGATTTTGTCCGATGCACTTTGGATCTCTCAAGCCTGATAACATTACATATGTTTGTATTCTTATGCATGCTCAATTTTTTTGCTTGTTGAGAAAGGAATTGAAATATGCGTTTCCATGGTATCCAACAAATTGAATCTAATTTTGTCAATATGTATGAGAAGTGCAGGTGCATATGAAATACAAAAAGGTTGTGGAGCATTTCTCATAATGCTATTGCGTGGAATGTTATGATCACATCTCCTGTTCTCGATAATCAATATGAAAATGTTTTGGAGTGTTTTCATGCAATGTTGAGCAAGGGGCTATGTCCAAATAAAATAACCTATGCCCCTATTGATGATGAATGCATTTTTGTAGATGGTTTACTTTTTGTGAAAAATATTCATGCTATCATTACTCGTATTGGAATCCACAGAGGTTTCTTCCTATTTTTCTTCATTGAACGGCTCTCTAGCACCAACCACTATAACTCGATCGAATCTCCATGTAATGCTATCTCAAGCTCCTTGAGGCCTTTAGTGCCTATGGCCATTTGATCATACCATGGTCTCTCTTTCTATTCCACAGACAATATATTGTACTAAATGTGGCTTTGTTGTAGTTGGAAAAGCACAAGCATAGCTCTCTGTTGGAGAGGTTCAAGAAGCGGAGGGCGAAGACTTTGAGTCTATTGGGCCGCTTAACGCTTCAACCAATGACGATGTGAATGAAGACGCTTCTAATAGTGATGCTTCTCCTTACATTGACTCTAGGTTCAAGCTTAATGTCAATAACCTCCAATGGAGTTGTAATAGCGAGGAGCTTGCCAGTGTTTTCCAGAAATTGGGGAGTGTAGATATGGTTGAAGTCATCTATGATAGGGATTCTGGAAGGAGCCATGGTTTTTGGGTTGTCACAATGTGCTCCTTGGAAGACCATAACAATGCAAGTGAGAAGCTCCATGGAGGTGATTATGCTAGGAGGACATTGGGAGTGAATTTCCCCATTCATAGTAGGGGGGTTCTCATATTCTTAGAGCAGAGAAGGTCACCCAATGAGTGTCTAAAGTTGTACATGAGCATGGCGAGGAGGAGGCAGTTAAAGGCCTTGAAGAAGAACCTACCTACACGATAGTTCCTCATATAGGGTACATTTTCCATAGATGTGGCTTGTCTAGTCATTTTATCCAGCACTATCCAATCAATGGGGATCCAAAATATGATCCCAAGAAAATTTCTCGATATAGAGTTGATTTTGAAGATTTAAATCTATCACTAACAGTTCCATCATGAAGTAATGATGTGGTTCTCAAGGAGGCTAGTTTTGAGGATCAATAGAAAGTTGATAATATACAAGGCTGGGAGGATAGAGGAGTTGGATTTGAGAAGCCTAATGTGATTTCTATTGATATTGATGGCTAAAGACAGGTGGCATTGTTCAACAACGAGAAGCGTAACTATTTATTACGAAGTAAGACCCGCTCGAGAAGATAGATCAAAAATATTTTTCTAAGGCACTAAATCTAGAAGACTTACAAGCTACCAAGGAAGTTGCAACACGATTGAAGAGAAGAGATGGTCTAACGACACGATGTGGTATTTTATCTATGCTCGAATCTCTTGCAACAACACAGACGAAACATGTTACTTTGCATGTTACTTTACACAGGCAAAACATGTCAGATGATTAGGGCTATATGATGAGGAGGCACCTGCCATGCCCTAAGACCGAGCACTTCCCCTAATATGATGAGGAGTAAGCTCTTCCCCTAATATGATGAGGAGGCACCTGCCATGCCCGATTATTTTACCCAACCTTTTGTGCAACATCTCCATCAGAACTTCAATGAACCACATTTAAGTGCAATCAAATGAGTAGCTATGCATACAGATGCGAGCTTCATCAGTTCAAATGGTAAGAACTATGGCCATTCACACTTGTTCAAGGTACCTTACAGCAAGTTGCTTCAACAGAGCCGCATAATACCTCTCGTATGACATTGAGCATCCGCCATGCAATATGTGTCTTATTAGTGCTAGGGGGACCTCGAACAAGTGTGAATGGTCATAGTTCTTGCCATTTGTTGGAACCATTTGAACTAATAGAGCCCTCGGCTCTATGCATAGCTACCCATTTGATTGGAGTTAACTGTGGTTCATTGAATTTTCGATGGAGATGTTGCACAAAAGGTTAGGTAAAACAATCGGGCATGGCAAGTGCCTGCTCATCATATCGAGGGAAGTGCTCAGTCTTAGGATTCGATATAGCCCTAATCATCTAAGGCTGGAGGTTGTAGAACGCATGCAAAGCAACATATTCCCTGAGTGTTTTTGCAAGTGATTCGAGCACAGTTAAATACCACATCATGCTATTAGACTGAAACTTCTTCTTGAGTGTTTCTTCTCCACATGCCCTATGGTCTCTTCAATCACATCCTGAACAAGCACATAGAGACACTACATCTTTACTTTAGCTAAAGCAACTTCCTTGGCAGCTTGTAAGTCTTTTGTATTTAGCATCTTAGCAAAAATCTTTTTGATCTCATCCATGTTGACATTGCACACATACCCATAACCACAAACATACAAACAACTTCCATTGGGATATTTGAACAAAATCACATTTCCAAGAGCCACATTTTTCATAAACACCACATTAGTAGACATAAAATCAACAAAGCATTCTATCTAACATCTTAGCACCCCCCACCTGCCTAATGGAAGCAAGTGCCCTAACTTGTGTAACATGTAACACAGCTACATCTTGTATCTATTCTTGCAAGTTGGCATCCACCATAGGCTCTAAAACCAGTAAAGCGTTATTGTTCGAAAAGTTATAAAAGCTTTGTTTATTCCTTTGCAATGTACCCATCTTTCTACATCTCTCAATAGATGCTTCTATAGCTACAAGCCATGCCACCTTATACATAGCTAGATTTCTCGATGTCTTTGCAGCAGTAGAGTTCTCAAATGCAAAGGCTCTCATAAATTATATAGAAAATTCATATTTTATTAGTATCTCCTGGTACACCTTTTGATGCAACACCATCACTACATTATACAACTTTGGCCTGACATGTTTTAGCTTCATTTTTCCATTGACTCAAGTTACTTTGAACACAAACAACCAATCCCCCCACTAATCATTTTTTCTGATATAATAGTTGGATTTGTACTAGTGATAGAGAGGCCATACACTATGTTGAATTCTTCTTTTGCTTGCCAAAATACCTTTTGGTTTAGCACTTTTGAATATGGTGAATATAACCATCCACATCAACAATGTAAATTATTGGTCATATATGCAACTGAAAAGGTAAAGATGACTAATAAGTTGAATAACTTGGATCAATTAGAGGTTTACCTTGTCCATTGCTTGCACTTCAACATCAGACTCCTAACTTATGACACTTCTCCTTTGCCAAAAATAGAAGCTCTTAGATTATAAGCAAGAAGAATACTCCTAATCATGGCCATGTGAGCTCCTAAATAATGCATGCATGCATGCAATTCTAGATGCAAATCCATTCTTTTCAATTTTTCATACTTTCTCACACTCATCCCTCATGTTTTTGCTTCACCTTCATGTGATGGAATAGCTTCGTTTGTGGTAGCTTGCTCTAGACTACATCACGGTGGAGCGTGACCAGGTCCTAGTCCTCTTTGTCAAGGCCCTCAATAACACCACCTCTTTGGTCCCATCTATCAAACAAAACTGCCACCATATTAAGTCCTTGTTTAGAATGATTACAAGGGGTAGAGAATCCAAAAAATGCCATGTATTCAATTTTTTAGTGTCAAGATAAGGGACATACATCAAAGAAATGGTGAACTGGAGAGGGATCTTAAAAGAGGAAACAACCCACCAATGGTTCATATCCTTTAAGGTCTCTACCAAGAAGGAGTACCATACCTACCCAAAACCTATAGCTACACCACTGCTCCCACATAGGTGATGTGTGGTGATCCACATATGAGATGCTGAAATATTTCTAAACCTCTTTTGAAGTTCATCGCTATGTCAATTTTGAATTTTTGAAGATAAATGAAGTCTACGTTGAAATTTTTATATCAAAGCTATTGACTGAACAAGGTTGCTCTTGAGAGGTTTGGCAACCCTTAGATATTGTATGAAACAAAATCATTTGTGATGGGAGAGATCTTTGTTAGTCAAGGATTTATACCTCTTTTTCTTGTTTGTATATTCATCTCTTCTTCTTGAGGTTAAGGGTTTCATGCACACAAGTCGTCCTTTGAGGGGGGCTCTTCCAAGGGAACCCAGCTAGGTGTTTTCCTTTCTGACAAACCACCAATGCAAAGGAATCTGAATCTTGACCAGGGAACATAGATCCAAGGGAACCTAGCTAGGTGTTTTCCTTTTTGAGAAACCACTAATGCAAAGGAATGTGAATCTTGACCAAGAAGCACAGATCCAGTAACTCTATTTAAGATTCTATAAAGGGATGTGAGGAAATTCAAATAAATAGTCACATGGAAAAGGAAGAGAACATGTCCTTTTCTATATCTTTCCAACAACTCTTCCCCCTACTTTTTTTCATCCTTACAGAGCCTATTTTGTTGCCCAAACATAAATCATTGGAGTTGATTGCCATGATAATTGTAGCCTAAATGTCTTGTTGTTTGTTAATGTGGCCCAATTAGAGATATATTTTGCTTCCTTTCCTGACATGATTGGATTTAGGGTTTATTTAATTTGAATAATGTGTCCATATTTTCCATGTTGCAGGCCCTAAGTTGATTTTTTTTTTATTCATTGAACTCCATAAAATATGTTATAAAATGTACAAATGAGTAGCAAAAATTATGTTGCATGATCAAATATTGAGACTTCAATAAGGTTTTGTGTATTAGGTTTGGAAAATATCGTGTATATGCATGGTTGCATAATGTATCCCTATATCATGCATATTTTAAGTGCAATAAAAGGTACATGGTGCAAATCGGAGTTCTTGAGGATGATCTCACGTGTTTTTTTATTAATGAGATTAATTTCTTTGAATGTCGGATCAATTTAAAAAAGTTTTACAATCCTATTTTTAAATAGAATCGGAAAAATAGAGCATTAAAAAGGATTTAGTTTACATTATGCTATTGATTAATTTTTGTTTTTTTTGTTAATGAGATTAATTTCTTTGAATGTCTCATCAATTTTAAAAATTGTTACAATCCTAGTTTTAAACACAGTGGAAAAAATAGAGCATTAAAATGGATTTACTTTATGTTATGTTATTTAGTAATGCTTCTGGTTTGAAAGAATTTGAAACAAAATGAAAAACTTAAAACTTTGAAACGAATAAAAATTCTAAATTTCATGTATACTAATCTTCTACTTAGTCGTGATAATGGAGGTGATCAAACATGGTCCATGTGATTTGAACAATTTTGTATGTAACCATGTATTGTTGTCCTTGTGATGCATATTGTAAATGCATTGGAAAAATAATGATGTTATTATTGAGATACTTGAGAGTATTGCCCAACACCATGTCTATGTTGAGGCACCCTATCTAGAAAGTTCAAACTAAAAACTTGTGTGTCATCAAGGTGATTGGAACTTGTTTTACCTCTAGATTCTTGTGACTGATTTCCTTGAGATATAGAGTGGAGAGTTTCTCTGACTTCTCAAGCAAATGGTTTTATTTCCCTAGAAAGGGTTAGGAAAAGGTGGTGTAATCATTTTGACTAGCTTTTCTATTGATCGCTTTTGGTGTTAGACCTTGTGGGGTTCAAACAAATTGAGGTTTCTTGATCTTTAAATTTTTCCATGGTATTTTTTCCTATTGGTTTCTTGATTGATGGAGTGGCCTTCTTAGCCAAGATAGTCCTAAGTCTTGAGAATCCATCACTTGAGACTCTAACATGCTTTTCTACATTTGAGCTTGTTTGTGACTATTGTCTTCTTTGATTTCTTTTGGAATGGGAATGACTTGAGCTCTTCTTTACCAGATACATGGGTAGTTTTTTGAGCTTCCAAGTATTCCTTCTATACCAATATTTGAGTTTCCAAGAAATGTTGTTAAGAATTGGATTATGCGCTTGATAAAGTCCTTTCCTACTTACCATGGTTGTTCACTTTCCTTAATTGTTTCTGTTTTTTTATTTCATAGTAGCTAAAGGTGAATATGATGTTTCTCTATCATTTTGGATTTCAAAATCCACATCTGATTACATGCTTTATAGCATCTATCATAGCTTTACCCAAACTTTCTTGCCACATGCATCTAGCTTTTTTGATGTCTAAAGATGATTTGGATGATTTCTCTTTGGTTGTGGTCTTGTAGAGATTGTTTAGTAAGATCCCTTTTTCATCTAGGTGAGCTTGGTTGGTTGTTCTTGTTGAGGATATCATTGTATCCCTTGTTTCTTCCTTTGCCGAGCTTATCTTGATTTTCCTCCTTTCCCCTCACCTCTCTTATTAGGATATCTTATGATCACTTACAGGATTATACTTTGGGGCATAAGATTTTCTTTCTCAAAGATGAATAGTCAGAGAAGATAGACTTATAAAAATTGCAAGAAATAATTTATATACATGCTTTTCTTGTGTAATTTTTGATGTATTTCTCATTGTGGTAGTTGATTGATAAATACATTCTTATAGGCAATTAAACACTTACTTACCATGAACTTGAGTTGTATGTGTTGTTAAAAGTCAAGCTTCAAAGTACAGACTTCACGGGGAAACTAACTTTCATCATTGGAGATAAATAAGTGTGCAAAGATATGAATCGATCTCTATGATTGTGTATATGCATTGTCTTCATGCTTAAATGTTGAGACCACATATGTGACTTCTTAACTATATTGTTCACATTTTAGGCACTCTAAATTCAAGCTATAAATTGGAATAGCTTATTTACCTTCCTATTAGATTTTGTGCTAGAGAATTTTACTCAATTCATGGCAGGTTAGGATCACTCAACATTTTTTTGGTATTTTCTTCAATAAATAGAAGGTTTTCTCTTCATGCTCAAAATATGAAATTAGACAAATCTTGACACAAACTTTTGAGATCATCCCTCCAAATTACTATGGTCATATTTATGCACCATTTTCAATATTAGAAATTCTGTTAGTGTGTCAAAGCAAGACATAGGTAGGTCTAGAGCAGGTTTTTGCAAAGACCCTCTGATCTCTATACTCTACCATCACTTCCTCATAGTGGTATAAAAGTATCATCATAGTGTCTAAATTATGGGTGATGGTTTTCTCTATTTAATTGAAAGATCAAAATAACTTACTTAGCATGTTCTCTAAGGATGAAAACATATTTGCAAGGAATAAAAATCTATGGCTACATCACTAGAGATGAGTTGATGCCTATGCTAGGGATCAACGGACAACCAACTCAGCAAGAGAAAGAGAGGTTAAATACATGGTGCACAAGAGATCCTTTGGCAAGGTCATATATCTTAAAATCTATCTCTCATTTCTTAATTCCAGACATTACTGGTTGTAAGACTTCACAAAGGACCTGAAATGCACTTGAGTAATTATTCTTGTCAATCACTAAGGCCAAGAAGAATCAGTTGTGGATGGAGTTCACCTGCCTCAAGAAGCAACCCTAGCTAATAGTTAGATGATTCATCAATGGACTCAAAGCAGATGGTAAGTGGGAAGCATTCACCACTACCATGGATCTACACGTGGACATGCAAGTACATTTAAACGTACTCATGGGACAAATCTACACCCATGAGGCCAAGCTTATGAAGAAGGAAGATACACAAAGAGGTAATTAATCATGTTCCACATATAATGATAAAGGTAGAAGTAAATATGTTAAACCCAAATGGAAGAAGTCTCATGAAGAAGCAAATACCTCCCAAGCTAACTTTGCAAGTAGATGGAGAAGTTCAAGCAGAAGAGATATAGAAGGTAGAAAAGGTAGAGGGAGATCTCAAAGCTCCTTAACTTGTGCCATTGGACTTATATATCATTTCAATGAGCATTGTTTCAAGAACCCAAGAATTTAGAGATGAAGAGGATACAATAGAGGAGGATATGGAGATCATAGAGAAAGATATAACAACTATGGGTACAATGGCAATAAAAACTTCAACGAATATTAAGGAGGTTACAAAGGAAGGAGAGATACAGCAACTATATTGATGATCAATCACAAGGGGACTCACTTCTACTCATGAATATGAATATGACAGAAGGTAAAACATATGAACATGTATTCTATATTGATTATGAATGTTCAAACCATGTAGCAGTGAATGTATCACTAATCTCAAATTTGGAAGACCCCAAGAACAAGCAAAAAGTGAAAACAAGAGATGGCACAAGTCACACTATAGAGAAGATAGGAAATGTGAAGACATCAAATGCTAATATGAACTTATGAGTAGAGTTCTCTATATACCTAGCATCACCAAGAATTTGATAATTGTAGGATAGATTGTGGGAAAAGGATCACATGTGAGATATAAAAGGTATGAAGCCTATGTGGAATATCATAACCAAGGATTCGAGAAGATTGCCAAAGGTGAAAAGATAGGTAGAGTTATTCACCTTTGAACTACAAGACACAAGGAACATAGAATTATTCAATTATGGTGCACAAACTCTATAAAACTTAGAATTTTGGCACCAAAAGGCCAACTCACTTTGCAGAGAGGACCTTGAAATAAATTAGATGAGATCAAAGTGTACTTGGGCCACCAAATATCACAAAGCAACGATTGATTTACAAATGTAATGCATGCTAATTTGGCAAGTCTCACAAGAAACCTTTCACAAACAAGGGATGCATACATGGAGACATCTTGGAACTTGTCCACACTGATGCATGCATGTATATGTGTGTATATGTATGTATGTGCATGTGTGTATGTGTGTATGTGTGTGTATGTATGTGCATGTTTATGTGTGTATGTGTGTGTATATGTATGTATGTACATATGTATATGTGTATATGCATGTACTACGTATGTGCATGTGTAAGTGTATATGTGTATGTATGGGTATGTGCATGTGCATGTGTATGTGTGTGTATATGTGTAAGTGTATGTGTATATGGGTGTATGTGCATGTATACGTGTATATGTATGTGCATGTGTATGTGTGTGTATGTGCATATGTGTGTGTACATATGTGCATGTATGTGTATATATGTATATGTGTGTGTATATGTGCGTATGTGCATATGTATGTGTATGTGTATAAACATATACAAGTGTATGTATATGCATGTGTATATGTATGAAACATGCATATGCATGTGCATGCATTTCCATTTGCATCCATGTGTATGTGCATGCATGTGAATATGCATATACATGTATTTAAGTATGTGTTAATGTGTGTATGTGTATATGCAATAATGCATGCATGCAAGTCCTTTTATGTGTTTGTAGAAATGTTTGTGCATGTGCATATGTGTATGTGTGTGTATATGTGTATGTGTGTATGTGTAAGTGTATGTGCATATGTATGTGTGTGTATATATATGTGTGTATGTGCATGTGTATATGTGTCAACGTGCATCTTCATGTATAAGTGTATATGTGTATATGAATAAGTGTGAGTATGCTAATCATTCAAATAATCTACGAAGAATGGAAATTGTACTTACAATATTTAGCCATATTTTTTGCTTGGTTAAGTTCTTGAATAACCTACAATAAAGAGAGAGAGAGAGAGAGAGAAAGAGATCAAAAGAGAAAGAGAAAGAGAAAGAGATATAATTCAAAGAGAAAGAGGTAGAAAAGAGAGAAATGGAGAGAGAGAGAGACAATAAGATAGAGATTAGACAAAAGAACAATTTAACAAGCAATTGTTTCAACTTGTAAGCGCAGCACCATTGTGAACGTTGGAGAGCTCTTCGATGAGATGCATGTAGATGCCAATCAAAAAGCTTCCAACGTTTTTCTTTTTTTGGTCAAAAAACTATCGTATAAACTTTTTAACGTCGTTTATGTGATGCAAAAACCGTCGCATATGCGATGCTTTTTTATTTCGTCGCTTTAGCGATGCTTTTTTATTTCGTCGCTTTAGAGATGCTTTTTTATTTCGTCGCTTTAACGACGCTTAGTGCTACCATCGCAATGTAGATTGCTTTACACATCGAAACTAACGTCGAAGCTTTCGTTGTTTAACCAATGGCCGATGCTCGTTGCGACACTTGATGCAATTATATAGCGACAAAATTGTGTCCCGTTAACCATCGCTATGTGCCCATATTCCTCGGAGTGTTGACATATGAATTAGTGCTTGAACCACAACGTAGAAAATTGGATGATAAAGTAGTGATTTTTTTTTTTTTGGTATAGTTCTAAAAGCAAAGGATATCGTTTGTATCATCCATAGATTAAATGCATATTGGTTAACCATGATATTATTTTTGTGGAAGATGCAATTCAGCCATTACTTTCATGTATTAAGGAGACATCACTTAGCTCCAAAGATGTGTATGACACTTTGTAGATCATTCCATTTCTAATGTATATCTACATGATGCACTTGTTGATCAGAGGGTTGATATAGAGGAGGTAAAAACTATGCCTAAGTGGTTGGTGCAAACTCTATGGGATAACAAATTAGATGCATCTCTATCATATCATACTCATTTAGGATCTCTTAGTGCTTCTTTTGCATCAGATTGCTATGCAATTGCCGTCTCTAGTCTTCGTGATGAGAATGAGCTTGTTTCTTTTGATGAGGCATAAAATTCAAAAAATTTGATGGCCGCTATGCTATTAGAATATGATGCTATTATGAAGAATGGTACCTCATCTTAGATGCTCTATAGTTAGCCTCACAAATAGAAGTGGCAATATTAGGCTAATTCTTGTTCAACCAAGATATGCATGATCTATGAAGCATGAAGCAAAAACCATTGATGGGCACACAATTGTCATAGAAACCAGTGTGATTAGAGAAAATCTATCAGTAATAATCCCCTCTTGGGATAAATATCCTAGTAGCCGAATACCACTCAAGTAGTGAAATATGCTCTTAACTGCCTACCAATGCTTGAAACATGGGCTATGCATAAATGTGCTTATATGAGAGACATCAAACTATATATCACACTAGGTACAAATAATTAAATCAAGCATCAAACAGCCTATTGATCGAGAATAACATCATATGCATCTCCAACATCATGAAGTCTCAACCATAAACTTGTTTCCATGGGTGTGCAATAAGTTTTCAATCTTCAAGGCCAAAATGCTGCAATAATGCATTAATTTATTTTGTTTGACACAATGTTATTCTTTCATCAACTTACATAAGGTAAATGCCTAAATAATTATGCAAACAACCTAAACTTGACATCTTAAAAGATGCATGAAAATAAGCCTTAAATTCAACAATATGCTTCTCATTAGGACTAGTGAGAAGCATTCATCAACATACATAACAATGATCAAAATTCCATTATTTGCATGCTTAACATATTAAAGTTCTCTCAATTGGCATGTTCTTAAATCCATGTGCTAGCAAGTACGCATGTATCTTTTCATACCAAGCACGTGATGCTTGGTTCTATCCAGAAAATGCCTTTTTCAAACTGTAGACTTTCTTTTCATGCCTTTTTTGCACACAGGCTGAAATACATGTACTTTTTTTAATCTGAATCACCATTTAGAAATGTAATTTTAATATCCACTGATGCACGTTATAGCCACAATAAGTTGCAAGATCATAGATGCTATGAAGGGTGATAATTCAGCATGTGAGAGCAAAGGTCTCATCAAAATCAATGCCCCTCTTATATTCTAATTGCATAAGATCCATTTAATTTTTTTAATTTTATGCTTCACCAAAAGAAAAAGACTCATTCTCATAAAAAAGAATAGAGATAATCATTGTATAACAATCTGATGCTAAAGAAGCATTATGATCAATGCCCCTCTTATATTCTAATTGCATAAGATCCATTTAATTTTTTGAATTTTATGCTTCACCAAAAGAAAAAGACTCATTCTCATAAAAAAAGAATAGAGACAATCATTGTATAACAATCTGATGCTAAAGAAGCATTATGAGATCCTAAACGAGTACCATATTACAAACATGCATCTAACTTGCTATCTCTTGAAGTTTGTACCAATCGTTTAGGCAAAGTTTTTGCCTCTTCAATGTCACCTCTCTTATCAATAACTATATCATGTAAATCTGCATAAAAAATAGAATGATTTGTAGCATCATTTAAATATTGTAAAGGATAAGAAATTGCCGCACTCGAAGTGGAAGTTGGTTGTCCACCTTTAAAAAGAGGCAGTAAAGTTTTATATACATCCTTTGAGTTGATTGATGTCTCCTTGGTATGGAAGTAAGGAAAAATTTGCACATTTCATAAAAACATCACAACTAATCAAAATGCATTTAGTTTATGGAAGATACAAAAAATAGTCTTTGATTTCAAAACTATACCCAACAAAAATACATTTCACACCCTTATCATCCATTTTTCTACATTGTTATCCGGGCACTAATATATATGTCAAACAACCAAAAAGGCATAGATGGATAGATGGATTGTGACCATGCCAAGTCTCATATAGAGTGATAGACTACAATGGTTTGGTGGGATACCTGTTAAATACATATGCTATACACATAACAAAATCAAGTCAAAAGTCATGCGATAAAGCTTGATTTTTTACCATACACCTTTCCATGTCCATGAGAGAATCGGTCTTCCTTTCAACTAGTCCATTTTACTGAGGGGTATATAGCACTATACAATGATGTTTTATTCTACGCTCAACCAAAAATGCAGTAAACTCGAAAGACATATACTCTCCCCTTGATCAAAATGAAGGTGTTCATTTACATGATGATAAATTTTCAGCCATAACTAGGAACTATTTAAAGCATATAAACAATTTGGAATTTTCTTTCAATGGATAGACCTATGCATGCCTAGAAAATTCAACAATGAAAGCCATGAAGTATAAGTAATTTCCAAATAAAGGTGATCTATATTGGACCACAAACATCACTAGAAACAAGCTAAAATTTATGTATACCTCTAACTGAATCATCTTTGGGGAAGGAGGAACAATGTATTTTTTCCAAACTACGATCCTCACAATCATGGTTAGAAGGTGCATCAAGTTTGGACAAAGAGAACACTACTTCGGATTTTTAGAGGCAAAGCAAACTCACAAAATTCAAATGACCAAATGCCCCAAAGTTGTATATCTCAAATAGCTTGAGAATCATGAATTGCACATGCTAAATCGTTCTGATATTTCACATGATCCATGAGTTAAGGTAACCCATGACATAGAATTCTAGAAGCAACCATATCACTATTTAAGAGATCGTGAACTATACACCTATTATCAACAAATTTAACAACCACACCAATTTTAGCTAGTGCTAAAATTGATAATATATTTTTCTTAGTTTTTGGTATATATAAAGCATTTAAAAATGTGAAAGTACTATCAACAACAATATTAAGAATGATCTTTCCAACTCCCATGATAGGATAAGAGGAGTTGTTAGCATATATGATAATATTCCCTATAGAAGCAAGCTCAAGTGAAGTGAGGAAATTGTGCTACGGGGTTGCACCAATATTAAACTACCAAACATCCAAGTCTATGATAGATATACAATGCTCATGAGAAAATGGATCATATCAATAATAAGTCGTAGACTTGCATCCTTCAATCTAAATAAGATTATCCGACCCTGTCTTAAGTGTAGAGGCCTCTGCAATAACCATTTTAGCCTGAATCCGTGTCTTATTACGAGTTTCATATTGATTTCTCAATTTGTTTCATGCTTCACATGCCTTGGTAGTATGGTGAATGAGAGTTAGAACACTATCAGAAGTACTTGTAACTAGAGCACAAAGTGCATCTGCATTTCTACATTTCCAACCACGTAGAAGATCAGCATCAGGAGGAATCATTGGACCAAGATTATTTGGATCAAGTGTTTCTTGGGGCTCATGATCAGTCCCAAGAATAGTCTCCAAAAGCTCATATGAATCAAGGATAGAAGTGATTTTAAACTTCCATAGAGTGTAGTTCGTACCATCAAGTTTATCTCTCGTGAAGATTGGTGGTCGTATCCGCAACGTTGGGATGACTGGCATCACTGCTTCTTCTATCTGTGCTCCACCTACTCCTATTGATGAACCATCTCGATTCCCACTCGTAGATGATGCCAAACCGCTTGACATCTTCTCTCTTTTGTCATTGAGACCTCTGCAATCTCTACGTTTCTGCTTCTGCACCACTCAGAGCCTCCTGTGCTATGATACCATGCAAGAAAGTAACAGCACAATGGAATAGACCTGTAGACAGAGTTGAGATAAAAAACGCAGACAAAGATACTAAGAGATAGAGAGCTCAAATTCGCAGATTTCCAAGCATAATGCAATTACAATAATGGTGTTTTCCACCCATGCGCTCCCAATGTAGAGCGTAGATGGTGATCTAGACAGACTCTAGATGAAGGGCTTACTAGTGAGCAATGCTTTGTAAAGCTAAACCTGGGCATTGCTTATATAGCTTTTACAAGGCAATTCGGTATAGATAAATGTAGTCGGGAGATACAAAATAGTCGGTAAAATATACAATCTGACAATATCTCCACAACCAAAAGTCAATCCATCTCGGCCCTTCGGGCCGGCGGGGATAGGCCCCCTGGACCCCGTAGAAGGGGGCAAGCACCCCTCTGCACTCTCCCCATTAAGGTTCTATGGGGAAACTATGCGACACTACAGGGCCATTATTTTCACCTTGAATGGTAACCCAATGGCCCGAAAGTTTATGCCCTACCTAACCTAATGGCTAGACTCACATAGATCATCTATAACCATCAACGGTCACACATAGACCTCATTTAACTTAGAAGTTAGGGTTCAACAAATGTCCAAGCTCTCACAATGGCTTCTTCTCATAATGAGGGCTTACAACTTAGAGCACCATGGATCATTTGTGGTCACTTGAGCATATCTAACAAATTCCACTAGTGTGCAAGATGTTAGAAGACTTGGGCATCGATGCATGATCAAGCGAATATGAATCAATGCTGCAAAGAGTGTATGCATCATTTAATGTTGGTTTAAGTATTTTCTATCATCTTTTACTTCCCTAGTTTGATTTGAAATGAAAAATGGCACCTTATGAAGAGTAAGGAATATTTTCTTATGAGATTCTATTAATCGTCAACTTGATTTGTACATATGGCACAAACGAAACATACAAGATGAGTCATATGAGTTAATTGGTCATTTGATTCAATATAAGAGTGAATATGATATTGAGATGAAGCTAGCCCCTACTTGCTTATCTCTACACATAAGAAGAGAAATTCCATCAACCATTATTTTATCTAGTTGAATGTCTTATACAATCAATTTGAATATTGTAACTATTAATATCATCACTAGCAACCAATCTATGATTTTTTAAATATAGTGTATAAGATAGTACATTTTTTATTGAAATTCTTAAATCATTATTTGCATGCTTTGAGACTAGAAATCTCTATGTGATTGTCTATCATCTTCCGTATGTGAATCCAACTTGTCTATCTTTGTACTTTTTTTTGTAATTGAAGTAATTTTGGACTAATTTAAAATCTATTAGAGCCTATTAGTTTTCTTATTAAGTCTCTAGTTTAGTCTCTATTTCATCTTAGAAAAACATTGTAAACATACAACCTCCATCTCTATGAAACAAGGTCCTAAAAAGCATCTAATATCTTCCTTTGTTGCTAAAAATGGAAATCTTTCATAGGTATTAGATTCCTACATTGGATATTGAGAATTGAATACTAAGCCTATAAATTGTGTGAAGACTCCAATAAATCTTAAAAGTAGATAGACAAGGAAAATAAGCCTTGGACAAAGGGAAATCAGCACGTGCGTACAAAAACAATGGTAACAAAATTAGTCTTCATATGAGTTGGAGAAATGCAAGTATCATGTTTAGAAGTTTAGGAGATGCAAATTCCTTTCGAGAAAAGGGAGTATGGGGTCTTGTGCACAGCATAGGGCCAAGGCCTTACATGCATAAAACATCCGACATGACCAAACATGAGTAGCTAAAAAATTGGAAGAAAGAGGTAGGAAAGTAATATTAATACTCTTATAATACATTAGTTATTCTGTGATTAGACCTAACCAATATCAAAATACCTTAAGGAAGATGTGGGAGTAGCTAGTATTCAAAAGTTAACTAAGGTTAGGAAAACAAAAATTAGGGATGAGCTTGAGGATTCAAGGAAGATTTAATACTTATAATTGATTATATATTAAAGCTTAAAGGTCTCGAAAAATTAGTTGGGATCAATATGTTGTGCACTAGGTGGTGATGATCTATAACATACATGTACTGAAAACTTATGAAAAATAGAGGGCATATACAATAAAAATGATATGTAAATGCCATTAACTAAATATAATCAAGTAATAAGCTCAATTATCACATAAGATATAAGACTTGGAGATAACCAAGGTCACATAAGTAGAGAAAGAGAAAGGCAACAAGAGGAAGAGTTGGTTGATTTCAGCTCCAATCAAAGTAGTCAAGGAGCATCTTAAATATCTAGAAGGAAATGCTCAAAGAGTTGGAAGAAGAAGACCATGAAGAAGGCACACTAATTTGAAAAAATGACAATCGAAGGCCAATAGATGTTGTGTCTAAAAGGCCAAGCGACTATGCAAATGAATATTACCATAGAAGCCAAGCTCAAAGCAACTAAGTCTACAACAATCAATATAGAGGTCAAGATGATTATGCAAACACAAAGTCATTGAATCAAAATAATCATTTATTTGCAATGAGACATGGACATGCTACTATCCAAGCTTTGTATTAAATCAAAATAATCATTTATTTGCAATGAGACATGGACATGCTACCATCCAAGATTGTGAAGATGTATGGTAGAGACAGTGGTTGGTTGCCCAAACCATATCATGTACAAAAGAGTTATTACATGAATTTTCAAGTGTCTAAGCACCAAGGACATGTTTTTTTTCCTTAAACTAACAAAGGAGTCTCCCTACCTTAAGGAATGCAATAAGAAAACCTGGAAAACCTAGGAGGATGAACTACGTACGTAGCTTGTGACGATAGAGAGCATTCAATCCAACACATTGGAGTTTTCAAGCACGAAGGTGATGATAAGGCAAGGTGTTTAGCGAAGGTATTAAATGTTCTTTACATAACCAAAAGTTTCATTTTATCTAGACAATTGGTAGAAACAAGGTATCAAACATAAATGATTTTTCATTGAAAACTTTAGAAATGTATTTGAAATAACCAACGGGAGTTGGAAAAGAGTTAAAGGGTACTTTTTGGTGAGATTCAATCAATCACCAACTTGATTTGCACACATGGCATGAAAGGAATATAGTCCATCCAATCGTGTGTAAAAGTGAGTGTGTAAGCCATATGAGTAGTTGCTTGACCATCCAATCGAGTAGTTGCTTGTTTTTCTCTCTACATGTGAGTGAAAAACTTTCATCATCTTTTACTCTATCTACTAGTCGACCCTCATGTGCAATAAGTTACAATTGATTAGCAAACCAGAATTTGATTAGCACATATAATTGATTAGCAAACCAGAATTTGAAGGCTATCTCCATGAAGCCAAGAAACATTGAAAACATTGAAAACAGTAGCGAGAAGAATAAAGAGAAGAAGGAAAGGAACGGCGGCGCCATATATTTTCAAACACTCGCGGCATGAAAATCTACTGTTTAAAGCAAAGACTCGCTTGCAGATAATGTTGCGAAAACACAGAAATAAGCTAAGAAATTCGTGAAGCATGAATACATGTTCCACTGTTCAAAACACAGCTCAAACACTCGCGGCATGAAAATCTACTGTTTAAAGCAAAGACTCAAACCCAGGGCTTGCAGATAATGTTGCGAAAACCCCACTTCTGCAGATAATAACACAGAGATAAGCTAAGAAATTCGTGAAGCATGGATATCCCACACCGAAATAGAGGGGAGAATAAAGAGAAGAGCGGAACGAATGACAGAAAACAAGCGTTGCCATACTTTTTCAAACACTAGCGACATGAAATACATCTTCCACTGTTCAAAACGCAGCCTCAAACCCTAGCTTAGCTTGCAGATTGCAAGTTCATCATCGCATCTCCTGCGGTGTAGCGTCGCCTTTCTCCAGATTCTCCAGACTTCCAACAGCGGAACGCGTCCCAACTCGACACTCTCTCTCGCTCTAGTACCTTGTAAACATATACAAAAATATTTCTATCATAACATGCTCCCCTTCACCGACATCGCACGCCGCCTGAACATCTTTCTTTCGCTCGATCAGAAAACTTAACGAACACGAAAACCGTGACAAATCATTATATATTCATGGTCAAGTTAGCTGAGCAGTCGGCTCCACAGTGGCTAAACGCTGCAACCCTAACTCACGACACCGTTAACGAAATCAACAACACCGTTAACGAAAGGATTCAGCCGTCTCTCACCAGATTGATGGAAGGCTCGGAGTCTCGAATGGTCCGACGATTTGCATGCAGCCAAGACGTGCCCGCGAATCTGTGGTCATTCTCACCAGATAGCACCATTACCTGCACTGTGCGTTTGGTCGATTTGATACAGAAATAAGCGAAGAAGATACTCAATCGTTGGACGTACGTCATGCGATTCAAAGGAGGAGGACATCCTATTTATTGCGAGGATGCCTAAGACAACCTTCACATTTTGTTTGTTAGAATAGACATGGTTTATGGGGACTAGCATGGCATTGATACGCCAATCTCCCAATGGCATTTATATCAAAGCAAGTAGATAAATATCAAAGAAAAAAGTGAATAATACAAGCTTAGCTTTCTATGTATTTATATATGTATATGTACATGTGAGTGAATGCATGTATGTATGCGTGTGTACGTAGGTATGTATACATATGTATGTTTGTATCCATGCACGTGGGTATGTATGTTTTGTTGTTAGTACATTACGGTAATGAAGCGAGTGAAAACACTTAGATCCATCAACGGTTCCTTTTCTGCATTCAGGAGTTTTCTTATATGGTTCATATATACTCTGATAATATTAATGTCCTACTTACCTATGAGCATTCTAGAGCTAGCAATGTTATTGTGGATTATGATCTTGGGGTTCTTTTTCATCATGTTGTCCAAGTGCATGTGACTCCCTAAAACCTAACAATTAGTATCAAAATGGATTGCTTCTTAAGGTGCATTTATAGCATTTGATGTAAGAAATAATAGCACAATGGAATAGATCGATAGATAGAGTTGAGAAAACAAAGAGAGCAAGAGAGAGAGATAGAGATAGAGATGCACACTAAGAGAGAGAGAACTCAAGTTCTCAATTTTTTAAGAGGAATGCATCTACTAAGATGTGATGTTCCTTTGTGCACTCACAATATGGAGCTTAGATGGCGCTGTAGACATACTCTAGATGAAGCGCTCATTAGTGTGCAATGCCATGTAAAGCTTCACATAGTTCATGCATATACATAGCTTTTACAATGGGAGTCCTTATAGACAGACACAGTTGGGAGAGACAAAGTAGCGAGCAAAATATATTTTTTGATAGTATCTCTTTGACCATAAGTCCTACCTATATAGAGTACATGCGTGGAAGCAAAATGGAAAGAAGAGTGTAATCATAAAATGAAACAATATGATACTCAAAAGTGCGGAGGCCATGAAATGAAAAAACTCACATGGATTATAGTGATCTTGCCAAGGGCATGGACACTACAACATATGAGTCCTATACCGATGCTAGCCATACCGATGGCCATATCCCAGTGTCGGTATGACCGTTGGAAATGTTTGGAAAAGCCATGCTAGTGATATCGACGGTCACTTGGATGTCGGTATAACCGTTGGAAAGTTGCCACATGTATAAGTGCCAAAAAAATGCAACGTCAGTATATGTGCCAATATATGCGTGGGTATAAGCATCTGTACATGCATCGGTAGTCCCGGGAAAAATACTGATGCATAGACCGAGATCGTGTTTTAATAACCCGAGAGCAAAAAAAATGGCATTCATCTGTTTGAACTACGATCTAGTATTGTGCAATTTGCATGAGCATGCATTGTGCTCGTCCACCTGCATTGTGCTACAATTCGAGGGGGCTCTCCAAAGTACATCATATGTGGGATAATTACCCTTGAAGGAGAATGAATACCCAAGTAGAAGCAAGTGGCAAGGTACCCAAAAACAAAGAGATATAATATAAAATGGAAATGAACTATAAATGGAGTGTCTCCTCGATACAAAGTGGACATGCACTCTCATATTCTCAACACCCCCTTTGCAGCTCCATTTTGTAAAGTATGGAGGTTGCTAGGGTATGAGACAAATGTCCACCATGAGTGTAGCAACAGCAATGGGAGAACCAATAAGAAAGTTTCAAAGTAGAAATCCATAGCCTCCAAGTAGGATCGGCCATGTGTGATGGCTAGGTAGTCCATAAAATGTCCACCGTATGGATCAAATAGATACTCCATAGATATGCCACCAATGAGGTACGTCAATGGGGGAGAGATCACCTCCATGTGAGATAGATAGGATGACTCCACGTGGTATGTGGGAGCCTAGAAAGCTTTTGAAAATATCCACCATGAGATGTTTATCATGAAGAAGTAGGTCTAGCAAGAATGAAATATGAAACATGAAGCATGAAATGATAATCACATGGTAGTACATCTTTATGTTGTATTCCTCTATGGAATGTACAAACTCCTCATATGTGTCAATAGTACCTTGAAAGGCTCCTCTAAATAAAGAAGATGACTCAAAAAATGATTCAACTTAGTTATGTATCCAAGTAGATCCAAGAGCAACCTATGGAAAATGGAAAGATGTTGGACTCCATGAATGGAACATTGTATGCTCAGAATGCTACTCTAAATGAGGCAAGTGGATGCTCCAAAAAATGAATGAAAAATGAAACGCCATTGATCCTTGAGTAAAGCCTAATTGAAGCTAAGGGGAAATGAAAACCTTCAATGTAAATTGAGACTGTATCTCTAAGTCCTCGTGCTCCAAAAATGTACCATGGTCTAAAAAGCCTTGTACAAAGAGAGCATGCTCCATGTAGTGTGACTGTCCAGTAGTGGAATGATCCCCCTCTGAAGAGGAAATGGGAGGATTCGTATGCTCTTTGACGTCCTACAAAGGTGTGTTCACAATGGAGGGTTTGGGAGGATCCATCATCAAATTAGAAGTATAGGCACTCGATCTCTCTACATAAAGTCTACATAACCTTATGCCTACTCAATCATTCGATGTACATCATGCGCTTCAAAGGACAATATCCTATTGTGAGGATAGTAAGACAACCTTCACATTTTCTTTGTTAGACATGGTATATGGGGAGTATCCTGTTATTCTTTTTGGCATTGATATGGTAATGATGGCAAAGATTTTGTGGGCTCTTTTGGTTTGCGAAGTTTATAATTTTAGCAAGTATATTTCAAATCCTCAACCATCGTACCATGTTCTATAAGAAAATATCCATGCTATAACATTCTCCCAATCGAATTTCCATCAAATCAAATAAGGGATATAGATCAAATAGATAAATACAAAAAAGATGAATAATGTAAGCTTTATATGTATGTACATAGGTATTTATATATGTATATGTACATATGAGTGAATGCATGCATGTATGTATGTATGTATGTATGTATGTGTAAGCCGTCGGATTGGCATTTTGTAATTTCATTGTTCCTGTATTTTCTTATCCCGCACGAACTGAAAGGTTTCCTATTCCGCACGAACCGAAAGGTCGTGTGAAGAGATGTATCGACTTATCAACTAATAAAAAGACATTACGGTGACGCTCCGGTAATGACAAGCGGGATCGCCAGACTGTCTGTCTGGGCGATTGCGGTCTGTGGAGAAGCCATAGTGCAGTGTTCGTGAAGTCTGAGTATTGTTGTTCTTACCTTTGTTAATTTCATTAATTTGTGATTACACATAAGGTTCTGTTGTCGATATACGTCTGTGCGACGGTAGTCAATAATTGCTACGTGATGCACCGTGAACAGTATTAACCTGAGTGTAAATAGTAAGTCGGTGAGAGGACTAACCAGAGTATTGACAGTAATTCGGATTAAACAGAGTTTTGAATGTTAACGTACTGCGGTTTGGATAAGTTAATTGGGAAAATCAAGTTACAGGGCCTCTGATTTATCAGACCCCTACCACTCCCAAGAACCCAAAAGAACTTAAAATGCCTGTAATGTAAAAGAGCATTTTAACACTGGCGCTGTCTGTGGGAAGGTGGCCATAGATTGTAAATCAATAGTAAGGAGGAGTAGTACGAAAGTGGTGCAAAAGTGATATATGCCGGTTACTCGGTCCGGCGAGTCGTATCAGAAGTACAGGAGAGACCAGCATCCCTGGACAGTACCAAATTTGTTAGGGACACCCCCAGTCGGCAGAAGCATAGACCGGTTAAGTCCAGTTGTTGAAGGAACAGAGTCTGTTAGCAGTGATTCTGATAGAATTCTGGTGACACAGGAGGAAATTTCGGTAGATTCCGGTGTAATTTCGGTACAGTCTGCAGAAGGTACAAAAACTTCAGAGTGTACAGGGACACAGTGCGCAGTTGACCCGACACCGTTTGGTCAGGATTCAACCCTTTCCGAGGATAAAGTTGTGTTACCCAGAGAGATCATTACCGGTGAAAGAATACCTTGTTTTGGGGAAACCACTGTTCCGGGCAAATTTTCCTACCTGGGATATCCAAGTTGAGGATAGGTTCTTCGATTTGGAGATCCGTAAGAGACTGAATGCTATTTTCAAGCCGGAAGGTGAACAGTCTGACCATACAGACTTGTATATCTGGTCCGGTAGCAACATTTAGGTGGTCACTTGGCTCGTTGGGTCTTATTGCTACAAGAGTTCGACTACGAAGTGATTCATCAACCAGGTACAGCCCATGCCTTAGCAGACTTTCTCTCTCGGCTGGATTCCGGTGAAGCTCCGGTGGGCGTTGACGAAACCACACCAGCAATTTACGCTGCTAAATTAGCTTGTGACGAATCTATCGACCATCCTGAGCAGCCTACCTATTATGATACGTTGTTAACTTTCCTGACTGATGGATGTCTTCCTCTTCATACACCTCTGGCTATGCGATGGAAGATTGCAGTTTATAGTTGCCGATTTCGGTTGCTGGTAGGACAGTTGTACTATATGGACCACACTGGTGTATTACTTCGCTGCATTCCGCCACATGAAGCAAACTCAGTCATCACTATGGCACGTTCGATACCCTCCGATGGATATTTTGCAACAGATCTCACTCATCGGAAGATTCTGCAAAGTGGGCTTTGGTGGCCAACCATGTATAAAGACGTACTTCAGTTTGTGCAGCACTGCGACACTTGTCAACGGGCTGGACAGCCATTATAGACATACTTTTTTCCTCTACAACTTGTATTATCTTTGGAACCTTTTCAGAAGTGGGGTCTTGATTTTATTGGACCAATCACACCACCAGCGACCCTTAGCAATAATCGTTACATCTTGACCTGCACAGATTACGCTACCAGATGGGCAGAAGCTTGGGCCTTACAGTCTGCTATAGTTGTTTCGATGGCAAAATGCCTGATGAAGGATGTTTTTCCGCGTTATGGATTACCTCTGGAACTTGTGACAGATCAAGGAACACACTTTGCTAACAATTTAATGAAAGTACTAATGCATAATTTTCAAATTCTACATATATTCAATTCCCCATACTATCCTCGTGCTAATGGTTTAGCTGAGAGTACCAACAAGATGCTGTTAAGTATGCTTCGCAAATTGATTGTGGAATCACCAGAAAGATGGGATCAATTACTACCTGCAGTCTTATGGGCATATCGGACTACATACAAAGTTGCAACCGGACTGACTCCTTTCAAGCTTGCTTATGGGTTGGAAGCAATAGCGCCTATGGAAATTGTTGTGCCAAGCTTACGCGTGGCCATAACTCAGAAGCTGTTACCCAACGACTCTTTGCCATTTCGGTTGGAGGCACTCAGAAACTTAGATGAACAGCGTTGGGAAAGCTTTCTCACTCTTCAAGAAGTTCAGTTGCGGCAAGCCCGAACTCATGATCGTTTCCTCAAGACTCATGTGTTTACGGTGGGCCAACTTGTGCTATTTTACAAAAGCTAAATCAAATCGTGCGACTGGGAAATTTAAATTACGGTGGTTCGGTCCTTATCAGATTAGTGAACAAGTGGGACCAGCTACTTTTTGGTTGACTACCTTGATCGGAGTTCCTCTTCCTAAAGTGATCAATGGTTCAAAATTGCGGCCGTATCACCAAGCGCCTGATCCTCGCTGACGTGTCCTTCGTTTTTCCACGTGTCACTTATTTCCTTTTTTTATTGTTGTTGTTAGTTGAATAAGACCGTAAGCTCCTGGTTTTGATACATAATCATAATTAATCGCCACCTTGTGTTATTCTGCTCATGCATGCCCGCCGTGATTATGAAGGTTATCATCTCAATACTGCACGATGATTAGGGTTTTCGATCGCCTCCAGGTTCTGAGTATCTACTTAATCTTCTTCTTTTCGCTATTAATCGCTATTATGTCTGTGTGCTTTGAGTGCTCTGTGTTTGCCGTGTTTTCGTGTTCTTGTGATTTCGAGTGTGCATCATGGAAGCTTTAGCTAATTTTGCTACCTTCCGTGACGGAATCCCTCATGACATGAGTGAGTTCTTGCGTATTCGCGTCCTGCTAAACTTCACTGAATTGCCTTGGCATTCAGTGGAGTGTCACCCGTATTATGCACAGATTATTGCAGCCATTGCCGCCACTCCTGCTACCGAGCAGAGTTGGCCGATTACATGTTTACCATCTCGTGTCGTAATTACATTAGCATCATTCGCTGCAGCATTCCGCATGCCCATAGAAGGCGTGGAGAATGGTCCTCTCCTTCCTATTGCTACTATGGTAGAATTATTCCCACGGCACTCATCGAATGAGTATGCCATCTTGTGTCGCCCTGATCCAGACCGAACCGCATTACAATTCTTAGTTGCCATATTGAATTTACAGAAACGTACTTATGGGATTTCACGCCCGTTTTATTCGATGGTTGACATGGCTTCCTGTGAGCCTGTTAACTTCACCTCTTTCTATTTCCGGCGCATTCACCGTGAAACTGTTACGGTTATTAAGCATGTTAAAAAGGGAGAGCTTCCGCGTTCGCGTTTACCACATATCCTTACCTTTCTGTTCCCATCCATTCAAGCCGCGCAACCTCTGCCAAGAGCTCCAATTTTGTATCATGAAGAATCTGCCCAAGTGCTCGAAGACGAAGAAGATGATGATGAAGATATCTTCCAACTCCTTCGCCGGAAACGCAGAAGGATAAGCACCTCTGAAAGTCAAGAACAAGGTTCCGTCGCTGGAAATGAAGCAGAAAGAAATGAGGAAGAAATCTTTCACGACACAGCCACTTCAATCCATGTGGAATCTTCTGGTCCATCTTCTCCGAATAAGCAGCAGGAACAAAGTGCATCCGCTACCGCATCTGACGCAATTTCTTCTAAGGAGGAATCTCAGCAGCAGACTCAGGTGGATGTGCCAGCCATTGTTGCAGAGATAATAAATGAAATCATTACCTTGGTCGATGCTGTAATTGACCGGACTGAAGTGACTACGCAACAACCTGCTAGAATGGTGTTGGTGCCCAAGAGTCTTCTACTTACTCCTCCACCAATGCCTCCGGTCGAGTCCATTGTCCCCATTCAGCCCATTATCCCTGTTCAACCGATTGTTGCTACTTCATCCTCTTCCCCTAACTATTCTCCACCATCTTCCCATCACCTCCTGTCAGCTTCCTCATCCCAACCACTTCCTCCTCCTCGTCTTCCTCTGCTCCCCATGTTTACTGAGTTAGCATCCATGGGTCGTATGTTGATCCAATTGTCGCAGCAACTACCAATGCAGATGAAGGAGGTTACTGACAATCTCAGACAAGAACTACAACACAAAGTTGATGTATTAGAAGCGGATATCACTCCATTGCAAGAGGAAGTAGATGCAGTGAAGGTTGAAAACCATGCTTTGCATGTACAGATTCAACAGCTCTAGGCTAGACTTGCCGAACAGGATTCGTTGATCAGTCAAAGAGATGCTGCATTGGCTGAATCAAAAGCCAAAGATGATTTAGTAAGTGCTTGTGATGCAGAAATTGCCTAGTTGAAACAATTAGTCCAGGATAAAGAGGATGCTCGTGTGGCACTTGGAAATTTACTGGAAGAAACGCGCATACAGCTTGGTGAAGTTGTGCAGCGAGGACAGGAGATGGCGGATTTAGCCAAGCGGACTAATGAAGAACTCCAGAGAGTAAATGCAAATTTGTTTGAAGCTAATGCTGCTCTTAAAACTCAGATGACTTTAACAGCTCAACTCTAGAAGGAGGCAGCCGGAATTCGAAAGGAAAGAGATGCTTATTACAGGACCATTCAATATCAGTCTCAGGAGTTAGAGAGAAGAGAGAAACAGTTGGATGCTCAAGCAGATCGTTTATCCAGAATCGACAAACAGGTTGAAGACATGAAATTGAGTCGAGACGCTGCCCTTGCAAATGATTTCTACCTGCAAGAGGCCTTTTTGCAGACACAGGCTGAAATTCTGATGAGCCAAGTAATTGCGGCAAGCTCAGTTAGAACTCATGCTCAGCTCGTCGAACCGGAGACCTTAAAAAAGATGTTGGACTCGCTGAAACAAAAGATTTCCAGAACCTTTAAGTTAGCTAGAGCCATGTATATAGAGGGTATAGTAGATGAGCCCTAACTTTCGTTCCATTGCGGGTTCAAGTCCACCGTGTGTGCCAGTGTAAGCCGCCGGATTGGCATTTTGTATTTTCATTGTTCCTGTATTTTCTTATCCTGCACGAACTGAAAGGTTTCCTATTCCGCACGAGCCGAAAGGTCGTGTGAAGAGATGTATCGACTTATCAACTAATAAAAAGACATTGCGGTGACGCTCCGGTAATGACAAGCGGAATCGCGAGACTGTGTGTCTGGGCGATTGCGGTCTGTGGAGAAGCCATAGTGCAGTGTTCGTGAAGTCTGAGTATTGTTGTCCTTACCTTTGTTAATTTCATTACTTTGTGATTACACATAAGGTTCTGTTGAGCAAATTAAGTATCCAATAGCCTGCTGATAGAGAACAACATCAAATGCATCTCCAACATCATGAAGACTCAATCGTAAATCTATCTCCATAGAAGTGGCAATAGGTTTGTAGTCTTCAAGGCAAAAATGCTACAATAATGTGTCAATATATTTTGTTTGACACAAAGCTATTCCGCCATCAACTTGCATAAAATGAATGCGCAAATAATGATGAAAATGCCCCAATTCTGACATCTCAAATGAGCCATGCAAATCAGCCTTAAAATCAACAATATGCTTCTCATGAGGACCAGTGAGTAGCTTGTCATCAACGTAGAAAACAATGATCAGAAGCACATCATTTGCATGCTTTACATATAAGGTGCTCTCAGTTGCAGTGTTCTCAAAACCATTTTCAATTTGCATGCTTTACATATAAGGTGCTCTCAGTTGCACTGTTCTCAAAACCATTTTCAATTAGATAAGCATGTATCTTTTCATACCAGTCACGTGTTGCTTCTTTCAAACCATATAATGCCTTTTTCAACCTGCACACTTTTTCTTCATGCCCTTTCTCACAAAGCCATGGGGTTGAAAAACATACACTTCTTAATGCAAGTCACCATTCAGAAATGCATTTTTCATGTCCAATTGATGTACATTCAAACCATGATGAGCTGCAAGTGCACAGATGCTACGAGCGATGGTCATTCGGCAAGTAGGAGCAAAGGTCTCATCAAAATCAATGCCTCTTTCTTGAGCATAACCCTTTGCGCCAAGCCTAGCCTTATACCTGTCAACTGTTCCATCAGGTTTACACTTTTTATAGGTGGAGAGTCTAGTGTTGGTCCTAATGAGGCGACTTCTCAGCACATGTCTTTGGAGCTAACTGATGTCTCCTTAGTACATGAAAGTAATGGTTGAATAGCATCTTCCACAAAATCAACATCACGGCTAACCAAAATGCATATATTATGTGAATGATACAAATAGTCCTCTTTGCTTCTATAATTGTACCCAACAAAAATACATGTCATTGGTTTATCATCCAATTTCCTGTGTTGTTTAGGCACTAATACATATGCCAGCCAACCAAAAACATGCAGGTGATCAAAAGATGGCTTGCGACCATGCCAAGCCTCATACGGAGTGATAGGCTGCAATGCTTTAGTGGGACACCTATTAAGCACATATGCTGCACACATAACAACCTCAAGCCAAAAACTATGTGGTAAATCCTAACTCTTGACCATACACCTCACCATCTCCATGAGTAACCTATTCTTTTGTTTAGCAAGTCCATTCTCTTGAGGTGTATATGGCATTGTACAATGATGTTTTATCCCATGTTCAGTGAGAAATGCATTAAATCAGAAGACATATATTCCTCCCTCCCCCCCGATCAGAATGGAGGGTGCCAATTTTACATGCTCATAGATTTTCAGCCAAAGCCAAAAACTATTAAAAGCACATAAATACTTCGGACTTTCCTTTCAATGGATATACCCATGCATGCTTGGAAAAATCATCAATGAAAGTCATGAAGTAAAGATAGTTTCCAAAAGAGGGTGTCTACATAGGACCACAGACATCACTACGAACAAGCTGCAATTTCTAAGTAGCTCAAACTGAACCAACTTTTGGGAATGAGGAACACTATATTTTGCCCAAAATACAGTCTTCACAGACATGTTTACCAAGTGCCTCAAGTTTTGGGCAGAGAGGACACTATTTTAGATTTTTGTAGGCATAACAAACTAGCAAAATTCAAATGACCAAAGCATGCATGCCAAAACTTTGCATCGAACAAAGCTTGAGAATCATGTACTGCACATGTTGAATCATTCACATATTTTTCATAGTCTATGAGCTTACATAGCATAAAATGCTAGAAGCAATAATGACATCGACATTTGAGAGATCATGAACTCTACATCTGTCATCAACAAATTTCACAACCAAGCCAATCTTGGCTAAAGCTGAAACTGATAACAAATTCTTCTTGATCCTTGGCACAAATAAAGCATCCGGCAATGAAAAAGAACTACCATCAACAGGAGACAGAATGATCTTACTAACTCCCATGATAGGATAAGCGGAGTTATTGGTGCATGTGATATTATTCTCTGTAGGGGCGGGCTCGAGTGAAGTGAAGAAACTACGCTACGTTGTAATATGTTTGGTTGCCCCACTATCAAAGTACCAAACATGTGAGTCTACTATAGGCATACAGTGTTCATGAGAAGATGGGTCATAACTGAAAACAATGGTAAATGCCCATTCTTCATTCTGCACAAGATTAGCAGACTCTGTTTTGGGTGTAGAGGCTTTTGCAACAACCATTCCAGCCTCTTTCTTTGTTTCCTCTTTAGTAGCCATTTTTGGACAACTCTTTATGAAATGATCGTTTCCTTTATAGTATTTGCAAAAAAAAAATTGCTTTTTTGTTTTCTCCTCCTTTCTATCATCCTTGTTTGATTGTGCAAAATTAGCAGATTTTTGGTTACTAGTAGAAGAGCTCCATTTACCTTTGCCCTTTTGACTAGCCAAGAAAGCTTGATCTACAACACACATAATGCACATGTTCTGCCTAGATTGATCTTCTTGCAATAGAACAGAGACTAACTCCTCAAATTTTAAGGCATTTGGATTGCCTTTGATCATCAAACAAAGAGTAGAATCAAAACTCTAATATGATTTGGGAAGACCATTCAGAACATTCTGCATAAGTAAACTATCAGGCAATACTTCATGAGCAAAAATTAGTTGTTCCTTCATCTTTGATCTTTTGTCAGAAAATTGTCCATAGAATCTCCTTCATTCATGTGCTCACTCTCTAACTGTTTTCGGAGGTAAGCAACACGAGCATCATTCTTTGTCTGGTATAAAGTGGTAAGTGTATCCCAAGCATCCTTAGCTGTTTTGCAAGAGCGAATGTGAGGAATTATGGTAGGTTTGACATAGAAGGCTATCAATGCATGTGTCTGAGCATCTTTGCCATCCCAATGAATTTACTCTATAGTAAGTGTTGTCATGAGGAGGGAGATAAGGAAGAGAGCTCACACACACACTCTCACAATCAAAGAGAAGCACACACTCAGATTGAGGCAAGGAAGAATGATCTTCTTCTTCTTCTTCTTCTTCTTCTTCTTCTTCTTCTTCTTCTGTTACATAAAAAGGAATGTACAAGAATGACCTAAAAACAAGAATACAACAAGTGCAATACATAAGATCAGTACATAAGGAAAAACCGAATGTGCGTGAATGAGTGAGTTGGCAAGGAACAAATGTGCCATCACTCTTGGTAGATAAATCTAATAAAGCTTAATGAAGTATCGCTGACATATACCGATGTGACCACTATCCATGTCAGAGAAACGAGAAGTTGATACGTGTCATCCTAGATCATCACATGTTGAGCTTGATATCTCAAAACTTCCCCTCAAGCTCAACATAATGTCCTCTAATCCAAGCATCTTTCGAAACTTCTTCAGCTTCTCTGCTCCAACTGCTTTAGTGAAAATATTAGCAACCTGCTCATCTGTTCTCACATAAACGATATCAATATCACGTGCTAATACCTTCTCTCTGATGAAGTGGTAATGTAACTCGATATGCTTTGTTCTAGCATGAAAAATAGGGCTCCATGCTAACTCTATATTGCTAAGATCATCACAATAGATACTGATAGGCTTTTGCACTTCCATACCTAAATCTGCAAGTAGCATCTCCAGCCATGATGCCTCACATGCTCCCATGGTAGCACCTCTATACTCAACCTCTGTACTCGACAAAGCAATAGTGGGTTGCTTCTTGCTGCTCCATGTAATAGTTGCACTCCCAAGTGAGAATAGAAAGCCACTAGTAGATCTTCTATTTGGAATGCTACCAGTCCAATTTGCATTGATGTATCCATGAACCTGCAAATCTACACCAGTTTCATAAAGTAGCAGCACTCACATAACGTAGAGTGCGCCTCAGAAAATCTAAATGTGGCTTCCTGGGAACCTACATAAATTGACTTTCAAGTCCAACAGTGTAGCTAAGATCAGCCTCATAATTGTGAGATATATCAAACTTCCCACAATTTTCCTATACATAGTAGCATTTTCCAATGCTTCACCTGATGTAGTATCTAACTTCAAATTCTAATCTAATGACATAGAAATTGGCTTACAATCATCCATACCATACTTTTGCAGCATATTTAAGGCATACTGCCTTTGTGACATCCATATACCTGTTTGTGTATGTATAAACTCTATGCCCAAGAAATAGTGCAGCACACCAAGATCTTTCATGTCAAATTCCTGCATAAGAAGTTGCTTTACCTCTTTAGTTCTTTCTTCATTATCACCACCTAAAATCAAGTCATCAACACAAATAGCCACAATTGTGATGCCATCATCACCCTTCCTTGCATATAGTGAATGATCAACATCACACATAGAAAATCCAATGGTGGTTAAGTAATCAGCAATCCTTGCATGCCATGCGCAAGGAGCTTGCTTTAGCCCATACAAAGTCTTTTGCAACCTGCAAACATATTGTAGATGCTTTGAATCTTCATATCCTTGTGGTTGGTCCCTATATACTTCTTCCTGTAACTCACCATGTAAGAAAGCATTTTTCACATCCATCTGATGCAAAGTCCATCCTTTTGTTGTAGCCAATGCAACAAGTGTTCTGACAGTAGACATTTTAGCTACAGGGCTGAATGTTTTCTCATAATCAATGCCATAATTTTGTGCATATCCTTTTGCTACCAATCATGCTTTGCACCTGCTTATGCTACCATGAGCGTTGTGCTTTACCTTGTAAACCCACTTATAGCATATGGTTTTCTTCCCTTTCGGCAATGGAACCAGCTTCCATGTATCATTTCCATAAAGTGCAGCCATCTCCTCATCCCTAGCATTTTTCCAATCTGCATTTCCAATTGCATCTTCAAAACAAGAGGGTTCAACATCTTGTATTACCTTTGTCATGGAGGCACAATGACAAGCCATATAACTGTCATACGTTAATTTTTGTGTATCAACAATACATGGAATCGCTTGAAATTGTGGATCTCGAATATATGAGTGTTGTCGAACATGTTGCAAGTTACAGTTTTTGAAACGGACCTGGTTTTTCTATGGGCCCCACCTTATGAGCTCGAAATGGAGGTCGAGATGGCTTTGAAACTTTGATATGATAGTGACCCTAAAGGGATAACTCGTCGAAAATATTTTGAGTTCTTCTACCTTCACGCCAATTTTCATGGCAATCTAAGGTCGTTTGTGAATCGCGCTTTCTCCACGCCATCTTGCGAACTCTTCACCGTCGGCCTTCTCCACGAGCTCTCTATAGCCAAACTGGCTCTGATACCATGTCACAAGGAGGGAGATGAGGAAGAGAGCTCATACAAACACTCTCACAATGAAAGAGAAGCACACACTCAGATTGAGGCAAGGAAGAATGATCTTCTTCTTCTTCTTCTTCTTCTATTACATAAAAAGGAATGTACAAGAATGACCTAAAACAAGAATACTCCAGGTGCAATATATAAAGATCAGTACATAAGGAAAAACCTAATGTCAACGAGTGAGTGAGGTAGCAAGGAACAAATGTGCCATCACTCTCGATAGATAAATCTAATAAAGCTCAATGAAGTATCCCTGACATATACCCGCATGACCACTATGCATATCAGAGAAACAAAAAACTGATACATGTCATCCTGCATCATCACATGTTGAGCTTGATATCTCAGCAAGTGTAGGGGAACCACAACATGAACAAGAATGTGAAGAATATCATCATCTTCAATGCCATTTGCATCACCTTCAGCAATAGTGTTCATAGGTGTAATAGGACATTTTCCAACACTCTACACAATATTCTACAGTCCTTTTGCAACCAATACATGATGCATCATATAAGACCATAATGGGTAATTAGTACCATCCAACTTATCCTCAACATCCAACATATGGAATACATCACTGCTTTCAATTATGGCCACTAACCAAAACCCTAATGCAGTAAAATGATTTTAGCTCTAAAAGTTGAATAGAATTACCCTATCGAGTTATGCTAAGCGTGCGGCTGAATTTGAGATGCTTATATTGGCAAACCAAAACTTGTATATGTCTTTGGCATAAAAAGATGAAATTGCCTACACAAGCATTATGATAGAGCATTTGGAGGTCGAAAGGAGCTCAAATCGCAATTTCAACACCATAAAGTGTAGTAGTTTTGAAATCCTAATCACCTTGAGTATGCTCATTGAATTTTGTGCGATTTTGAGACTATGACCGGAGGGGTGTTGATGATGCCCTAGATGAGGCGGCAACCTTCTCTGATACCAATTGTTGGAGTTTGAGTTCTGCAGAAGCACGGGAACAACACAAGAAAGAAGAAGAAGGTTGGAGCACAACACACAATACTGAATGCATTACCACTACAATGTACAAAGATCAATGATCCGTTAGGGTTATAGGCGTATATACAAGCTGGGGAAAAAACCTCCTAAAGAGGGAAAAAAGTGCCCGATAGTCCTAGTGTCTTCACACACATCATTACCTAAATATATCAATAAGAGAGAGTTGAGAAAATAGAGAGAGAGAGAGAGAGAGAGAGAGAGAGAGAGATAGACACAGAGAGAGAGAGACGCACACTAAGAGATAGAGAACTCAAATTCTCAAATTTCCAAGAGGAATGCATCTACAAAGATGTGATGTCCACTGGCACACTCCCAATATGGAGCTTAGATGGGGTTGTAGACATACTCTAGATGAAGGGCTCATTAGTGTGTAATGCCATGTAAAGCGTCACATAGTTCATGCATATATAGCTTTTCTAGTGGGATTTGTTATAGACAATCATACTGCAGAGAGACAAAATAGTGAGCAAATATATTTTCTCATAGGATCTCTATTACTGGAAGTCCTACCTATAGACAGTACATGAGTGGAAGCAAAATGAAAAGAAGAGTAATCATAAAATGAAAGAGTGTGAGACCCAAAAGTGAGTAGGCCATGAAATGGGCAAACTCACATGGATTAGAGTGTGCTTGCCAAGAGCATGAGGTAGGCTGCTCAAGCTTCTAACTAAGTACAAAGTCGAGGAGAGGCTCTCCTTAGATAGAGTTTGAGGATGCCCTCCAAAGTACATCATATGTGGGACAATTCCCCTTGAAGGAGAATGAATACACAAGTGATAGCAAATGGCAAGGTACCCAAATGCAAAGAGATATAATATAAAATGGAAACAAATAGAGTGTCTCCTAGATATGAAATGGAGATGCACTCTCATATTCTCAATGGAGATGCACTCTCATATTCTCATCAACACCCCCTCTATAGCTCCATTTTGTAGAGAATGGAGGATGCTAGGTTGTGAGAGAAATGCCCACCATGAATGTAGCAGTAACAATGCGAGCACTAAAAAGAAAGTCTCCATGTAAAAATCCATAGCCTCCAAGTAGGATTGACCATGTGTGATGGCCAAGTACTCCATAAAATGTCCATCAGAGGGATCAAGTGGATGCTCCATAGATACACTACCAAGGAGGTACAAGAAGGAAACAAGATCTGATTGGACGAAATCACCTCCAAGCGAGATAGATAGGATGAATTCATGTGGTATGTGGGAATCTCTATGGTATTACATATGTATGTTATAGCCCTCCATGGAATGTACAAAATCCTCATAAGTGTTGATAGTACCATGAAAGCCTCCTCTGAAATCAAGAAGATGACTCAAAAAATGATTCAACTCAGTTATGTATCCAGGTAGATCCAAGAGTAACCTATGGAAAATGGAAAGATATTGGAGTCCATGAATGGAACATTCTATGCTCTAAATGTTGTTGTAAATGAGGTAAGTGGATGCTTGAAGAGATGACTGGAAAATGACAAGCCATTAATCCTAGAGTAAAGCCTAATTGAAGCTGAGGGGAAATAAAAGCCTTCGTTCATTTGGGAAAAAAATGGACCATGCATGGACCTTTTACATTAAAGAGTGATTAGTGATGGACCATTCGGAAGAGGATGGTGGCCACAATCTTTTGGTTTGATGTGAGCTCCTTGTATATATCCTTTTATGAATGGAAGAACTCTTTTACTCTTAGACTTTGTGCATTCTTGTATTGTGTCTTTGAGTGTGAGAGTGAAGTGTGTGTGCATGCTTGTCTTTCCTTTGTGCGTGGGTAGAATGTTGCAATTCTTGTATTTTACACTTGTGATAAGGATCATTGATTACCTTCTCTCCATGTTCTCACGGGCATGTGGCATAGCTTGGAGCTAATGGCCAATGGCTTGAGCATGTTGGAGGGTTGGTTGGATGAAAGTAGAGTCTTCCTTGAGCTTTTCTATTGCTTCCATGCAAGGTGGTGTCGGTCTTGGCTCCCCTTGGGTATACTACAATAACAATTTTGGTACCGTTGCTGGGGAGAATGGTCTTTCATCACTTGGAGAGCTCAAGAACATGTGGTAAGATATTGATTTGGAATTTTTTTTGCTTTTCCACCTAAGTTATGTGTGTTGGCGGTTGGAGAGCTCATTTTTGAGGTTAGCTTGTTGTAGATTTGAGCTTTGTAAGAGAGTTCTTTTGTAATCGAAGATCTTCCATTGTTCCACTCTTTGTTCTTACCTTGTGCACGTGTGTGTATATGTGTGTGCATGCTTGTGTGCTTTCACTCACACACTTGTGCCATGACTTGCTCATAATCTTCATACTAGTCCTCACATCTCCACGGATTGACATTTCTGAGGTGAAGCTCCTCACGTTGGTACTTACCATTGTGCTAGAGTGACACCAAATTTGGCACCGTTGCCAGGGAGAGAGCTTGGAGGACGAGCATGTGACGGTAAGACGTAGAGGAGTGATGTTGGAAGGTAAAAGAATCACCGTTTTCAGTTCTATTTCTGAGTTTTTCTCCACCATCATCTTCATCATCATCACCATCTTCTCCCACCTTCATCTTCTCATATTTACATTTACCTTGTTTTTAATTTTTGGCTCCAAGCAAGAAGCTTAAGAGGGGTGCAGAATTGAAGCACTGAAGAAATACACCTCAATATCCCCAAAAATTGAGTGACTATTCTCAGATGTGACACGACCTACGCCAAGTATCGTGAGTGTGGTATCACGGATTTGGAGAGAAATTTTGCATCTACACATAGGAGTGGCAAGGAGGACAGAAGGTACACATATTTGCAAAAATTTTTGATTTTGGACTTTGAAAACTCCAAGTATCGTGTCCAAGTGAGTTTAGATATCGGGACACCAAAATTCTCGTGTATCATGATACTTGTCGAGTATCGTGTATCATCTTCCCATGTGTCGCAATATCCTGGTATCGTGTGACATTAGGTCGAGTGTCACAACATCTAAGTGTCGTACGATCAAGTGTCGCGATACCCAAGTGTCATGTTCAGAGCCAGGTGTCACGATATCCAAGTGTCGCTCAGGGTCGAGTGTCACGATACCCAAGTGTCATGTTCAGGGTGTTGCTCAGGGTCAAGTGTCGTGATACCCAAGTGTCATGTTCAAGGCCAAGTGGTGCGATATCCAGGTGCCGTGTGTCATGACTGCTCAGGTGTCGTGTGTCGACAGTCATCCAAGTATCGAGTGTCGCCAACTGTAGGTGTCATGTGGATCACAAGTATCGTGTATCGTCTACTCCCAAGTATTGCTGATACTTCTTAAATATCGTGTATCGCATGTTCTGAAGCGATTCCAGAGAGGTCATGTTTCCTTGTTTTAACCCCCAGAACCCTAATCTGGCATAAATTTCTCATATGAAATCTGTTTGTTGGGATTTTTGTGATTATCAGATATAGTATTTTGAAGTTGACCCTTAGCTGGGACTAGGAAACCAAGGGGACTCCAAAGGATTTTGAGCAATACAAAGGGGAAATTTTGAACTAGAAGAAAAAGCTTATGAACCTGAGATCTGGTAGACACTTAGGCAAGGATAGGCAAATCATTAAATCATTTGAGGCTAGTGTCAACCATACAGCTAGGTCTTGGGCACAACAACTAAGTGGTTATCCCTACACACTAAGTTTAGGAACACGTGAATTAGAAGTGTCTTTTAGCATGGAGAAACCCACACGTACCTCAAGAACGACCTATTTACAAACACCAGAAGGTCCCTATAAGACACAATTGGAGTATTAGGACCAACCAATTAGGTGCACGCATCTATGAGGATGGCCTAAGGCAATCAGTGGTCCAACTCAAAAATCCAGATCAACCTTTTGGACTTGAACACCCATTGGTCAAGTTCAAACAGGGTTCATACATTGATAAGGAAGGAACCATGTATGTGGTGACCAACCTCCTAGATAGGACAGATGAGATTGGAAATATCATTCCTGAGATTGAGATAGGAGACCTAGAGCAAGGAGACCTAGGAGGAGAATGCAACACTCCCAGAGGTAAGTCAGTCTTGACTAGAGTAATCACTCCAGATTGGATCCCTCAAGACAACAAAAGCATAGAACTTTCGTGAATAGAAAAATGGAGGAAGCCTTTTGGAGATTCAAGCGAGTTCAACCTAGCCCAATAGTCACCATCTATGAGTTCAAAGATCCAGAGATGCCACAAAAAGTTGTCTATCTAGATAACACATCTGAGAAAATGTTCTTGGTAACAGAGCATGATATGCATGCATACACTTGGCAAGGATAATTAGTTTTTCCTCCACCACGATCTAATATTTCTCATGGCCACCAAGGTGTAGGTTCATTCCAGGCTCATGAGGCACAACGAGAACAAACAAGAGAGAGAGACCAGAGGTATGTTTTGCACACACTTCAAGCAGGGAGAGATATCAGGCCTTCAAGGAGAAAGAGCTGAAACGGAGAGACATAGACCACATAAGCATCAAAGAGATGAACATGAGTTTCCATTGCCTAGAACCCTAGAGCACTCGAGAACCCTTAGACCCTCTCAAGTGGTCAAGGCAATGAAGAACTATTTTGATGGGTTCGGAGATCCTTATGATCAGGTATATTAGATATAGTATTTTGAAGTTGACCCTCAGGTGGGACTAGGAAACCAAGGAGTCCCAAAGGATTTTGAGCAATACAAGAGAACCTTGGGTCTAGAAGACAAATCTTATGAACCTAAGATCTCATACACACGTAGGCAAGGATAAGAAAAGCATTAGATCATCTAAGGCTAGTGTCAACCATACAGCTAGGTCTTGGGCACAACAACTAAGTGGTTATCCCTACACACTAAGTTCCGGCACAAGTGATTCAGAAATGTCTTTTAGCATGGAGAGACCCACATGTACCTCAGGTACTGCTTATCTACAGACACCAGAAGGCCCCTATAAGACCCAATTGGAGTATATTAGGAACAACCAATTAGGTGCACGCATCTATGAGGATGGCTTGAGGCGATCAGTGGTCCAACTCAAAAATGCAGGTCAACCTTTTGGAATTGAACACCCAGTGGTCAAGTTCGAAGAGGGTTCATACATTGATAAGGAGGGAACCATGTATGTGGTTACCAACATACCAGACATGACAGATGAATTTGGAAATGTTATTCCCGAGAACGAGGTAGGAGGCCTAGAGCAAGGAGGCCTAGGATGAGAACCCAAGACTTCTAGAGGTAAGTCAATCTTGACTAGGGTGATCACTCTAGCTTGGATCCCTCAAGATAACAAAAGCATAGAACTATTCTTGAATAGAGAAATAGAGGAAGCCTTTTGGAGATTCACGCCAGATCGACCTAGCCTAGTAGTCACCATCTATGAATTCAAGGATCCGGAGACACCAGGGAAAGTTGTCTATCTAGATCACACATAAGAGAAAATGTTATTGGTATCAGAGCATGATAGGCATGCATACACTTGGCAAGGAGAATTAGTTTTTCCTCCACCACGATCTAATATTTCTCATGGCCACCAAGGTGTAGGTTCATCCCACGCTCATGAGGCACAACGAGAACAAACAAGAGAGATACCGGAGGTAAGTTTTGCACACAGTGTGGGTAGAGAGAGATCCGGATTTGAAGGTGAAAGACCTGAAAGAGAGAGACATCGAGTACATAGGCATCAAAGGGATGAACATGATTTTCCATTGCCTACACCTCGAGAGCACTCAAGAACCCTTGGGCCTTCTCAAGTGGTCAAGGCTATCAAGAACTATTTTGATGGGTCAGGAGATCCTTATGATCATGTGGCCGAGTTCAAACAAGTGTTAAGAGTTAAACAGGTCGAGGACTTGTTCACTCAGTTCAAGGCATTTGGTTTGACTCTTAAGGGTACTTCCTTAGCTTGGTTTCAACCCCTAAATAGTCGCAACTATCGAGACATAGGCCAATTGCTAGAAACATTCATTGTAGAATTTTCCAAGAGTGGTATCAAGCATAACACATCATCCTTGATCCACAACTTCAAGCAGACACCCCAAGAAACAGTGGAACTTGCAGGAAGACAGTTCAGATA
This sequence comes from Ceratopteris richardii, assembly GCA_020310875.1. NCBI lineage: Eukaryota > Viridiplantae > Streptophyta > Polypodiopsida > Polypodiales > Pteridaceae > Ceratopteris > Ceratopteris richardii. The sequence goes on from CM035406.1 coordinate 99,033,502, forward strand.
GTACTTAGAAAGATGCCCTATTCCAGAGTTACCCACACCAGCCAAACAAGTGGCCTTATTTTTAGATGGCTTACTGAGCACAAAGTTAAGGTCATATGTGTACTTGAAAGAGCCTAGATCCATAGAAGAGTGTGTGCAGATATGTATTGACATAGAAGACAGTTTGGGTGAGGAGTTAGGACTGTCCAAAATCTATAAGGACTCTGACATTTCTACTAGTGATACCTCTAGAACCTCCACTGAGATAGATAAGATAGCTGAGCAAGTTGCCAAGAAGCTAGGAGTCCAAAATAGACAAACACCAAGAGTCACCTCATTGAACTGGTGTTATACTTGCGGAGAGGACCACATGGCTAATGTATGCCCTATGCAAAACCCAAACATAAGAGAAAGGAATGCTCCATATTGCACCATTGAGAGAAAATACACGAAACACATGACTCAAGATTGTCCATACAATAGGCAGGCTGTCAGACAAAATTTTCAGCAACCTTACCAGTAGGGTAGGTATCATAATCAATACAAACCGCCACATTTTAGGCCACAACAGCAATATCAGGCACCATATAGGCCACAACCAGTCCTAGGAAACCAACCACCAACTCCTACCAATGTGATTCCAGTTATGTATGTAGTGGTAGAGGAGAACCTTAATAGAGCATTGGTGCCAGTGCCCCCTTGATCTCAGAAAATGACTCTCATGCTCATAGTTCAGACTACTCCCATGAAGATAGTCCTTGAGCTTATTACATAGAGTCACTTGAGCCTAGTGAGGCTTACTCCTATCAATACGAGAAATCACCTATCGAACAAAATTGGGAGCCAGAATACTCCAATGTCATGTATACAAATCCTAACCCTAGGCCCCAATTGAGAGAAGTAAGACCACAAGCCCCTAGAGGACCATGTTTTAGGTGTCAAGACGATCATTTCATTCGTGAATGTCCCCACCCATCAACTCCGAGACAAGGACAAAACATCACAATACAAGGCTTTTGTGCTGAGTGCGGCAAAGAACATCTCTCGAGAGATTGTCGAAGGAACCCCTCTAGTGTGCCCAAGGTTACACCCATTAATGTGGTAGGCTTAGTGGTGGATTCTAGCACAAGTAGTAGTAACATGGCTCCTATATAGGCAGTTACTAGGGCACAAGCCATAGAATAAGCGAAAACAACTGATCAATCAGAGTCAAGTGAACCAGGAGAGCCTAGTAAGAGGAAAACAAGAACATGGAAGGATACTAGTGAGAAGACCAATTGCAAGTTGAATAAAAAAATATCTGAACTAGAAGAAATCTTGAAAGACGCAAAAACAAAAATAGAAGACATTGCATCTCAAACGGCCTCGCATGCCAAACCTCCATCCACTCCACCTCATTCCACCCCACCACTCATTATGAATAAACCACAATCAGGGTCTGTTCTAGGAGATCCAACCCTAGAAGGCTTGGACATGATGTTCAAGGCCTACCAGACTCGACTTCAAGAATGGCCAACAACTGCAAACTTAGACAAGAGTTAGCCTAGAGTAGATTTAGAGATTGAATGGACAAAAATGTGCATGAAAATGGTGGAGCTAGCTCAAGCTATGCTCGAAACCAATCAACAATTCAATCAGATAGACTCTGTCAAACCTGATTTTCATTTCCAGGGCTTACTAGAAATATTAGAGCATTTGGTAAACAAGCCACAAGTTTCTTTGCCTCTATAGGCTCCACCAGTTGTTGAAAGAGAAAGCTCACCACCAATGAAAGCTTATGTTCCTGATTCTGTGGATGAGGGAGCACCTCTTTCAATTCAATAGTACTCGCAAGAGTTCTTGCGGGAAATACAGGAAGAGAAATGGGCCAAGGAGAAGGGTAATCCCCCTCCTATTCCTAAGATTGATGACCTTCATGATCAATTTCCCCAAGACATTCCATGAATCTATGGAGATCAAGTAGAGCAACAAGAAGATGAAAAATTAGATTTTGAATCTAATTCTTTACAAGAGTTGCCACAATTCATAGGCCCATGGGAGTCTGAATCTCTCCAGATTAGACCTCCCACAATACTAGTAAGAAACGAAGACTCAGTGGTTCCAAGGAACACTGATGTCATGAAGAACACCAAGGTTTAGTGTCATCTTACTGTGGAAGAGCTGCTAAAAGTAAAACCTGAGCTATGGAATCACATGAAGGATCAGGTCCCAAAACTTGATTCTAATATGCCAAAAGCAGGCTCTAAGTAGAAAGTACCAGAGATACCTCTTGACAAAATAGGAGACATGAGCAAAGGTGAAGAAGGTAATACTTATCTTTTGATCACCTACCAAGGTTACACAACCAAAGCGATCATAGATTCAGGTGCTGGTGTTGCTATTGCGACCCCCTCCTTGTGGAAGCAATGGAGAAACCAACATTAAGACCAACTAGAATGAAGTTTCAAATGGCTGACGTCCATGTTGAAAGACCTCTAGGATTGCTAGAAGGGATAACTCTAACAACTTGTGGTGTAGAGTTTGAACACACATTTGCTATATGTGACTTTGCAAAAAATAACTTCTATGAGATGATCCTAGGAAAACCCTTCCTATGACAATTACAAACAATACAGGATTGGGGAACCAAATCCTTGTACTTGCAACTCATCTCCTCTCAGACCTGTAAGTATTTGTCTTACTAACTTATCCTCTTCAATATCTTCATCTACTACTTCCAAGCTATCTGCAATATCCTTCATCCTTGCCACATAATCAAAAATTGATTGTGAGCTCTTCTTCTTGAAAGTTGTGAACTTTACCCATAATGAAGACTTCCTTGACTTGGTTGTATTTTGGAAATGCTCTTCCAAGGCATTCCACACATCTGTTGCACTTTCTAATCCTCTAATATGAGGTAGAAGATAATCATTTACAACCATGTAAATGATGCTCCTAGCTTGAGCATCCTTCCTCGTCCAGTTCTTTAAATCTGCAAGCTCTTCCCTAGTTGGAACACTAGGATCTTCAAACTTAGGCTTTTCTTCTTCTCCTGTGATGAATGCCATCAAATCTTTGCTCATGAGGTGTGCCTCCATCCTCATGGACCAAGCTGGATAGTTCTCCCTATCTAGCTTATCAATCTGCAATCTTTCTCCCATCTTTGATCTTTTGTGTTTGCAATTACTAAGATTTATGGTGATATAATGTACCTTTGATATGAAGCTTTAATCCTTCTTGATCCTTTCAAACTCAATCTTCACTCTTCTACAGGTTTTCTTCAAAACTTTGAACTTGTTGACCTTCAATTTGAAAAGACTTCAATATGTGCAACAGTTGGGACTTCCAATGCTCTTACTTCACTTGTATTGCACCTTCTGCTCTGATACCACTGCTGGAGACCTCTAAATCTCCAAAGGCTGATCTATACTGATTTAAGAGCACCTCTATACTAGTTATAGACCAAAATTTACACAAATGTTACCTTAATTTATCAAGTCTTCCACTATCACTTCTCTCAATGAAAATTTTCCTTCTTCAAGAAGTCTGCTTCAAAGATTGACTTCATTACCTATAGATATCTTCAGATTTCTTCAATCTAATGATATACATACCTCCATGCTACCTTTGCGCAATCATATCAACCATTAGTCCTTCAAATGAATCATTAAAACTTTAATTTGATCATTAAGATCAAAAGTATGTCATAAATTGTTCTTCTAAAGCAGGGACTTTGACATAGTCAGCTTCTAAGGTTGATTTCTCATAGCACAGATCCCATTTTGCTAAATGCTTTTATTCATAGCTTCCTTATCTTCCAACTTAGATTTTTAATGCTCTCTCATAAAAAAATTTACACTATACATTGAGATCCAAGCAAAACATTGACACGAAAAAATGGGCGACTTTGAGAGGTCGACCTGCGGACTTTACATATACATGTTCCTATTGTTCATACTCACAACATAAAGGAATTAGACCATGAAACTTTGAACATAGTTTCATTAGCTTCTAGATAAGATTTGTACAAAAGATTTCCTAATCCATGTGATAAGGCTAAGAGAAATCAGAGAAAGACTCGATGCTAACTTTTGAAGATGACTCTCTACACATCTATCTCATTGATACTTGGCTTCTAATGACTCTCTCTCTCTTTTTCTTTACATAATTGACTTATATACATACAATTCTAGACTCATCTTGTGTCTATTACATATTTCTTATCATCCTAAGGATCATCTATATCCATTTTAGAAGAATTCTCAACTAATAATCTACATATGTGTTCAAGCTATATTTCTGAGATCTCTTCACTCTCTCCAATGACTCTTTGACTTCATTTTGATCCTTGACTTGCTTCAAGCTCTTTATAATCATCAATTTGGGATTGCTTTGTTCCAACATAGATCCGAAAATTTGCTCTCATACTATCCCCATGACTGCTGATGGCAAACCCACCAAACAAAAGCCCTACACATATAATGACACTTACACTGCAAAAATAAAAGAAGAAATTGATAGGCTAATTGAAGCCGGATTTATCTACAAAATTGAGCATACCGAATGGGTGTCCCCCATTGTAGTGGTGCCCAAGAAGAACGGAAAGTTACGAGTATGTATTAACCTTAAAAAAGTTAATGCTGCCATGATTCAAGATATTTATCGCCTTCCAATCACTGAACATCTATTGGAGCGTGTTGCAGGCAAGGAAGTTTATAGCGTCCTTGATGGATTTTCAGGTTACAACCAAGTAGCCATTGCCCCAGAAGATCAACACAAAATAACTTTTTCCACAGAGTGGGGAATCTTTGCATTCCACGTGAAGCCATTTGGGCTCACCAATGCACCTGTAACATTCCAAAGGCTCATGTGTCATGTCTTCAAAGAGTTCTTGCGAAATAACTTAGAAGTATATGTGGATGATTTATGTGCTCATTCCCAAGAAAGAAGATACCACATCCTTGAGCTCAGACATATCTTCAACAAGTGTAGAGAATATCGAGTGTGTCTGAACCCAGAGAAGTGTGTGTTCATGGTACGACAAAGTAAAATCTTAGGTCACATTGTTTCTAAAAATGGAATATCAACAGATGAGGACAAGATAAGTGCCATAGTGGAGCTGCCCAGGCCAAGGAACGTTAAAGAGGTACAAGCCTTTATGGGCCATTGTGGATATTATTGCACGCTCATTCACATGTATGAAATTATAGCCAAACCTCTTTATGCCTTGCTAACAAACTTTAAGCGGCACGATGAATGCAAAAATTCCTTCAATGAACTGAAGAGACATTTGTGCACAACACCAATATTGACCACTCCTGATTGGAATAAGCCATTACATGTCCACATGGATGCATCCAATTATGCAATAGGATGTGTGCTGTCACAACCAATAGGTGAAGGAAATTTAGATTTGCCTATAGCATATGCTAGTAGACAACTAAATGCGGCTGAATGAAACTATACAACAATAGAAAGAGAAGGCTTAGGCATGGTATATATTGTGAAGAAGTTTAAACACTATCTATTGGCCAACAAGTTCAAGTTTTTCACTGATCATCAAGCTCTACTATATTTGGTCAATAAACCTTGCAATACTGGACGCTTAGTAAGATGGTTCCTCCTACTAATGGAATACGACTTTGAAGTGGTAGTTAGGAAAGGTAGGACCCACCTCAAGGTAGATCACCTTTCTTGCATCACTTCAAGAGAGTCATCGCAAGGAGTGTCTCATGAATTGCCCGATGCTTACCTCTTCAATTTAGAAGTTGTTCCTAAATGGGCAAATAAGTTCGTACATGTCTTAACCTTTGGACTACAAATAAGAATGTAAAAACAAACAAAGAAGAAATGGTAAGATCACAAAAATATCAAATATTGGTAGGAAGCATGTACAAACAAGATACAGAGGGTGTATTAGCTTGTTGTGTTGAAGACGATGAACATAGGACTTGGTTGCAACAAGCCCATGAAGGAATGCTAGGAAATCACTATTCCAAATAGTGAACATTGCAAAATCTAAAACATTTAGGAGTGTATTGGCCTAGCATGGACAAAGAAATTCATGAGTGGATTAAGATTGGAGTGCTCCATTGGTAGAATTTATGAGATCAAGAACACTACCTAGCGAGGCTAGTCTAGCAAGAAAACAGAGCATGGAGCAAGAGGCTCAGGACTATGCCTTAGTAGGCGACAACCTAAATTGGAGAGGCAAAGATGGTTACCTAAGACTGTGCGTTCATGAATCAAACTACTTGAAAGTCTTAGAAACTGCACATAGCGGTGTTGTAGGTGGACACTTTGGGCTTGATAGAGTAATCAAGACCATTCTATTCTCAGGAGTTTGGTGGCCTACTCTTCATATGGATGCACATACCTATGTGAAGAAATGTCACACATGCCAACATGCACAACATCTGATCAGAAAAGATGAGATGCCTTTGAGGCCAATGATGGGAGGACGTGCATTTTCAAAGTGGGGTATAGACTTTGTAGGTCCCATTAACCCCCCAGCTAGAAACTCCCATGCAAAATATATTATTGTAGCCACATATTATCTTATGAAGTGGGTAGAAGTGAAAGCCACAACAAAGAATGATGCTCAAACAATAGCTAAGTTCTTATTTGAGAATGTGTTCACAAGATATGAACTACCAATAGAGCTAGTCAGCAATAGAGGCACACACTTCTTGAATGAAGTTATTGAAAACCTTCTCCAAGAATACATAAGAAGTCTGCCCCCTATCATCCACAAGCTAACGGACAAGCCGAGAGCACAAATAAGGTCCTATGCAGTGTACTGACAAAACTAGTAAATAATAAAAGCTCTGATTGGGACAAACAACTCCATCATGTTGTTTGGGCTTACCGAGTTGCCTATAAAACGATACTTAATGCCACCCCATTTCAGATGGTCTTCGGACAGAATGTTGTGCTACCATTAGATTTCCTAATCCCACCTTTGAAAGTAGCACAAGAGCACGAGTGGAATGGACATGAGTTGTCCTCTAGGATCTTTGATCTAGGATGCTTAGGTGAGACGAGGCTACGAGCGATAGCAGGCATCTATGCTGCAAAGAAAAGAAAAAAGGCATACTTTGATGCCCACATCAAGGATAAAGGATTGAAAGAAGGAGATCTAGTGTTGTTTTATACACTAAAGCAGCATGCCTGCAAAGTGGAGAAATGAGGATATGGACCCATGATCATTAATAAAATTTCCACTAGCGGTGCGGTTCAATTGGCCACTCTAGAAGGTGACATCTTGCCAAACTATATTAGTGGATGTCGAGTCAAGCTGTATCAAGAACCTCTTACAGAGGATTTGTTAATGAGACTCAACACTGCTAAGAAGCGAAAAGAAGAAGAGTTGAGAGTTAGAGAAGAAGAACAGACAGAGGCTAGAGAGCACATTAGATGAAATAAGTTAAGGCGAGTAGGCCTAGATGTCAACCCGAAAGTCCCAAAATATCACATGGACATGTGCCAAAAATCAGGCATAATTGCCTCTCCAATAATTGACCGATGTCCCTTTGTGACCTTAGAGGTAGGACATGGAAAGAGTGTAAGGGCCCATACAGAATCAAATCAATACTTCAGTGGGGTGCTTTAGAATTGGAAACTCTCACTGAAGAGATGCTCCCCTTAACAAACATTTCTAGGCTTAAGGCCTACCATCAAACAACATAATAGAACCAGATATAGACTAATTGGAATGCAAAATCTCTCCAGGTTGTATATAAACATTTTGTTTATTTTCTCATTGATGTTTTCTCCATTTTATCATCTTTTGGATTCCTTGGAGGATTTGTTCATGTACTTGTATGAAATACAACACTAATTGGATCAGGAATGTTGGATTATTCAAAAACATACACACACACACACACTACCCCCCCTCTCCCCCGCTTTTTTCTCCCTACCACCCCCTCCCCCCTTATCTTTGCTTAAGTTGCTGTTTGGAGCATTGGTCCATGCATCAGACTCCCTCCGCTCACTGAATCCCCAGAAGCCAATGTTTTTCCCACTACGTACATAATCCTAAAGCTTCTCGAGCTCCCCTTCTTTTTCTTTGAGTTGTTCTTTGAGTTCTTCCACATCCATCTCTGTAACACTGGTATCACAGTCATCCTTAGCAACTCTCAAGCTTTCTTGCAATGCCTTGATTTCTTCCTTCAAAGCATTCCTACTATCTTCAACTTGGTATTCTCTTTCTAAATCCATCTCCCTCCAATTCAATCCCTTCTCTTCCAAAACAACTTCTCTAGGCTTTTCATGACCAAATGGATTGGCCTTCTGTGTTTTAGGAGCTTATTAAATTGAAGCCTCTGATGAAGGTGGTGGATTTTCTGTACCCCTTTTCCCCCCCTCCCCCCTCCCTTCCCCCCCCCCCCACCCTCCCCCCCTCCCCCCCTTCCCCCCCCCTTCCCCCCCCCTTCCCCCCCCCTTCCCCCCCCTTCCCCCCCCTTCCCCCCCCCTTCCCCCCTCCCCTTTCCCCCCCCCCCCCCTTCCCCCACCTTTCCCCCCCCCTTTCGTGTCCTGCACTGCCCCCGCCCCACTCCCCGCCCCTTGCATCACTCCCTACCCCCCCTCCCCCCTCTCCCCCCCCCCCCGTCCCCCACCGCCCCCTGCCCCACTCCCCGCCCATCGTAACACACCCCACCCCGCCCTCTGCAGCACTCCCGGCCCCCCTCCCATCTTTCATGCATGCTCCACTTCTTCCATGCCACCACAATGGAGTGCCCATGATGATTCAGTAAAATGCATTTATTGTGAGAACCAATGTTCATCTATCTTGAAGGTGACATTCCCATCAGCATTCATAGTACTGTAACTTTCACTACCTCGGATAATGGCCTTTTGAGAGACCGTCACTTGATGTGGACATCAACCTTATAATGATCAGGGAAGATGTGGAAATGCATGGTTGCTGGCTGCGGAGAAAAGGCAAAAGGAAACCTCTACATTGTGAGCTGAGGAGATTGGCTAAAGCAAGCATGCTTTTGGATGAATTCTCCATCTTGAGCGAATGAGGGGGATGGGAATCAAAAACTCTGCAAGGCCAATTTCTTGAGTGACTTAGCTTAGAAGACGGATGAATTTGCGAGAACTTCTTTAGGAGGAATTTTGTTTGAGATCAATGAGTTTAAGGACGAGAAATGGATGGCAAGGTTGGGTGTGCACCATGATGTTGAACAGTGCCATGAACAGGGTGTTGTCTTCTTTGCAATAACATAATGGCTTCTCCCTCTTCCCCTCCCCCCCTCCCCCCCTCCCCCCTCCTCCCCCACCTCCCCCCTCCTCCCCCTCCTCTCCCCTCCTCTACCCCTCCCACCTCCCCCTCCCCGCCCCTCCCCCCGCGTGTCCCGCACCACCCCCTACCCCACACCTTGCCCCCCGTTGCGCACCCCGCCCCCCTCCCCTGATGGAAATGATTAATCTCCAAAAGACAAGCTACACTTGAGTTTAGAACACCTCTATGTCAACTATAGCTCAAAACCTTCCTCAATTTTCAAATCTTTTACCAAAATATGAAGACTCGTTTCTCTATGAAAACTAGCTTCACTCACAAAAGTCTGCCTCAAAAAATTCAGTTATTGACTGATGAAATGATTAAAGTTTTCTATGAAATTTGATACAACACTCTTATAGTGTTTCCGCAACTAGTCCAAGTTAAAGTCCTCTAAAAGAACTTACAAAACTTTAGATTTACTTCAATAAGTAAACCTGTGTCTAAAACAAGCACTTTCTACAAGTGACTTTTACATGTGCAACTTTAAATAGTTGGTTCTCACAAAATACAACCCGTTTAATGAAATGCTTTTAGAAATAGATAGGTTACCTTCCAACTTAGATTTTGACTCCTCAGTTGTGTAAAGCTTTACACTATGCACTGAGATCTAATCAATTCTTTGATCATTGAATTTGCGTCTGATTCTGAAGACACTTATCACCTCTTCACATACAAATGTTCCTACTCACAATTCTCTCAGCTTGATTACAATTAGACTCTCAAATTTTAACCATATATGCATTAACTATGCTATTAGACTTCTACAAAATTTCCTAAAATGATCAAACACAGAAGGAGAAATGGAGAAAAGATCGACGTGCAATTCTCTAAAAACCTTCTTCTATTCAACTCATCTTACATTTGATGGATGATACTCATTCAACTTATGATCTACTCCTTTATTTTCATCTATTCATCCTCTCTTGTATATATCACGACTATATACAAGTGTATATATACATATGAGTGTGTATTCATCATTACTTCAAGTATTTGTAAAGTATTTACAAAGCTAATATACATGTGTATATAGACCATCTCATTTTGAACCTCGGCTTCATTTCATGCTCTTAGGCTTCAAAATTTTCTTTAGGTCTTCACTCCTAAACTTCATATAATCATCAATTGTTGATTGTCTTGCTCCAATAGCTCCCCTTCAATCATCAATTGTGATTACCTACATTTTCTTTATCCTTGTCATATCTTCAAATCTCTGCAACTTGGGTCCATCCAAACTCTTTGTCAACATATCTGAAAGTTGATCCTGTGTAGGAGTATGCATGATTTGTATTTCTTTATCAACAATTTTCTCTCTCAAAAACTGATATTGGATCTCAATATGTTTGGTCCTGGCATGAAACACAGGGTACAAAGAACTCATTGTCTCCACAAATGATAGGAGTACTCTGAATGATATCAAAACTCTTCATAAGATTTTTTAACCATATGACTTCCTTTGTAGCTTCTACCATACCTTTGTACTCTGCTTCTGTAGATGACAAAGCAACTGTATGTTGCTTCTTAGAACACCATGAAATTAACTTATCTCCCACATAACACAAATACCCATGTGTTGATCTTCTATCATCCGAATTACATGTCTAATCTGCATCACTATATATCTTGATCTTTGTATCTGAAGTAAACCCATAATACAAACCTTCTTTAAGTGTGCCCTTGATATACCTAAGCACCCTTTTACCTGCAATCCAATGTTCCTTTCTAGGACAATGCATGAATTGAGATAAAACTCCAACTGCATATGACAAATCAGGCCTTATTAATGTAGCATAAATCAAGCTACCCACCAAACTCTAATAAAGCTTCATGTCTTTGAATTCTTCTCCTCCATATCTACTCAATTTGTTATTCACCTCCATTGGAGTTGGTGCTATCCTGCAATCTTCCATTTTAAATTTGATTAGCAAATTCTTCAAATACCTTTCTTGAGTTACATATACTCCATGTTGTGTATATGGAATCTCCATTCCCAAGAAACATGACAAATTTCCCAAGTCACTGATCTTGAATTCTTTCTCCATCTGCTTCTTAAGCATTTCTATGTCTTTTTCATCTATTCTTGTAAGTATTATGTCATCAACATAAATACAAACCCATCTTCACTTGCTTTGATTAGCAAGCTACTATCTGCCTTTGATGCTTGAAAACCAAGTTCCTTCAATAACTTTATGAGCTTGTAATTTCATGCCCTTGGGGCCTGCTTCAAGCCATACAAAGCTCTCTTGAGCTTACACACATGATCTGGATAAACTGATCTTTAAAACCATCTGATTGTTCCATGTAAAGTTCACCTGGAATGTAACCATTCAAAAATGCATTCTTCACATCTAATTGAGATAATTTCCAACCTTTGCAAGTAGCAATAGCTATGAGAGTCCTTCTGGTTGTCATCTTTGCAACATGACTATAAGTTTCATCATAATCCACACCATATATCTGTGCATATCCTTTTACAACAAGTCTGGCTTTGTACCTAGACACTTTCCATCTGCAAATCTTTTTGTTTTGTAGACCCACTTACATCCAATTACCTTCTGATTAATTGGTTTATGTACCAATTCCCAAGTCTCATTCTCGATGAGTGCATCATACTCTTCCTTCATAGCTTTTTCCCAATTTTCCTTTCCTTTGACTTCATCATATGTAGATGGGCCTTCATCTGCTTTTATCATGTAAGCATAATCTTTAGTAGTCAAGAATGAAGTATCATAGCTATACCTTCTGGGTTTCCATTTGTGTCTTGATGATCTTCTCAGTTCTCCATTTCTCGAAGTTTCTGGTTCATCACATTCTGGATCAAACCTTGGCATCTCTTCAACTTCAACTAATGCTTCATTGTTCTCTTCTTCTTCAAATATTTGAGCCTTTGATTTACCTTTCTTCTCATTCTTGTTTCTTCAAGACATGCATACATATTGTTTGTACCTAAATACCAAGTACTTTGGTCATCAAATGTGACATCCTTTGACACAAGAATTTCTTTGTAGATGGACTCCACAACCTGTATCCCATTTCCTTATCATCATAACCAATAAACACATATTTTTCAGCCTTTGGTTCCAACTTATGCCTTAATTGAGAAGGAACATAAGCATAGGCTAAGCAACCAAATGCTTTGCAATGATCTAATGTAGGTGTCTTACCCCACCAAGCTTCATATGGTGTCATACCCTGCAAAGCTTTACATGGTAGCCTATTAACCAAGTAGGTGGCTGTATTTGTCTCAACCTACAAATAATTAGGGCAATTCTTTTCTTTCATCATTGATCTTGCAAACTCAACAAGAGTTCTATTTCTCCTTTCTCCTACACCATTTTGTTGAGGAGAGTACTTGCAAGTAACTTCTCTCTTTATACCTGCATTCCACAAATAATCAGTGAATTCATTTGATAAATACTCTCCCCCTCCATCTGATCTTAACCTCTTCAAATTTTTTCCTGTAATTCTTTCTGCATATGCATGATAGTGTCTAAATGTACTATCCAACTTAAACACCTCTTGCTCTCCATATGTAAACATTTCCTGTCCAACATTACCTTGTACCCTTAATGTGAAGAGCCTTCCTTCTTTCTTTCTTATAACAATTTTCTTATACCCTTGACTAGGGTCTTCACACATAAACTCCATCATTAGTGAACCTCACCTCATATCCTTTTTCCGCAATTTGTCCTACACTAATCAAATTCTTTGGAATTGCAGGAACATACAAAACCTTACTCAAGAGAGTACTTCCATCTTTGGCTTTAACTGATCCAATTGACTTCACCTTGTGCTTTGTATTGTCACCTGTTTGAACTGTATGATTGATTGCCTTATGATCCAAATCAGTCATCAAAGCAATGTTTCCACTCAGGTGATTGCTACACCCTGAGTCAATATAGAATACCCTTAAGTCTTCATTTGAAACTTCACATGTTGCATTCATAATAAGAGTTGAATCTTCTTTCTGATCTGATGCATAATTGTAGTAGATGTTATTGTAGGATTGGTTTTGGAAGTTTCTTCCTCCATTTCTTCCAAAGAAATTCCCACCATCTCTTCCTCTTTGGTCAAAATTCTGATTAAAGTTACCATTGCTTTGATTATTATGCCAACATTCGTGAGATAGATGATTAGTCTTACCACATATCCAGCAAGCTTTGATATTATCTTTGTTATTTCTACCTCTTCCTCTACTTCTGCCACTTCCTCTTCCTCTTAGGAAGTTTGCTTAGCTTGAAGTATCTTCATCTTCAACTGATTGTTGCTTTCTTTTCATAGCTTTCATCTTGTCTTTAGAATACATTGCATGATTTGCACTCTTATCAACATCTCCTTTGATATCATTCTCAAAAGTTAGCATATTACCTAACAATTGATTCAAATCAGGAGTGAAATGATCTAATGAAAGTTTTGTTGACAATATGAAAGGCTTCCACTTCTCATCTCCTCTTAGACCTATGAGAATTTGTGTTACCAACTTATCTTCTTCAATGTCTTCATTAACTGCACCTAAGGAATCAACAAAATCTTTCATTTTTGTCACATAATCAGATATTGATTGTGAAGCCTTCTTCTTGAATGTGGTAAACTCTACCCATAGTGATGCTTTCCTTGACTTGGTTGTATTCTGAAAATGCTCCTCCAAAACACTCCATATATCACTTGCACTTTCAAGTCCTCTGATATGAGGAAGCAAGTAATCATTCACTGCCATGTAGATAATGCTCCTTGTTCCAAAAGACAAGCTACACTTGAGTTTAGAACACCTCTATGTCAAGTAAAGCTCAAAATCTTCCTCAATTTTGAAATCTTTTACCAAAATATGAACACTCAATTTCTCTATGAACACTCTCTTCACTCAGAAAAGTCTGCCTCACAAAATTCACTCATTGATTGATGAAATGATTAAAGTTTTCTACGAAAATTTGATACAACACTCTTCTAGTGTTTTTGCAACTACTCCAAGTTAAAGTTCTCCAAAACAACTTACAAAGTTTTACTTCAATAAGTAAACCTCTATCTGAAACAAGCACACAACTTTAAACAGTTGGTTCTCACAAAATATAACCTGTTTAATGAAATGCTTTTAGACATAGATAGCTTACCTTTCAACTTAGATTTTGACTCTTCATTTGTGTAAAACTTTACACTATTTACAGAGATCTAATCAATTCTTTGATCATCAAATTTGCACCTGTTTCAGAAGACACTTATCATTTCTTCACATACGAATGTTCCTACTCATAATTCTCTCAGCCTGATTACAATTAAGCTCTCAAATCTTAACCATAGATGCATTAACTATGGTATTATACTTCTACAAAAGGATTCTTGAAATGATCAAACACAGAAGGAGAAATGGAGAAAAGATCGATGTGCAATTCTCTGAAAACCTTCTTCTATTCAATTCATCTTACATATGATTGATGATACTCATTCAAAATATGATCTACTCCTTTCTTTTCATCTATTAATCATCTCTTATATATATCATGACTATAAGTGAATATATACATATAAGTGTGGATTTGTTATTACTTCAATTATTTGTAAAGTATTTAAAAAGCTAATATACATGTGTATATAGACCATCTCATTCTAAACCTCTACTTCATTTCGTGCTCTTAGGCTTCAATCTTTTCTTCAATTCTTCACTCCTAAACTTCACCTAATCATCAATTGTTGATTGTCTTGCTCCAACATCCCCCCCCCCCACCCCCCCTCCCCTCCCCCTTCCCTCCCCCCTACCCTCCCCCCCTACCCTCCCCCCTTCCCCCCCCTCCCCCCCCGCATCTCGTAGTGCCCCCCGTCCCCCTTCCCCCCCTCCTCCCCCCCCACATCCTGCAGTGCTGCCCGCCTCACTCCCCGCAACATGCCCCGCCCCCCGTAGTGCTCCCCGACCCTCTCCCCCCCTCCCCCCCCCCCCCCCCCCTTCCCCCATGAGTGAAAAGGCATACATGACTTTGTTCAGAGGTGGTTATGGGTTAGAAGAAACATGTAGGATTATTAGTTGGAGCTACAAAATGCAAGGAAGAAGCGGTAATGAAGGTTCATGATCAGAAGCACATCAAATTTAAGAAATTAGCACTTATTGTTTATTTCTGAGGTTTTGGTGTAAAGTGGGTGGGAGCTCCAAAAAGTGTTCAAAGAAGCCTTTAGTAAAAGATGAGCTTCATAGAGAATGCATGTCACGCTGTGCTCGCTCTGTCCACATTTACATTGCTTGGTGAATACACTCAATCTGTTGATCGCCGATGAAGTCATACCCCACCACTCCCCCCCCTCCCCCCCTTTCCCTGCCCTCCGCGCTTTCCACACCACCCCACTCCCTGCCCCATGCCCTGCAACACACCCCGCCCCCCACAGTGCTCCCCCCTGAGCCCTCCCCCCTCTCCCCCCCTCCCCCCCTTTTTTTTCCCCGCCCCCTCCCCCCCCCACCCCCCTTGCTATATAAAGCGTTTTGGTAAGTTCTATCCCCAACCCATTAGGGTGGATTTTTTTTGGTAAGTCTCCTAACCCCCCCCCCCCCCCCTCCTCCCCTCCCCCCTCCCCCCCCCTGCCCCCTTCGCCCCCCCCTCCTCCCCCCCTATTTTTTTGTTTTCTTAGTTTTCTCATTCCTCTTTCTGTAGAACCCCGATTTGGGTACTTTTGAAGTCATTTTTAGGGTTTTTAAACATGAGGATTCGGACTTTGGGTTATTTTAGCCTAATTTTTACATCTTCGGATTGTTTATAGCATACCTCAGACGGTTTGGTCTTTAGGTTACATACTTCTTATGCACTTCGTTTAGACATCGTTTTCATTCAAGACTTCCCTCCCTTGCATTTTCCCTTCCCTCATTTACCTCTCCCTCATATTGATGAAGGCTTGTCTCCATGCTTTCAGCATTCGATCCTGTAGCCGTTCACCTCTGTATAGCAGCATAGCTTCTTTTGCATCCCAGCAGGCTTTCTCCAGGGCTACAGAGGAGTATTCGAAGCTCCCTCCCTCTGCCATAGGTCTCACTCGGCCAA
Source organism: Ceratopteris richardii (assembly GCA_020310875.1). Classification (NCBI taxonomy): domain Eukaryota; kingdom Viridiplantae; phylum Streptophyta; class Polypodiopsida; order Polypodiales; family Pteridaceae; genus Ceratopteris; species Ceratopteris richardii. The sequence goes on from CM035406.1 coordinate 99,049,768, forward strand.
AGTCCCAGGTATTTCTTGACCACTTGCACCCTGCGGAGGTGACTGGACCACATGCACGTTTTCCAGCACTAGCCCACTCACCCAATATACTCTACCATCCCATTGCTCCCACCTTTTCCGGTCCATCATTATTTGACTCCTCCATCTATAGTCCTTCATGTCCTGTTGACAATATACGGGAAGAAGCAAGTACGGACACACATGCAGATCTAGCACTAAGGCAACCCTTCATTTTTTTCAAAACCCTTACATCATTTTAAAGTGATTCTCATCACTAAAAACCCCTGTAAATACCATTTTCACCTTTTTGTAGCTCCATTTTGTACAAGCCGAGGAGTCCTCGAGCTTGAGGAGCCTTAGAAGTAGTTGCCTACCAATTTTCATATTTTTTAGATCTCGTTTGAGCCCTCAAATAAACCCTGGAACCTAAGTTTTAACTAGGCCGGGCACTAGGTCTGGACAGGGCCAAAGCTAGGCAAAAACTATAAATAGAGCTAGAGAGCTCATTTTTGGGAGCTTCTTGTAGTTTTGAGCTTGTATGAGAACTTTGTTGCAATAGAAGTGATTCCATTGTCTTACTCTCTTTGTTCTTGCCGTGTGTGCGCGTGTGTGTGTATGTTGTTGCGGAAATGTGGTATGCTTCCTTTTCTCTGATACCACTCCTTGTTGACGCGACGAAGGCTGAGCCTTGCGGAAACTGCCACGCCCAAGAAGAACTAAGCTAAAGTGATTCCGAACACCTCTGTAATCAATCAATAGCTTAGCGAAGTCTAGCGCTCAACATATAAGACTGCGCTTCTAAATTCACTGAAGAATTTCATCGAAACTTCTCCAGTCTGGAGAAGTTTCGATGAAATTCTTCAGTGAATTTAGAAGCGCAGTCTTATATGTTGAGCGCTAGACTTCGCTAAGCTATTGATTGATTACAGAGGTGTTCGGAATGAACTTCAAATCTATTTATAATTACTTCAAGTGAACATACATGAAGTAAGGAAGTGACGCAAAAGCTTCCTTAACTTACTGAACACTTTTTGAAGTTTAAGAAAAAACTCCACTAGTTCAGACAGCCTCTTTCCGGTCAGACTTTGTACTATGTGTGGATATCTTTTCCACCGGAAACTTTGATCAACTGAAAGTAGAGATGTCTAGCTACAGAATGAGCTATCTCTCACACAAAACTTCGCATTACTCTGCGAGATCTACTTCGTTCTTCTACCGAAAATACTTTTACAGTAAGAACTGCAACTGACCGAGAATGCGGTTACTGAGAAAACGTTAACTGTTAACTAACTTTAAAACATACTCTGTTTCTTCCGCACACAAACAATACGCACAAACATCCACATGAACATGTGTTTTCTATTAGAGAAGATGTGTACAAGTGAGCTTGGCCTCTTCTTGCTCAAGCTACAGAAACTCTCTTATACTGAGTAGTTTCTTATTACCATCTTTCTCAGATGAATACCTGAAGTTTCAGGTTTCTGTTATTCATCTTTACATACGCGATCTCTGGCGTCTTCTTCTACATACGCGATCTATGGCGTCTTCTTCTATAACTCTGCGTCTCTGCGCATCTGCTATATTTCGTCTCTCTCTCTATCTCTATTCTCCTCTCGCTCTCTCTCTGTTTTCGATTCTTGATTGATATATATATAGTCCTCATTCTTCCATGCTCTTCCGCGCACGTTCTTGTTCGCACTTCCCTTCTATTATTCCTTTGCACGTTCTCTCTATGTACAGTTTGATTTGGTGTACCGTATTCTGATTCTGGGAGATTCTGTACTGTACATAACGGTCGTGGATTTGTCCCTCCACTAAGGCTTTTGATTTTCTCTGATTCTGCTTCCTTCTTTTTTCTCTTTTTATGTCTGTTTGTCAAATTCGTGAGTGTTTCTTCAACAGCTCCCCCTCAATCACTAATTTGAGATCTTCCGGTCTTTCATATATCTTTCTTTCCTTTATACCTGCCATTTCTTTGAATCTGCTTGTCTTCGTTCCATCCAAACTTTTTGTCAGCATATCTGCAATCTGATCTTTTGTCGAAGTGTATACTATTTCTATTTCTTTCTCCATTACCTTTTCCCTCAGGAAATGATACTGAATTTCTATGTGCTTTGTTCTTGCATGAAATACTGGGTTTGCTGCAAGATATAACGAACTCATATTATCTCCATGTATGATAGGTATACCTTGATCAATACCCATGCTTTTGAACAAGGTCTGCATCCATATTACTTCTTTAGCTGCTTCTACAAGTCCTTTATATTCAGCTTCTGTTGATGATAAAGCCACTGTGTGTTGCTTCTTCGAACACCAGCTTACCAACTTATCTCCTAGGTATATCATATACCCGTGTGTTGATCTTCTGTCATCTTGACTTCCAGCCCAGTCTGAGTCACTGTATGCTCTGAGTTTTATATCCGACGTAAAAGGATAATATAATCCTTCTTTTATAGTTCTTTTAATATATCTAAGAACTCTCTGTCCTGCAACCCAATGTTGATCTGTCGGACAATGCATAAACTGTGAGAGAACTCCCACTGCATAACTGAGATCCGGTCTTGTTAGCGTAGCATAAATGAAACTTCCTACTAATGACTGATATTTCTTCATATCTTTAAACTCTGCACCACTGTATTTGCTGAGTTTATGATTTACTTCAAGCGGTGTTGAAGCTTCTCTACAGTTCTCCATATTAAACTTCTTCAGTAAGTTTAGGAGATACCCTTCTTGTGTCACATATACACCATGATTTGTGTATGTGATTTCCATTCCTAGAAAGTATGACAACTTTCCTAGGTCACTGATCTTGAACTCTCTTTCGAGTAGTTTCTTTACTTCTGTAATTCCTTCATCTGATGTTCCTGTGATTATTAAGTCGTCTACATAAATACAAATGTAGATCATACCTTCTTCTGTTCTTTTTATGAGTAGACTTGCGTCTGCTTTCGAACTTTGGTATCCAAGTTCGTTTAGATATTTCACAAGTCTGTAATTCCAAGCTCTTGGAGCTTGCTTCAGCCCACAAAGTGCTTTTCTTAACCTACAAACAAAGTTTGGGTATCTGGAACTTTCGAACCCTTCAGGTTGTTCCATGTACACTTCATCAGAAATGTATCCATTCAGAAATGCGTTCTTTATATCTAGCTGACTTAGCTTCCATCCTTTTGATGCAGCTACAGCGATTACTGTTCTTATGGTTGACATCCTTGCCACCAGACTAAACGTTTTGTCATAATCTATGCCATGCGTCTGAGCATAGCCTTTGACCACCAGCCTTGCTTTGTGTCTGGCTATCCTTCCATCTGCAAATTTCTTTATTTTGAACACCCATTTATTTCCGATTACTTTCTTACCATTTGGTTTCGGAACAAGTTCCCATGTCTTGTTCTCCTCCAGTGCGCTGATTTCTTCTTCCATTGCTTCTTCCCATTGTTTCTTGCCTTTTGCTTCATCATAGCTCTGTGGTTCTTCATCATCTTTGACCATATATGCATAGTCTTTCTGAGTTATGTATGACGTATCATACGAGTACCTTTCTGGTTGTCTTCTATTCCTGTTTGACCTTCTTGGTTCAAACTCTTCATATGTATCTGAATGCACTTCTTCATTGTCTTCATTTCTCATACCTGATCCGTTCCTGGACGTACTTGCCTGCATATGGTTTTCATCTCTGTTTACCTGAACAATTGATTTCCCTTTCTCTCTTCTTTTTATTTCTTCTTCGAATTCTTCAGTCGTATGACTTTGATCTGCATACCAGCTTTTCTGTTCATCAAATGTAACATCCCTGGACACAGTAAATTGTTTGGTTAGAGGATTCCATAACCTGTATCCCATCTGCTTTTCATCATATCCGACGAACACATATTTCTCTGCTTTTGGTTCGAGCTTATGTCTGAGTTGAGACGGTACATAAGCATACGCTACTGATCCAAACACTTTGCAGTGATCAAGTGTTGGCTTCTTTCCCCACCATGCTTCATAAGGGGTCATTCCTTCCAATGCTGTACATGGTAATCTGTTTACCAAGTATGTAGCTGTGTTTACAGCTTCAACCCAAAGATAATTTGGACAATCCTTTTTGTTTAGCATAGCTCGTGCGAACTCGACTAGAACTCGGTTCCTTCTTTCTGCTACTCCATTTTGTTGTGGTGTATATCTACAGGTTATTTCTCTTTTAATACCTGCATTCCAAAGATAGTCATTGAATTCTCAGGAGAAGTATTCTCCCCCTCCATCAGACCTCAGTCTTTTAAGTTTTCGTCCGGTAAGTCTTTCATCATATGCATGAAAATGCCTGAAGGCTCCAAACACTTCTGATTTCTCTTTCAAAACATAAAGAGTTATCCACCTTGTTGCATCATCAATGAATAGAACATAGTACCTTGATCCGTTGATTGATCCTTCTTTCGTTGGCCCCCATACATCTGTATGAATAAGCTCGAGTACTTCATCATGTTTGAATCCTTTCTTCTGGAAAGGTAACCTGTGGGCTTTTCCCAACTGACATGCTTCACACTTGTGAATCATATGTTGATTCTGTATATTTGGTAATCCTAATACTGACTGATTCGTTATCATAGCTTTAATTCCTTTTTCATTGAAATGACCCAATCTCTTATGCCATAAATCAAGTTCTGTAATTACCTTTTCTCCATGTGTGAGCAACGCTTGGCCAATGTTCCCTTGTACTCTTAAAGTAAAGAGTCTTCCTTCTTTCTTTCCAGAAACGATCTGATTGTATCCGTTCTCGGGATCTTCTACAAATACACCTTTATTTGTAAATCTGACCTGAAAACCTTTCTCAACTATCTGTCCCACGCTAATCAAGTTTTTTGGTATGGTTGGAACATACAAAACATTGGTTAGCAAATCTGCTCCACTCTTGCATTTCACTTTTCCAATTGAGTGTACGCTATGTCTCGTATTGTCACCTGTTTGAACAGTGTGACTAGAACTACCTTTTTCTAGTTCTGACATTAGTTCTATATTTCCTGACAAGTGATTAGAGCATCCAGAATCAATGTAAAATACCTTTAGGTCTTCGTTTTCCGATGTGCTTATAGAGTTCATCATCAACGATGTATGACTTTCATTCTGCGTGTCGTTTGCGTAGTTGTTGTAGGTGGTGTTGTAGGATTGATTCTGTCCCCAACTTCTTGCTCCACCTCTACCATAGCCTCCTCTTTGATTTTGTCTTCCTCTTTGATATCTTCCGCTTCTGCCTCTGCTATTACTGTTTTGATTTTGATTTGATCCTTGTTGATTGTGCCAGCAATCATGAGCCAAGTGATTACTGAGGCCACAGATCCAGCAAGCCTTCTTGTTGGTATTCTGGTTACTTCTTCCTCTTCCAAAGCCTCTTGCTCTTCCTCTGCCAGTGCCTTTACCTCTTGCGTAATAGGCCTGAGAACTCGACTCTTCTTCGTCTTTTGTCTTACCTTTGTCTTTCTTTTTGTTCTTCATGTACATTGCAGAGCTTTGTCCTTTATCTGCATCTCCTTTCAGGTCTTGCTCATATGTGAGCATCAAACCAAGCAACTGATTTAAATCTGGCACAAAATGATTTAAAGAAAGTTCAGTTGATAGTACAAAAGGTTTCCACCTTTCATCTCCTCTCAAACCTGTGAGCACTTGTGCTATCAATCTATGATCTTTGACTTCTTCATTTATGGATCCAAGACTATCTGCTAGATCCTTCATTTTAGTGACGTAGTCACTTATGCTTTGACTCGACTTCTTTTTGAATGTCGTAAATTCGGACCATAAGCTAGCCTTCTTGGCTTTCGTAGTATTTTGGAAATGATCTTCCAATGCACTCCATATGTCCTCTGCTTTCTCCAGACCTCTAATATGCGGTAGTAGATACGGTATTATAGATGTAGGCTCTTGCCGTTGCATCTTTCTTCTGCCACAGCTTCAAGGCTTCTAACTCTTCTTTTTCCGGTTGACTATCATCTTCGAAAGTCGGCTTCTTTTCTTCTCCGGTCACATACATCATTAAGTCCTTACTCATAAGTAAGGCTTCCATGCGCATTACCCATGCGGGATAATTATCTCTGTCCAGCTTATCAATAGTAACATGGTCTGCCATGATCTTCTTGTTTCTGTTACTTCCGGTGAGTTTTTGTGAATCTTTCTGCTCCTCAGAATCTTTCTCGTTCTGGTTCCACTCGTTGTGGTTAACCGGCTCTTGTTTCCAATAATGGTGAATACTCTGGGCTTTGATTAGATATGCCTGGCTCTGGCTCTGACTCTGGCTCTGATACCACTGTTGCGGAAATGTGGTATGCTTCCTTTTCTCTGATACCACTCCTTGTTGACGCGACGAAGGCTGAGCCTTGCGGAAACCACCACGCCCAAGAAGAACTAAGCTAAAGTGATTCAGAACACCTCTGTAATCAATCAATAGCTTAGCGAAGTCTAGCGCTCAACATATAAGACTGCGCTTCTAAATTCACTGAAGAATTTCACCGAAACTTCTCCAGACTGTCACTGGACTGACACTGTAATCTTACCGGAATTGTACCGGAATGAACTTCAAATCTATTTATAATTACTTCAAGTGAACATACATGAAGTAAGGAAGTGACGCAAAAGCTTCCTTAACTTATTGAACACTTTCTGAAGTTTAAGAAAAAACTCCACTAGTTCAGACAGCCTCTTTCCGGTCAGACTTTGTACTATGTGTGGATATCTTTTCCACCGGAAACTTTGATCAACTGAAAGTAGAGATGTCTAGCTACAGAATGAGCTATCTCTCACACAAAACTTCGCATTACTCTGCGAGATCTACTTCGTTCTTCTACCGAAAATACTTTTACAGTAAGAACTGCAACTGACCGAGAATGCGGTTACTGAGAAAACGTTAACTGTTAACTAACTTTAAAACATACTCTGTTTCTTCCGCACACAAACAATACACACAAACATCCACATGAACATGTGTTTTCTATTAGAGAAGATGTGTACAAGTGAGCTTGGCCTCTTCTTGCTCAAGCTACAGAAACTCTCTTATACTGAGTAGTTTCTTATTACCATCTTTCTCAGATGAATACCTGAAGTTTCAGGTTTCTGTTATTCATCTTTACATACGCGATCTCTGGCGTCTTCTTCTACATACACGATCTATGGCATCTTCTTCTATAACTCTGCGTCTCTGCGCATCTGCTATATTTCGTCTCTCTCTCTATCTCTATTCTCCTCTCGCTCTCTCTCTGTTTTCGATTCTTGATTGATATATATATAGTCCTCATTCTTCCATGCTCTTCCGCGCACGTTCTTGTTCGCACTTCCCTTCTATTATTCCTTTGCACGTTCTCTCTATGTACAGTTTGATTTGGTGTACCGTATTCTGATTCTGGGAGATTCTGTACTGTACATAACGGTCGTGGATTTGTCCCTCCACTAAGGCTTTTGATTTTCTCTGATTCTGCTTCCTTCTTTTTTCTCTTTTTATGTCTGTTTTGTCAAATTCGTGAGTGTTTCTTCAACATATGTGTGTGCATGTTAGTGTGCTTCTCACTCACACATTTGTGCCTTCACTTGCTCGAGGTCTTCATACCATCCTCATGTCTTCCCGGATTGACATTAAAGGAGGTGCTACTCATCACTGAGCTACACCAAATTTTGGCGCCGTTGCCGGGGATTCGAGCTTTGAGGACGAGCGTGTGATGGTAAGACGTAGAGAGGACGCGTTGGAATGGTAAGTAGTCGGTAAATTTCTGATTTTTCTCCATCTCCATCTCCATCTTCACCGCCTTCTCCATCTCCACCTCCACCTCCTTCTCCACTACATATTCCCTCTTCCTTGTCATTCCCCTCATTTGTTGTGTGCGAGTTTGAGAGAGAGCAAGTGTGTGTGTTATTGTTTTGTGTGTTTTTGCATGTTTCTTGCAGGTTGCAGCTCCATCATCATCTCCAACAAGCTCAGCAGGTACGGAATCTGTCTGCACAGTCCCCGAGGCGTCGAGCTCGAGCTATCGCGACACTCCGAAAACTTCACCCAATCACGATTCTGAGTGCACCACGACACTGCGCAGGCCTAGAGCTCCCAGGATCACTAGACAGAACAAAAAAATTCACCATATCCCGAGCTATCGTGACACCTCGAGGTATCGCGACACTCACGACCTATCGCGACACCTCACGACCTATCGCGACACTTGGGAGTATCGCGACACCTCACGACCTATCGCGACACCTCACGAGCTATCGCGACACCTCACGACCTATCGCAACACTTGGGAGTATTGCGACACCTCACGACCTATCGCGACACCTCACGAGCTATCGCGACACCTCACGAGCTATCGCGACACCTCACGAACTATCGCGACACTTGGGAGTATCGCGACACCTCACGACCTATCGCGACACCTCACGACCTATCGCGACACTTGGGAGTATCGCGACACCTCACGACCTATCGCGACACTCACGAGCTATCGTGACACTTCGACCCGACCTATCGTGATACATGGGCTTAACACATGAAAATTTAGAGTAATTTAATTGACTGAATTAAGGTATCTTTGGGCTTAATCTTGGACACATTGGGAGGATATAAGAGCCTTAGGAGTGGGCAAAAGACCTAGAAACCAGGGAGGAATTTCCTGAACCCTGAGAGCCTGTTTGGACCCCTAAGTGCCTGAATGGTCATAACTTCACCATACAAACTCCGATTAATGAGATTTTGGTCTCGCTGGAAAGCTTGTTGAAAATCCTACGTGGACCTTGACTAGTTTTTTGTAGAATCATACGTGGATTTTTAGAACATGTATTTTCAAGTTGGCCTTTAGGTGAGACTAGGTGGTCCTAAGATTGAGGGGGTGCAGTGAGTTACTCCAGGGGGGACTACAAATATTGATGTGTGTCTGTCAATTACTTGTGGTAATAGAGCTATACTGACGGGTGAGCTTTTGAAGGAACATTGTGTGCACTCAAGGCAATCCAAAGCAAGCTAGTAGGGGTGAGTACCAAGCTTGGGAGAAGGCTTCCTGGACTTGTGTAGCAGTCTGGTCAACCATCTAATTGAGGTTGGAAGATCTCTCAACCCTCCTTTGTCAATTCCTAGCCTAGGCTAAGTACGACTTAGGTGTGGTAATTAATTAGGGCAACGTTAGGCACGAATCAAGTCCAAGAGAATTAATCAACCAAGTGCAAGAATTAAGTAGATCTTAAGTGCGAAAACCCTAAGGGACAAAAGGTAAACTGGAGTCGATCACTTATCAAGTGCGAAATTCACTTAAGTACTCCTGACGACGCGATTTCAGACAAGATCATAAACATAATATTCAACTCAAAAGAACAAAGTGATTGGTGCAAATTAACCTGCAACGAGAGTGTGCTTGGGTCCAAGGGGGTAGATAAATCAGGCATATGAACCTTAGATCAGGCAGACACTTAGGCCGAGACAGACAAAGCCTCAGATCTTCTGAAGCCAGTGTCAATCACACTGCCAGGTCTTGGGCCCAACAGTTGAGTGATTACCCATACACTCCCAGATCAGAAACAAGTGATTCTGAGATGTCCTATCACATGGAGAGACCAGTAGGTAGTTCAGGGGTGGCTTATCTAGAAAAGCCAGAGGGACCTTACAAGACTCAATTGGAATACATCAGGACGAATCGTCTAGGTGCTCGCATCTACGAAGACGGACTGAGAAGATCTGTGGTCCAGATTAAGAACCCCGATCAACCCCATGGACTAGAACACCCGGTAGTCAAGTTCGAGAATGGAGCATACCTGGATAAAGAGGGGACTATTTATGTAGTCACCACTCTTCCTGATAGAACAGACGAGTTTGGAAATGTGATTGCAGAGACCGACATGGGTGATATAGAACAAGGAAATTTAGAGAAAGAGCCGAGAACTCCCCGGGGTAAATCTGTCTTGACCAGAATCATGACTCCAGAGTGGATTCCACAGGATAATAAAAGCGTAGATCTGCTTTTAAACCGAGAAACCGATTAGGCTTTTTGGAGATATAAATCTGCTCAACCTCAGGAAGTGAGTGCCCTCACAATCTATGAGTTTAAAGACCCTGATAGCCCAGGCCAAGTAACCTACCTAGACAATGCATCAGAGAGACTCTTCATGGTCACTGAGCATGGCAGACATGCCTACACATGGAAGGGTGAATTTGTTTTTCCCCAACCAAGGTCTAATGTGTCCTTTGGTCACCAAGGAGCTGGGACCTCCCAAGCTCATGGAGCTCAAAGAGATAGAAGTAGAGACAAACCTGAGGTAAGTTTTGCCAACTCCCTGGGAAGAGAAAGAACGGGAACGGAAAGGAATAGAGTGGAACCTGAGAGACATAGAACCCCATGGAATCAGAGGAATGCTGACGATTTTCCTTTGCCAAGGCCGAGAGAACACACTAGGACCGTGCGACGAACTCAACTGGTGAAGTCCATGAAGAATTACTTCGATGGCACTGGAGACCCTTATGACCATGTGGCAGAATTTCGGCAAGTATTGAAAGCTGAACAGGTAGAGGACCTATTCACACAATATAATGCTTTTGGTCTAACCCTTAGGAACACTGCCCTTACGTGGTTTCAACCACTGAACGAGAGGCATTTTAGAAACATAGACCAGCTCTTAGAGGCATTTATCATTGAGTTTTCTAAGAGTGGAATCAGGCACAACACTTCCTCACTAATTCATAGCTTCAAACAAACACCTCAAGAGACGGTCAGACTAGTTGGAAGAAGATTTAGGCAGTACCTGGAGAGATGCCCGATGCCGGAGTTACCCACACCAGCCAAACAAGTGGCCTTGTTCTTAGATGGATTGTTGAGCACCAAGCTCAGGTCATATGTGTATCTGAAGGACCCCAGAACGATAGAAGAGTGCGTGCGCATGTGCATAGACATTGAGGACAATCTAGGTGAGGAATTAGAACTATCAAAAATCTATAAGGATTCTGATAGCTCTAGTAGCCTCACATCTGGTCAATCCACATCCATTGAGGAACTTGCAGAGAAGGTAGCTCAAAAACTAGGTGTCTCTAGCAAACAAATTCCGAGATTTGCCCCAGTTAAGCGGTGTTACACTTGTGGTGGTGACCATATGGCAAATGTATGTCCCATTATGGCCCAACCCCAGGCGAATCCTAGTAGCCAGTACTGCACCATAGAGTGCAGGTACACCAACCACACTGCACAAGACTGCCCATATAACAAACAAACTGTTAGGCAAAATTACCCTCAGCCATATCCACAACAGGGTAGATACCAGAATCAGTACCCACCACAACAATACAACAGACCACAACAAACTTATCAGCCACCTTATCAAGGGCAGCAGAGACCTCAACCAATCCTAGTGCAGCAACCCCCTGCTCCAACCAATGTGATCCCAGTGAAATATGCATCTGCTGAAGAAAATCCGAACAGAGCCATAGTCCCAGTCACCCCATTGCTATCAGACAGTGATCCAAGTGACCATAGTTTTGACTCCACACATATTGATAGCCCATAGGCTTACTACATGCAGTCACCCGAGCATAACGAGTCATACTATTATGAGGACCCAAGTGAAAATAGTGGGGAGCCTGAGTATGCCAATGTCATGTACACAAACCCCAACTCTAGACCTCAACCTAGGCATGTACGACCCCCATTTCCTAGAGGACCATGCTTCAGATGTCAGGGAGATCACCTTATACGTGATTGTCCACTGCCTGCCCCTACACAACCTCAACCAGTAACAATTCAGGGTTTCTGTCAAGACTGCAAAAAAGAGCATCTCCTACGAGATTGTCCAAAGAACCCTAATAACATGCCTAAAATCACTCCTATCAATGTTGTTGGGTTAGTTGTAGACTCCACAGGGAGTGTGACTTCCACTGCACCTGTGCAAGTGATCACAAGAGCCCAAGCACTACAACAAAACCAAGGTGTTGGTCAGGAAAAGAGCCCCGAGGTGAGTGAAACAGAGAGCATAACCAAAAAGAGGACTAGAGCCTGGAAGGATAGTCGTGAAAGAATGAAAAGGAAATGGGAAAAAAAGATGAGCGAACTTGAAGAAAGCTTGAGAGAAACCAAAGCAAAGATAAGTGAACTCGCATCTCAAAACCACTCTCACACCAACCCTCCACCACCTCTCCCTTTACCCGCCAATCCACCTTCATCCATTCCCCAACCTTTCAATACACCACCCTTAACCCACCCACCACCCAGAGTAGGATCCGTCCTAGCTGATCCCACTCCCGAGGACCTAAACATGATGCTTAGAGCATATCAGGCCAGAATCCAAGAAGGGCCAAACGTAACTGATCATGAAAAGTGTTACCCTAGAGCAGAACTAGAGCTAGAACGAACCAAAATTTGTGCTAAGATGGTGGAATTGGCTCAGACCATGTTTGAAGCTAGTCGCCTATTTAACATCTCTAGTTCAGCAAAGACACAATTGCACTTTGATGGATTGTTAGAAAGAATAGAGAAGCTGATTGCACAATCAGAAAAGGAACCCACCTCTCAACACAAGGACAAGGCAAGTGAAAGAGTAAGCATTCCTGCTCAGGAAGCCTATGTGCCTGAAGCCTATGTGCCTAACTTTACGGAGCCAGACACATCATCTTCTATGAATCGGTTCACACCAGAATTCCTACGCGAGATTCAAGAAGACAAATGGGCTAAAGAGAGTGAAGTCCCTCCTCCTATTGAACTTGTGGATGATGCACGCGACCAATTCCCACAAGACATCCCATCCATTTATGAGGAGCAGGAGAGCATCCACTCTCAAGAGAGATTAGACTTTGAGTCTAATTCTCTACAAGAATTACCACATTTCACAGGCCCATGGGAAACCAAGTCTACTTGTATGAGAGCACCCACGGTCATGGTACGAAATGAGGACTCAGTCTTACCTAGGAACACAGAGGTAGTGAAAAACACTAAAGTGCAGTGCAATCTCAAGTTAGAAGAGCTACTCAAGGTTAGACCTGAATTATGGAAACATGTAGCCAAACAAGTACCAGAGATATCAAAACCTCGTTCCCAGGTAGGATCACATAGGACAGTGCCAGAGATACCCTTGGATAAGATAGGAGATATGTGTGAAGGCGAAGAAGGGAATACCTATCTTCCCATTACCTACCAGGAGTACACCACCAAGGCAATTTTAGACTCAGGTGTAGGAGTTGCAATTGCCACCACTTCCCTATGGAAGCGTTGGGGCAAGCCAGCACTCAGGCCAACGAGAATGAAATTGCAGATGGCCGATGGTCATATTGAGAGACCCTTAGGATTGCTAGAAGGAATAACTCTCACTACATGTGGGGTTGAGTTTGAGCATACTTTTGCTATATGTGACTTTAGCAAAAACCAAGCCTACGAGATGATTTTGGGAAGGCCATTTATGCGGCAAATGCAAGTAGTCCAGGATTGGGGAACCAATTCCTTGTATTTGCAACATCTAGGTGTTACAACCAAAGTCAATCTTAAGGATTACTCTCATAGAGACGTACCGCCTATCCAATGGAACCCCATCCATAGAGCCAAAGATGATACGGAATCGGTGCATTCCATAGGATCAGGATCCTCATGGATGCATGAAGACACCCACTTATGGATGTGCAAAGTGGCAGTAGAAGAAGAGAAGAGAGAAAAAGCCAGAGAGATAGGTGCAAAAGAAAACCATAGATCAATTCAAGACCCAGCCTATGCACCTGTAGTCTTTCCTAATGAGGAATTTGAACCCCATGGCTGGGCAGAAATCCTAGCAACAATGGATGTAGCCATCAATGAAGAGCAGTGGACACCTCACTGTGATGAGGATGGCTATGACATTTCAGTCTTTTCAATAGAGCCAATCATGGGAGATGCAGTTTTAGAAGAATGCGAACCTATCCTTGATGCATTTGAGAATGCGAGTGACTCCGATCTAGAGTCAATCATCATGGACCCACCTTTTGCATCAGATGAAGAATACTTCTATGAAGTAGAATTTCAACCCCAGAGGCACGGAGAGCTTACAAATGAGGTGAGGTTAGCCACACAAGTAGCTTCTAAAAGCGGAGGAAAGAAAAGAAAGAAGAAGGAAGTCACTCTGGAGGCAGAAGAATCCTTGTTTGAGGTCCCTGAAAACTTTAAAAAATATGAGATAGATGATAGGAGGGTCATGATAAGAATGCCTAAACGTGAGGCACAAGCAGGAGAAGCCTATGATAGCAAGGAAACTACCAAGAAAATAGTTGTCGCCATCGAGGAAGGAGAAGAAAGATGCACATACATAGGTCATGACCTGACAGAAGAGGAAGAACAAGAGTTGATAGCCTTGCTAAGAGAATACCAAGATGTATTTGCTTGGAGTTATAAGGACTTGAAAGGGGTAGACCCTGATATATGTTCACATACAATCCCCATGACCTCAGACGCCAGACCCTCGAAACAGAAGCCCTACACATACAACGATAACTATGCTGCTAAGATCAAAGAGGAGATAGATCGACTGGTTGAAGCCAGATTCATCTATGAAATTGAGCACACTGAGTGGGTATCCCCCATTGTAGTGGTGCCCAAGAAAAATGGAAAGCTGCATGTGTGTATTAACCTTAAAAAAGTTAATGCCGCCACGATTAGAGACAGTTATCCGCTTCCTATCACTGAGCATCTATTAGAAAGGGTAGCAGGCAAGGAAGTGTACAGCTTCCTAGATGGGTTTTCGGGCTACAATCAAGTAGCCATTGCTCCAGAGGATCAACATAAGACGGCTTTTGCCACGAAGTGGGGCATATTCACTTTTAGGGTAATGCCATTCGGGCTGACCAATGCTCCCGCAACCTTCCAAAGGCTGATGTGCCATGTATTTAAGGAGTTCCTGAGGAAGAACTTAGAAGTCTATGTTGATGATCTTTGTGCTCATTCCAACATAAGGCAAACCCATATTCCCGAACTCAGACAAATCTTTGACAAATGTAGAGAATATCAAGTCTGCCTGAACCCAGAAAAGTGCGTCTTTATGGTCAGGCAAGGCAAGATTCTAGGACACATAGTGTCAAAGAATGGCATATCCACTGATGAAGAGAAAGTGAGAGCCATAGCAGAGCTACCTAGGCCAAGGAATGTCAAGGAAGTACAAGCTTTCATGGGGCATTGTGGTTACTACCGCCGGTTCATTCACATGTATGCTGTCATTGCAAAGCCCATGTACGGACTTCTGACTAACTTTGAGTGGACTGATGAATGTGAGAATTCCTTCCAAGAGCTTAAACGAAGATTATGTTCAGCACCAATCTTGACCACACCAGATTGGAACAAGCCATTCCATGTTCATGTGGATGCATCCAATTACGCTATTGGATGTGTACTCGCACAACCTACTGGTGAAGGTAATATGGATCTCCCAATTGCCTATGCCAGTAGACAATTGAATGCAGCTGAACGAAATTACACCACTACTGAGAGAGAAGGCTTAGGCATGGTATATGCAGTTAAGAAATTTAGACACTATTTGCTTGCAAACAAGTTTAAATTTTTTACTGACCACCAAGCATTGTTATATCTCGTGAACAAGCCATGCAATACAGGAAGATTAGTAAGATGGTTTCTCTTGCTAATGGAATATGAATTCGAGGTTGTAGTAAGGAAAGGGAAGACTCACCTAAGAGCAGATCATCTCTCAAGGCTCACATCAGGAGAAGCCCCACAAGGAGTGTCAGATGACCTTCCTGATGCTTACTTGTTTAATTTGGAAGTTGTACCACAGTGGGCTAAGCCATTGGTACCCGTATTGACATACGGGCCTAACCACCCAGTAATAAACACGCAGGATAGAGAGGTAGTAAAAGCCCAAAAGTACCACATCATGGCAGGAAGTATGTACAAGCACACAGATCAAGGGATCTTGGCCTGTTGTGTGGAAGAGGATGAGTACGCTAAGTGGTTGCAATTGGCACATGTAGGTGCATTATAGCAACACTACTCAAAACAACGAACCCTATAGACCCTGAGGAGACTAGGAGTGCATTGGCCAACTATGGAAGCTGATGTCCAAAAGTTGTGCAAGGAATGCCCAATCTGTTGCACTAAACCACCTGTGGAACATGCCACTCTTTATCAAGTGTCCATAGTGCCAGATTGGAGTGAACCACTAGTATCCTTCCTGAGGACGAAAACATTCCCTCCAGACATGACTCTGGTTAGGAAAAGAAGTCTAGAACAAGAAGCCCTAGAGTACTCACTCATTGGTGATAATCTCTATAAGCGTGGTAAGGATGGTTACCTGAGACTTTGTGTTCATGAGAGTGAATATCTAAAGATTTTGGAAACTGCTCACCAAGGTGTAGCAGGAGGACACTTTGGACCAGATCGGGTGATCAAGGCAATATTATTTGCAGGATTTTCGTCGCCCACCCTTCACATGGATGCACATACCTATGTGAAGAGGTGTGAGATTTGTCAGCGAACCCAGTATCCTATACGCAAAGATGAGATGCCCTTGAAGCCCATGATGGGCGGACGTGCATTCTCTAAGTGGGGAATAGACTTTGTAGGTCCTATCAATCCCCCAGCTAAGGGTTCCCATGCTGAGTATATCATCGTTGCCACGGACTATCTAACCAAGTGGGTAGAGGTAAAAGCCACAACGAAGAACGACGCTCAGACAACTGCTAAATTCTTGTTTGAGAATGTATTCACAAGATACGGGCTACCCATAGAGCTAGTTAGTGATAGAGGCACTCACTTCTTGAATGAAGTTATTGAAAATCTGCTCCAAGAATTCTTGGTAGTGCATAAAAAGTTTGCCCCCTATCACCCTCAAGCCAATGGGCAAGCCGAAAGCACCAATAAGATCCTATGCAATGTATTGACAAAATTAGTGAACAATAAACGCTCTGATTGGGACAAACAGCTACACCATGTTGTTTGGGCATACCGAGTCGCCTACAAAACGGTACTCCAAGCCACCCCCTTTCAGATGGTATTTGGCCAAAACGCCGTGCTACCTTTGGACTTCTTAATACCTACATTGAAAGTAGCACAAGAGCACGAATGGACGGGTCATGAACTCTCCTCTAGACTTTTTGACCTTGAACGATTAGGAGAAACAAGACTGAGAGCAGCTGCAGGGATATATGCAGCTAAGAAGAGACAGAAGGCATACTTTGATGCCCATGTGAACGATAAGGGCTTGAAAGCAGGAGATCTAGTTTTAGTCTACACATTGAAACAACACGCAAGGAAGCTAGAAAAGAGAGGCTACGGACCTATGATCATCAATAGGATCTCCACGAGTGGAGCAGTACAACTAGCCACTTTAGAGGGTGATGTTCTCCCAAACTATATTAGCGGATGCAGAGTCAAGTTGTATCAGGAACCCCTCACAAAGGAAATGCTAAGTCGACTCAATACTGCTAAGCAACGTAAAGAGGAGAAAAAACGAATTCGAGAAGAAGAAATACCATATGTTGGAAGTGGCAGTGGGCCACAATAACAATATATCACAGGTTTACAGGATCTTCCAACAGATGAACCTGAACATACACACCTTAAGACTTAAAAATAGATGAGTGAGAGATAGAGAGAGAGTACACAAGATTTCAAGTGTAACGGTAAGCTATGAGGCTCACCTACACTATCTATATTCAAATATCAAATTACAATGTGTGTATATGATACAAACTGACAATATCTTTATCTAGGTAGAACTAGGAACTAGATACAAGAGATTGTGTGCCTAAGAGGTATGAAGAGTGTGTGTATGTGAGAATATGGAGAATACGAATAGCTTATAACTGGTTTACAGTAAACACGAATTCTTATCAACCTAAATCAGAAATGAGTGACCTAGCAAGTAAGAAGGGAAATAGTCTTGCTACTCACAGTAAATCAACAATGTATGTTGATGGTAACTTGGCAGAATCTCCTCCAAATAATCACCAAGACATAGACCGCAACTCCTCCAAGAGTGTATGTGAACACTCCCTCCAAGATGGCCTCCAAAGATCTTCTCCAAGATCTTGATCACCTCCTCTCCTTAGCGTTGAGCACTTGAGAGATCCTTGAGTTGATTAACAATAGACCAAAGCTCTACTTATATAGCTTATGAAGTGATCATCCAAAAGCTACTTCAGAAAGATTTTGCCATCGATTATAACAAAAGCTATCGGAAACTTTATCGCGAAAATGTCGCTATTTGAAAATTC
This sequence comes from Ceratopteris richardii, assembly GCA_020310875.1. Lineage (NCBI taxonomy): Eukaryota > Viridiplantae > Streptophyta > Polypodiopsida > Polypodiales > Pteridaceae > Ceratopteris > Ceratopteris richardii. Next base: position 99,067,928 of record CM035406.1, read on the forward strand.
TCAAAAAAGCATCTGCAAAAAGAAAGCTCTCTTGCACTGCACCGGATGGGACTTGAACCCACGTTCATGGGTTGAACACGTTTTGCCGTATCCAAGTCGCCACGCGACTTGTTATAACTAATGTATGAAGAAGAAATATATATCTACCTTACTGGAAATTTTGGACATTGTTGGACATTGTATCCAACAATACCCCCTTCAATGTCACAATGGTACAAGGTTCAATAACCTACAAAACTTCTGATGTATGCAAATATCTCTTTACTGATTTCCACTGAATCTTGAGCTTACTCTATATGAACCTGTATATTTGAGAAACTGCAAACTGAATGTCCTGCCGTGTATTACATAGATATATCAAGCAACCTACTGCTTGACTATATAATGTAGCATCAAATGGTTCTGAATCTGCTATCGACTGTAATAACAAATTAACATCCATAGGTGTCTGCATAGGCTTGGAATCTTTCATCTCAAACCTTTCCAATAATTTCTCAATGTATTTCTCTTGTGTCATGTAGATACACTCGTCTTTGTACCTGAACTGAATCCTGGGACTTGTGACAATCATATCACTTTGTAGTGTATCTTGGACACTAACTGGTTCATTCTCAACTAAAGTAAGTGCGAAAACATTATGAATCTCACAATTTTTTGCATAATTTACCTGGTTTCCTTGTTGTCTCATGGTCTGACTTCTAGTTCTTCCTATGCATTCCTATATACCATTGTCTTTCCGTGTTTGATATAAACACTTTGGCGTATTCCTGAAAAGTGGTGGTATTCTTCTGGTTCTTCAGTATCTCTTTCTTCTAGAACTCTAGAACCTTCTTCAATCTCATAAGTTGGAACTTCAAGAGGTACTGATGATGGACTAGGTACTGATGTAGTTAATGAAATTCTCTCTTCACTTGTATATCTTAGGATTTGAGTAGGTTCATCACCCCCTTGTATGGATTAATGTAAGTATCCAAATTCCTTCTAAAAAATGCATAGTCATCTTCCTTTATGAATTCTGGAATTTCTTCCTTCTTATCATAAATCTGATTTTTTGCAATATGTGCATTGCGTGAGAGTAGGATATCACCTATATCTGGAACATAGAATCTGTATCCTTTGCTTTCAATTGCATAACCAATAAAGACCGCTTTAATGGATTTTACATCAAGCTTACCACAATCCTTCTTCTCAATGTGAACATAAGCTACGGAACCAAAAACTTTGAAGTAACTCACATTGGGTTTCTTCCCATAATAAACTTCATAAGGTGCAATGACCTTTAAAGCTTTTGTGGAAGACCTATTTAGAATGTGATTCGCTGTATGTACTGCATCAAACCAAAACTCGGGAGAGAGCCTTTTGGATGACATCATACTTTGCATCATCTCAACAAGTATCTTATTCTTTCTCTCTGCAACACCATTCTGTTCTGGTGTGTAAGCAATAGTGAGTTGCTGAGAGATACCTTTGTCTTCTAAAAAAGACTTAAAGTCTTTAGACATGTACTCTCCTCCTCTATCACTTCTAAAAATCTAGATCTTTGATTGACTTTCATTTTCAACCATAGCTAAGGACTTCTTGAAAGTAGGAAAAACCTCTGATTTCACTATAAGACCATAAATCCATGAATATCTCAAGAGATCATCTATGAACATAACAAATTACTTGTAACCTTGAATAGAATCTGTTCTCATCGGACCATTCACATCTGAATGTATGATTTGCAACTTCCTTGTGGCCATGATAAATCCATGTTACTTGAAAGGTAGTTTGTGAAGCTTTCCCTCAAGACATCCTTCACATGACTCTGCATCATCTGGTAACACAAAAGTAGGCAAACTCTCCACCATACCTTGATCCTTGATATGCTTGAGAGCTGTATAACTAATATGACCAAATCTAGCATGCCATAACTTCATGTTATCCTTAGGTGTAGTAGATCTAGCAACATTAGCATGACTTATTTTGGACAATACAAACATTCCACTTCTGTTTTCACCTTGAAGTAGACAATGCTCCTCATCAGGTGAGAGGATCTGACATGAATCATTCTTAAAAACTATAACCATCTGACAAGAAAGTAGAGGTAGAGAGCAAATTCTTCTTTATTTCTGGAACATAAAGAACATTGGAAATTGTGAAATTTCCACCTACTCTGAACTTAAGGTTTACTTCTCCAACACCAACAACATCCAAATCATGAACATCTACAATGGTCACTCTTCTACCTGAAGAGTTTGAAAGTGAAGAAAATACCTTTCTGCAACCTGTCATATGCTTCGTAGCTCGAGAATAAAAAATCCAAGGATTATCTGAGATTGCATTTAAGGCTGCCTAATCAAAAGCTATCTCTTCAATAGTAGCACATGCATCTGAACCTACCTTTGAAGATTTAGGTTTTGGATCATCTTCAACACTATTACCTGATGCTTTCTTCTTCTCATTAAAAATCCTTGTTTTGCATTCTGCTATGTAATGACCTGGTTTCTTACAGTAATGGCATACTCCTTTCTTTGAATTAGATGTAGTCAAAGAATTTTCTTTGGGTGTAGAGGAAGCATTATGAAAAGGACTATAAGACTTTGGATTAAAAGACTTACTTTCCTTGTTGGATTGCTGACTCTTCTGCTCCTTATTTGTCTCCTTCTTCTTCTTTCGCTTTGACGATGATAACATGGCTTCATCATTCTCTTCCATACCCTTTTGTTGATCTTCATCTTGAAGTAATAGGAACTGTAGGTCTTCAAATGAATTTTCTCTATCTCTTGTAGAGAGAGATAAAGAAGTAGCAAAAGCATGGTATGTAGATGGAAGTGAGTTTAGAAGTGTGTTTACCATCTCCTAATCTGAAATGTCTACTCCCACATTTAGTAACTGATTTCTTAAATCTTTAAGCTTCAAAATATGTGTCTGAACTGATTCACCAACTTTCATTCTTGTGTTGGCTAGTTGGCTCCTTAGATGAGCTTTCCTAGCAGGGTTTCTGCTCTGATAAAGATTCTCTAACTCCAACCAAGCCTGACGAGAACTTTTGCATGACCTGATCTGAGGTATAATATGCCTCTTGACTCCCATAGCAATATATGAAAGTGCTAGTGCATCCCTTGAATCCCATCTAGATTGCTCTTCTGTAGGAAGTAATCTGGTACTAGTACAGCCTCCTAATGATGAAAGAGTTTCTTCTTCTTTACTAATTACGTCCTCTTGAGCAGAAATAGGAACAACAGGTCTTCTAGAAGATGAAGTAGCCTCTTCTTTGACTTGTCCTGGCCTTGGATAAGTGCCATTGACAATATTCCATAATTCGTTTGATACTAACAGATTCATCATAAAACTCCACATTGGATAATTAGACTTGTCTTCATTCTCAAGTCTATAGTCACTCATCTTGTTAAGGGTGTATGTCAACTATGCTCTGATACCAAATGTTGGTATTCTAAGGTATGAATACCATATGTTGGAAGTGGTAGTGGGCTACAATAACAATATATCATAGGTTTACAGGATCTTCCAACAGATGAACCTTAACATACACACCTTAAGACTCAAAAATAGATGAGTGAGAGATAGAGAGAGAGTACACAAGATTTCAAGTGTAACGGTAAGCTATGAGGCTCACCTACACTATCTATATTCAAATATCAAATTACAATGTGTGTATGTGATACAAACTGACAATATCTTTATCTAGGCAGAAATAGGAACTAGATATAAGAGATTGTGTGCCTAAGAGGTATGAAGAGTGTGTGTATGTGAGAATATGAATAGTTTAGGATTGTTTTATAGCAAACCCGAATTCTGATCAATCTAAATAAAAAACGAGTGACCTAGCAAGTAAGAATGGAAATAGATTTGCTACTCACAATAAATCAACAATGTATGTTGATGGTAAGCTGGCAGAATCTCCTCCAGATAATCACCTAGACATAGACCGCAACTCCTCCAAGAGTTTCTGTGAACACTCCCTCCAAGATGGCCTCCAAAGATCTTCTCCAAGATCTTGATCACCTCCTCTCCTTAGCATTGAGCACTTGAGAGATCCTTGACTTGATTAACAATAGACCAAAGCTCTACTTATATAGCTTATGAAGTGATCATCCAAAAGCTACGTCAGAAAGCTTTTGCCATTGATTATAACAAAATCTATTAGAAACTTTATTGCGAAATCATTGCTATTTGAAAATTCTCAAAAAAGCATCCGCAAAAAGAAAGATCTCTTGTAGTACACCCGATGGACTTGAGCCCACGTCGATGGGTAGAACACGTTTTGCCTTATCCAAGTCGCCACGTGATATTTGTTATCACTAATACATGAAGAAGCAATATATATATCTAGCTTACTGGAAATTTTGGACATTGTTGGACATTGTATCCAACAAAACTATGTGGTGAGCCTAACTCTTGACCATACACCTTGCCCTCTCCATGAGTAACATATTCTTTTGTTTAGCAAATCCATTCTCTTGAGGTGTATATGGCATTGTACAATGATGTTTTATCCCACGTTCAGTGAGAAATGCATTAAAATCAGAAGACATATATTCCCCCCTCCACCCGATCAGAATGGAGGATGCCCATTTTACATGCTCATAGTTTTTCAGCCAAAGCCAGAAACTATTAAAAGCACATAAATACTTTGGACTTTCCTTTCAGTGGATATACCCATGCATGAAGTAAAGATAGTTTCCAAAAGAGGGTGTCTGCATAGGACCACATACATCACTACGAACAAGCTGCAATTTCTAAGTAGCTCAAGTTGAACCAACTTTTGGGAATGAGGAACACTACATTTTGCCCAAAATACAGTCTTCAGAGACATGTTTACCAAGGGCCTCAAGTTTGGGTAGAGAGGACACCATTTTAGGTTTTTGTAGGCATAGCAAACTAGAGAAAATTCAAGTGACCAAAGCATGCATGCCAAAACTTTGCATCTAATAAAGCTTGAGAATCATGTACTGCACATGCTGAATCATTCACAGATTTTTCATAGTCTATGAGCTTACATAGCCCATGACATAAAATGCTAAAAGCAATAATGACATCGCCATTTACAGATCATGAACTCTACATCTGTCATCAACAAATTTCACAACCAAGCCAATCTTGGCTAAAGCTGAAACTGATAATAGATTCTTCTTGATCCTTGGCACAAATAAAGCATCCGACAATGAAAAAGAACTACCATCAACAGTAGTCTGAATTATCTTACTAACTCCCATGATAGGATAAGAGGAGTTATTGGTGCATGTGATAGTATTCTCTATAGGGGCAGGCTCGAGTGAAGTGAAGAAACTATGCTGCGATGTAATATGTTTGGTTGCCCCACTATCAAAGTACCAAACATGTGAGTCTACTGTAGGCATATAGTGTTCATGAGAAGATGGGTCATAACTGAAAACAATGGTAAATGCCCATTCTTCATTCTGCACAAGATTAGCAAACTCTGTTTTGGGTGTAGAGGCCTTTGCAACAACCATTCTAGCCTCTTTATCTATGTCTTGTGCTATGTTGATGATCTTTGGACCTTTAATTCCAAACATGCATCTCTTTTTCTCTTGCTAGTTATTTCCTTTTGTTTCCTCTTTAGCAGCCATTTTTGGGCAACTCTTTATGAAATGATCATTTCCTTTATAGTATTTGCAAAACATTTTTTGCTTTCCTGTTTTCTTCTTGTTACTATCATCCTTCTTTGATTGTGCAAACTTAGCAGATTTTTGGTTACTAGTAGAAGAGCTCCATTTACCTTTGCCCTTCTGATTAGCGGTGTATCCATGAACCTACAAATCTACACCAATTTCATAAAACAATGCATAATCCAAAGTAGCACTCACATAACATAGAGTGCACCTCAGAGCATCTAAATATGGCTTCCTAGGAACCTGCATAAATTGACTTTCAAGTCCAACAGTGTAGCTAAGATCAGGCCTCGTAATCGTGAGATATATCAAACTTCCGACAATTTCCCTGTGCATAGTAGCATTTTCCAATGCTTCACTTGATGTAGTATCTAAGTTCAAATTCTTATCTAATGGCATAGAAATTGGCTTACAATCAGCCATACCATACTTTTGCAGCATATTCAAGGCATACTGGCTTTGTGACATCCATATACCTGTTTCTGTATGTATAAACTCAATGCCCAAGAAATAGCGCAACACACCAAGATCTTTCATGTCAAATTCCTACATAAGAAGTTTCTTTACCTCTTTAATGCTTTCTCCATTATCACCACCTGAAATCAAGTCATCAACATAAATAGGCACAATTGTGATGCCATCATCACCCTTCCTTGCATATAGTGAATGATCTACATCACACATAGAAAATCCAATGGTGGTTAAGTAATCAGCAATCCTTGCATGCTATGTGCAAGGAGCTTGCTTCAGGCCATACAAAGCCTTTTGTAACCTGCAAACATATTCTAGATGCTTTGAATTTCATATCCTTGTGGATGGTCCATGTATACTTCTTCCTGTAACTCACCATGTAAGAAAGCATTCTTCACATCCATCTAATGCAAAGTCCATCCTTTTGTTGTTGCTAATGCAACAAGTGTTCTGACCGTAGACATTTTAGCTACAAGGCTGAATGTTTCCTCATAATCAATGCCATATGTCTATGCATATCCTTTTGTTACCAATCGTGCTTTGTACCTGCTTATGCTACCATCAACATTGTGCTTTACCTTGTAAACCCACTTACAACTTATGGGTTTCTTCCCTTTCGGCAATGGAACCAGCTTCCATGTATCATTTTTGTAAAGTGCAACCATCTTCTCATCCATAGCTTTTTTCCAATCTGCATTTCCAATTGCATCTTCAAAACAAGAGGGTTCAACATCTTGTATTCCCTTTATCATGTAGGCACAATGATGAGCCATATAATTGTCCTACATCAATCGTTGCACTGAATTTTGCATCCTCCGAGATCTTCTTGGTCCTAGGTCACTTCTCCTTGTATCATCTACATGTGCTTTTCTTACTCCTGGAGTCTTCACAGAGGGTAATCCAAGTTCCTCATCAAGGCTCTTTTCTGAACCGCTTGAATATCCATCAACAACTTCAAAACCTACACATGTTTTACTACCAACAGAAAGCTTTTCTTTACCTTTCTTGGATGTATTTGATGAATTTGCTGGACTGAAATTTCCACGCAATCTTCCACTTCATGGATTTGAGTTGGACCTATTGCTTGGTGATGCATCCGGTCCACTCAAAACTTGAGATTCTGCACGATTTTTCAGCATTTTCTTTTTCATTTGGTTCAAGATTCAGTTCTTCTTTGGCATCTGCATAGAAGCTTGAAATTTCATCAAATACCACATCTCTGCTCACCTTCACCTGTCATGTGAGTGGGTTATAACATTTATATCCCTTTTGCTCAAGGGGGTATCCAATGAAGACACATTTTTTTGCTTTTGGATCAAGCTTCGCCCTCAGCTCATCTAGAACATGTACATATGCAATAATCCAAAAACTTCCATCTGTGATATTGGCTTTTTACCTGTGAACTTTTCTTTAGGTGTAACTTGATGTACAGTAGCATTTGGAGTTCTGTTCATAATGTATATATCCGTATGTAAAGCTTTTGTCCAATAACAATGAGGCATATTCTTCTCAGCCATCAAGGCTCTTGTTATTTCTACAATATGTCTATTCTTGCGTTCAACAACACCATTATGTTGTGGTGTATACCTGCATGAAAACTAACATCAAATTCCATGACTTTTAAGAAAGTTGCTAAACTCATTTGACATGTATTCACCTCCTCCATTAGACGTTAATGTTTGAATATACTTCCCTATCTACTTTTCCACCATAGCTTTAAAATTCTGGAAGTGAATGAATACCTCACTCTTCTCTTTCATGAAATATACCCACACTTTTCGTGTATGATCATCAATGAAAGTAACATAAAACCTGCAACCGCCCATAGATGTGGTCTTTGCAGGATCCCAAACATCTATATGTATTATTTCTAGCACATTCTCACTAACATGCTTGTCATGCGGAAACGATGATCTTGAATGTTTACCAAATTGATATGCTACATATACCTTTTGCATCTTTGCAACCTTGAAATTTGGTAGTCCATGGAAATCTCCTTTGACTGCATCAAATTCAGCCTATGCAAGTTTGCATGTCCAATCCGTTTGTGCCACATCTCTATATCGGCAATAACTCCTACACCTTTTGCAAACATGGCTGCATTCATTTAAGGGATTTTTACATTTAAGGTGAACATCCTACCCACTCTGTTTCCTTTGGCAATCAATCTTCCATCATGTTTGTATTTGTCTACATATAACCCATCAACATTGAACCTGACTTGTAATCCGTGGTCAACCATTTGTCCAACAGAAACCAGATTCTTTGTTATATTTGGAACATGCAACACATCAGCAAGGTGTTTTACCTTGCCATCCTCTATAGACAGTGCTATATTTCCTGTATGCTCGATAGGGTGTGATGTGTCATCACCTGTTTCAACATATCTAGGAACTGGTAATTTTTGCAAAGTACTAAACCATTCTGCATGACTGATCATGTTATTTGAAGCGCTTGAATCAACATACCAGACATTATCATTTGATTTTGAAACACCAGCAAACATCATATTCATCATGTGATGTTGAACCATGAACAACTTCTCAGAATCATTTGCACTTGTGGATGCATAGTTGTTTTGCTGCGTTTTGTTATTTTGATTCTTCAACCTGCAATCAGGTTCAAAGTGTCCAGGTTTACCATAATTCCATGATCCTTTACTGTCATTACCTGAATCATTTCTTTGGAAATTTCTATGGCCTCTTTGGCTCCCCCTGCCTTGAAATTTTCCTCTTCCTCTTGCATGATTCTGTTGTTGACTTTGGTCTTGGTTACTGTTTCCTCTTCCACTTCTGAAACCGCTACCTCTTCCTCTTCCAGAGTAGAGTACTTGCTCAGAACTAGATTTTCCTTAGGAGTTTGAATCCTCACCAAGGTTCCTTTCTTCAATAATCAGCATAGATACTAAATCTGCAAAATTTGGAATATTTTCCATGGTCTGTATAGAAGTTCTGATCTGCTTATATGCAACTCCTAAACCACAGAGGCACACTTCCACCTTATCATCATCATCTTCATTTACTCACATATGCTTTTGATTTTCAGGGTGTAGTCACTTACCGACATGCTCTTCTTTTCCAATGTATGCAGCTTGTTCTTGAGTTGCAATTTCCGTGCCTTTGTATTGGTCTCATACAATGTGACCAAACTGTTCCAAGCCTCTTTCGGAGTCTTGGCATCCTTTATGTGCCCAATCATGCTATCTTGTATGCTAACAGATAGCCAATACATTACCTTACGTGCTTCTTGATTCCATTCCTCATATGCTCTTAATTGTTCTGCACTCCGATTCCTCTCTGGTAACTATGGAGCATTTTTGTTCTCCCCTTTGATGTACTTCCAGTAGCCTTTTCCCATCAGGAAATTCGTCATTTTAAATCTCCAAGGGTGGAAGTTGTTCTTGTCCAGCTTATTGCTCATAAGCTGACTCATTCCATCTGCGTTTTCCATTTCTGTAGCAATTCACAACACTCCAAAACACTACAAGCAGCACTTCTGTTTGAACACTATCGCATTATGACTTGACAGTTCGATCTCAGAAAAACACAGTTTTCATGTATCAACAATACACGGAATCACTTGAAATTTTGGACCTAGAATATATGAGTGTTGCCAAACACCACGCAAGTTACACTTTTTGAAAATGACTTGGTTTTTCTGTGGGCCCCACCTTACAGGCTTGAAATGGAGGTTGAGATGGCTCTGAAACTTTGATATCACAAAAACGAGTGACCCTAAAGGGATAACTCATCGAAAATATTTTGAGGTCTTTTACCTTCATGCCAATTTTCATACAAATCTAAGTTAGTTTGTGAATCACGATTTCTCCACATTGTCTCGCATACTCTTCACCGTTGGCCTTCTTCACGCTCTCTACAGCCACACTGGCTCTGATACCATGTCACAAGGAGGGAGATAAGGAAGAGAGTGCACACACACACTCACAATCAAAGAGAGGCACACACTCAGATTGAGGCAAGAAAGAATAATCTTCCTCTTCTTCTTCTATTACATAAAAATGAATGTACAAGAATGACTTAACAACAAGAATACAAGTGCAATATATAAACATCAGTACATAAGTAAAAACCTAATGTCCACGAGTGAGTGATCTGGCAAGGAACAAATGTGCCATCACTCTTGGTAGATAAATCTAATAAAGCTCAATGAAGTATCCCTGACATATACCCATGTGACCACTATGCATGTTAGAGAAACGAAAAACTAATACTGTCATCGTAGATCATCACATGTTGAGCTTGATATCTCAACAGGTTATGGAAAGAAGCTATGGATGAGGAGCTTGAAGCACTCAAAGAGAGTGACACTTGGGAACTAGTACCAAAGAAGGAGTCTATGAAGGTCATTGGTTCTCGATGGATCTATAAGATCAAAAGGAATGATGGATCAATAAGCAGGTACAAAGCTAGACTTGTGGCAAAGGGTTTTGCACAAACCCAAGGCATTGATTATGAAGAAACTTTCTCACCTGTGGCCAAAATGCCAAGCATCAGGGTATTGGTAAGTGTGGCTGCATCCAAGAATTGGAACATATATCAATTGGATGTAAAAAATGCATCCTTGAATGGCTGGATTTCAGAGGAGGTGTATATGTCTCAACCTCCTAGCTATGAGGACCCAAACAAGGTAACATATGTATGCAATTTGAATAAAGCTCTTTATGGATTGAAGCAAGCACCTAGGGCATGGAACCATAGGTTAACCACATACCTACAGGATCAAGGTTTTGTCATGAGTAAAGCAGATACTTCCTTGTTCATCAAGAGAAGTAATTCAGAGGTAATATACCTATGTGTATATGTTGATGATATCATACTTACAGGTAATGATGCTAATGGAATTAAACAGATCAAGAACTAGATGATGAAGGAGTTCAAAATTAGTGACCTTGGATCACTAAAATACTTTCTTGGACTTGACTTAGTCTATACTAACTCTAGAATTTATATTACTAAGAGAAAGTACATACAGGATATGTTGAAGAAGTTTCATTTGCAGGATGCCAAAGTTGCAAGTACTCCAATGGAGATAAACCTAAAACTAAGTGCTCATGAAGGTGATCTACTTGAGAACATTGCAGGTTATCAAAGCATAGTGGGAAGCTTGAACTATGCTACTTTGACAAGGATTGACATTGCTTATGGAGTAAGTGTGCTACATCAGTTTATGCATAAACCTAGGGCACCTCACTTGGAGGCTTCCAAAAGGATCTTGAAGTACCTTAAGGGTACCCAACATCATGTCTTGTATTTCCCTTATACATCAGACTTGGATATAAAGATTTATTCAGATGCAGATTGGGCAGGATGCAAAGATGATAGGAGGAGTACCTCATGATACCTTTCATTTGCAGGTGATAAGCCAATATCATGGTCTTCAAAGAAGCAACCTACTGTTGCTTTATCTTCTACAGAGGCATCATATAGAGGATTGGCCAATGCTACTCAAGAGGCAATATGGATCAGATTGTTGTATACAGAATTGGGATTATACACTACATCTCCAAGGATTTTTGGAGATAATACAAGTTCATTACACCTTGCAGCTAATCCTATTTATCATTCTAGGACCAAGCACATAGAGCTCCACTATCATTATGTGAGAGAGATGCTATTAAGCAAGGATATTCAATTGTCATATGTATCAACTAATATGCAATGTGCAGATTTGTTGACTAAAGCATTAGATGGTACAAAACTTTGCAGGTTCAAATCAATGATTGGATTGCAGGACATTCATGAAGATTGAAGATGAGGACCAAGCCCAAATATTTGGCTTGAGGGGGAGCTGTTGGTGCAAATTCCAATCTCACACATTTGGCTTGAGGTTCATATAGACATGAAGTTCCATGAGAACCATTGCTAGTGGAAATTTATCCACTTACCTTTGTAAAAGTCATTTATTTTGACTAGAGAATATTTGTAATCACCTACCCAAAAGATGTGGACTTGTTAGTTAAGAAAGTAACAACTACTCTGAGGGAATATCTCCTAGAATGAAGGTTCACTTTTAGAGAGAGCCAAAATTTGAATTCAGATTCAAATCTCATTGTAACACTTATATAAGATGGCTTGAAAAAGTCGCGGTTAGAAATACTTCTCCCTGAGTTTGTTCATTGCCATTTTGTATATATGTAAGGGCTACATTGTAGCCTACACTATCCTCCATCATAAGGCTATGATTATCAAGCCTATGACATTGTACAACATTGTTCATTAATACATACATCTACATTGTTCATCTATGAGATCTCTGTTATACTCATTCTTCACTGTCAACGTGTGCTGCTCATATCTCAGTCAATTCTTCAACAAATTCAAAGATCTATAGCTTGTTGGAATCAGCTCTAAGTCATCTACGTGCTGACAGATTTTGAAGCAAAACCATTCAGCCAATTTGGAGAAAACTGTGTCGAAGCACTCACTGGTCAAACTCTGCAGAGGTCCTAAAAAATCGAGGGTAATGATTAATTTGCTAAATTCATTTCTCTGTGTATAGTGGATCATTTCAAGTGATTCCACCTGGAATAATTAGCTTACTAAGTTAATTAGATACCTCTAAAAGGAATTTTTCCAATTCCTACTGTATTGGTTGTACCGAGCATTACAAGCAGTAGGTGTATGATCCAAAATAGAAGGTTTTCTTGGAGTCTTATATTTGGAAGTTGTCTGTTTTGATTCAATCTTTTCATAGATCATTTCCAAAGTACATAGGCACTTATATGGTGTCTTTGGAAAGCTAAGAGGGCCCACATATCAACTCTAAAGCCACAAAGGGCTGGTACTAAGCAGGATTTGGCAGTACCTACTCATCACTTGGAGTGTCCATCCATCTTTCCCAACAATTTTGTACTTCTTCATGATATTCTTTGTGCTATGAGCAAGACTCCAAACCTCCATAAGGGAACAATCTAGTGGGGTTCGTGTGTCTTGATGGTAGTGGGAGTACCAACATTGCCCATGTTTTTGCATAATTCATGTATTTTGGGGCAATGATATTCTATGTTTGATTGCTTCTCTTCCCATGACTATCTAATCATGTTTTAGCACATGACTTCCTCAGTATATTATGCACCTTCTTCATACCTACATGTGCATATTGTACAAAAGCAAGAAATAGAGGCCCTTGCACACTCTTAATTCATTGAAAACACAAAAACTATCTCAGGCTTTACAATTCAATATGTCACACATGCACTTGTTTGATAGCACATTAGGAGTGATTGTGGCATGGTTAAGATATGAGTGATATGGAGAGAAATAAGTTTATTATTGTTAATAGGCTCCTTGGAGCTATTTTTCCTTGGCTTACAAGATATGATCTTCATTTTCAAACTATGTTAATTTTGCGAATTTCCTTTATGGGATTGTGCCCAAAATCTAACATGCATGCTAGAGACGGTAGACACATCATGGGAGGATGGATCTTCATGTAGGACTTGATGCTCTCTCAAGTGGGAAACTAAATTTGGAATACATGTTTATTGTCTACTTCTTTTTTAAATACACTCCACTTGCTTTTTATGTGTTAATTTCAGGTTTGGGAGCTCCCTCTGAAGGCTTTTCCAGTCTTACAAAGGGCTACATAGCCAGATGTATGCGGGGCTGACTGCCCCCTAAGGGGATTGTGGTGCTCAGCAGGTAAGAATGACAAAGTCTAGGGGGGGGGGGTGTTGGGTAATAGAGTGTGCACACATTTTTCCTTGTGCATAGGAACCCTATTTGCTCATGAAAAGACCCTTTCTATGTATATTGAGGCTTGCACACGAGAACACCCTCTTGGGCCCTTTTTTGATAATTCTCCAAGACTAAGGCTTGGAGCCTTGTAAACAAATCTCTTTTTTGCAAACATATGAGAAAACCCACATTGAAATTCCGATGCTTCAACCTTCTTGAGATTTGCGAATATTTGCTAAGATCTTATAAGATATGGTAGTTAGACACATGCTCCCTTTTTGACTAGTCATAGGAGCACATGGGGAAAAGAGCTTAGGCTATAAATATAGAAGCTCATTTTTGGGAAAGGGAGCTTTTGGTTCAATGTGAGCTCCTTGTATATATGCTTTTATGAATGGAAGAACTCTTTTAATCTTAGACTTTGTGCATTCTCATATTTTGTCTTTGAGTGTGAGAGTGAGGTGTGTGTGCATGTTTGTCTTTCCTTTGTGTGTGAGTAGAATGTTGCAATTCTTGTATTTTACACTTGTGACAAGGATCCTTGATGACCTTCTCTCCATGTTCTCAAGGGCATGTGGCATAGCTTCGAGCTAATGGCCAATGGCTTGAGCATGTTGGAGGGTTGGTTGGATGAAAGGAGAGTCTTCTTTGAGATTTCCTATTTCTTCCATGCAAGGTGGTGTGGGTCTTGGCTCACCTTGGTTATACTACAACAACAGTCCTCTAGAGAGAGAAGAAATCTCATAATCAAGCTAGACCCAAAAATTAAAAATTTTTTAAAAGTTTTAAAAATCATCATAATACCATTAAATGACTTGCCTATCACTTTTCAGGGTTAAAAGTGCTATTTTTGACTTCTAATTCAAAATTTGTTCATGGTTAGAGCTCAAAAAGTGACTTTTTTAAATAACTCAAAAAGCTCTCTTTTCCCTCCTTAAACTCCCATTTTCATACCCAAAACCCAATAAGTCATATTTTTCACCTCTGTTCTCTCGCTACCATACAACAGAAGCTTTGTTTCTCCTTCCACCTTTCTCATGCAACTTCTGCAACAACGACAACAACTTGGACTCCCATGGAAACCTCCACAACTTGTAGGTGAGCAAAAGATGAAGTTCACATAATGAAATGCCAAAACATCAAAACAATGGAAGGAACTTGGCTACCACAGGAGTTTTGCAAAGGTGCATGGGTGTACATGCAACAATCTAGATTTGGTCCTCATTGTGTTTGAGATCATGGAAATTTGGATCTTCATTGGAAGGGTAAGCTCTTAGGCTTTAAGCAGCAAGCACATGGTGGGATAGTTGCTATTGTACAACATGTCTTCACAGTGTCAACCACGAAGTTGGAAAACTCTAATAGAACTAGATATCCAATCCATTGTGAGTATTTCTATAGTATTTTCAATGCTTCATAGTGTTAACTATCTTACTTAGTCATTTTAGTATGTTTTTCTTTGTTACAGTCATATTTCCTTCTAGTTTAGTGGAAGAGCAACCACTTCATAGTCTTACATGCACTTTAGAAGCATTACATGCAGACATTGGGACATTAGTGTTTCCAAATGTACCTCGTACTAAACGTATTCATGAAAGGATCTTCTTTCACACTCATAGATACATTGTTCCTTTGATAGATGATGATTATGGAAAATTGGAGATCATTAAAGTTGATTCTCTTCTTAATCTAGAGTGACCACAACATGATTTTTCATGCATATGATCTTTCAAGCGTAAGATGCTAATGGACATACATAGCTCTTTGAAATTCATGTGAGTGTCTAGATCAATAGGTCAGCATTGGACTCTACCAATCCATTGCTTTTCTGTTCATATTTGAAGGTCTTCCTTTTGTCGAAACTCCTACAATGTTCCTATGTAAAGATATTACATATGAGGTAGTAGAAGGTTTTCTAGGAGAAAACTAGGGTTATGTAGAAGGATTTTCTAGAATTGTTGACACAGTTATAGGGTTTATGATATGGAGGTGGTTTTCGTTAATCAATATTGGAATGCGGCTAACTTGAGAGAGAACTTACTTATCATGGGATATGAATACGAGGGAACAAGGTAAGAGTTGGATTCCGTTATATATCTTATTCTATCATTGTTGTTCATGAATTTCATAATGTCTTACTCTATTATGAAGTGTCCATAAATTGGAAAGAGATTGGAAAAAAAATTGAAGGTCCTCATAGATTGGAGCATAGATGGGTATGAAATTTCATTATCATAGCTCTTTTGCCACATTGTTATCAATTTTTATGTAAAGACAATGTGAAACTTGTGTACAAAACCATTTTTGCAATGAAAATATTTTCACATTTGCTTCAAGAAGATTTTGGCCACATTTTACTTGTATCTGCACATTCTCTATAATTTTCTTGTAAGATCATTCTCATTCTTTATTTCTTTTTATGTGATGTCAAATGCTATTTTTTTTCTTACTAAAACTCTTGTTTTAAAATTCGCTTTTGTTAAAAAGTTGGACCCATCACTTAAAAATCCTAGAAAATCTATAAATAAGAGTCGTGATTCCTCATTTATCACTTTTGCAACTATGCAGAGCATGATAGATCAGCTCTTTATTCATTTTCAAGCTATGGCTTCCACCTTTGTACCTCTTAAGAGCGCACGTCAAATTTTTTTGGAATTTTTGGAGGATTCGGATCATAAAGGTCAACATGGACTATATGATCTTCTCTCCAAGGTTCTTGACCTCCATGGTACCTTGCAAATGCATGCAGATGCCTTGGAGAGCTACTTCAATACATGAAAGTTCATATATTGCATTTCTCTATTGGAAAATAGGTTCCTTGTGAACTTTTGAACTACATTCACAATGATGAGGCATTTGCAAAATGTTTGAAGCAGTTCCAAGCAATTGCAGAGGAACCAAGGCACCTGCTTGATGAGACCATGCCACTAATAAAAAAAATTAAATAGGAAATGCAAGATGGGTGCAAAATACCTACCTTTCATTGATACCACAATCTTCATTGTGAATGAAGAACCAGATCCAACTCCTCATGACATCCCTCATCTTTTTATCAGGTGGTTTTGTTGATGATAAAATTGAACCACCCCAAGAATCCTTGAATATCCTATTAGAGAGAGAAGTGATAAAAAAAACTTATCCTCATGGTGTGAATGATAAGTTGGAAGAAGTAATACACCATCCACCTCTTCAGAGCCAAAAGGGAATATCCCAAAGATGGAGATTGAAGCTTTTTCAATTGGATCTTGTCGAGGGACAAGAATATTTATTCTTGCATGATGTTGAAAAGGCATTTGGGTTACAACTTGATGAATATCAAATGTTATTTTGTACAGTGTCAGAGTGCCCTTTGGATAACAACTTTGAATTATTGGAGAAGAAGTGTTTGCCATTTGATGAGTCACTAGGAGACACAATAAAATTGGTTTGTGATGAAATGCTTACAAGTGAACATCAACAAATCATTGAACAAGAATTCAATCATGCACAAGCAAGGATATTGGAATCAAAGGTTTTGGTTTCCAACTCACCAGTCATCAAGTAGAGTGGGATATTCCACTCTAGCATTAATTTACATCTTCTAGAGAGAGGAGAAGAAGATAGAGTTCAACATGTAAGTATTAACAATTGATGTCATTCATTTTTACAACCATATGGAGATATTAATCACATAAATTTTTGTAGGAGGTGATCAAAGTCGACAAGTTTACCGCGAGGAACAGAGGGGATCAAGTGTCTCATGGAGGTGACTCGTCTTCATGACATGGTGTCTAAAGGCCTTAAGGAAATTGCTTTGTTTATCAACCATTACTCAAGGGACCAAGTGTGTCTTTTTAGTTAAGAAGTCCCTTGTAATTACAAATTTAGGTTCCAACTTCTACAAAAACTTCTTAGGTAAAATAGGTATATCTCTAGGGTTAGGGGTGAAAAATATTGATAATATAGCAAGGTCAATTTTGACTTACACCCTACCTATGGCTTTGGAGCATTGAAAGAGAGTGATTGAGAAGCTCAAAGCCAATTGATGTAAACAAATCAATTGATAAAAAAAAATTACACTTTGCTATATTCTTTTGCTTTTGTCTCATGAGTTTATTTTGTATATCATATTTGAAAATTGTCTAGATTGTCCTTATCTTGTGTGTATATCACATTCATTGTGCAATCAATGGCATTGGGAGGCCAAAAAAAGCCCTGCCAAAGAAATGCAAGAGAAGGGCATGCAAAACATGTGCAAGGCCTTCTCCCACATTTTTGTGGCAGGGCATTATTTGGCCTTCCCATGCCCTATAGGAACATATTGAAGCATACGTGTACATCACATGGATGTTTTAAGCATCACAATGAACAAGGTCTTGAAATTGTTTTGTATATGAGGTTCAAAGATCTTTGGTTCTTCTTTGTCATAAGATACAGTTTCAACCCATGATTTTTATGTATATGATACTCAATGTGTAATCCATGGCATAGGAAGGTCACAAAAGGCCTTGCCATAGAAACACGGGAGAATCCCTTGCAAACAATTTGCAAGGCTCTATGCCGCATTTCTATGGGAGGGCTATTTTTTGCCTTCCTATGCCATTTAGGGACATGCAAAGACATATGGCCATATCAAATAGATGTTTCAAGCATGTTTTAGGTATCATTATGGCTAACTGATCCCAAGTAACTTGTCAATTTGAGTTCGCAAGCTATCCATGGCATCAAGACATAAAAACCACTCTAACAACAAGCCACGTGATCCCAAACATTGTTACAAGGCCAAAAAAGGCCCAACCATAGGAACACAAGAGAAGCCACTCCAAATGCTGAGTGGCTTCTCTTGTCTTTCTATGGTTGGGCTGATTCAACCTATACACCATGGTACAATGATCCTAGTGACATATTTGATGATAATACTTTATGACACAGAAGAGAATATGAAAAAATCATTGAGATATGTGAGATTACAATAAAAAACAACATGGAAAGAGATAATAGACAAAATAATAGAGAAGAAGTGCTCATGTTTCATTCAAAATAGTCAAAATTATAAAAACCCTCTTGTATGGAGAGATCAATCTACAAGTTTTAGCTATCACCCCGAATCATCCTAGCAAATTGTATGTCCTTGGGTTGTATAATAACCCTCTTAGCATGAATGGCACATAAGTTGGAACCCTTGAGCACTAATATTAAATATGCTTTGGCCGCCTCTTGTAAAGCTTCTAAAGCTAGAGCTTGGATCTTCAATCTCGCATAATAGCTTTGTAACTCTTTTTTAACCACGCTTGCAAAGGGTCTTCTAGATACCAATAGTTGATTTGTCTTTTGATAGTGTGCAAATGCCCGTGTATATCTTCTTCTTCATTGTGGTGCTCTTGCTTGTGGTGTTGGAGTTCTTTGCGGGACATTTTATTCTGGCTTTAATCAGAAAGGTTAAAGACTATATAATCCAAGCAATAAAGGTTTTATTGCAAGTAGAGATATTGTGTTTGAATATTGGTTTGAAAATCAAACTTCCTATGATCTAGAGGAAGACTTTCCAACATTTCCAAAGAGAAATGAGTCCATACTTGAAGAATCAAGTGACTCTGATGAAGACCAGAAAACTTCAAGAAGAGAAATCAATTCTTGGAACTCCAAAGGCAAAGATAAAGTATAGGAGTTGAGAGATGTTGCAGAATCATCTCAAAAAACTATAAGGAGATCTACTAGAGAGAAAAGGAAACAAGAAGGGTATGATTATGACACATCTTTGGTTACTAAGCATTCAATTTACATAGCACCATATACAAACTTAGAAGAACCATCTATGTATGAAGAAGCCAGAATGGAGAGATGCCATGGAAAAAGAGATAAAAGCTCTACAAGATCGATTGATAGGTATAAAGCAAGGCTTGTAGCCAAAGGGTTTGCTCAAACCCAAGGTATTGATTATGAAGAGACATTCTCACTCGTGGCAAAGATGCCTCCAGTTAGAGTACTCATGAGTGTATCATCTTCTAAGAATTGGAATATCTATGAAATGTATGTTAAAAATGCTTTTCTAAATGGTTGGATTTCAGAGGAGGTATACATGGCTCAACCTCCTAGCTTTGAAGATCAATCATATCCAGATTATGTATGCAGGTTGAAGAAAGCCTTGTATGACTTGAAGAAAACTCCTATAGCTTGGAATCATAGATTAATCACTTATTTGTAGGATAAAGGATTTATGGTGAGCAAGGCAGATCCCTCCCTCTTCATGAAGATGAACCACTCAAAGGTCATATACCTTTGTGTATATGTGGATGATATAAACATTACAAGAAGTAATGCAGATGGAATTAGAAGGATCAAGGGTCAAATGAAACAAGAGTTCAAGATCAGTGATCTTGGCTTACATACTTCCTAGGTTTGGAAGTAGTATATACAGAAAAAGGTATGTTTCTAACTTAGAGAAAGTACATTGGAGATATGCTCACCAAATTCAAGATGGAAAATACAAAGGTTGTAGGTACAACCATGGAAGTAAATTAGAAGCTAAGTGCTCATGAAGGTGAGTTAATTGAAGATGTGAGTAGTTACCAAAGCTTAGTTGGAAGCTTGAACTATGCTACTCTAGCTAGGGTAGATATATGCTATGGAGTTAATGTGCTAAGTCAATTCATGCACACCCCAAGGAAGCCTCATATGGAAT
This sequence comes from Ceratopteris richardii, assembly GCA_020310875.1. Taxonomy (NCBI): domain Eukaryota; kingdom Viridiplantae; phylum Streptophyta; class Polypodiopsida; order Polypodiales; family Pteridaceae; genus Ceratopteris; species Ceratopteris richardii. The sequence continues at coordinate 99,088,393 of CM035406.1, forward strand.
CAGCCAAGAGAATCCTAAAGTATTTGAAGGGTACAATTAATGAAGGGTTATACTACTGTTATACATCTGATATAGATGTCAAATTATTTTATCATGTAGATTGGGTAGGCTCTAAGGATGATAGGAGAAGCACATCATGATATCTTACCTTTGTAGGCACCAAACTAATCTCATGGTCTTCCAAGAAGCAACCTACATTTTCTCTTTCATCAATTGAGGCTGAACACAGAGCACTTGCAAATGCTACTCAAGAAGCCATGTGGATTAGGACCTTATATTCAGATTTAGGGTTGAATACTTCTCATCCACACATATTGGAGACAACATTATTTCATTACATCTTGTTACTAATACTGTTGCTCTAAGGGTTGCCCATAATTTTTCATGCTATGGCATCCTTTAGCCCTCATGAAAGTACCTTGTTTTTGTAAATTAGGAGATGTCCATATGAACACTCTCCTAAAACCCCTTTTTGATATTTCCTCTAGCCTAAAGTATTGAAGCCTTTTCCATGAAGTAGCTTTTTGGCACAAACTCAAAATCCCCACGTAGGAAATCTCACGCGCTCATTTCTTTAAGAGTGGGTTGTTAGGAAGAATCTAGAGAGAAATGACCATGTGCTACTTTTTGACTTTTCCAAATGAGCACATGGGGAATTATGTAGAGCCTATAAATAGAGGCTCATTTCTTGTAAAAGGGGGGCCCTTGGCCATGGCCTTGGCCTCCATTTTGGTAATGGAAGAAGGTGTCATTTGTTACTCTCTTGCCTCCTTGTGTGCAATGGCGTTGGTCTTGGTGTATGGATTTGCATGTGTGTGTGCATGGTTGGGAGGATGTTCCCCTTTGCTCCTTGTGACGTTGGCCATTGTTGCCATTGGTCCATGAGCGTGGGTGAACCTCTCTTCTCTCATTCTTTGCCCCAACTTGGAGAAACCTCTCACTTCCATGTGAGGCGGTTAGGGTTTGTTGCTCCCCTTTTCTCAACAGTTTGGCGCCGTTGCCGGGGACGTCGGCCTTTAGCCGTTGGTTTTTCCAAGTTTGCGTGTCCATACTTCGTGAGATGCACCTTGGCACTTGGAGGAGGATGAATACGTGTGGCCTTCGGTTGGTCAAGGGTACCTCATATTTGTTAATTTTTGAGTAGTTTAGTTCTTTATTTTTGTTTGTTGCACAAAAACAACCCCCAACCCCCTTCTCTCTCTTACTCTCACATATACACACCTCTACACACACATTTGGGCATCAACCCCATCTCTGTCATTTCTTGAAGTTGATGATCATTTTGAAATGAAGGATGGGAAGTACTGTCTCCCTTAACGCATCCCTCTCTTCATTTCCAAGAAAACTAAAAAAATGGAAATCTTATTTGATCTGGTTTGTTTTCGAAATGGAACTTGGAAGCCGGCATGAATTTTCTTTTGCGTGAGTACGGTGGAGTCCCATACGATTGAACTAAAAGCTTACAATTAAATCCTGTACGTGAGATAGGTGGAGTGGGTAGGCAACAACTCATCGCGTCCCTCCTCATATGGTTTGAGTCCCTCTCCCCATGAATTTAAGAATTGTGGAAGCGTTAGACGAGGAGGCTGTCATCTTTAATGCGCCTGAGATAGGGTTGTGGGGTAGTTATGACCCTCTCCCATTCTCTCTCCTAATTTTCAATATCTCCGTGGCACATCTTGTGGTGGGTGGGGAAATATCTTCGCTTCCCTCCCAACCATTTTCCTGACTCAAATGGACGAAGCCAAGCCTGTTTTGCTCCTTCCGCTCGATAAGACTGTGCTATGGAGGTAAGCTATGGCTTCCCTTCAATTCGGCACCTACGACCTATGATTGTGGAGTTAAGTAACGCTCCTCTCTTTCTATCTCCTTGTCTCCTGCCTCTCGACCGAGCATGGCTTGCGAGTTTCACTGTGTGCTCGTCGCTGATGGCCTATGGATTCTACATTTGCCTAGTATAGGTGTATGCACGGTTAGCGATCCTCTGGTGGTAGCCTCCTCATGTGCAAAGAATCGACGTCCTCCTACCTGCTCCTTCACGGAGGTTAAGGCCCTTGTCTCCTCCCTTCAGGATCTCGCTATGGCGATAGAGGGTGAGCTACAATCTTGCTGCCAACCTTGAGCTAAAGAACCTCCTGTTTTTGTGCTGTTTTTGAAGTGGCGTCTTCCTTCCTCCATCGTTACAACTGTTTCAATCCTTTTGTCATGCAAAGGCACTACCGCGGGGTGATCTTTGTGCTCTGCACCATTTCTACCTCGGTAAGACCTTATCCGGTGGCCTTCCCAATCCTTCATCTTCTGTCAGGAGGAGTTCTATTAGGAAAAAGTATACTGGAGATCCCCCTGCTGTGTATTGTTGCTACTGGCTGAGCATGATTCAGGCACGACAGCCTAACCTCTACGACTCGGCTCCCTCCCGATGCGGGCTTGACCACCTGCACCAGATTATGCCATATGGTCTCGCTCATCGGTTCCCTGCTCAGGCTCTTGGAAAACTTTTCTTTTCCAAATCAGTAGTAGTAGTAAATGATCTCGGAGATCTACCTGATGCACATGAAGAACATAAGCTTCAAAGTTCGCCATCAATCGTAGTGCCCACCCTCTATGACGAAGGAACTCATCGGGTTTTGCGGTTTAAAGAAGGTCTAAGGTCCTCAAAATTCCCATGTTGTCCTCCTGAAGTCCCCATGCCGCTCTGTACATTGGGATTCGGCTTCAAAATGATGTAATGGTGGTTTTTGTTCTTCATGCATCTTGTTATTTGCAAACATCGCTAACAAAAGAAATCTCCAAGGATTTAAGATGTGGCTATCTTAATCTAGGAAAGGAGTTTTGATCTGGTATTATGTGCAGAAATGAATGTGATTCTTGCATTATTACAGCTGCAAAGAACTAATGTTTGAATATTCTTCAGGCCTCCATGTGAACGACGGATGGTATTTTGCTTTTATCTCATTGCCCTTGCCCACTCCTTTCCCATGTTCCATGACAGTTAATGTTAACTTTATGCTGAGCATTGACAAGTCATACAGAGACTTGGCCTGCCACCATGCAACTTCCAAAAGATTGCTTATCATGAGTAAATAATAGTATTGTTACACATTGTTCCACCATTGTTTGTGCAAAAATATTCGGATAAAAGAGGAGTCACCACAAGGATTATCTGGTATGGCTTATGGCATGTGTGGCTATCTCATTTTTTGTAACAATCTCTCATTTTTGTGATGCATGAGCATATATGAGGAACCTTTGCGCTCACACATCCCTTAATATTTTCTGAGTTCTATAGCTGCATCTCTAGTTCTAAGTAACTGTAACAATTTCTGGTCTGGTCGGGGCAGTCTTGCTCCTTTTGCACCCCATGATTGAAGATTGGGTGATGACTTAATGCTTGACTGTAAGAACCTATAAGGTCTATGGTAGTTGTTTGAACACTGCAATGTTATGGAACCACATCTTGTTGTGAATATATTGGATTTCTTTTTGTCCTTTGTGTACTCGTCCTCGGAACTACTGGATGCTGAGAAAGATCGATAACAGTGACTATGTCCAATTAAGAAGCATAATACAATGTCATGTACTCCGTGTAGTCGGCATACAGGCTTTAGTAAGGTTTTATTGTTTGGGTGCTCCTAATGTTTACTGTGAAAAGTTGTATAGCTGTCCCCCACCCTTGAAGTGAAGGAACGTTAGTATCTTGACAGTTGGATATGTAAGTGTTTGACACTCGCTGTCAGTACCTAATGAGCCTGAATGTTGTGGGTCGCTTTCTATCACCCATGTGTGCGTATGTGAGCTCAAGTTGATCCTCGGTTTTTCTAACAACTATGCACATTATTTCTGGTGGTCTTTGAAAATCTCTAGAATGAGCTTTTACCTAACATGGATGGGAGCATAATAGATTTAAAGGAAGGACTAAAGAGGTTGTTATGACAAGTTGCTGACAATTGCTCATTCTTGACCACTTCACACGGGATAATATCTGCAGCTCCAAAGTAGATAAGGTTCTACAGCCCATAACACCACGAGGACCTCGATGTTGATGACAAAGACGGAACAAGACGTGAGGAAAAAGGGTTCTGAAGCCCCACAAGGAAGTGCTACATGTGTTGAGTTGGAAGACGGCTGACTCATTTAAACCACCTATGTCGCTGCATTTATCTTCCTCCTTGATGAAAAGCTTGTAGGTTTGGAAGAATGAGGAACAATCATATTTTCAGGACTCTTCTCTCTAGAAGGAAAGTCTTGCAGAAGAAGAGGATGCCCCTGAAGTGGAAACTAAAAGTGAAGTGAATGATTATCTCATTATTAGATGCAGCCTACTTGCTTTTTGCATGTTATTTCAGGTTTGGAAGCTGTTGGAGAAGGCATGTCCAGCCTTACAAAGGACTGCACACGGGGATGCATGCTGGGCTGACTTCCCCCCAAGGGGATTGTGTCGCTCAGCTCTAAAGATTGAAGATTTGCAGCTTGAAGTAAAGACTGAAGACTTGCAGCTTGAAGCCTTGCAGACTGAAGAATTGCAGATTTTGAAGACTTGAAGATTTTCAGACTTAAAAGACTCTACCTTGGGTCGGTTCAGCTATGTATGCTCTTCTCTTAGCTTTGTTGAGGACGACAAAGTCTAGGAGGGGGAGGAGTGTTGCTCTAAGGGTTGCCCATAATTTTTCATGCTATGGCATCCTTTAGCCCTCATGAAAGTACCTTGTTTTTGTAAATTAGGAGATGTCCATATGAACACTCTCCTAAAACCCCTTTTTGATATTTCCTCTAGCCTAAAGTATTGAAGCCTTTTCCATGAAGTAGCTTTTTGGCACAAACTCAAAATCCCCACGTAGGAAATCTCACGTGCTCATTTCTTTAAGAGTGGGTTGTTAGGAAGAATCTAGAGAGAAATGACCATGTGCTACTTTTTGACTTTTCCAAATGAGCACATGGGGAATTATGTAGAGCCTATAAATAGAGGCTCATTTCTTGTAAAAGGGGGGCCCTTGGCCATGGCCTTGGCCTCCATTTTGGTAATGGAAGAAGGTGTCATTTGTTACTCTCTTGCCTCCTTGTGTGCAATGGCGTTGGTCTTGGTGTATGGATTTGCATGTGTGTGTGCATGGTTGGGAGGATGTTTCCCTTTGCTCCTTGTGACGTTGGCCATTGTTGCCATTGGTCCATGAGCGTGGGTGAACCTCTCTTCTCTCATTCTTTGCCCCAACTTGGAGAAACCTCTCACTTCCATGTGAGGCGGTTAGGGTTTGTTGCTCCCCTTTTCTCAACAAATACTATCTATCATTCCAAGACCAAACATATTGAATTTCACTACCATTATGTTAGGGAAAAGATCATGATCAAGGAGAATATACAACTCTTATATGTATCCACAAACCAACAATGTGCACGACGTTTGTTTTGAGAGTTCACATCATTCTTGCACTATGTATTTGGAGAAAACTCTTAAGGCACACGGACATGGATACTTGTTGATGCAAAGGCATGATGATGTCCCAATGTGAGATTTATAATAGGTTTCAACACCATCTTTGCCAACAAGTACAAGGTCATGAGAAACGGAGTGGAAATTTGATTAGAAGGTACGCTTGGATGTGGATGGGTTAGTGTGTTTTTCCACTCAGTATGGCAGAAAATGATGAAATTTGGAAAAAGATTTTTTTTTGGGGAAGCATAATTATGGATTTCATGATGTGGTACTCTACTTTTGGAGGGATTTTGAAAATATTACTTTTTCAAAAAGAAACTTAAGAAATGAGCAAAAAAAGTCACTTTTGACATATATATTTTCAAGGAAATAAACCTTGAAACTTAGACTTTTAAAAAAATCATTTTTTTTATTCCCATACATGCTCGAGTTTGATGATGCAAAAATTAGATTCCCTTTGTCTCTCTCTAATAGGAGGGAGAGAGGATCCTAGTAGGCCTTAAAAAAAGCCTACTCTAGACTATTAAAAAGCTCCCTATTAAATACACTTTGTCCCCTTAAACAACAATAGAATTAGGCTTAATCCCTAGAAATTAGGGATTTTTACAAGGCCCATGCAAGGTTCATTTTTTCCTTAATGTGGTTCCATGGGAAGTGTATCCATATGTGTAAACTGAGACTGTATCTCTAAGTCTTCATGCTCCAAAAGTGTACCATGATCTAGAAAGCCTTATACAAAGAGAGCGTGATCCCTCTCTGAAGAGGAAATGGGAGGATTCCGATCTTGAGAAGAATCCAAAAGGAATGAACACTTAGAGTATTCATCAAAAGTGTAGTTTTTGGTAAGTGTAACTAAGTGACTCTTAGGGTCATATATTTTGTATTCCTTTTGATGGTAACTATAATCTATGAAAATGTATTGCTTAGGCCTATCATCATTAGGGCCTTGCACATAGGCATCACTGCTAAAGACTCTAAAATAGCTCACATTGTGTCTCCTCTAAAAGTAAGTCTGGAATGGGGTTTGATTGTTCAAAACATGTGAGAACCCACTGTTAAGAATATGTTTGACTTTATGGATAGCTTCACTCCGAAATGTGTGTGGAAGTTGCTCCTGAGGAAGCATAGCCATGGCCATCTTTAACACACTTTGAATCCTTTATAGAGCAATACATTGCTGAGTATCGGTCTTTGCTTGGTACTTAATACTTTGCTACTTCAAATCCTTGGAAAATTTATGATTGACAAAGCCACTGTCTCCATGTGATAAGATGGTATTTAAAGAACTTGGAAAGCCTTCTTGAACTATCTATGTCCACTCTTTGAACCTAGAATCTATCTAGAGGTACCCCTAGAAATCCTAAGCTTACTCCCTCATTAGGTTCATCCAAAGGAATTTTATTGGATCCCTCAGGTTCTAAATTCACTACAACATATGAGCCTCAAACCGATGCTAACCATACCGAACGGTCAACTCGAACATTGCTATGACTGTTGGAAATGTTTTGAGAAACCATGCTAGCCATATCGATGGTTAGTTTGGTGTTGGTATGACTGTTGGAAAATTTTCGCGAGTATGCATGCCCAAAAATGCTGCCACCCATATAGGAATTGGTATACTTGCCCTAGGCTTTTTGTCTCTCCCCTCACACAAATCCACTCTCCTCTCTTTCCACACACACACACACATCTCTCTCTCTCCTCACACACACATCTCTTGGTCTTGCATCTTGGTAAGTAACGCACTCCTTCACCCTCTCTCTTTCTCTATTCGTTTTTGTTTCTTGATTTCTCTTTCATTTTGTTTTGTAGGAGATTTTTGGCACTGGTTTTTTGTTTGATGAGAGGCAATGTTGATTGTGCTTTCACAAGCAATCTAGACAAAATTACATCAATGTAAGTGATTTATGTACATGCATGTATTATTTTGTGCTCTATTAGAGAGAAAGAGAGAAAGAGAGAGAGAGAGACATAGAGAGAGAGAGAAAGAGAGAGAGATGAACGAGAAAGAGAAATGAAATTAATGTTTGTTAACATTAAATGTTGGTTTTATATCATACACACACATATACACACATACTCACATGCATACATACACACACATGCATACTCATGCATATGCATGCATACATACACAAATGCATATGCATAGATACATACACACATGCATACACACACACATACATATAGACACATATGCATGCACACACATACATATACATGTGCACATACATACACTCACATGCATACATACATACACAAAAGAGACACACATATACATACACACATACACTCACATACATGCATATTCATACACACACTTTTTGACACATATACACATATATACATAGAAATAGACATACACATATATACACTCACTCACATGCACACATACATACACACATATACACATGCACATATTTATACACACACTTTTTCACACGTACACACATAGACACACACACTCACAAGCATACATACACACTCATCCATATGCATGCATATATACACACGTATACATACACACATGTACATACACACACATATACATACACACATGCATATGCATACATACATACATACACATTCATAAACACACATATACATACATGCATGCACACACATGTACATACATGCACATAGATACACATATGCACACACGTACACTTACATGCATATATACACACACAAAATAGAAATACACTCACATAGACACACACACACATAAACACACATATACATACACACATATACACATATGCACACATATAGATACATACACATAAACTTACACACATAGTCACACACACACACACACACACACACACACACACACACACATATATATATATATATATATATATATATATATATATATATATATATATATATATATATATATATATATATATATATATATATAGAGAGAGAGAGAGAGAGAGAGAGAGAGAGAGAGAGAGATGCATACACACATACACATATATACATGTTTTAGGGTTAGGGTTTTAGAGGTTTAATACATACACACATGCATACACACATGCATACACACATGCATACACACATATACACATATATACACACACATAAAGTCACATACACAAACATGCCACATATACATACACACATATACATGTTTTAGGGTCGGGGTTCTAGGATTAGGGTTTAGGATTAGGGTTCTAGGGTTTTACATACATACACACATATACACATGCACATATATATACACATGCATACACACACATACACATGCACACACATGTCACATATACATTTGCACATATATACATATTCATACACACATGTTTTCACACATACACACATATATACATACAAACATAGATACACACATATACACACATACACTCACATGCACACATACATACACACATACACCCATATATACATACATACACATACACACACATAAAGTGACATACACATACACACACATGTCACATATACATACACATACACACATATACATAAGAATCATCCACAAGGGACTATGGTGGCCTCATATTTACAAGGATGCGATCAATTTTGCTAAAGAATGCCACATTTTCCAGAGATGTGCTCCTACGCCAACAAGATTGAATTTCCAACCATTAGTCATATCTACAGGATGGCTACCATTAGAACGATGGGGTCTTGATTTCATAGGACCAATTAGTCCAACTGGTCAACCTGGGGGTAAGAAGTATATTTTGATGGCCACCTGTTATGCAACTAAATGGATAGAGGCTAAAGCTACTGTGGATTGCACGGCGTTAACAGTAGCTAAGTTCTTGTATAAATGTATTTTCTCAAGATTTGGTTGCCCACTGGAAATCACTAGTGATAGGGGAACACATTTTGTAAATCAGCTGCTCCAATTTATATTTGACAGGTACAAGGTCTTCCATAAAAAATCTTGTGCCTACTATCCAAGGGCAAACGGCCAAGCAGAGAGCTCCAATAAGATTTTGATCGGGTTGCTGCGCAAATTATCTTTTGATCATCAAAGCTTTTGGCCACAAGCATTGATCGGTGCAATTTGGGCTTTCAAAACTACAAGAAGGGGAACCACTGGTGAGAGTCCATTTCGCTTAGTATATGGAAAAGAGGCATTGGCCCCATTTGAATTCATTATCAAAAAGGAAATGGGAACCAAAACCATTGGAATTGAACCTCCCATTGAGAGATTGGTGCCATTAGAAGAATATAAAGAAGGAGCAATGCAAAAACTTCAGGTAACACAAGAAGAGCGCAAGAGACCGCATGATAGGTATCTGAGGTCTAATGAAGTTCAGGAAGGATCCATGGTTTTAATGCATTAGGTCCCAGCTATTCCAACCAAACTGGCACCCAAATGGATAGGACCTTACACGGTGGTAAAGGTATTACCTCATGGAGCAGTACATCTGGAGGATTTGCAGGGTAAGAGGATACCCCTGGTCAATATCTCCAGGGTGAAGAAGTACCTGAATTAAGGTAAATTGGAAGCATTTCATACACGGTACCTACCGTATTTCATTCACTGATTGCAGTTTATTATATATATATATATATATATATATATATATATATATATATATATATATATATATATATATATATAAGTAAAAAAAAAAGTAAAACAAAAGTCAAAGAAATCGAAAAAAAAACCTGGTCAATATCTCCAGGGTGAAGAATCACCTCAATTAAGTCAAGGAGGAAGAACTTCCTTCACTTTCTTGTTTTTAGCTTCGAGAATTGCACCCGGACGGTGCAAAGACTTGATGTGGGGGTCTGTATCATGGCATTTCCCTCTCTCTCTCTCTCTCTCTTCCCCGCAACCCCCTCCATCCCCACCATCCCCTCCTCTTTTCCCCCACCACCCCCACGGCCCCCACCATCACCATGACCCCCTCCAACTCCACGAGCCCTCCTGTTTTCCCCCACCACCCCCGTGGCACCCACCATCACCACGACCCCCTCCAACTCCACTAGCCCTCCTCTTTTCCCCCACCACCCCCGCGGCCCCCACCATCACCTCGACCCTCTCCAACTCCACCAGCCCTCCTCTTTTCCCCCACCACCCCTGCGGCCCCCACCATCACCACGACCCCCTCCAAACCCACCATCCCCTCCTCTTTTCCCCCACCACCCTAGCGGCCCCCACCATCACCACAACCCCCTCCAACCCCACCGTCCCCTCCTCTTTTCCCCCACCACCCCTCCAGAACCCTCCACAAACTCCACAAACCCCACACAACTCCACAGCCCTCCACAACCCTCCACAAACCCCACAAACCCCTCAAACTCCACACCCCTCCACAGCCCTCCACAAACCCCACACAACTCCACACCCCTCCACAGCCCTCCACAAACTCCATAACCCCCCACAAACTCCACACCCCTCCACAACCCTCCACAAACCCCACAAACCCCACAAACCCCACACAACTCCACACCCCTCCACAGCCCTCCCCAAACCCCACAAACCCCACAAACTCCACAAACCCCACACAAATCCACACCCCTCCACATCCCTCCACAAACTCCACAAACCCCACACAACTCCACACCCCTCCACAACCCTCCACAAACTCCACAAACCCCACACAACTCCACACCCCTCCACAACCCCCCACAAACCCCACACAACTCCACACCCGTCCACAACCCTCCACAAACCCCACAAACCCCATGAACCCCACAAACCCCACACAACTCCACAGCCCTCCACAAACTCCACGAACCCCACACAACTCCACACCCCCCCACAGCCCTCCACAAACTCCACAAACCCCACACAACTTCACACCCCTCCACAACCCCCCAAAAACCCCACAAATCCCACGAACCCCACAAACCCCACACAACTCCACACCCCTCCACAACCCTCCACAAACTCCACAAACCCCACACAACTCCACAACCCCCCACAAACTCCACACCCCTCCACAACCCTCCACAAACCCCACAAACCCCACACAACTCCACACCCCTCCACAGCCCTCCACAAACTCCACAAGCCCCACACAACTCCACACCCCTCCACAGCCCTCCACAAACTCCACAAACCCCACACAACTCCACACCCCTCCACAACCCCCCACAAACCCCACAAACCCCACGAACCCACAAACCCCACAATTTCCCATGACCTCCCATAAGGTTCTCATGCAGTTTTGGATGGATATTTGGAGGATCATTTCTCAACCAAACACTACAATGTTATATATCATTGGAAAGCTCTCGAGGAGTACTTTCCAATGGTCCAATAATAACTTTGAAATCTTGGATCAATTTTTGACCACACCCGAAAAACCCCTGCAACTCCCCACAACTCACCCCCTATTCCCATCCACAACCTCTCACAACCCCCGTAATCTCCCTCAACTCCCCACAACTCACCTCCCACACCGGCCACTTAATATGAAGGATAAAAAATTACTACAAAAATTAGGTGAAGGATGTGCTTCTCAGGGTCATTCAAACATCACGGGCGGCACAAAATGACGATCTCAGCTTGCATGCAAAAGTGACAGTAAAAGTGTAAGTGATAAAAGTGAAAGTGGAGAAATGACTGTTGCCACCAACCATTCATGACGACTGCCTGATTTTGAGGATCCAATTCAAGACTGGTGGCATATTTGATTTACCCCTCCAATCTTGGGCAATCAATCGGCGCATAATCAGTGGACGTAAGGAATCGGCAAGGCCCTCTTGGCCTATTGGAGCCTATAAAAGCAATGGATTTGTGTTCATTTGGGATACAATCATATACACATATATACATACGTACGTACAGGGGTCCTCTCTTGGCACTCTATGGCTACAAGCCTACTGTAGGAAGTCACTCTGTGGTGAGGATATAGTGTGTGGGCTTTCTAGTGAGGGCTAATAGCACTATAGTGTGAAGAGAGTGACTTGGTTTTGTCATTCAGTGTGAGTCATTGGTATTTCGTGCTCTTTCCCTTAGAGCAAGTCTTCATACTTTGTATTGATCAATACTAGTCTGCATCTAGTTGTGTCCAATGTACGGATTGGATGAATCCCTTGTATTGACGATTAGTTCTGGAGTGGCATGTTAGCCCAGAGCATAAATTTTTGAGCATCTCTTTTGCCTATGTTGTAATCATCTGATTCGAACTAAGGAGTAGTTGGTCTTCCAATATTGTCATTTTGTCATTAATATTATCTCTAAGTATTCACAACTCTGTGCAAGTATTGATTCTGCCTACTCACAGAAGTGTTGAAGGGTATATTTCCCTAAGGAGAACCTCCCTTGAGTAGGTGAAGTACTAGTGTGCTTGCTGCATGCTCCTGTTAAAAGTAGATACCCCAGTACCTCCTCTACACCATGCTTGGAATAAGATTGCGTATGAGCCTTACCTAATTGACATGCCTCACATCTGTATGTCATATGTTGACCTGCAACATTAGGCAATCCAAGCAATGAACCATTGCTAACCATATCTTTGATACCTCTTTCATTGAAATGTCCAAGCCTCTTGTGCCAAAGATCTAACTCAGAGATCTTATGTCCACCATAAGTGAACAAGGCATGACCAACATTACCTTGAATCTTCAATGTGAACAATATTCCTTCTTTCTTCCCTGAAACAATTTGTTTATACCCATTGCTAGGGTCTTCCACAAACACTCCTTCATTAGTGAACCTAACTTCATAACCTTTTTCAACAATTTGTCCTACACTTATCAGATTCTTAGGAATTGTAGGAACATATAAAACCTTACTCAAGAGAGTACTACCATCTTTGGCCTTCACTGATCCAATTGCCAAACACATGATCTTTCATGTGTTTGGCATGTGAGATGGCATTGTGGTATACCTTTTCTGTGGTTTATGTCATCATGAGTTTGATCATGGCATTATCAATGGATGTATATTGGCATTATGGTCTATATCTTGCTTACGCCACTTGGTTATGGATTTTTATGAGAGTTGATTTTGGATCTTGGTTGGTACTTGCATCCTTGTTTTTCTTTGTAGGTACATGATCCAAATTGGAACCTTAGTTGCACATCCATTTTTCATCTTGATTGGCTATTATTTTAGCATATGGTCATTTCATATCTATTTTCTAGTGTGGTTTTTGGCATATATGGATGATGATTCCTACATGGTTATTTTGGTTCTAGAGTCCATTTTACAGAGAAGATGTTGCCAAAATTTTATCAGTTTTTATGCTAGATAGATGGTCTAGTAGATCCTTTATGCTTGTGAGATAGCTTTGGATCATTAGTTATCTCCATTCATTTGGACTTGGTCACAGGTTGTTCGTGATAGGTTGGACCATCTTATAAAATTCATTCTTGAGTGGGGAGGTGTATCACCATTGTATTGATGTGTATTGCCATTAGATTTTTGGCATATGTATTTGCCATTATCTTTGCTTGGATCAATGATAGGATTCTTTCACATCTACTTAGTCACTTTGGAGACTTGGTGAGCAGGCTTATGCTCATGGTTTTATGTGCATGCTAGATGCATGGTTTGTGACAGGTGGTTCACATGGTTTCTTCTCCACGGAGACATGTATGATGTGAGTTATGTATATGGATATGCAGGTGTGATCCTATTGGTAATAGACTATTATTTTTAGTCTCTTGTTATATTTCTAGTCTCTTGGATTGCTAGCATGGTATCTTGTTGATTTGATGGTACTAAATTTTCGAGATGGAAACATTGGCTCGTGCATGGTTACACATGTATGTGCATAGAGATGCACAAAGGTCTCGTGACATGCCCAATCATGTATGGATGGACATGGATGCATTGGCTAGCTCCACTATCCGATTACAGCTTGTGGATTCTATATAGAAGTTTGTTATGTATGAGGAGACGAGTAGTGCATTATGGTAGAGACCACATGATATGTATGTGAGTCGATTGACTCATGTGAGACATAGATCACATTGACAAATTTGATGTTGGCACTGTGGTCATGAGGGCCATATTTGATGATGTTGCTTCATGCAGATGCAATGATGATGTCAAATATATGCATGTGATGTAGGTCAAGTAGTGGTTTCAGGAGAGTCTATGATAGTTGATTATGCTAGTGATGGTGATATCACTTTCTCTTATGGATCATCTCAACATTCCTTTTGTTCATTGGAGAGCACACATATGCCTTTGTTGCTTGATGCATTATCCACTTTTCATGTTACTCCACATCGTGAGTGGTTTTATCGATTCTTTGGTGAGAGTCACGGATGTGTGCACATGCTTGATGGTACGACATATGACATTGAGGGTGCAGGAGATGTATTCCTTATACTACCTAGTGGAGCATCACTTATATGCTATGTGCCTTAATTCCCTATGAGATTGATTTCAGTTAGCCAATTACACGAGAGCAAATGTTATACATTTCTTGGTGAGCATCGTTTTCAGTTGTAGTTGGGACATCTTATGCTTGTCAAAGGTGCCAGGATTGGGCACAGGTATCCACTACAGGTACTTCATGCAAGAGACAGTCTCGTCTTAGTGGTAGTTCAACCTTATGTGCAGTGTGAGACTCATCATTTCTCATTTTATCTACCTACACATAGGTCTATTGACATTCATGATGCACATGTGTGGCATGATTCAGATGCTCCATTGGATGCACATGTAGAGCATGTTTTGGATGCTCATGATGCTTGTATAGAGCATGATTTTATTGATCATGCGGATGCTTTTATGGAGCACACTTTGGATGATCAACTAGATGATTTTGAGCATGATGTGGATGCTCATCTAGAGCATTATGATGATACTCAGTTAGAGTGTGATCATCACTTTCATCTTGGTGTTGATGTTGTATAGTTAGCTCATGTAGCGCATGATAATACACTTAGTGTGGTAGAGCAAGATAGCTCTTATGATACATAGTGCATGCCAGAGCATACTAGCGCTCAAGATGCACAACTAGGCATATCCTTGGTTGAGAGGATGATTGATTTGGATGTTGATGAGTTAGCAATCATGCAGTCATTCTTGGATTTGCTCATGCCAGATGTTGACATAGATATGTTAGGATAGGTTGGTCTTGATGATGGTTCTTTGGATGTCTGGATACATGCATGGCTAACATACTTAGGTTAGCCAAGGTAGCACATGTTTCATCTTCATTCAGGAGTCTGATGTACGAGTTTTTATGCTTGAGACAAGACATTGCAGATGCTATTGGAGCATTTGCACTTGGATTTGTGAGTCACTCAATGATTAAAATAGGCACAAAGCTGTTGGGAGTGATGGTTGGATGCACTCAAGAGATTGAGTTGAAGCTGCTAGACCTGCTTTGCTTCAGCCCTCCTTGCTTCAGATATGCTTAGTACACTTGCTTAGCTTCCAAATGATACCAAGAAAGCATATATGTACTTTGCAAATGATATGTGTAATGACTAAATCAAAACAGACTACTTGAGACTTCAAGAATCCAAGAAAACTTGCTAATTTGGTATTGACACTTGCTCAGTCTTTCACTCAGTATGACCAGCACACTTACAATTGGCAAAATTCCTTCTAGAGATATTCTATTAGCTTAGTAAGCTACCATTTGCAAGTGGAATGAGAAGAGATGATAAACTACACACTGAGAAATCACTTTAGCAAAATTATATGTACCCCCGACTTTTTAGGAGCTCTGCAGAAAAATACCAGAGGTCACTTCGAGCGAGATTTCTCCGAGATGGCTGATCCTTTGACCTTGAAATTTTGTAGGCATGTAGTATGTTTGGAGCTGGTTCCAATGTGCTTTGAATCACTTGATTTGGTTCAGTAGATCCTGAGATATGCTCCTTTGAAGTTGACAGACTTGGAGTAGATGACTCAGAGAAAACAGAGATAATGAATGTGTATACTTCTATTGATTGATGTAATTGTACATACTCATTAGCTTGACAAGCATAGCTAATTGAGGTGTTGTGGTGTAGGCTATGAAGTAGCACTAACACACACAGAGTTACAATGATGAATGCCTCGGGGAGTGAGCTCAATTGGACTAGCTAAAAAAAAAAACACGACTTTTCAAGTACATCTTTTATAGAAGTTAAGTTGAGATTTGAATTTGAATTCAAATTCAAATCTCCTATAATCACTCCTCTAAAAGTAGGGGAGATATTCTCTCCATTTACACCATCCAAATTCCACGACTAATCAAGTAGGTATGTGATACAAGTAAATGCCAAGTCATATAGACTTTTACAATGAGTAAAAGGTAATAACACATAAGACTAAGTTCCTATGGTTCTTGCTTCTCATAGAGATATCCTTCAAGGGTTCCAAGCCAAAGGTGAAGGCTTGAAATGCACCAACAAAAGCAAGTGTTCTTGCATCATTCATATGTGAGCTCGACTCTTGTCGATATGATTCTAGAGTAGTTTGAGGTGCATGGATACACCTTGTTGCAAGCGGTTGGTGTAGGTTGATCTGTATGGGTTGAGATCAGGACTCTTCCTATATATTAGTGTATAGTCCTACATCATTCTTTGTATGTGTTACCACTTATGGTCACATTGGACCTTCAGTGGGAGATTTTTGGGGACGTAAGGATCATGTGACCTTACCCCTATATTCATATATATACATTATATATAGAGCATTACTCAAGAGGGATCATTATGTGGGTTTCGAGGCTCCCATGCATGTGTGCACATCTCTCCTCTCTTCTCTCTCCCTCCATCTCCTCCTTACTCCTCTTGTTTTGCACACCAAAGCCGTTCACATCTAGCTTCAACATAAACCTCAATTTGGTATTACAATGTGCATAAATTACCAAAAACTATATAACATCAAAATACAATGCATACCAAGGTAACAATATTAGACATAGCTAGTATGGTAGATCTATTTATCACTAAAAAACATTGTAAATACCATTTTTTATTTTTATAACTCCATTTTATTCAGGCCGAGGAGTCCTAAAGCTTGAGGAGTATTAAAAGTATCATCCTACCAATTTTCATAAGTTTTAGACTCGGTTTGAGCCCCCAAATAAGCCCTGGAACCTATTTTTTAACTAGGCCGGACACTAGGTCTGGACAAGGCCAAAACCACTCAAAAAACTATAAAAAGGGCTGGAGAGCTCATTTTTTAGGTTAGCTTGTTGTAGATTTGAGCTTTGTAAGAGAGTTCTTTTGTAATCGAAGATCTTCCATTGTTCCATTCTTTGCTTTTACCTTGTGCGTGTGTGTGTATATGTATGTGCATGCTTGTGTGCTTTCACTCACACACTTGTGCCATCACTTGCTCATAGTCTTCATACTAGTCCTCACGTCTCCACGGATTGACATTTTTGAGGTGAAGCTCCTCACGTTGGTACTTACCATTGTGCTAGAGTGACACCAAATTTGGCACTGTTGCCGGGGAGAGAGCTTAGAGGACGAGCGTGTGACAGTAAGACGTAGAATAGCGAAGTTGAAGGTAAAAAAATCACCATTTTCAGTTCTATTTCTAAGTTTTTCTCCACCATCATCTCCATCATCATCACCATCTTCTCCCACCTTCATCTTCTCAGATTTTTCCCTTTTTTAGTGTACATTTACCTCATTTTTCATTTGTGGCTGCAAGCAAGAAGCTTAAGGGGGGTGCAAAACTGAAGCGCTGAAGAAATACACCTCAATATCCCAAAAAACTGAGTGACCATTCTCGGATGTGACATGACCTGCGCCAAGTATCGTGAGTGTGGTATCGCGGGTTTGGAGAGAAATTTTGCATCTACACATAGGAGTGGCAAGGAAGACATAAGGTACACATATTTGCAAAAATTTTTTAATTTTGACTTCAAAAACTCCAAGTATCGTGTCCATTTGAGTTTAGGTATCGTGACACTAGAACTCCCATGTATCGCGATACTTGTCGAGTATCGTGTATCATCTTCCCGTGTGTCACGATATCCTGGTATCGTGTGACATTGGGTTGAGTGTCACGACATCTAAGTGTCGTACGACCAAGTGTTGCGATACCCAAGTGTGGTGTTCAGAGCCAGGTGTCATGATATCCAAGTGTCGCTCAGGATCGAGTGTCACAATACCCAAGTGTGTGTTCAAGGCCACGTGTCATGATATCTAGGTGTCGTGTGTCGTGCGGCCAAGTGTTGCGATACCCAAGTGTTATGTTCAGAGCTAGGTGTCATGATATCCAAGTGTCGCTCAGGGTCAAGTGTCATGATACCCAAGTGTCGTGTTCAAGGCCGAGTGTCGCAATATCCAGGTGCCATGTGTCATGACTGCTCAAGTATCATGTGTTAGCAATCATCCAAGTATCGAGTGTTGCCAACTGTAGGTGTCATGTGGATCACAAGTATCGTGTATGGTCTACTCCCAAGTATCGCTGATCCTTCCTAAATATCATGTATCGCCTATTCTGAAGCAATTCCAGAGAGGTCCTGTTTCCCTGTTTTCACCCCCAGAACCTTGAACTGGCATAACTTTCTCATACGAAATCTGTTTGTTGTGATTGTTGTGATTATTAGATATAGTATTTTGAAGTTGACCCTTAGCTCGGACTAGGAAACCAAGGGGACTCCAAAGGATTTTGAGCAATACAAAGGGGAAATTTTGAACTAAAAGACAGATTATGAACCTGAGATCTGGTAGACACTTAGGCAAGGATAGGCAAAGCATTAAATCATCTGAGGCTAGTGTCAACCATAGAGCTAGGTCTTGGGCACAACAACTAAGTGGTTATCCCTACACACTAAGTTCAGGAACAAGTGACTTAGAAATGTCTTTTAGCATGGAGAGACGCACACGTACCTCAGGAACAACCTATTTACAAACACTAGAAGGTCTCTATAAGACACAATTGGAGTATATTAGAGCAACCAATTAGGTGCACACATCTATGAGGATGGCTTAAGGCGATCAGTGGTCCAACTCAAAAATCTAGATCAACCTTTTGGACTTGAACACCCTGTGGTCAAGTTCGAACAGGGTTTATACATTGATAAGGAAGGAACCATGTATGTGGTGACCAACCTCCCAGATAGGACATATGAGTTTGGAAATATCATTCTTGAGATTGAGATAGGAGACCTAGAGCAAGGAGACATAGGAGGAGAATGCAACACTCCTAGAGGTAAGTCAATCTTGACTATAGTAATAACTCCATATTGGATCCCTCAAGACAACTATTGCCTAAACCTTCTTCCTGCGAGTCTTACAATCTCTTGAGGTGTCTGCTTGAAGCTGTGAATCAGTGACCATCTACGAGTTCAAAGAGCCGGAGATGCCAGGAAAAGTTGTCTATCTAGATAACACATCTGAGAAAACATTCTTGGTAACAGAGCATGATAGGCATGCATACACTTGGCAAGGAGAATTAGTTTTTCCTCCACCATGATCTAAATTTTGGCATGGCCATCAAGGTGTAGGTTCATCCCAAGCTCATGAGTCACAACAAGAATGAACAAGAGAGAGACCAGAGGTAAGTTTTGCACACATTGTGGGCAGAGAGAGATTCGGCCTTCAAGGAGAAAGAGCTGAAACGAAGAGTCATAGACCACATAGGCATCAAAGAGATGAACATGTGAAGTTGACCCTTAGGTTGGACTAGGGAACCAAGGAGTCCCAAAGGATTTTGAGCAATACAAGAGAGCCTTGGGTCTAGAAGAAAAATCTTATGAACCTAAGATCTGGTAGACACCTAGGCAAGGATAAGCAAAACATTAGATCATCTGAGGCTAGTGTCAACCATACATCTAGGTCTTGGGCACAACAACTAAGTGGTTATCCCTACACACTAAGTTCTGACACAAGTGATTCATAAATGTCTTTTATGTTACCGTTAGTGTCCATGTGAAAGGCCAAATGGCCACCGGACACTTCTTTGTATATGTTCTTAAATAAAACATATAGTGGCCTGGTCAGTCACAGACTGCAAGTTCGACCGTATTTGTAAAACCTAAGAAGTCTGTGTTCGTGCTCCCTGTGTACTGCGTTTTCTGCGTATTCTACAACATCTGTGCGTAGTACTGTGAGTGGCGACCAGAGCTCGGTTTTCTACTTTGAGCATATCGTCGTGGAGCTCTCGAGAAGGAGAGTCCAGTGTGGTGCACGCTATCGAATTACTTCACTGGTATCAGAGCAGTTCGAGGCAAAAAGCTTTGTACGTTTTGTGCGAGCGAAGCGAGCACAGTTTTGTCCCAGGTTTTCACTAAGGCGGCGACCAAGGCATAGACCTTGGCATACCTTGTCATCCGAGTCACCGAAGTCACCGTTGGCGCCGTTGGCTGCGCGCGAGGGAGGACCTCAACGATCAAGGAATATAGAGGTTCCCGGTACTTCCCGGGAGGTCACCCATCCCAGTATTGTTCCCCCCAGAGCTCGCTTAACCGCGGCAATCTCTTGCCACTAAGCTACACTCTTGTGGTGTTTGAAGAAGGGGAAAGACTAAGGTTGGCATTACCTTGAACAAGTTTTGGTCCCTCAAAGCTTCATTTTTGCATTTAAAGCCTATTTCTGAAGCAATTTTGGGGTGTTTTTGGAGCCATTTTGGAGTACTTTCGCACATAGTTCTCTTCACACAGGTCCAAGAACATCAAGAAGAGTGTTCCTTGTACTTCTCAGACAATAAATATCAACCTTTGGGGCTGTATTTTCAGCCACACTCGTAAAACTACAGGTTTCTCGAGGGGCTTTCAGTTTTGGTGGGAGCAGTCGCTGCAAATTTATGCAGGTTTTTAAAGCCTAAAACATCAGAGTTGACAGACACTTGCAGGTGTTATTGACTAGTTTTTTGGGCTGTGTATTCAGCCTTTCAGTGTCATTTTACTGCATATATTGAGCACATACACACCATGTACGCTTCTGTGGATACCGCTTATGTACGTCCATGTGGGCATTGATATAGCGGTTACGTTCTTTGCATAAAGCCTTTTACGTTTGATAAAGAGGGTCGTGGTGAGGTTTTCTTAACTGGGAGACACCCAGATGTCGGGGTCTCTTCGGTGATGCAGGTGGAAGACTTACCTAGCCTCGCCATAGGAGATGTATGATAGTTGTTCATAGGTGCTCGATAAGCCTAGTTGGCTTCTATTGGGTAACTGATTATATGCAGTGGAGTCAGTGATTCACTATGCAGGTAGACATGTTAGTACTTGTAGTTTTATGATACTTTGACACTGGTCATATGCTAATTTTGCAGAGGATACTCTGGCAAAATTTTTCCAGATTTCTGGTTTAGTCAACTATATAGTGGTCGATTTACTCCTTGATACACTTATTTGTTGGTGTTTGGACTCTTCTAGCTCCATTATCATTCTATTCAGTTCTCTACGATCATGGCATCAGAGGTCTCAGGCATATCCGGTGGATCAGGGTCTAGTGCTAGCGTTCCGAGGAGGAGCTATAACTTGCAGGGCAAAGACCATTTTGAGATCCGAAAATTTGATGGCACAAACTTTGCTCTATGGAAGAATCAGATTAAAGATGTGCTGATTCAAAGAAGGCAATGGAAGCCAGTAAATGGGATTTCAAAGAAGCCTGCTGACATGGATGAAGATGATTGGGATGAGTTAGATGAAATGGCCAGGTCTACCATTCGCTTGCACCTAGCAGATAATGTTTACTTTACAGTATTAGACTGTGAAAGTGCAGAGGAGCTTTGGAAGAAGTTATGCAATACATATGAAAAAGAGACGGCATCAAATAAAGTATATCTGATGAGAAAATTATACGACCTTCATATGAAGGACACAGATAGTGTTGCTGCTCATCTAAATGAGTTTGATGCCATATTCTCCCAGTTACAGGCTCAGAAAATGGATATGGACAATGAAATGAAAGCAGTATTGCTGTTATGCACCCTGCCATCATCATGGGATACATTTTGCACAGCTATTAGCAATAGTGCACCAGGTGGTAAACTCGTCTATGATGACATATGTGGAGCACTCTTGAGTGAGGAGATTCGTAGAAAATCTATGGTTGGCACTCAGAGTGGAGATGCATATAATGTTCGTGATTCTTACCAAGGAAAGAATCAACAACGTGGCAGGAGCAAGAACAAGGAAAAGAATGGTCAACGGAATAAGAGCAGAAGTAAATCAAGGAAGAGGGATATTGAATGCCATTATTGTCATAAGAAAGGACACATGAAGAAAGACTGTTATGCATTAAAGAATGCTAAAGGTAAAGGACAGAATGTTGATGGGCATGTTAAACAGTTACCTGCACCACCTACTTCGACTGTGAAGATTGAAGAAATTAATGCTATTTCTGATGATGCTGATGTGTTGACACTTGATAGTACTGTGCCATCTGAGGCACTTATGGCTGATTCTCTTTCCCACACCTGGCTGCTAGATTCTGGTGCTTCTTTCCATGTGACACCACATAGAGAATGGTTCTCTAATTATGCAGCAAAGTCTCTTGGTACCGTGAGACTTGGTGACTCTTACCAGTGTGATGTTGTGGGGATTGGAGATGTGGTTGTGCAGTTCATTGACGGTTCAAAATTTACTATGCATAATGTACGCCATGTACCTCAGTTATCACGCAGTTTGATGTCAGTTGGTCAACTTGATGACCTTGGTTACAAGGTGGTCTTCTATGCTCAGTCCTTTCGTATATCAAAGGGCAATATGGTTATTGCAAAAGGAAGGAAAGTTGGCTCACTTTACCCTTTATTTGTATCACAGAAAGAACACTTGTTAGCTGTTACTGAACAGCCTATGGCTTGTATTTGGCATGGTCGTTTGGGCCATATATCTCGTAGTGGAATGGAAAATCTTTCTCGTTCTGGCTACTTACCTGTGTTATCTTTCTCTGATTTTTCATTTTGTGAGCATTGTCAATATGGAAAGCAAACCAGAAATGTGCATAAAACGCACATTGACTCTTCAATTCAGCCTTTAGATCTTGTTCATACAGATGTGTGTGGTCCTATGCCCACTAGGTCCTTAGGTGGTTCTCTTTACTTTGTTACTTTCATAGATGATGCTACT
Source organism: Ceratopteris richardii (assembly GCA_020310875.1). Lineage (NCBI taxonomy): Eukaryota > Viridiplantae > Streptophyta > Polypodiopsida > Polypodiales > Pteridaceae > Ceratopteris > Ceratopteris richardii. The sequence continues at coordinate 99,111,751 of CM035406.1, forward strand.
AGAAAAGTCTGGGTATATCCTATCAAATCGAAGGATGATGTATTCCCTACTTTCAGAAAATGGCTTGCTTCAGTTGAGACTGAAAAAGGAACTAAGCTTAAGGCTTTACGTTCAGATAATGGGGGTGAGTATACCTCACATGAATTCAGCCTTTTCTGTCAGTGTAGAGGGATTCGTAGAGAGTTTACAGCTCCTTATACCCCAGTACAGAATGGTGTAGCTGAGAGGATGAATAGAACTATTCAAGATAGAGTAGTCTCTATGTTGCATCATGCAAACCTCTCACAAGGTTTTTGGGCAGAAGCAGTATTGACTGCAGTTCATGTGATTAACCTTTCACCTAGTACTGCCAAAGGTCTGAAAGTGGCACAAGAGTTATGGACAGGGAAACCACCATATTATGATCATCTTCGAGTTTTTGGGTGTGAAGCATATGTTCATATACCCAAGAATCTTAGACAGAAGTTGGACCATAAGTCAAAGAAATGCATTTTTCTTGGATATGGTCGAGAAGGACAATTTGGATATCGCTTATGGGATCCTGAAACACGGTCAGTGATCAGAAGTAGTGATGTCATTTTTAATGAGTCTAAGATGCATAAACAGCCGATTAAGGAGGTTGAAGTGAGAAGAGTGGTGTTTGAGGATACTAGTCCTCCGGTTAGCATGCATAAAAATGCTGCACATAGGGATGTTCAAGAGAATGTCCATTCAGATCAGTCTGCACATGTTCCTGTTCAGCAACCATTGAGACGTTCTGCACGTGTCTCATATCCACCTGATAGATATGTTCCAGGTTTAGATTTTGTTATGCTAACAGATGCCGGTGAGCCCTCTTGCTACAAAGAGGCTATGCAGACAGAGGATCATGTCAAGTGGGAGCGTGCCATGAAGAGTGAGTTGGATTCTATTCACAAGAATGGTACTTGGGACTTAGTACCTTTGCCAAAGGGAAGGAAAGCTTTACCATGTAAATGGGTATATAAGCTGAAATTCACATCAGATAGTGCTTCTCCAAAATATAAAGCACGACTTGTTGCAAAGGGTTTTAAGCAACAACATGGTGTTGATTTTGAGGAAATCTTCTCCCCAGTGGTCAAGATGACTACTTTGCGCATGTTGCTTGGATTCGTTGCAATGGAGGACTTAGAGCTAGTCCAAATGGATGTGAAAACAGCTTTCTTGCATGGAGATCTTACAGATGAGATCTATATGGAACAACCAGAGGGTTATGTAGTTCCTGGCAAGGAAAGTCTAGTTTGTAAGCTCAAGAAGAGCTTGTATGGACTTAAACAGTCTCCTAGACAATGGTACCAAAAGTTTGATGCTTTTATGAAGTCCCAAGGCTATTCTCGGAGCAATGAGGATCATTGTCTCTACACAAAGAGATGTTCTGATGGCAGCTTGATATGCTTGATACTTTACGTCGATGATATGTTGATTGCTGGGAAGTCCTCTTATGATTTGTCAATTCTCAAAAAGAAGTTGAGTCAGACATTTGATATGAAGGATTTGGGGGATGCCAAACATATTCTTGGCATGCGCATTACTCGTGATAGGAGTAAAAGATGCATATACTTGTCTCAAAGTGAGTACATATCCAAAGTACTTCATCGATTCAATATGCAGGGTGGAAAGGCATTGAGTACACCTTTACCCACATATGTGAAATTGAGCAAGGATGACTGCCCCAAATCAGATGAGGAAAAGGAATTCATGACCAAAATTCCCTATCAGTCTGCTGTTGGTAGTGTCATGTATGCTATGGTAGCTACAATACCAGACATTGCATTTGCAGTGGGAGTTGTGAGCAGATATATGTCTAATCCTGGCAAGAAACATTGGGAAGCGGTCAAAATGATTTTGAGATATCTGAGTGGCACTAAGGACAAGTGTCTATGCTTAGGTAGAGGGAAAGCATCCATTATTGGTTACACAGATTCTGACTATGCTGGTTGTGTAGACAATTGTAAGTCTACATCAGGGTACATTTTTCATTTTGCTGGAGGTGCTATCTCTTGGAGATCTCGTCTTCAAGAATGTACAGCTGTTTCCACCACAGAAGCAGAGTATGTTGCAGCAAGTGAGGCATGTAAGGAAGCATTGTGGCTTTCTCGTCTTGCTTGTGATATGGGTTTGCCTCAGCATGTACCTCACTTGCTCAGTGATAGTCAGAGTGCCATTGCTTTGGCTAAGAATCCGGTCTATCATGCAAAGACCAAGCACATTGAGGTGAGGTATCACTTCATTAGAGATTGCTTAGCCACTGAGAGCATTATTCTTGAGAAGGTTCACACTCGAGATAATGCTGCAGATGCTTTGACTAAAGCTCTACCACAGGATAGCTTTCGACACTGTTGTCACTTGATGGGGGTTACTTGATTCTTGATCTTACACAGTCACTTGTATACTGTGTAACATGCCCATCAGGTGGGAGGTATAGTTTGTATACTTACACTCAGGTATTCTTTATCATTCTTTCTTTTTTCTCCCATAGTTACTCTGGCCATATTGGCCTTTAGTGGGAGATTGTTACCGTTAGTGTCCATGTGAAAGGCCAAATGGCCACCGGACACTTCTTTGTATATGTTCTTTAATAAAACATATAGTGGCCTGGTCAGTCACAGACTGCAAGTTCGACCGTATTTGTAAAACCTAAGAAGTCTGTGTTCGTGCTCCCTGTGTACTGCGTTTTCTGCGTATTCTACAACATCTATGCGTAGTACTGTGAGTGGCGACCAGAGCTCGGTTTTCTACTTTGAGCATATCGTCGTGGAGCTCTCGAGAAGGAGAGTCCAGTGTGGTGCACGCTATCGAATTACTTCATTTTAGCATGGAGAGACCCACATGTACCTCAGGTACTGCTTATTTACAGACACCTGAAGGCCCCTATAAGACCCGATTGGAGTATATCAGGACCAACCAATTAGGTGTCTGCATCTATGAGGACGGCCTAAGGCGATAAGTGGTCCAACTCAAAAATCCAGATCAACCTTTTGGAATTGAATACCCAGTGGTCAAGTTCGAAGAGGGTTCATACATTGATAAGGAGGGAACCATGTACATGGTTACCAACATTCCAGACAGGACATATGAATTTGGAAATGTTATTCCCATGAATGAGGTAGGAGACCTAGAGCAAGGAGACCTAGGAGGAGAACCCAAGACTCCTAGAGGTAAGTCAGTCTTGACTGGGGTGATCACTCCAGATTGGTCTATTCTAGCAGATCCAACCCCAGAAGGCTTGGACATGATGTTCAAGGCCTACTAGGCTCGACTTCAAGAAGGGCCAACAACTGCAAACTTAGACAAGAGTTACCCTAGAGCAAATTTAGAGATTGAACGGACAAAAATGTGCACGAAAATGGTGGAGCTAGCTCAGGCTATGCTTGAAACCAGTCAACAGTTCAATCAGACAAACTTTGTCAAATCGAATTTTCATTTCCAGGGCTTACTAGAAAGATTAGAGCAATTGGTAAACAAGCCACAAGTTTCTTTGCATCTATAGGCTCCACCAGTTGTTGAAAGAGAAAGCTCACTGCCAAGGAAAGCTTATGTTCTTGATTCCGTGGATGAGGGAGCACCTCTTTCAATTCAACAGTACTCTCAAGAGTTCTTGCGAGAAATACAGGAAGAGAAATGGGCCAAGGAGAAGGGTAATCCCCCTCCTATTCCTGAGATTGATGACCTTCATGATCAATTTCCCCAAGACATTCCATCAATCTATGGAGATCAAGCAGAGCAACAAGAAGATGAAAAATTAGATTTTGAATCTAATTCTTTACAAGAGTTACCACAATTCACAGACCCATGGGACTCTGAATCTCTCCAGATCAGAGCTCCCACAATACTGGTAAGAAACAAAGACTCTATGGTTCCAAGGAACACTGATGTCGTGAAGTACACCAAGGTTTAGTGTCATCTTACAGTGGAAAAGCTGCTAAAAGTAAAACCCGAGCTATGGAATCATGTGAAGGATCAGGTCCCAGAACTTGATTCCAATATGCCAAAAGTAGGCTCTAAGCAGAAAGTACCAGAGATACCTCTTGACAAAATAGGAGACATGAGCAAAGGTGAAGAAGGTAATACTTATCTTTTGATCACCTACCAAGGTTACACAACCAAAGCAATCATAGATTCAGGTGCTGGTGTTGCTATTGCAACCCCCTCCTTGTGGAAGCAATGGGGCAAAGCAACATTACGACCAACTAGAATGAAGCTTCAAATGGCCGACAGCCATGTTGAAAGACCTCTAGGATTGCTAGAAGGGATAACTCTAACCACTTGTGGTGTAGAGTTTGAACACCCATTTGCTATATGTGACTTTGAGAAAATTAATGTCTATGAGATGATCCTAGGAAAACACTTCCTATGACAATTACAAACAATATAGGATTGGGGAACCAAATCCTTGTACTTGCAACACTTAGGGGTCACCACAAAGGTCAATCTAAAGGATTATACCTTCAGAGATGTACCACCCCTACAGTGGAATCCTATCCACAAATCAAAAGAAGATTCTATCTCTGTGCATTCTGGAAGTTCACCTGATCCATCTTGAATGCATGAAGACACTCATTTGTGGATGTGCAAGGTCACAGAGGAAGAGGAAAGATGCGTAAAAGCGTGAGAAGAAGAAACTTCTCAAGAAGATAGACGAGTTAAAGACCCAACCTATACACCGATGATCTTTCCAGATGAGGAATTTGAGCCTCATGGCTGGGCATAAATCTTAGCTACCATGGACATTGCAATCAATGAAGAACAATGGACAGCTCATTGTGATGAGAAGGGTTATGATATTTGAGTGTTCATGTGTCAACCCTTGTTGGAAGAATGTGACCCTAGTGATGTCATAGAAGAAGAAGAAAATGACGATGATCTAGAGTCCATTGTAATGGATAGTTGCTTTAATTTGGAAAAGCACTATCTAGAAGATGTAGGAGTATTTAACCAATGTTGAAGATACAACATATATTTCTTGGATCCACTCTATTTTCATCATAATTTGTACCTTTTTCTACCTTTCATTCTGTTAATAAAGCACTCTTGTATAGGTGTGTGTGAGTGCCACTCTAGAGAATAAGTGGGATTCATTCTCCTTTCAGTTTAGAAATCCCACATAGCATGCTTTTTTGCCATTTTGTATATATAGAGGTCTCCACCTCTTCTTTTGGGGAGAGCTTTTTTAGAAGTAATGAGATAATGCTAGTTTGTAGTTAGACTCTTGCTCTTTTGTCGTCTTGATGTGCATGTGTGCTTGTTCTCTTCTTGTCTAACGCTTGTGACACGTTGATGTATGATTATGTCACTATTATGCTTGTGATTATGATTATGTGCATCATTCGCGATGCTTATGTTGTATCTTCTTGTTAATAACGCTGTTAATCATACATTGACGAAGCGCCATTACCTCTGTTGAGTGCTTCTACTCAAACATTTGGGTCTCATGAGATGCTTCCTGGTTTGACAAGTATGAGTTGTGATGCTACAACGTCAACAACTTTTGGCGCCGTTGTCGGGGAGCGTTCTCTTGTCACTTACGTGATGGTTTTTGGCGTGAGAGAGACGTGTACACAAGTTTTTCATGACGGTTTGTTGAGTTCTTCATTTCATTACGCTCTTGTGAGCATTTGCGGCTTGCAAGATTTACAATAACTTGTTGAGATGAGCCATTTTTGGTGTGATGAAGATCCCCTTTTTGGGTGATTAATCCACCATGTGTGGTGATTCTTCAAATCACGAGTAGGATAGGAGTAGTTTTTAAAAATCTTTTAATCATAATGTTGATTTTTTCTTTTAACTTTGTTGAGATTTCTCTAATCATTTTTGAATAAGTTTCTTTTTGGGGTTCTTCTAAAAAAATCAATGGAATCTTGGCTCATTGTACTCATCTCATCGACAAAATTGGAAACGGTATTCTTTACAACTACTTGGAAAGTCAAGGTATGTGAAATCTCTTCCTCACACATGGCACATTTGCCGGAACACTAGAGAGGACTGAAGTTGTTCCCTTCCATAAAGCCTTGCACTCTCGCTGTTTCCTTTTACTTTTCATTCAGGGCATATAGAGACCTGTTGTTCTTTTATCAAAAGGAAGGTTCTGAGTGGCCATTTTAGGTCGAAGGCTTACTGATAATAAACAAAGTAGTCCTAAAGTCAAGGATCGATGTTAGAAGCTGAGAAGGGGAGCTTTCACTTGCAATAAGTATCCTGTAATCAAAGCTTGCCTTGATATTGGAAGGCTGAATGAAAAAAAGAGGCTAAGCTGGCCGAAGAGTGTGTTTTTATATATGTCCAAAAAGAGAAACGTGTTTAAGAGATGGAGGGAATTTCTGAGAAAATGACTACACATATTGGGAATCTATATTGTGAATATCGGAAGCCTCTCGTTTGAGATATAATTAAGAAAGTTCAAGAGTTTTCTAAAGATGTGCTTGTTGATTCTTAGTCTGATAGTTCCCATCTGTGCAACGGGGCTGAAAACTTCATCATAATCTTGCCTTGTGTTTGTTTAAATCCTTTGGCAACTAATCTAGCTTTATATCTAGCTAGTGAGCCATTAGCATTCCTCTTTACTTTAAACACCCATTTGTTTGGAACAATCTTCATACCTTCTTTCTTTAGCACTAGCTCCCATGTGTGATTATCTTTGAGAGCTTTGATCTCCTCTTTCATAGCTTGCTTCCATTCCTTTTGTGTGCAAGCTTCTTCATATGTCTTAGGCTCTTTGTCTTTTATAACCTGCATCATGTATGCAAAATGTGTCGCCATAAAACTATCATAACTCAACCTTTGAGTTGGATACCTTGTCCTTGAAGATCTTCTTTCATTGCCTTTGGAGAGTTGCTTCTTTAACCTATTTAGCTTTACCATCGAAGTGATTACTTCTTCATATTCTTCTTCACTTGCATCTACCTCACTGTTTGGAGTAGCACTTGCCTCTTTGGCTCTACTACGAGCTGAATTTGGAGACAAAGAATGACTCCCCCTCCATGTTGAACATTCTTCATTTGATGTAGATGCCTCTGGACCTGAAGCCTTTGTGCTTGATTGTTGAACTTCTCTTTGATTTGTTCCTACATAATCATCACAATCTTCTTCAAGAACCTTTTCCTTTCCTTTATCTTCATACCATGGTCTTAGTTCATCAAAGACCACATCTCGTGAGACTCTTAATTCCTTTGTTCTAGGGTTGTAACACTTGTATCCTTTTTGCTCCATCGAGTAGCAGATGAAAATGCATTTTTCTGACCTTGGTTCCATCTTTGTTCTAACTTCTTGTGGAATGTGAACAAAGAAAACACATCCAAACACTTTGAGATGTGTAAGATCAGGTTTCTTACCGGAATATACCTCTTCACGAGTCAAGTGATGTATTCCCGATGTTGTGCACCTGTTCATCAAGTAAATGGCGGTTGTGGTAGCTTCAACCCAATAGTACAATGGTACCTTCATCTCGTTGAGCATGCATCTTGCAATTTCAGCAATTTGCCTATTTTTCCTCTCAGCTACTCCATTTTGTTGTGGTGTATACCTACAAGTGAATTGCCTTTTGATCTCATTCTCTTGTAGAAAATCTGAAAATTCTTTGGAGAAGTATTCTCCTCCACCATCGGACCTTAAGGTTTTGATAGACCTTCCTGTTTCCTTTTCAACTTCAAGTTTGAATCTTTTGAATATAGAAAACACCTCTGATTTTTGCTTCATACAAAACAGCCATACCTTTCTTGAGTGATCATCAATGAAGGTGACAAAATATCTATTACCAGCCATTGATGCCTCTTGGGTTGGTCCCCATACATCCATATTTATCAAGTCCAAGACATTTGGAGCCACATAATTGTTAAAAGTCAAGCTTCAAGCTACAAATTCGTGGGGAATCTTTTATGGAAATGTGGAGCAATTAAAGGATGCCAAAAGCCACGAGATTCCATCAAGAAAAGTCACTCAACCACTCCCCAATTCATCTCAACTAAATCCTCCAAGTTAGGAGGCTGATTTGGAAAGGTAGTTCCTAAATTTTAGGGGCACACTTCTCACTATAAAAGGAGCATGTATCCCGACTTCTTTTGGGCCATCTTCTTGGAGTTTTAGCTCATGTAAAGTGAGCACTAAGTGCTGGAGTTGTGATAAGCAAGCCCCTTGCTTAAGCTAGCCCCTTGCTTAAGCTAGCCCCTTGCTTGCTTGTTTGTTTTCTTTTAGTAGGCATATCTATGTGTGTGCGCAGGCAGTGTTGCAACTCTCTACCCCTGAGTTGTTAGCATTGGTTCTCCCTCATATTGTATCCATTTGATGTAGTTCTTGTCTCATTGGATAGCTATTAGAGTCTATTTTATGCTCACAAAGTCTGTGGAGCATTCTCTGAGTAATGTGGGAGCAACATCCATTTTAGTGAAGTTGTGTGATTGATATCTCTCTCTGTGTGTAGGCTCTGTTGAAAATATTTTGCTCTCTATTGTAAGAGCTGGTTCTCCTTCACTATTTATCCATTTGCTATGCTTTTGGTGTCATTGGGTAGCTATTAGAGTGCTCTAACACTGACCCAATTTTGAGATTCATTCTCTGTATAATCTCTGAGAAAAGCTTGCTGGAGTGAAGTGAGGTCTCTGCTTGACTAGCAGTTGTGAGCATTCAACTAGCTCATGTTGTAGACATTGTTTCTCTTTGTGTGAGCATCCCTTTGAAGTAAAATTTGTCTTGTTGGAAAGCTCTTGGTGTCTACGATAGGTCTACAAAAGCTCACTGGAGTTCTCTGCATAAGCTATGAGTAAGAGCACTTTTGGTGTGCAGAGGTCAAAGAAGGATACCTGTGGAGGTCATTCACGCTTCGTCGTTGCTTAGGGGTTGAGATACTTCCCCCATCAGTGGTATCAGAGCATTTGGGAATCTTGGAGGCATCACATACAAGCAAGAAGACCTCTTGGAGTTGGTGGTTGAAGATTTGCATCAACAAAAGCTTCTTGGAGGTAGCTCACATCAAGGGGGAGCTATTCTACTCAAAGTTTCAAGAGCACAAGGTGTCCATCTAAGGAAAGCTTTGGATTGAGGTAACCTCAGAGCCTCATTTTCATTTTACACACATTGGAGCATTAGCCAAGGGCTAGGTCAAGTATCAAAGACTAGATATGGGAGACTTCAACACTCAAATGGAAAAGCTAGACAAAGGGAACTATCAACCATGGAGATTTAGAGTCTCCAACTATCTTATGGGCAAGGGCCTTTGGGGGTTGATTAGTGGAAGTGAACCAAGACCTAGGTTGGATGAGAATCCAACCAATGACCAGAGAAGGGCCTTTAGGGAATGGAATGAAAGAGACAAGAGGGTTATCTTTATCCTTTCCCAACACATTAGCAATAGCATGATCGGCCATATCCAAGACTTGGATTCAAGCATGAAGGTATGGGAGACACTTGAAAGGCTTTATTCAACAAGCACCAAAGCAAGGAAGATCCAACTCAAGAATGAGCTCAACAACCTTAGGAAGAGCTCAGGGAGTAGCATAAATGACTACATACTTAAGGTCAAGGAGTTATCAGATGCATTGGGATCCATTGGAAGCCACGTAGACGATGACGATCTTGTGGCTTATACTCTCAATGGTTTGAGAGATGATGAGAAGTGGAAACCCTTTACCACTTCAGTATATGTAAGGGATAATCTTCCCGATTTTGAGCAATTGGTTGCTCTCATGGTCACCGAAGAAATGAAAGTAGGTGGAAGTTCAACTAAAAGCAAGGATGCACAAGTTTTCTATGCAGGTAATCAAAGGGGCAAAGGAAGACGAGGACAAGGAAGGGGCAAAGGAAGGTTTGGAGGAAGGCAAGGCCACTCAAGCAATCAAGGACATGACCAAGGCACCTCATCACAAAGAGAGAGAGGAAGAACAAGAAGAAGAGGAGGACGACATCAACAAAACAGGAATCAAGATGGCGAAGGATGTTACATATGTGGCAAGTTTGGCCACTATGCTAGAGATTGCTACCAAGGAGGAAACCAAAGGAGCTATAATCAAGGTTCTTCATACAAAGGCCAAGGTAATTATGCTTCTACAAGTTCAGAAAATGACAATCTCTTGATGATGCACATGAATGGGAATTCAAGAAAAGTAGATAACACTTGGTATATTGATAGTGGATGTAGCAACCATATGAGTTGCAATTCTTCTTGGTTTACTAATCTACATGTTCCCAAAGGTAAGGGACATGTAGAAACAGGTGATGATACAGCCCATGAGATCTCCCATGTTGGAGATGTAGCTTTGGATGACAAGGAGGAAGGAAGATGTCTCAAGGATGTCTTGCATGTACCTACCATCACAAAGAACTTGGTGTCCGTTGGGCAAATGGTTGAAAGAGGCTATCAAGTAAGGTTCAACAAAGGTGGATGCTTTGTGGAGAACCCTAAGCAAGGTTACAAGGTCATAGCAAGAGGAAAGAAGCAAGGGAGACTCTTCACTTTGGAGGTAAATTCTCATTCCACTCAACATGTCTACTTCACATATGGAAACAAGAGGATTTCGGAGTTGGACTTGTGGCACAAGAGGATAGGTCACATCAACATACAAAGAATGAAGGAAATGCAATTCAAGAGGCTGGTTGAAGGTCTTCCCAACTTCCAAGGACAAGGTATGAAGCATTTATGTGAATCTTGTCAACTAGGGAAGCAAGCGAGACTTCCATTCAAGAAGAGTGGCTACATAAGCCAACATCCATTGGAATTGATACATACAGATGTGTGGGGGCCAACCAAAGAGCAATCCATTGGAGGTAACAAGTACTTTGTCACTTTTATAGATGATTGCACAAGGATGGTTTGGGTTTATTTCATCAAAAACAAATCAGATGTGTTTACATGTTTCAAAGCATTCAAGGCAATGGTAGAAAAGGAAACAGGTACATATATCAAGAAGCTAAGGTCCGATGGAGGGGGAGAATATTTCTCCAATGAGTTTTCTGATTTTTTAATGGATCAAGGCATCAAGAGACAAGTAACATGCAGGTACACACCCCAACAAAATGGAGTAGCAGAGAGAAAGAATAGATACATTGCCGAGATCGCTAGAGCAATGCTTAATGAGATGAATGTACCTAACATGTTTTGGAGTGATGCAGCAAATACCGCCGTGTATCTTATGAATAGGGCTCCTACCTCAAGGATCCATGGCTTGACACCATATCAAGCCTATTATGGTAAGAAACTTGATCTTTCCCACTTGAAGATATTTGGATGTACTTGTTATGTACATGTGCCAAGTGAATTGAGGCACAAGCTACAACCAAAGGCAGAAAAGTGTGTGTTTCTAGGATATTTAAATGATCATTGTTGCTCTAGCACAATGGTGAGAACCACGTTAAGAAGCTCCACCTCCTTAATGTCAATCCGCGGAAGAGATAGGAGTGATATGAAGATCGTGAATGTGAGATGAAGTGAGAGTGAAGGTGAGAAGCATAGAAATGCACACACACATACACACACACTACGAAGAGACAAGCAAGACACAATGGAAGGTGAGAAATCAAATCTATTACTCAAGAACACTATTACAAGCTCAAAAGAACTCTAACCTCAAACAAGCTAACCTCAAAAATGAGCTCTCTAGCTCTTTTTATAGTTTCTAGACTAGTTTTGACCAGTTTCACATCTAGTGACCGGCATAGTTAAAAATTAGGTCCTAGATGCTATTTGGAAGGGTAAACGGTGTCTAAAAATAACGAAAATTGATACGCTTGTTCTACCTAAGCTCCTCAAGCTCGAGGACTCCTCGGCTTGCACAAAATGGAGCTAGAAATTAAGAAAAGGGTTTTTCTATGTTACATATGTTACAATAGTGATAAAAATCACTATTGGAGGTTTTTGAAAAGTATTTTTAGAACATGATTCTTTGAAAAAAGATTCCACTGGCTCACTGCTCCGTCGTTACATGCTTCCGCGTCGTCTGTGCCTCTGGCTGCTTCCAACACCCCCCTCCCTCTCGCTTCTGTCGTCCCTGACAGAACCTTGTTGTGAGGTCTGCCGGATATAGTTCTGTAGGAGGTCTTGAGCAAGGGTGTGCTCGGAGATACGAATGCCTCGGCCCAAATCGGCCTCAAGTTTCTCCCAGTCTATTGGTTGCAGTTGTTCCGGTGGCGGGAGCTGATAGTGTGTGGAGTAGACCATTCGTTCACAGGCAAATAAGTGTAATAAATGTGTAGGCCTGCTTATGAATACCTCTGAATGGTATTCCCAGAAGCCGGTTGTGAACATCTCTTCGAAAGTCTGCTTGTAGCATGCCGATAGGTACTTTATTCTGCAGTTCCAGGCATAACACACCCGTAGCGATGGCGTTGTACTCATATCATATACCAGATCGAAATTGCCATGCTCAAAGCCCGGGGTGTTGACATGGGGTGCCTTGACGCGTCGGAAGACTTTAAAAATCATTTGCATCATGTCAAAGATTTTGACAGTCATATGCGCCGCTATATCGTCCATATGCTTTAATCTAGGGAGCCAGTGGTGAATTGTAGCCATCATGTAGCCTACAGTTGGTAACTCAATGGGTGGCTTAAAATAGGGGTAATTCAACCAGTATTGGCACTGCTTATTGTTTTGTACCTTAATAGCAAAGGCAGTCCAGGAGCCGCGTCGTGGTACTGGTCCCCAACACGGGTTATACTTCAAATGCAAAGGTGCCTTTACCCATGTACTCATCATGTCTGGATACTTCTGTAGTAAACCTTTGCGCCACTCTGGTTGATAGATCACTCCTTGCTGCGCATCAAGTGGTAGATCGGCCTCCTCAAATTGAGTTGCATGCGATGGTTTCTTACCTGTCTCTTTCTCAATGGCTAACTGGTATTCAGCCATTAACATAAAATATGGTTTATACTGTAGCTCATGCCCAGATATGTATCGTCGCGGGGCCAAATGAGCAAAGAATGGAGACTGTAATATTCTTTCTTCTATCATCGCCATGGCATGTAATTGTGCCTCTACTCTAGCTGAGTGCGTTGTCCCAAGTTCCTCAATAGTCTTCATCCACGCGGGGGTCGGAAGTTCGTACGTCATCTGACCTTCGGCCGTGACGCGTCCGCTTGGGATGGGTTGTGGCTCGTATGCTTCTTCAAACGTTTCCTCCACCAGAATGGTGACCGTTTCTTCCTCAGCTGGAAGCTCAGGTGGGGAATCTGACCTTGGTGGTGCTTCATATACTGCAATCCTTGATTCAAGGTTCGATACTTGGGCCCGTAATGAGTTGAGTTCCTCTAGGAGGTCAGGAGAGGGGTCCACAGGTGCTGGTATGTCTTGGTGTGCCGGTTCTCGTAACTGGAGTAATTTGTGATCTTCTTTGAGTTTTTGTAACTCCTCGTTCATGCGGTCGTATTCATCTAGTAATCTTACATGATCGTCTAGCAGCATCCTCATCGAGTCTGAAGGAATGGCTTTGAACCTGCTAGGACTGAGTGGTTGGTCTGGGTGGTCGAGCGCTGCTTCTAAGTTTTCTCGGTTCTGATCCTGTAAGCGCTGATTTTCTTCCTTGGCGGCTGCTAGGTGTCTTCGTAGTAAGCCCATGTTTCGTGTTAGCGTTGCATTGCGGACTGTCTGGGCTCTTAATAAGTTATCCAGGTCAGCAGTGGCTTCCTTGGTCTTTTCTTCGCTTTCTAGTTCCAATTTGTGATACGCCTCGCGTAATTTCTGGTAGCGGGTGTTCAGAGAGGCATTCTCAATAGACAATAAATTAAGCTGCGACTGTAAGTCATTGGTTGTCCTCTGCAGCTGCTGATAATTATTGGCACCAAGAGATGTGAACTCATCTCTTACTTGCGTCATACACATGAACATCTGTCGGAATGCATTATCTACAGTGGGTGATAGTATTAATGGGGTGCTAAATGAAGATGCAGTTGGTGTAGATGCAACGGGAATGGGGAATGGGGGTGGGAAGGTGGATGATGTAGTGATTGTTGAAAATTGTGATGTGCCTAAAAATGTTTGTGTCGTGAGTGAAGTGAGTGATGGTGCAGTGGGTGGTGAGATGTCCATGTCAGTGGACGTATCTAGTGCAGTGACCGTGAATATGGGTGTGATCGTGGGTGCTCGTGCTGGTGTAAATACGGGATTTACAAAGGTTGAGGGGTAATTTACAGGGGGGCTGGCTGGAGCAGCTTGGTGGAAAGGGGAAAGAGGGGTTATAGTGGGTCGGGGAGGTGAGACGGGGGAGAAGGTTAATGGCAGTGGGAATGGGAAAAGGGGTCTTGGAGTTGTGGGGAAAGATGGAAAAGATTGATGAAGGAATGGGTTGGATAGAAAGGTGGGTGTGGGAGGGGGTAGACTAGGGCTAATGGGTGCGGGAATTGCGGGGTTAGTGGTCGTAAGGACAATTTCTACAACGCCACCGGCGATAGAAGATGATAGTCGGGGGGACGGAGGGTGAATAGGGGAGGCTGGAGGGATGGGTGGTGAGAGAGGAGCGGTTGGGGTGGTCGGTACTTCAGTGACTACTGAGGTTTGTACAGCTGTAGCACGGGGTGGGGAATCTACAAAGATGGTTTCTACAGCCAACGAACTTTCGGGGACGAGGCGTGCCTCCCTGTCTTGTTCTGAAGATTGTGCTCCGGTTGGTACACGAATGTATTCGCCGGGCTTTGAAAGTAGTCGTACTCTGCGGGGGTCAAACTGTGGTAGTGGCTTTCGTTGCAAGTACCTGAGGGCTTCGTTGGAGCCTACTGATTTGACTAACTCTCTGAATCCTTTGATGTATGCGTCTTCGAATCTGCCTGTGACAAGTTCTTGTTCTATTATTGTTTGACTCTCTTCCTCTGTCAGCTTTTTGCGTGACCACACTTTTTCCATAGTTCTATACAGCTTCTTGATAGCTAGTGTGTAAGCTGCTGCTTCGTAAGTTTCATCTTCATGGGTACTTGTATCACCATGTGTGTCTGTTTGTTGGCCTTGGCCATCTGTCTGTTCATGCTCTTGGGATTCCTGTGTTCCCTGGCTAGCTTCGTCGTCTCCTTCGTCGTCATCGGTTGCTGTTCTTTCATCATCAGAGCTGGACACGATCTGTCCTTGTGGCTGATCCCTGGGTGTGGTAGGGTAGCTAGGCCTTTCAAATTCTTGAGAAAACAATTGTCCTTCTGAAAACTGGAACTCATTGGAGAATGCATCGGGCATCTCAAAATCAAAAGTTTGGTCCAGTGGCTCTGCTTGTCCTGGTTCTAAATGGGGTATTGGAAAAGAGAAAGCTTCCGCACCAATAGTGGTGGGAAGTTAAGCTGCTGTGGTGATAGGTTCTGTGGTTGTGGCTGCTTGGGGTGCAACAGTACTGGTGGTGCCCTCCGGCGTAACTGGTCTTGATAACCGTATACGAATTGGTGGTACCGTGGGAGTGGCTGCTGTTGGTGACTGCTCTGGAGATGGTTGTGGCGAGGGTGATTCTGGGACTTGTAGGCACGGGATAGTACCTCTCATCCGCTTTCCGGCTCTGCCTTTGCTAGACTTTCTAGCCTTCCTAGTGGTGCCTTTAAATGCTTTCAGTTCCTCACTGGTCATGGCACGCTCAATTGGTAAGTCATACGCCAAGCACATATATATGATCCTGGTGAGGGCGCAGCACCCATTGATTACCTTCTTTCACTCCCATCTATGTTGTGCCAAATAGAGCTGATCAATTATCCAGCTAGCTGGATCAACCGTTTGAGGTCCAGTACATGCTAAGTACAATCCAAACCAGATTCTCTTGTGGGGCATGGTAAAACGATCTTGAGCTGGGAAAGCAAAGTGCTGCATGCATATCCGTAATGGCTTAGAGAGCTCAGGGGTTATGGCTGAAATGTCCTCCCACTTAGTTACGTCACCACGTTTCATCTGCTCTGGGACTAGCCGTTCTCTCTCCGTCGGAGTGTGTGTTCCATGTATTTTTAGAGCTGCGCGAATTAAATCTTTAGACAAATAAAACCTTCTGAATGGAGGATCATTTACCAAGGATGGTAACATGAATGTGCCAGGTAGATCCTTGTTTTCTGAAGCTGTTAAGGTGGTTACCAAGTAAAAACATCTGTAAAAATCGGGTTTAGGCAGAGGGTCGCTAAAATACTCTGTAAATCCCGCTCGTGCCCAAACGTGCGTTAGATCTTGTGTATTCTGTAGTCCTTCAAATTCTCTTGAAAAGAACTGGTACTTGGTCCATGTGCGAAGATCAAATGCCAAATTGGCCTCAAATATAAAATCAGCGTCTGCCAATGGTCCTGCTAGGCCTTGAAACCAATGAGAATTACGATGAATCTTCTCAGGGTATCCTCTAGGAGGATCATCGATTGGCATGGGTCCTGGAAAACCTTGAAACTCTGGTGGTTGCATCGTAGGATAAGATTCCGTGAGTAATTCTCCAATATTGGCCACTGGTGTGCTTGGGCCAGCTTCAGATGGTCCTGCTTCGGTTTGCATGATGACTGATGAGCTAATGGAAAAGATCTGCTACAAAAGATTAACACATTAGTATGGAAATTAATTATGATCCCATTAAGGTGAGACCGCAATCCTTTTCCATAACCGATGTGTAACCCGTGTAGCCAAGTGTCGTGAAGTGATTGATGCAATGATCTTTTTGCAGAGCTAATGCAGGTCTCTAGACACCTATATGGTTCAGATTATGCCTACAATTCTTGATGAGCTTTTATTATGCATGATGTGGGGTTTGGGTGTATGAATTTATACAAGGTTTGGTTGAAGGTGAATTATTACAAGGGTGGAGTTTAAACGGGGTGGGAGAATTGTTAGATAAGGGGGTACAAGAAGACGTCTGGATACGTTTCGGTATCCATTTCCTAAGAGTCTTGGAGTGGGTGGTATGTTTCTACTGAGGGACAAAAAGTGGTATCGGGTTTGGTGGTATTGAAGGATGAAAAGATTTCGGAGGGGTATATATTACATGGCTAGAGGGTTGGGCTATAATACATTGTTTGGTACCCAAATCTGCATGGGTGTGGGTCGATTGATGACATACTTCTTGGCGATCCAAATCTGCCGAGTATTTGTACTTGGGGAAGAAGATTGAGGAGACTTTGGATGCTGACTCTGCTTCTGTTGCAACTTTGTCCTGTTCTCGTCTGCAGTGTTGCCAATAGCCTGTGGTTGCTGTCCTTTTGGCACCATATTTGTTTCGTGCCACTTGTTCTGTGATGTTGATACTACTGCTTTCTTTGCCTTGTCTGGTGATGTCGTCGGTCTGGGTTCCTCTGTTGTGGTTGATTCGTTCGTGGTTGGGTTTGAGGGGTCCATTGGACGCTCTGCTTTGGAAAAGAAGGGAGATCCAACACTTGCCCGTGTTGTTTCAACGTATATACTAGAACTAAATCTCCTTCTTTTAGGCCTTTATCTTTCACATGTGCATCAAAATATGCTTTCTGTTGCTTCTTGGCTGCGTATATGCCTGCTGCTGCCTTTAGCCTGGTTTCTCCTAATCGTTCCAAGTCCATTATTCTCGCTGATAATTCATGGCCGGTCCACTGATGTTCTTGTGCAACCTTAAGGGTCGGTATCAAGAAGTCCAAAGGAAGCACTGCATTCTGACCAAAACCATATGAAAGGGAGTTGCATTGAGTACGGTCTTGTAGGCCACTCGATATGCCCAAACAGCGTGGTGTAACTGTTTGTCCCAATCTGAACGTTTGTTGTTCACGAGTTTTGTCTGTACGTTACAAAGGATCTTATTAGTGCTTTCAGCCTGACCATTGGCCTGAGGATGATATGGTGCGGATTTCTTATGAATCACCAAAAAATCCTGTAACAAATATTCAATGACTTGGTTTAGAAAGTGAGTTCCGCGATCGCTCACTAACTCTATAGGCAATCCATATCTTGTAAAGACATTTTCAAATAAGAATTTTGCAGTTGTGTGTGCATCATTCTTTTTTGTGGCTTTTGCCTCTACCCATTTCGTAAGATAATATGTGGCAACAATAATGTATTCCGCATGTGTACCTTTTGCACGGGGGTTAATGGGTCCTACAAAGTCTATACCCCACTTAGAAAATGCACGTCCGCCCATCATGGGTTTCAATGGCATTTCATCTCTGCGAGTAGGAAACTGAGTTCTTTGGCACACATCACATCTCTTTACATAGGTATGAGCATCCATGTGAAGAGTGGGCCACCATAATCCTGCAAAGAGGATGGCTTTGATTATCCTATCGGGTCCAAAATGACCTCCTGCAACACCTTGGTGTGCAGTCTCTAGTATGCTCAGATAATCGATCTCATGAACACATTGTCTTAGATATCCATCTCGTCCTCTTTTGTATAGGTTATCGCCAATAAGTGAATAGTCGTGAGCTTCCTGCTCTAGACTACGTTGTCGAGCTAAGGTCATGCCTTGAGGGAATGTCTTCGTCCTCAAGTATGTCACTAATTGTTCACTCAAGTCTGGTGTGAGAGACACATGATATAGTGTAGCATGCTCTACTGGTGGTCTTTCACAACAAACATGGCATTCTTTACACAACTTGTAGACATTTGCTTCCATCGTAGGCCAATATACTCCTAGCCTATGCAGAGTCTGTAATGTTCGATGTTTTGAATGATGTTGCTTTAGTGCACCTACATGTGCTAATTGCAACCAATTCGCATGTTCTGATTCATCTACACAACAAGCAAGAATCTTTTGATTATCCTGTTTATATATGCTTCTTGCCATTATTTGGTATCTCTGCGACTTGTTAATCTCTCCCTCTTTGATCTTTATCCTAGGATTCTTGGGTCCGTATGTCAGAATAGGTACTATAGGTTTAGCCCATTCTGGTGCTATCTCAAGGTTAAACAAGTATGCATCTGGTAGATCATCCGCTACTCCTTGAGGAGCTTCTCCTGAGGTTAATCTCGAAAGGTGGTCAGCTCTAAGATGTGTCTTTCCTTTCCTGACTACTACTTCAAAATCATATTCCATGAGTAATAGAAACCATCGTATTAGTCGTCGTGTGTTACATGGTTTGTTGACTAAGTACAATAGGGCTTGATGATCCGTAAAGAACTTGAATTTGTTGGCCAACAAGTAGTGCCTAAACTTCTTTACTGCGTAGATCATCCCTAATCCTTCTCGTTCCGTCGTGGTGTAATTTCTTTCTGCTGCGTTCAATTGTCTACTAGCGTAAGCTATGGGGAGATCTATGTTACCTTCATTCGTGGGTTGTGCTAACACACATCCTATGGCATAATTGGATGCATCCACATGTACATGGAATGGCTTACTCCAATCTAGGGTTGTCAATATAGGTGCTGAGCACAAGCGTCGTTTAAGTTCATTGAATGAATTTTCACATTCATTTGTCCATTCGAAATTGGTTAAAGAGAGTACAAAGGCTTGGCTATGATTGCATACATGTGTATGAATCTCCTATAATAACCGCAATGACACATAAATGCTTGTACCTCTTTCACATTAGTTGGTCTAGGTAATTCTGCAATTACCTTCACCTTTTCTTCATCCGTAGAGATTCCATTTTTTGACACAATGTGTTCTAAAATTTTGCCTTGTCTGACCATGAAAACACATTTTTCTGGGTTCAAACAAACCTGATATTCTCGACATTTGTCAAATATTTGTCTTAACTCTGGGATATGTGTCTGTCTTACATCTGAATGTGCACATAAGTCATCGACATAAACTTCCAAACTCTTGCGTAGGAATTCCTTGAAAACATGACACATGAGTCGCTGGAAAGTGGCGGGTGCATTTGTTAAGCCAAATGGCATCACACGAAATGCAAATATGCCCCATTCAGTGGCAAATGCCGTCTTGTGTTGATCTTCTGGAGCAATGGCTACTTGATTATAGCCTGAAAATCCATCAAGAAAGCTGTAAACTTCCTTGCCCGCAACTCTTTCCAATAGATGTTCCGTGATAGGAAGAGGATAACTGTCTCTAATTGTGGCGGCATTAACTTTTTTAAGGTTAATACACACACGCAATTTTCCATTCTTCTTGGGCACAACCACAATGGGGGATACCCATTCGGTATGCTCAATTTCGTAAATGAATCCCGCTTCTATCAATCGATCTATCTCCGCTTTAATCTTCGCAGCGTAGTTATCATTGTACGTGTAAGGTTTCTGTTTTGTAGGTTTTGCATCTGGAGTCATAGGGATTCTATGAGAACATATATGTGGATCTACTCCTTTCAAATCTTTGTAACTCCAAGCAAAAACATCTCTATATTCGCGCAATAGGGCAACTAGCTCTTCTTCTTCTTCAGTTGTCAAATCATGCCCTATGTATGTACATTTTTCTTCTTCTCCTTCTATGGCTACGATTATTTTCTTGGTTTTCTCTCAATTATCATATACTTGTCCGTCATTCGCCTTTCTATTAGGCATTCGTACCATGATTCTTCTATCTTCGATTTCATATTTCTTGAAATTCTCGGGTACTTCAAACAAAGATTCTTCTTTTTCCGGCATAGTTTCTTTCTTCTTTCTTTTCTTGCCTTCACTCTTGTTAGTCACCTCCGTGGCTAACCTCACCTCATTCGTAATTTCCTCGTGTCTCTGAGTGTGAGTCTCTACCTCGAAAAAATATTCTTCCTCTGATGCAAAAGGTGGGTCCATGATAATTGATTCTAAATCAAAATCGCTTGCATCCTCAAATGCATCAGTGTTAGGTTCACACTCTTCTAAAATTGCATCGCACATGATTGGCTCTATTGTGAAAACTGAGATATCATAGCCATCCTCGTCACAGTGGGGTGTCCATTGTTCTTCATTGATGGCTACATCCATGGTTGCTAGGATTTCTGCCCAACCATGGGGTTCAAACTCTTCGTCAGGGAATACTACAGGTGCGTAGGCTGGATCTTGAAGGGTTCGTGGATGTTGTTCTGCACCTAAGGTCCTGGCTTCTAACCTTTCTTCCTCTTGTTTGGCTACTTTACACATCCATAAATGAGTATCCTCATGCAACCAAGAAGGATCTGATTCTAATGAGTGCACGGATTCCGTCTCTACTGGTGTCTTATGGATGGTATTCCATTGTATTGGGGGTACATCTCGATGTGAATAGTCTTTAAGATTGACTTTGGTAGTCACCCCTAAATGTTGCAAGTACAAAGAATTAGTTCCCCAATCTTGTACAATTTGCAACTGACGCATGAATGGTCGTTCCAATATCATCTCATATGCATGATTTTTTGCAAAGTCACAAATGGCGAAAGTATGCTCAAATTCTACACCACAAGTGGTGAGAGATATGCCTTCTAGTAAGCCTAATGGTTTTTCTATGTGTCCATCAGCCATTTGTAGCTTCATCCTGGTGGGTCTTAATGCTGGCTTACCCCAACGTTTCCATAAAGCGGTTGTAGCTATGGCTACTCCGGCTCCTGAATCTAGGATGGCTTTCGTGGTGTAGTCCTGATGGGTTATCGGAAGATAAGTGTTACCTTCCTCTCCTTCGCTTACATCTCCAATCTTTTCTACGGGTATTTCTGGTACCTTATTTCGTGATCCTATTTGTGAGGGAGTAGTAGCAAGCTCGGGGAATTGATTTGCTACATGTTTCCACAATTCTGGTTTTACCTTTAACAACTCCTCTAGAGTGAGATTACATTGTACTTTAGTGTTCTTGATCACTTCCGTGTTTCTAGGGATTACTGATTCTTCATTCCTCACTATTATCATGGGTGCTCTCATATTAATAGACTTTACTTCCCAAGGTCCTGTGAACTGAGGTAATTCTTGTAAAGAATTGGATTCAAAAGCTGTGTGTTCACTCAGTTGTTCCTCCTCTACCTCATTGTAAATAGAGGGGATGTCTTGGGGAAATTGTTCCTGCAAGTCATCTATTTCTTGAATAGGAGGATGGGTTCCTTGTTCTTTTCTCCACTTCTCTTCTTGGATCTCTCTCAAAAATTCATGTGAGTATTTATGTATGGAAGACAAATTGTCTTGACTTTCTGTATTGGGTACTTGAGACAGGGATGGTGCATTCCTTTCCTGTGTCTCTGGGACAATAGGGTTCCTATGCTGATTTTTTTTCTCTTTGCTCTCTATCAAGTATTCTAGCCTCTCCATTAATCCTTGAAAGTGTAATTCCGGTTTTGCCATGTTATTCCAATTAAGATATCTAGAGGCTTCGAACAAAGCTTGTGCTAGTTCTACCATCTTCATGCAAAGTTTAGTTCTCTCAATTTCTAGATCAGCTCGAGGGTAGTTTTTGCTCATTTCAGCTACCTGAGGTCCCTCTTTTAATCTAGCCTGATATGCACGAAACATCATGTCTAGATTTTCTGGTATGGGTTCCGCTAAAACTGATCCTGATTTCTGAGCTGGATTCTCTTGATTCAAGTCCTGTGAAGTCAATTCTAGGATTTTGGCTCTAGATTCCTTCAAACTTCCTTCCAACTCAGTTATCTTTTTACTCCATTTTCTCTTAATTCTTTCTCTAGAATCTTTCCAAGATTTTGTCTTTTTCCTGCTAGATTCTGCAACTTCACTACTTCCGGCTACTTTCTCCTGATTAAGCTGTTGGTTCTGTAAGAGCGCCTGGGCTCTTGTTATAGCTTGGATAGGCACGTATGTAGGGTTGGATCCATCTGCATTGTTCACAATACCTATCACGTTGATCGGTGTCACATTTGTAGCATTAACAGGGTTCTTAGGACAATCTTTGATTATGTGCTCTTTGCCATAATCAGCACAAAAGCCTTGGATGTTATAGTACTGTGATTGTCCTGCTATCGGGGGATGTGGACAATCCTTTATGAAATGATCTCCTTGGCACCTAAAGCATGGTCCTCTAGGGCCTTGTGGTCTTTGTTGTCTCAATTGGGGTCACGGATTTGGGTTTGTGTACATCACATTAGCATAGTCGGGCTCCCAACTAGGTTCCACTGGTGGACTATCGTAATGATATGTCTCCACGTGTTCTGGTGACTCTGTGTAATATGCGGGTGGACTATCTACATGAGTAGAGTCAAAACTATTTGAGTGTGGGTCACTCTCTGTGATCAAAGGTGAAGAAGGCACTAAGGCCCTACTTAGGTTCTCTTCTGCAGCAGCGTATTTGACTGAGATGACATTCGCTGGTGGGGGTGGCTGCTGAGCTAAGACAGGTTGAGGTCTCTGTTGAGCCTGGTATGGGTAGTTCTGAGGAGGCCTATAGTAATAAGGCTGAGCATTGTATTGGCCTTGATACCTACCTGGCTGCGGGTATGCTTGCGGGTAGTTCTGTCTCACGGTTTGTTTGTTGTATGGGCAGTCCTGAGCCGTATGATTCGTGTATCTTCTCTCAATTGTACAGTATTAGCCACTAGGGTTGGCTTGAGGTTGTGTTGCATTGGGACACACATTTGCCATATGATCACCACCACAGGTGTAACAACGCTTGTTCATTAGCACCCTAAGTTTACTAGAAACTCCTAGTTTCTGGGCCACTTTTTCTGCTAGGTCTTCTATTGAGCTAGACAATTTTGTGGATGCTAGAGATGAACAATCTGAGTCCTTATAGACCTTTGAGAGTTCCAACTCGTCTCCTAAGTTGTCCTCAATGTCTATGCATATTCTTACACATTGCTCTAGCGTTCTGGGTTCTTTTAGGTACACGTAGGAGCGTAGTTTAGAGCTCAACAAGCCATCTAAAAACAATGACACTTGCTTGGCTTGTGAGGGTAGCTCTTGCATTGGACATCGTTCAACATATTGTCTAAACCTACGTCCTGCCAGTGTTACTGTTTCTTGAGGGGTCTGTTTAAAGCTATGAATCAACGAAGACGTGTCATGTCTAATCCCACTTTTAGAGAATTCAGTGATGAATGACTCTAAAAAGTGATGGATGTCTCTAAATTGCCTTTGTTGCAAAGGTTGGAACCAAGTTAAAGCGGTATTCTTTAACGTTAGTCCAAATGCGTTGTATTGCGTGAACATGTCTTCGACTTGTTCGGCTCTTAGTACTTGCTTGAATTCTGCGACGTGGTCATAGGGATCTCCTGTCCCATCAAAATAATTCTTCATTGATTTTACTAATTGAGTGGGTCTCAATATTCTTGCGTGTTCACGTGGTCTAGGTAGAGGAAAATCATCTCTACCACCTAGTACTCCATGATCTCTTTGTCTATCCGCTCTATTAAAGTTCGTGGTTGTTCTATCTCTCCCTATGGGGTGATTAAAGCTTACTTCCGGTCTCTCTTTATTTCCCTCTCTTTGATTTCCATGGGCTGAGGATGTTCCTGCCCCTTGTTGACTTGTATTCATGTTCGTCCTAGATGGAGGGAATACCAATTCACCTTTCCATGTGTATGTGTTTTTAGCGCGGTCAGGCACCACAAAGACTCTTTCTGAAGTCTCATCCAGGTATACAACCTTTCCAGGTGTATCCGGGTCCTTGAACTCGTATATCGTGATGATTCCTACCTCACTAAGTAGTTCTGTCTTGTATCTCCAAAAGGCTTCATCAGTTTCTTTATTTACAAACAACTCTATGCTTCTGTTGTCCTGAGGGATCCATTCCGGGATTAGTACTCGTGTCAGTACAGATTTCCCTCTAGGTGTTCTAGGCTCTTCTAATGGTTCTTTTCCTTGAGATTTTGTTTCCGTCTCTGGTTGAATCACGCCAAACTCGTTGGTATTGTTTGGCTGCGTACTTAAGATGTACATCGTTCCTTCTTTGTCTATGTATGCGTCTCTCTCGAATTTCACCACTGGATGTTCCAATCCAATGGGTTGATCGGGGT
Organism: Ceratopteris richardii; assembly: GCA_020310875.1. Lineage (NCBI taxonomy): Eukaryota > Viridiplantae > Streptophyta > Polypodiopsida > Polypodiales > Pteridaceae > Ceratopteris > Ceratopteris richardii. The sequence goes on from CM035406.1 coordinate 99,136,450, forward strand.
TGTGCATTTGCACCACTTGCCTTCGCAAACCATCCTCATAGATGCGAGCACCTAATCGGTTAGTTCGGAGAAACTCTAGTTGCGTTCTATAGGGTCCTTCTGGTTTTTCTAAATAGGCTACATTAGACCCTCCTTCTGGTATTTCTGTGCTAAATGCCATTTCTGAATCACTAGTATTTGAGCTCTCGTAGGGGTAACTAGTGTTCAATTGTTGAGCCCACGATCGTGCAGTAGTTCTTACACTTGCCTCTGATGATTGTTGAAGCTCAAGGTCAAGGACAAAGCATGGAAGCGCATCAAGGAAGTAGACACACAAGAAGAAGGAGCAAGTAGGGAGCTCCAAGAAGCACCTGTCAAATTTTCAGAAGAAATCCCTACAAAAATAGTGATTTTTATCACTAAAAACCATTGTAAATACCATTTTCCATTTTTGTAACTCCATTTTGTTCAAGCTGAGGAGTCCTCGAGCTTGAGGAGTATTAGATCTACCATCCTACCAATTTTCATAATTTTTAGACTCCGTTTGAGCCCCCAAATAAGCCCTGGAACCTATTTTTTAACTAGGCCGGACACTAGGTCTGGACAGGGCCAAAACCACTCAAAAACTATAAAAAGGGCTGGAGAGCTCATTTTTGGGGTAGCTTGTTGTAGATTTCAGTTTTGTAAGAGAGCTCTTGGGTAATCGAAGCTTTCCATTGTTCCACTCTTTGCTCTTACTTTGTGCGCGTGTGTGTGTATGTGTGTGCATGCTTGTGTGCTTTCACTCACGCACTTGTGCCATCACTTGCTCGCGGTCTTCATACCGGTCCTCACGTCTCCACGGATTGACATTTATGAGGTGTATCTCCTCACGTTGGTACTCACCATTGTGCTAGAGTGACACCAAATTTGGCGCCGTTGCCGGGGAGAGAGCTTGGAGGACGAGCGTGTGACGGTAAGACGTAGAGTAGCGACGTTGGAAGGTAAAAAAATCATCATTTTCAGTTCAGTTTTTGAATTTTCCTTCTTCTTCATCTTCACCATCATCACCATCTCCACCCACCTTCATCTTCTCAGTTTTTCTCCATTTTTTAGAGTACATTCACCTTGTTTTTACTTGTGGTTGTGAGCAAGAAGCTTAGAGAGGGTGCAGAACAGAGGCGCTGAAGAAGTAGTACCAAAAATAACAAAAAATCTGAGTGAATAATCCCGGACAAGACGAACCTGCACCAAGTATTGCGGAAGCTGCGCCAGAGATCGTGAGTGAGAAATCGGGCAAACTGGGGTTACACAGAGCAAGGGGAAGTGACTAAGAAGTTAGAGAGGCTCTCAAGGTGAGAAAACACACATTTAATCTATAATTTCTCAGTAAACTAAGTTTGGAAAGGGAAACAATCTGCGTCAGGTATTGTTTGGTACTGACAGAGGTGAAAAGAAGTGATTTGGGGTGATACAGAGAGTGAGGAGAGGAGAGAGGAAAGAGTAGAGCATGTGTACAACCAGAACTTAGAAAAAATCTTTCCCAAAACTTGTCTAAGGGTCAAGTATCGTTTTGCTCCCGCGGTCGAGTATCGCGATACTTAGCAAGTATCGTGTTACTCCTGTGGTCGAGTATCGCGATATTTCCCTCCTTTCGGTATCGTTTGGTCCAGAGATTGTTTTGATCAGAGATCGCGATACTCACTAGCGATCGTGTATCGTCTGGATCAAAGATCGTGTATCGTTTTGCTTAAGTATCGTGTATCGCTTCTCAGAGATCGCGATACTTACCAAAGATCGCGTATCGTTTTGATTCAGGTATCATCGATCGTTTTGAGCCAAGTATCGAGTATCGTTGGTGTCAAAGATCGTTTCAATCAAAGATCTCGATATTCATCAGCGATCGTGTATCGTTTGGTTCATAGGTCGTGTATCGTTTGCATGAGAGATCGGTATCGTTTCGGTCGAAGATCGGGTATCGCTTAAGTCAGAGATCGTGTATCATTTTCTTCCAAATATCGAGTATCGTCTGGAGCTAAGTATCGTTTTGCCCGAGTATCGTGGACATCAAGTATCGCGATATTTCTCAACTATCGTGTATCGTGACAAGGTAAGTATCGTGTATCGTTATACAGCGATCGCGACACCTATCAAAGATCGTGTATCGTGGAGTTTGCTCACGATACTCGTTGAAGATCGTGTATCGCCTACTTCAAGTATCGCGATACATACCAAGTATCGTGTATCGAGTTCCTCAAGTATCAAGTATCGTGTCCTACAAATGTCATGTATCGCCTGATTTGAAGCATTTTCTGAGAGACCCTGTTTCCCTGTTTTAACCCCCAAAACCCTGAACTGGCATAACTTTCTCATACGGAATCCGTTTGCTGTGATTTTGGTTTTGTTGGAAAGCTCGTGGGGAGTACAACCAAAACATCGACTGGTTATGGTTAAATTAATACCAGGATTATTAGATAGGGTATTTTGAAGTTGACCCTCAGGGAAACTAGAAAACCAAGGAGTTCCAAAGGATTTTGAGCAATATAAGAGAACTTTGGGACTAGAAGCCAAGGCTTATGAACCTGAGATCTGGCAGACACTTAGGCAAGGATAGACAAAGCATTAGGTCATCTGAGGCTAGTGTCAACCATACATCCAAGTCTTGGGCTCAACAGCTTAGTGGTTATCCTTACACACAAAGTTTAGAAACCAGTGACTCGGAAATGTCTTCTAGCATGGAAAGACCCACACGTAGCTCAGGCACTGCCTATTTACAGACACCAGAAGGTCCGTATAAGACCCAATTGGAGTATATCAGGACCAACCAAGTAGGTGCTCGCATCTATGAGGATGGTCTAAGGCGATCAGTGGTTCAACTCAAGAATCCTGACCAGCTCTTTGGACTTGAACACCCAGTGGTCAAGTTTGAAGAGGGTGCTTACATTGATAAGGAAGGAACCATGTATGTGGTTACCAACTTACCAGATAGGACAGATGAGTTTGGAAATATCATTCCTGAGAATGAGAAAGGAGACCTAGGAGGAGAACCCAAGACCCCTAGAGGTAAGTCAGTCTTAACTAGAGTGCTCACTCCAGAATGGATTCCTCAAGATAATAAAAGCATAGAACTATTCGTGAATAGAGAAACGGAGGAAGCCTTTTGGAGATTTAGGCCAGATCAACCCAGCCCAGTAGTCACCATCTACGAATTCAAGGACCCAGAGACACCAGGGAAAGCTGTCTACCTAGATCACACATCTCAGAAATTATTCTTGGTATCAGATCATGACAGACATGCTAACACTTGGCAAGGCGAATCAATTTTCCCTCCACCAAGATCTAATGTTTCCCAGGGCCTCCAAGGAGCCGGATCATCCAAGGCTCATGAAACCCAGAGAGAAAGAACTAGAGAGAGACCGGAGGTAAGCTTTGCAGACACTATAGGCAGAGACAGATCAGGATATGGAACGGAAAGACTTGAAAGGGAGAGACATAGAGTTCATAGGCATCAAAGAGATGATCATGATTTCCCATTGCCTAGACCACGAGAGCACTCAAGAACCCTTAGACCCTCTCAAGTGGTTAAGACAATGAAGAACTACTTTGATGGATTTGGAGATCCTTATGATCATGTGGCAGAGTTCAAACAAGTGCTAAGAGCTGAACAGGTTGAAGACTTATTCACCCAGTTCGAGGCATTTGGGTTGACTCTTAAGGGTACTGCCTTAGCTTGGTTTCAACCTCTAAACAGTCGCAACTATAGAGAGATAGGTCAGCTGCTAGAAGAATTCATTGTGGAATTTTCCAAAAGCGGTATCAGGCATAACACATCATCCTTGATCCACAGCTTCAAACAGACACCCCAAGAAACAGTGCGACTTGCAGGAAGAAGGTTTAGACAGTACTTGGAAAGATGCCCTGTACCAGAATTACCCACACCAGCCAAACAAGTGGCACTGTTTTTAGATGGCCTATTGAGCACAAAATTAAGGTCATATGTATACTTGAAAGAGCCTAGATCCATAGAAGAGTGTATACGGATGTGCATTGACATAGAAGACAACTTGGGTGAGGAATTAGGACTATCCAAACTCTATAAGGATTCTGATAGTTCTACAAGTCATACCTCTAGAGCCTCCACTGAGATAGATGAGATAGCTGAGCAAGTGGCCAAAAAGCTAGGAGTCCAAAATAGACAAATGCCAAGGGTCACCTCAGTGAAGCGATGTTATACATGTGGAGGAGATCACATGGCTAATGTTTGTCCGTTGACGACTCAACCCCAAGGAAACCCTAATGCTCTATATTGCACCATTGAGAGGAAATATACAAATCATACGACCCAAGATTGTCCCTATAACAGGCAGGCTGTTAGACAAAATTATCAGCAACCTTACCAGCAGGGTAGGTATCAGAATCAGTGCCAACAGCCATATTATAGGCCACAACAATATCAACCTCAATACCAGCAGCAATATCAGGCACCATATAGGCCACAACCAGTCCTAGGAAACCAACCGCCAGCTCCTGCCAATGTGATCCCAGTTAAATATACGATGGCGGAGGAGAACCTTAATAGAGCATTGGTGCCACTAACCCCATTGGTCTCAGAAAATGATTCTCACGCTCATGGTTCAGACTACTTCCATGAAGATAGTCCACATGCTTATTATATAGAGTCACCTGAGCAAAGTGAGACTTCTCAGTATCAATATGAGGCACCACCTATGGAACAAAATTGGGAGCCAGAACACTCCAATGTCATGTATACGAACCCAAATCCTAGGCCCCAATTGAGACAAGTAAGACCACAAGCCCCTAGAGGACCATGCTTTAGATGTCAGGGCGATCATTTCATTCGTGAATGTCCCCACCAACCAGCTCTGGGACTAGGAAAAAACGTTACAATACAAGGCTTTTGTCCTGAGTGTGGCAAGGAACACCTTCCTAGAGAGTGTCCCAGGAATCCCTCTAGTGCACCCAAGGTCACACCCATCAACGTGGTAGGCTTGGTGGCAGATTCAAGTCCAAGTAGTAGTAATGTGGCTCCTGTACAAGCAGTTACTAGGGCACAGGCTGCACAACAAGCAAAACCATCTGAGCAATCAGAGTCAAGTGAGTCAGGAGAGCCTAGTAAGAGGAAACCAAGAACATGGAAGGATACCAGAGAGAAGGCTAATCGCAAGTGGAACAAAAAGTTATCCGAGCTAGAAGAAAGCCTAAGGGATACCAAAACAAAAATAGAAGACATTGCATCTCAAAGCCCCTCGCATGCTGAAGCTCCATCCACTTCGCCTCATTTCACCCCACCACCCATTGTAAATAACCCACAACCAGGGTCTGTTCTTGCAGATCCAACCCCAGAAGGCTTGGACATGATGTTCAAGGCCTACCAGGCTCGTCTTCAAGAAGGGCCAACAACGGCAAACCTCGACAAGAGTTACCCTAGAGCAGATTTAGAGATTGAACGGATGAAATGTGCATGAAAATGGTAGAACAAGCTCAAGCTATACTTGAGACTAGTCAAAAGTTCAGTCAGACAAACTCTGTCAAACCGGATTTGCATTTCCAAGGTTTACTAGAAAGAATAGAGCAGTTGGTAAATAAACCACAAATTTCTTTACCTCCACAGGCTCAACCAGTTATTGAAAGAGGAAGCTCACCACCAATGGGAGCTTATGTTCCTAATTCCACGGATGCTGGAATACCTCCTTCAATTCAACAATACTCTCAAGAGTTCTTGCGGGAAATACAGGAAGAGAAATGGGCCAAGGAGAAGGGTAATTCCCCTCCTATTCCTGAGATTGATGATCTTCATGATCAATTTCCCCAAGACATTCCGTCTATCTATGGAGACCAAGCAGAGCAACAAGAAGATGAAAGATTAGATTTTAAATCTAATTCTTTACAAGAATTGCCTCATTTCATAGGCCCATGGGAATCTGAATCTATCCAGATCAGAGCTCCCACAATATTGGTAAGAAATGAAGACTCAGTGATTCCAAGAAACACTGATGTTGTGAAGAACACTAAGGTTCAATGCCATCTCACCGTGGAAGAGCTGCTCAAAGCAAAACCTGAGCTCTGGAATCATGTGAAGGATCAGGTTCCAGAACTTGAATCCAATATGCCAAAAGTAGGCTCTAAGCAAAAAGTTCCAGAGATACCTCTCGACAAGATAGGGGACATGAGCGAAGGTGAAGAAGGTAATACTTATCTTCCAATCACCTATCAAGGTTACACAACCAAAGCAATCGTAGATTCAGGTGCTGGTGTTGCTATTGCGACCACCTCCCTGTGGAAGCAATGGGGCAAACCCACATTAAGACCAACAAGAATGAAGCTTCAAATGGCAGATGGTCATTTTGAAAGACCTCTAGGATTGCTTGAAGGGATAACTCTAACCACTTGTGGTGTAGAGTTTGAACATACATTTGCTATATGTGACTTTGAGAAAAATAATGTCTACGAGATGATCCTAGGAAGACCCTTCCTACGACAATTGCAAATAGTACAGGATTGGGGAACCAACTCCTTGTACTTACAGCACTTAGGGGTCACCACCAAGGTCAATTTGAAGGATTGCACCTTCAAAGATGTACCACCCCTACAGTGGAATCCTATCCACAAAACGAAAGAAGATTCTATCTCCGCTCATTCTGGAAGTTCACCTGAACCATCATGGCTGCATGAAGATACTCACTTGTGGATGTGCAAGGTCGCAGAGGAAGAGGAAAAGCGCCTAAAAGCGAGAGAAGAAGGAACTCCCCCAGGAGATAGACCAATAAAAGACCCAGCCTATACACCGATGATATTTCCAGATGAGGAATTTGAGCCTCATGGTTGGGCAGAAATCTTAGCTACCATGGACATTGCAGTCAATGAAGAACAATGGACGCCTCATTGTGATGAGGAGGGTTATGATATTTCAGTGTTCATGTGTCAGCCCCTGTTGGAAGAGTGTGATCCTAGTGAGTTCATAGAAGAAGAAGAGAACGACGATGATCTAGAATCCATTGTGATGGATACTTACTTTGACTCAGAGGAACACTATTTAGAAGATATAGGAGTGTTAACCCAAAAAGAAGAAGAACCCCTCACAAGTATTAAAACGATAAATTCAAAGGAAGGAAGTGAAGGGGGTCAAAAGAAAAAGAAAAGAAAAGCAGTGAAACAAGAAGAGGAAGAATCATTGTTTGAAGTACCAGAAAATTTCAAGAAATATGAAGTGGAAGACCGAAAAATTTTGGTACGAATGCCTAAGAGAGAGGCCATTATAGGAGAAGCATATGACAATAAAGAAAAGACCAAAAAAATTGTAGTGACCATTGAAGGGAACGAAGAACGATGTACGTACATAGGAGATGACCTAAGTGCAAAAGAAGAAGCAGAGCTTGTAGCTCTATTAAGGGAATATAGGGATGTATTCGCATGGCACTATAGAGACTTGAAAGGAGTAGATCCAAAGATTTGCTCTCATACGATTCAGAGGACCGCTGATGCCAAGCCCACTAAACAAAAGCCCTACACATATAATGACAATTATGCAGCCAAAATAAAGGAGGAAATTGACAGGCTGATTGAAGCTGGATTCATCTATGAGATTGAGCACACTGAATGGGTGTCCCCCATTGTAGTAGTGCCCAAGAAGAATGGGAAATTGCGAGTGTGCATTAACCTTAAAAAAGTTAATGCCGCTACGATCAGAGATAGTTATCCACTCCCAATCACCGAACATCTATTGGAGCGTGTTGCAGGCAAGGAAGTTTATAGCTTCCTTGATGGATTTTCAGGTTACAACCAAGTAGCCATTGCCCCCGAAGATCAACACAAAACGGCCTTTGCCACAGAATGGGGAATCTTTGCATTTCGTGTGATGCCATTTGGGCTCACCAATGCACCTGCAACATTCCAAAGGCTCATGTGTCATGTCTTCAAAGAGTTCTTACGAAAGAGCTTAGAAGTATATGTGGATGATTTATGTGCGCATTCCCAACAGAGAAGTTACCACATCCCTGAGCTCAGACAGATCTTCAACAAGTGTAGAGGTTATCGAGTTTGTCTGAACCCAGAAAAGTGTGTGTTCATGGTACGACAAGGTAAGATCTTAGGTCACATTGTTTCTAAGAATGGAATTTCAACAGATGAGGACAAAGTAAGAGCGATAGCAGAGCTGCCAAGACCAAGGAATGTTAAAGAGGTACAAGCCTTTATGGGCCATTGTGGATATTACCGTAGGTTTATCCACATGTATGCCATCATAGCTAAACCTCTTTACGGGTTGCTAACAAATTTTGAGTGGAACGAGGAATGCGAGAATTCCTTCAACGAGCTGAAAAGACGTTTGTGCACAGCACCAATATTGACTACTCCGGATTGGAGCAAACCCTTTCATGTCCATGTAGATGCCTCCAATCATGCAATAGGATGTGTGCTAGCACAACCCACAGGTGAAGGAAACCTAGATTTGCCGATAGCATATGCTAGTAGGCAATTAAATGCAGCTGAACGAAATTATACCACAACGGAGAGAGAAGGCTTAGGTATGGTATATGCCGTGAAAAAGTTTAGACACTATTTATTGGCCAATAAGTTCAAGTTTTTCACTGATCATCAAGCTTTACTATATTTGGTCAATAAACCTTGCAATACAGGCTGCTTAGTAAGATGGTTCCTCTTACTAATAGAATACGACTTTGAAGGTGTTGTCAGGAAAGGTAGAACCCATCTTAGGGCAGACCATCTTTCTCGTATCACTTCAGGAGAACCACCACAAGGAGTGTCTGATGAATTGCCCGATGCTTATCTGTTCAATTTAGAAGTTGTTCCTAAATGGGCAAATAAGTTGGTACCAGTCCTAACCTTCGGGCCTGCAAATAAAAATGTGAAGACAAGCAAAGAAGAAATTGTAAAATCACAAAAGTATCAAATATTGGCCGGAAGTATGTACAAGCAAGATACCGAGGGCGTATTAGCTTGTTGTGTTGAAGACGACAAACATACTAGTTGGATGCAACAAGCCCATGAGGGACTGCTAGGAAATCACTACTCTAAACAACGAACATTGCAGAATCTAAAACGTTTAGGAGTGTATTGGCCTAGCATGGACAAAGAAATACAGGAGTGGATCCAAAATTGTCCAGTGTGCCAGAAGAGACCCCCAGTGGAGCATGCCACTCTTTATCATGTGTCATTAATCCCAGATTGGAGTGCTCCATTGGTTGAGTTCATGAGATCGAGAACATTACCCAATCAGGCTAGTCTTGCAAGAAAACGGAGCATGGAGCAAGAGGCTCAAGACTATGCCTTGATAGGAAACAACCTATATCGAAGAGGCAAGGATGGTTACCTAAGACTGTGCGTTCATGAATCAGACTATTTGAAAGTCTTAGAAACTGCACATAGTAGTGTTGCAGGTGGACATTTTGGGCCTGACAGAGTAATTAAGACCATTCTATTCTCAGGACTTTGGTGGCCCACTCTTCATATGGATGCACATACTTATGTGAAGAAATGTGACGCATGCCAACGTGCCCAATATCCGATAAGAAAAGACGAGATGCCTTTAAGGCCAATGATGGGGGGGCGCGCATTCTCGAAGTGGGGCATAGACTTTGTTGGTCCTATTAACCCCCCAGCTAGAAACTCCCATGCAAAATACATCATTGTAGCCACAGATTACCTTACAAAGTGGGTGGAAGTAAAAGCCACGACAAAGAATGATGCTCAAACGACGGCTAAGTTCTTATTCGAAAATGTGTTCACTAGATATGGGTTACCAATAGAGTTGGTTAGTGATAGAGGTACGCACTTCTTGAATGAGGTCATTGAACATCTCCTTCAAGAATTCATGGTGATACACAAGAAGTCTGCCCCTTATCACCCACAAGCCAACGGACAGGCCGAGAGCACGAATAAGATCCTATGTAACGTATTAACAAAACTGGTGAATAATAAACGCTCTGATTGGGACAAACAACTTCATCATGCTGTTTGGGCATACCGAGTGGCCTACAAAACGGTACTCAATGCTACCCCATTTCAGATGGTCTTTGGACAGAATGCCGTGCTACCATTGGACTTCCTAATCCCAGCCTTGAAAGTAGCACAAGAGCATGAGTGGAATGGACATGAGTTGTCTTCCCGGACTTCTAGAACGCTTAGGTGAGACGAGGCTACGGGCAGCAGCAGGCATTTATGCTGCAAAGAAAAGGCAAAAGGCATACTTTGATGCCCATGTAAAGGATAAAGGATTGAAGGAAGGAGATCTAGTGCTGGTTTATACGCTAAAGCAACATGCCCGCAAATTGGAGAAACGAGGATATGGACCCATGATCATTAATAGACTCTCCACTAGCGGTGCAGTTCAATTGGCCACTTTAGAAGGTGATATCTTACCAAACTATATTAGTGGATGCCGAGTCAAGTTATATCAAGAACCTCTTACAGAGGAAATGCTCATGAGACTCAACACTGCTAAGAAGCGAAAAGAAGAGGAGTTAAGGGTTAGAGAAGAAGCACAAGCAGAGGCGAGAGAGCGCATCAGAAGAAATAAGCTACGGCGGCTAGGCCTAGATGTCAACACAAAAGCTCCAAAATATCACATGGACATGTGCCAAAAATCGGGCATAAATACTTCTCAAATAATTGATCGCCGGCCCTTTGTGACTATAGAGGTAGGACAAGGAAAGAGTGTAAGGACTGTGAGAGCATTGGTTGACTCAGGAGCAGCAACTAGTGCAGTTCGACTTTCATACTGCCAAGACCTGCAATTGGACATCAAGCCCATAGAAGCCTATCTCATAGGATTAGGAGGCGTGGAAACACCCTGTTTGGGCGAGGTGGAACTTCCCATGTACCTTCAAGATGTTCCAATAAAAGTCAAAATGCTAGTGTGTCATGATGAGGACCTCACAGAACCACTTGTCTTGGGTCAAGATTGGATTTACGACCATGCTGTCAACTTGAACCTAAGAAGTCAACTTCTTCATGTTTGGGCACATGAACAATGCATTACATTAGAATTGGAGAATTGCATGGCCACTGACCCAGACACCACACGCTCTCTTCTTTCCTCTAATGCTAATCTTCTCGAACAAGATGTTGTAGATGTCAAAAGCTCTATGTTCCAGACGGATGCAATCACGGAAGGACAGTCGCAAAGGCAAGATGAACCTTCTTCTTGTTTTTCCAAGAGTAAAGCATCCACGGTAGTTCAACCTCAGAAGCAAGCAAAACAGTGCAAGACAGCCAGTCTATCAAATAGACAAAGAGCCTTCAAGAGGAAAGAAGTGTTGGGCATGACACAGATCTGGGTAAAGAAATGAGTACCACCATCGATGTTACCTCAAAGACTCCCACCCAACCAGACCGACCATGACAACAGAAGGACCAAGCACCTACGACTGGGTCAAGCACGAAGAATCCATCAAATTTGGGTACCAAAGCTATCAATGAAGGCCGACCACAATCAGGTACAAATTTGGGTGCCTAAAAAATTAGCTACAGCTCAACAAGGGCGATCACAGATGTGGGTACCCAAGAAGCTCTTACATACACAACGGCCTATGCTCCCCACCATGCAAAAGGTCTCAACAAAGAAGCCAAAGAAAGCAAAGGGTAAGAACAAAACACAAAGAACAAACGACGATGAACTTAACCCTTCTGCAAAAGTAAGCCAGCAATCATCAAGGATATGGGTTTGGAAGCCAAAAGCACCAACAACAACCACAGAACTAAAAGGCCAACCACACGGGATACCAAAGTTTGGACAGCATCCAAAGAAGAACTGGCCTGAGGTGATCTCTACGGGGCCAAATAATATTAGGAAATGGGTTCCCATTAGGAGGATGACATCATTTCGAGATCCAATCGGCACCTCCAAACAAAGAATGCATCAACTATGCGAGTAACATCAAAAGCCTCGACGTGCAGCAACCATGTGCCTTTGGCATAACCTTGTCTTTTGCACCATTCAGGTCATGCATCTCTAAAGTATGCATCAATATAGGGCCACCTTACATGGCCGTGCATAGACACAATTGAAAAATCCCAGGCACATGAGACACAAATTTTCACATGCAAAATATGTTATTGATACTAACCTCTTTCTTCTTGTTTGCGGCCACCATTGTTCCAAAAAAAAAAAAAAAAAAAAAAAGAAAAGAAAAAAGAGAGAAGACTATGTGCTTGAAAATGCTCATCAGCGAACTTCCAGCAAGGACATCCCTCAACAAAAAGGACAAGCCGACGGTCAAACACCATGAGGGAACCACAACACGAAGAGATGAAGATCAACGGACCCTTCACCATGGTAAGACGTGTATGTTTCAACAACACTATAACCATGATAGATTAGGAAACCTCTTCGTCAGCATACCCTTGAGCACTTAGCTCAAGACCCAATCTCTTGCACCATACTTCTTGCCATGCATTTTCCAAGTACGCATATGTAGGGCCACATTACAAGGCCATGCACAAGGCACATATTTTGTTCAACCCATGCACTAATGCACTTACCCACCATTCATTATGGGTTACAAGTACTTGGCATGAAAACTATGAAAAGCCATCTTTGGAAGAACCAGACGACATCAAGATGACAACAACAAGAGCAAGGAAGCCATCCACCACCGAGAGTTGCTCCCAATCAACATTGACCACCTCCTTTGAGCAGCTAGCAGTTTTGGAAAACTTACAAATGCACCACCCAGATGGAGTATAAGGCAGAAGTACGTACAAAGGGACTACAAACTGCAAGAGATAACAGTGGCAAAGTGAAGACCCAGACAAATGACCAGGATACATTGGGAAGAGGGATCGCCCCTGTTGAACGTAATAGACACTATCTCTCAATGTACTACATGGAACAACCACGACAACAAGGGTCTGTCAGGGACGACAGACTCAAGAGGGGGGGGGAGTGTTGAAGCTCAAGGTCAAGGACAAAGCATGGAAGCGCATCAAGGAAGTAGACACACAAGAAGAAGGAGCAAGTAGGGAGCTCCAAGAAGCACCTGTCAAATTTTCAGAAGAAATCCCTACAAAAATAGTGATTTTTATCACTAAAAACCATTGTAAATACCATTTTCCATTTTTGTAACTCCATTTTGTTCAAGCCGAGGAGTCCTCGAGCTTGAGGAGTATTATATCTACCATCCTACCAATTTTCATAATTTTTAGACTCCGTTTGAGCCCCCAAATAAGCCCTGGAACCTATTTTTTAACTAGGCCGGACACTAGGTCTGGACAGGGCCAAAACCACTCAAAAACTATAAAAAGGGCTGGAGAGCTCATTTTTGGGGTAGCTTGTTGTAGATTTCAGTTTTGTAAGAGAGCTCTTGGGTAATCGAAGCTTTCCATTGTTCCACTCTTTGCTCCTACTTTGTGCGCGCGTGTGTGTGTATGTGTGTGCATGCTTGTGTGCTTTCACTCATGCACTTGTGCCATCACTTGCTCGCGGTCTTCATACCGGTCCTCACGTCTCCACGGATTGACATTTATGAGGTGTATCTCCTCACGTTGGTACTCACCATTGTGCTAGAGTGACAATGATCTAAGGCTTTGCCGGTCTGACTTACCTATATGTTTGCCCGATCTAAGGTTCATTAATTTTCTTTCTTGCACACTCGGTACACGCTCAGATCATCAATGATTCTTTGTTATTACTTTCTTGATTCTTTTTAAATTTCTTTAGATTCTTGTCTTAATGTATGCGTCAGGAATTCGACTTTCCGTGGTACTTTGAGTTCTCGTTCCGTCAGACTTATGTTCTTTCCTTTAGGTTTTCGTGTCACACACCTGTACTTTAGTCTTGAACTTGATAGAATTAAATATCTTGAACTTGAGGCGTTCCTATCGTCGTTAATCCACAACACTACCGTTTAGCCTAAGCTAAGAATTGACTGAGGGGGTTGAGTAATCTTCCAACCTCGAGTCAGCTTTTCTGGTTGCTCTGATGCCCAAGAAGCCGCGCTTCCCAAGCTTTATGCCCTTCACTGCCTTGCTTTGGTTGCCTTTGATTGCCCTTGCTAGACCTGGAAAAATTCAATATTAGACCAATTCACAGTTGGATGATCAAGCACTTGAGTATATACACCTTTTAAGTCCCTTCTCTTTTGCCCAAATTTTCAATGCTTGCCCCCTGGCTTCCTAGTCCCAAACTAGGTCAACCTCAAAATAGCTTGTCTAAAAATAAACGTATCCTTTAAGAAAAAAGCAGTTGAGGTCACGTAGTACTCGTAGAGAGCTTTCTAACGAGCTATTAAGCTCAAAAAACGGACTTCGGATGAAAAAGTTACGACCATTCAGGCCCTGGGGGGTAAAAACTGACAACCAGGTTTTTCTCCAAATATGAGCTAAGGGGTCTCCTATGAGTCTAATCACCCAAAAATTTCCCAAAAATAGCCCCAAAATTGGCCAAAATTGAAACCCTAAAATTTGCGATGGGGGTGCACAATCGTGATGGTCTGAGATGATCGCGATGGTCTGGGACCATCGCGATGGCGTGAGGGTGGACAATCGCGATGGCGTGAAAGTGGACAATTGCAATGGCGTGAAAGTGGACAATCGCGATGGCGTGAGGGTGAACAATCGCGATGGCGTGATACGCGAACCGTCGCGATGGTCTGAAGTGCACGGTCACGATGGTCCAAAAGTGAGCAATCGCGATGGCTCGATCAGGCGGACAATCGCGATGGCGTGAGTGTGAACCGTCGCGATGGCTCGATCAGGCGGACAATCACGATGGCGTCAGTCAACGGTCAACGTGAACAATCGCGATGGTCCAAAGTGAACCGTCGCGATGGTCACAGATGCGATGGCTTGAGCCAATCGCGATGGTCTGGGTGCGATGGCGTGAGCCAATCGCGATGGTCCGAATTTTTGAAGTGTCGCGATGGTGTGAGGGTGTCGTCGCGATGGTCCAAAAACTGAACCGTCGCGATGGTCTAGCTTGCCACGTGGCACCGTCGGCGCGATGGCGTGAGCCAATCGCGATGGTGTGGGGTCAACCAAGCAATCGCGATGGTCCGCGAACCGTCGCGATGGTCCAAATGAACCGTCGCGATGGTGTGAGACCGTCGCGATGGTCCGGCCGAGCCGTCGCGATGGTTCGGCCGAGCCGTCGCGATGGCGTGAGCCAATCGCGATGGTGTGACACAATCGCGATGGTCTGAGACCGTCACGATGGTCCACCAAACTGATGATTTCTGAAATGCATCTGTGGATTCGTAGATGCGCAAGGGTCGCCTACACGCCTGTGTGGTCGCTTACCTCAAATTCCGAAGTTTGTAGACCATCACGATGGTCTGACACAGTCGGAAATTTCTGACAGAAACTGAAGTTTTTACCTTTTCCAAGCTTTCCTGATGCACTGGAGCTCTGTACCTGCAAGAAAACTCAAGAAAACAAAAGTACACACAAGCACAAAAGCTCTCTCTCACTCTCTCGCATGCACAAATGAGGGGAAATGAGGAGAATGGGTGGATATGGTGAATTTTCTGATTTTTTTGGAGATGAAGATGATGATGCGGTGATGAAGATGGAGTGTGAGGGAGGTGAAAAACACTAAAAACTAAGTAAAACAACAACAAAAACTGAAATTTTTACCTTCCAACGCTACTTCTTGCTATACTCTTACCATCACACATTCGTCCTAGACTCGATCCCCGACAACGGCGCCAAATTTGGTGTTGCTCTAGCACAATGGTGAGAACCACGTTAAGAAGCTCCACCTCCTTAATGTCAATCCGCGGAAGAGATAGGAGTGATATGAAGATCGTGAATGTGAGATGAAGTGAGAGTGAAGGTGAGAAGCATAGAAATGCACACACACATACACACACACTACGAAGAGACAAGCAAGACACAATGGAAGGTGAGAAATCAACTCTATTACTCAAGAACACTATTACAAGCTCAAAAGAACTCTAACCTCAAACAAGCTAACCTCAAAAATGAGCTCTCTAGCTCTTTTTATAGTTTCTAGACTAGTTTTGACCGGTTTCACATCTAGTGACCGGCATAGTTAAAAATTAGGTCCTAGATGCTATTTGGAAGGGTAAACGGTGTCTAAAAATAACGAAAATTGATACGCTTGTTCTACCTAAGCTCCTCAAGCTCGAGGACTCCTCGGCTTGCACAAAATGGAGCTAGAAATTAAGAAAAGGGTTTTTCTATGTTACATATGTTACAATAGTGATAAAAATCACTGTTGGAGGTTTTTGAAAAGTATTTTTAGAACATGATTCTTTGAAAAAAGATTCCACTGGCTCACTGCTCCGTCGTTACATGCTTCCGCGTCGTCTGTGCCTCTGGCTGCTTCCAACAATCATAAAGGTTACAAGTGCTTCAACCCAAACACAAAGGAGTTGAGGATATCAAGGGATGTAGCATTTGATGAGCTACTCCCCTTGTATAAGAAGTATGATTGTTTGCAAGACTATGAAGAAGAAAAGCATGGACATGATGAAGAACAAATCGACCTAGAGCTAAGCAGCCCAAGGTATTCCATCAATGAAGATAGCTCAAGCATGAACTCACCATGGAAGGGGAGATCTTCATCAAGCTATGAAGCACAATCAATCAACAAAGGCAAAGCAACATTGGTGGAGTTGGATGAAGAAGGTAATGAAGTTGAAGATGATGAAGGACACATGATGGAGAAAGAAGCCACGTCAAAGAAAGAGATCAAGTTCCCAAGGCAAAGGAGGTTTACTCCTCCAAACGGTGAAGAAAGGAAGTCTTCTAGAGTTAAGTATCCAAATCAAAGCTTAACTTATGATTCATACATGGTGTTGGCATACAAAGCAACAGAGGAGTCATGCACAATACGGCAACAAGGCCAAATCATTTTTTTCCCATGGATTATTTACAACTCAAGTGATTTTAATCACTACACAAACATTGTAAATCCCGTTTTTGGTAGAATAGACTCCATTTTGTGCAAGCCGAGGAGTCCTCGAGCTTGAGGAGTATTAGAACTAGCGACATATCAATTTTCATAATTTTTAGACTCTGTTTGAGCCCTCAAATAGACTCTAGAACCTAATTTTTTACTAGGCCAGACACTAGGTCTGGACAAGACCAAAGCTAGTTAGAAAACTATAAAAAGAGCTAGAGAGCTCATTTTTGGGGTTGGATTGTTTGTGAATTGAGCTTATGTAAGAGACCTTTTGATTAATGCAAAGAACTCCATTGTTCCTCTCCTTGTTCTTGCCTTGTGTGCGCGTGTGTGTGTATGTGTGTGCATGCTCGTGTGCTTCTCACTCACGCACTTGTGCCTTCACTTGCTCATAGTCTTCATACTAGTCCTCACGTCTCCACGGATTGACAATTATGAGGTGATTCTTCTCACGTTGGTACTCACCATTGTGCTAGAGTGACACCAAATTTGGCACCGTTGCCAGGGAGAGAGCTTCGAGGACGAGCGTGTGATGGTAAGACGTCGAGTTGAGACATTGGAGTTATAGGTAATATCCTTCTTTCTCTTAATTTTTCTTCATTTTTTCCTTACTTTCGCATCACCATCATCACCATCATCATCTCCACCATCTCCCACCTCCATCTCCATCTCCACAAAAAAAATTTCAGTTTTTTGGTCATATTACACCCCCCACCTCATTTCCCTCATTTCATTGTGTGAGAGAGCGAGAGAGAGCTTGCATGCTATCTATTTTTGGTGTGTTTTTGAGCTTTTGTTGCAGGAACTTGCTGTACCACCTCCTCCAGCAGTGTGCGCAGGTAGGACAGACTCTGCACAGGTCCCGGGACGACGACCTCTGTCTGTCGCGACAGACAGAAAAACTTAAAATTTTGTGAATGCATGTTTGGCACGGTAACCTACACCATTAGGGCACTCTAAATCACTAGAAGTTTCTCAAAAATTTGCGTTTTTTCAGTCTATCGCGACAGACACCGTCTATCGCGACAGACAGAGACCCACGATAGACCCCGTCTATCGCAACAGACACCATCTATCGCGACAGACAGAGACCCACGATAGACCCCGTCTATCGCGACAGACACCATCTATCGCGACAGACAGAGACCCACGATAGACACCGTCTATCGCGACAGACACTGTCTATCGCGACAGACACCATCTATCGCGACAGACAGAGACCCACGATAGACCCCGTCTATCGCGACAGACACCGTCTATCGCGACAGACCAAAAATCGACGACAGACAGCGTCTATCGCGACAGACCAAATCACGACAGACGACAGACAGCGTCTATCGCGATAGACACCGTCTATCGCGACAGACACCGTCTATCGCGACAGACCAAAATTCGACGACAGACAGCGTCTATCGCGACAGACACCGTCTATCGCGACAGACCAAAATTCCACGATAGACACCGTCTATCGCGACAGACCAAAATTCCACAATAGACACCGTCTATCGCGACAGACACAATCTATCGCGACAGACAGCCCCCACGATAGTTTGTGTCTATCGCGACAGACACCGTCTATCGCGACAGACAGACATTTTCGACAAAAATTAAGGGGTAAATTTTTTGGAAAATTAGGCTAAACTTTGGGCATAGTTGCACTCTCAAATACTCATACACTTGCAAAGGCCTTAGAAAAATGCATTAAAACCCTGAAAGGTTCTGTTTGTCTAAGTTAACCCCCTAAACCCTGAACGGTCATAACTTTTTCATACGAAATCCATTTTTTGAGCTCTAGGGCTTGATTTTCAGATAGGATATTTGGAAGTTGACACACAGAGGGGTAGAAACACCAAGGGAGCTCTAGAGGAAATTTCTAGCAACACAAAAGGGGGAACAAGGGTCATTAAAAAAGTGTCTGAAATAAATTGTCTGTCAATTGAAAGGTCAACTTGGAGCTAATCTTGAGACTGATGCATGTCTATTGAGAAGCAATTGAGAGCGTCCAAGCAAGGGTTTTGCGCAAGCTTGAGAATCAACTTCTCGAGCACTAAAGAGCAAGGTTCAACAAGAAAGGTCGGAATACTCTCAACTCCTCTTCGTCAATTCCTAGCTTAGGCTAAGAACGATTAGAAGTAGGAGTAAGTCAGGGCGACGATAGGCAACTATCAAGTTGAAGCATACCTAAACTTTCAAGCTCAAGCTAAGGGCATAATCCTTGTACTGTCGAGAATTTTAAAGGGAAAGAACTTAACGTGGAACGATCAACGGTAAGTGCGAAACAACATTCAAATATTCCTGACGACGTGATATCAGACAAGACCTTAAACACGATAAAATAACTAAAAAGAACCAAGCGACTAATATAAGGTAACTAGCAACGAGGTTGTACTCTGGGCAAAGAACTGTGCTACTTAGATAGGCATATGAACCTTAGATCAGGACGACATCTAGTAAGGGAGAGACAAAGCCTCAGATCTTCAGAGGCCAGTGTTAACCACACTGCTAGGTCTTGGGCCCTGTAGTTGAGCCACCACTCGTACTACCCTAGCTCTGAGACCAGTGAGTCAGAGATGTCTCAAGGCATGGACAGACCTATAGGAAGTTCAGGAGTGCCTTACTTGCACAGGGTAGAAGGCCCTTACAAAACACAGTTGGAATACCTTAGGACCAACCGATTAGGTGCTAGCATCTATGAGGACGGCCTAGGAAGATCCGTGGTCCAGATTAAAAACCCTGACCAATCCATAGGACTAGAGCACCCAGCTGTCAAGTTTGAAAACGGTGCATACCTGGACAAAGAAGGAACCATATACGTAGTCACCAGTCACCCAGATAGGACAGATGAATTTGGAAATGTAATCTCAGAAGCGGACTTAGGTGACTTGGAACAAGGAAACATGGGAGTAGAACCTAGAACACCCCGAGGCAAATCTGTTCTCACTAGGATTATCACACCTGAGTGGGTTCCCCAAGACAACAAGAGCATAGAGTTGCTCCTCAATCGAGAAACTGACGAAGCCTTCTGGAGGTATAAATCTAATCAGCCAACTGATATAGAAACTATCATGATCTATGAGTTTAAGGATCCAGATAGCCCAGGTAGAGTGACCTACTTAGATCACACTTTGGAAAGGATCTTTGTGGTGACAGAAAATGATAGGCATGCTTACACTTGGAAGGGTGAATTCATTTTCCCTAAACCAAGATCGAATGTATCCTATGGTCACCCTGGAGCTGGAACATCCCAAGCTCATGGAATGCAAAGAGACAGAAGTAGAGATAGACCAGAAGTAAGCTTTGCCAATCCAGTGGGCAGAGAAAGAACAAGGACGGAGACGAATAGGGTAGAACCTGAGGTGCTTAGAGCTCACAGGAACCAAAGAAATGTGGATGGATTCCCTCTGCCGAGACCTAGAGAGCACACAAGAACTCTGAGACCGACTCAGCTAGTTAAGTCCATGAAGAATTACTTCGATGGCACAGGAGATCCCTATGATCATGTGGCGGAGTTCAAGCAAGTCTTGAGAGCTGAACAAGTGGAGGATCTATTCACGCAGTACAATGCCTTCGGTCTAACCCTTAGGAACACAGCACTTACATGGTTTCAGCCATTGGATGAGCGCCAGTTCAGGAGCATAGACCAACTCCTAGAAGCATTTATTATTGAATTCTCCAAGAGTGGCATAAGACACAATACCTCCTCACTGATTCACAGCTTCAAGCAAACCCCTCAAGAGACTGTGAGACTTGCAGGAAGAAGATTTAGGCAATACCTTGAAAGATGTCCTGTTTCGGAGCTACCCACATCTGCCAAACAAGTAGCCTTATTCCTTGATGGATTGCTGAGTACGAAATTGAGATCCTATGTGTATCTGAAAGACCCTAGGACTATAGAAGAGTGTGTACGCATGTGCATTGACATTGAAGATAACCTAGGGGAAGAACTAGAGCTTTCCAAAATCTACAAAGATTCAGATAGTGCATCTAGTCACTCTTCCATGCAATCCACCTCAATTGAGGAACTCGCAGAGAAAGTAGCTCAGAAATTAGGGGTAACTAGTAAACAAATCCCAAGGTTTGCCCCTGTGAAAAGGTGCTACACTTGTGGTGGTGACCACATGGCGAATGTTTGCCCCATTATGGCTCAGCCCCAAGTAAATCCTAGTAGCCAGTACTGCACCATAGAACGGAGATACACCAATCACACCGCACAAGATTGCCCATACAACAAGCAGGCAGTTAGGCAACCCCACCCTCAACCATACCCTCAGCAGGGAAGATACCAGAACCCGTACCCTCCACAACCATATGGCAGGCCACAACAAAATTTCCAACCACAATATCAAAACCATCAAAGGCCTCAGCCTGTGCTAACACAACAACCCCCAGCCCCAGCTAATGTGATTCCGGTAAAGTATACTGCTGCAGAAGAGAGCCTGAATAGAGCTATAGTCCCTGTAACATCCTTGCTTTCTGAAAGTGACCCGAGTGACCATAGCTTTGATTCTACACATGTTGATAGCCCCCAGGCCTACTACATGCAGTCTCCTGAGCATGGTGAGTCCTATTATAGCGAAGAGACAAACGAACCTAGTTGGGAGTCAGATTACACGAACGTCATGTATGCAAACCCCAACCCTAGGCCTCAACCTAGGCAAGTAAGACCTCCATTCCCAAGAGGACCATGCTACAGATGCCAAGGAGATCACCTCATTCGTGATTGCCCCTTACCTCCACTTACACAAAACCAATCAGTGACGATCCAAGGCTTCTGCCAAGATTGTGGAAAAGAGCATCTCTTACGAGATTGCCCAAAGAACCCCAATAATATGCCAAAAATCACGCCTATCAATGTTATTGAGTTAGTGGTAGATTCCAGCGGAAGTGTTACTTCCATTGCACCCGTACAGGTAGTCACGAGAGCTCAAGCAGTGCAGCAAAACCAAGGGGTAGGCAAGGAAAAGAGCCCAGACGCTAGCGATACTGAGAGCCAAAATAAAAAGAGAACAAGAGCTTGGAGAGATAGCCGCGAACGCATGAAAAGGCAATGGGCAAAGAAGATGAGTGAACTTAAGGAAAGTCTACAAGAAACCAAGGCTAAAATCATAGAGATCACATCTCAACCGCACTCTCACACATTCCCACCGCTACCATCCCCATCACCCTCCATCCCTCCACCCTCTAAGACACCCCACGTAACCCACCCACCACCCCAAGCAGGATCAGTATTAGCTGATCCCACTCCTGAAGACATAGACATGATACTTAAAGCATATCAGGCCAGAATCCAAGAAGGGCCAAACGTCACGGATCATGACAAGTGCTATCCTAGAGCTGACCTAGAGATAGAAAGAACCAAGCTGTGCGCGAAAATGGTCGCATTGGCTCAGACTATGTTTGAAGCCAGTCGCCTTTTCAATTACTCGGGCTCAGCCAAGACGCAATTACACTTGGATGGACTCCTAGAGAAGTTAGAGGGAATAATTGCAAGATCTGCCAAGGAAAAAAAAATCAAGAAAAAGATAAAGCAAGCAAAAACATGAACCATCCCCCATCGGAAGTTTATGTGGCCAATTCCACTAAACCAGACAACTTCCCCTCCTTAGAAAGAATAGAGAGGCTAATTGCACAATCAGAAAAGGAACCTGCCCCTCAAAGAAAGGAAAGGGCAAGAGAACGGATAAGCAAGCCTCTTCAGGAAGCCCATGTGCCTCCTCAAGAAGCTTATCTTCCCCCCCAAAAGGCACATGAGCCTCCCTCGAAAGCTTGCGTACCTCCACAGGTTGCCTACATTCCTTCGCAGGGAGCGTATGAGCCTGTTTGGAAAAGTAATAGAATAAGTAACCCTCCCCAGGAAGCTTGTGCTCCAGCCATCTATGAGAACGAGGAGAGAGCCAACGATAGAATAAGCCCTCCTTCCCATGTTGCTTATGCGCCTAATTCTACGGAGCCAGACACTTCTTCTTCTATGAATCGGTTTGCACCAGACTTCCTACGAGAGATTCAAGAAGACAAATGGGATAACGAAAGTGAAGTCGCCCCTCCCTTTGAACTTGTGGATGATGCACACGACAAATTCCCACAAGACATCCCATCTATTTACGGGGAACATGAGAGTACTCAATCTCACGAGAGATTGGACTTTGAGTCTAATTCCATACAAGAGCTACCCCACTTCACAGACCCATGGGAAGCAAAGTCCACCTGCATGAGAGCACCTACAGTCGTGGTAAGAAACGAAGATTCAGTCATACCTAGGAACACAGAGGTAGTGAAGAACACTAACGTGCAGTGCAACCTCAAGTTAGAAGAGCTACTCAAGGTTAGACCTGAATTATGGAAACATGTCGCCAAACAAGTACCAGAAATAGCCAAACCTCGTTCCCAGGTAGGATCCCATAGGACGGTGCCAGAAATTCCCTTGGATAAGATAGGAGATATGTGTGAAGGCGAAGAAGGGAACACCTATCTTCCCATCACCTACCAGGAGTACACCACCAAGGCAATTTTGGACTCAGGTGCAGGAGTTGCAATTGCCACCACTTCCCTATGGAAGCGTTGGGGCAAGCCAGCACTCAGGCCAACGAGAATGAAATTGCAGATGGCCGATGGTCACATAGAGAGACCCCTAGGATTGCTAGAAGGAATAACTCTCACCACTTGTGGTGTCGAGTTTGAGCATACATTTGCCATATGCGACTTCAGCAAAAATCATGCCTATGAGATGATTTTGGGAAGACCATTTATGCGACAGTTGCAAGTGGTACAGGATTGGGGAACCAACTCCTTGTATTTGCAACACTTGGGTGTTACGACCAAAGTCAATCTCAAGGATTATTCTCATAGAGATGTCCCTCCTATCCAATGGAATCCCATCCATAGAGCCAAAGATGATACAGAATCGGTGCATTCCATAGGGTCTGGATCCTCATGGATGCATGAAGACACTCACTTATGGATGTGCAAGGTAGCAGTAGAAGAAGAGAAGAGAGAGAAAGCCAGAGAGGTAGGTGCGAAAGAAACCCATAGATCAATCCAGGACCCAGCCTATGCACCTGTAGTTTTTCCAGACGAAGAATTTGAACCTCACGGTTGGGCAGAAATTTTAGCAACAATGGACGTAGCCATCCATGAAGAACAATGGACACCTCACTGTGATGAGGATGGCTATGACATTTCAGTCTTCTCCATAGAGCCAATCATGGGGGAGGCAGTTCTAGAAGAATGCGAACCTAGCCCTGATGCATTTGAGGATGCAAGTGACTCCGATCTAGAGTCAGTCATTATGGACCCACCATTTGCATCAGATGAAGAATACTTCCATGAAGTAGAATTTCAACCCCAGAGGCATGGAGAGGTTACAAATGATGTAAGATTAGCAACACATGTGACCCCGAAGGAAGAAGGAAAGAAACGAAAGAAGAGAGAAGCCTCACCAGAAGAGGAAGAATCTTTGTTTGAGGTCCCAGAAAATTTTAAGAAGTATGAGATAGATGACAGGAGAGTCATGATAAGAATGCCTAAACGAGAGGCACAATCAGGAGAGGCCTATGATAACAAAGAAACCACCAAGAAAATAGTAGTGGCCCTAGAAGAAGGAGAGGAGAGATGCACGTACATAGGCCATGACCTAACAGAGGAAGAAGAGCATGCGTTGATAGCCTTGCTAAGAGAATACAAAGATGTATTCGCTTGGAGTTACAAGGATTTGAAAGGTGTTGACCCCGATATATGCTCACACACTATCCCCATGACCTCAGATGCTAAACCCTCTAAGCAAAAGCCCTATACTTATAACGATAATTACGCTGCTAAGATCAAAGAAGAGATAGATAGATTGGTTGAAGCTGGATTTATCTATGAAATTGAGCACACTGAATGGGTATCCCCCATCGTAGTGGTGCCCGAGAAGAATGGCAAGCTGCGTGTGCGCATTAACTTGAAAAAGGTTAATGCAGCCACAATTCGAGATAACTATCCGCTTCCCATCACAGAACATCTCTTAGAAAGAGTGGCAGGCAAGGAAGTGTACAGCTTCCTTGATGGATTTTCGGGCTACAATCAAGTAGCCATAGCCCCAGAGGATCAGCATAAGACAGCCTTTGCCACAGAATGGGGCATTTTTGCTTTTAGAGTAATGCCATTTGGGCTTACCAATGCACCAGCTACCTTCCAGAGGCTGATGTGCCACGTGTTTAAGGAGTTCCTGAGGAAGAGTTTAGAAGTCTACGTTGATGATCTTTGTGCTCATTCCAACATTAGACAAACCCATATCCCTGAACTCAGACAAATCTTTGACAAATGTAGAGAATATCAAGTCTGCCTGAACCCAGAAAAGTGCGTTTTTATGGTCAGGCAAGGCAAGATTCTAGGACACATAGTGTCAAAGAATGGCATATCTACCGACGAAGAAAAAGTGAGAGCCATAGCAGAGCTACCTAGGCCAAAGAATATCAAGGAAGTACAAGCTTTCATGGGGCATTGTGGTTATTACCGACGATTTATACACATGTATGCTATCATTGCAAAGCCCATGTATGGGCTTCTGACTAACTTTGAGTGGACGGATGAATGTGAGAATTCCTTCCAAGAGCTTAAACGAAGATTATGTTCAGCACCAATCTTGACCACACCAGATTGGAATAAGCCATTCCATGTTCACGTGGATGCATCCAATTATGCTATTGGATGTGTACTTGCACAACCTACTGGTGAAGGTAATATGGATCTTCCAATTGCCTATGCCAGTAGACAGTTGAATGCAGCTGAACGAAATTACACCACTACGGAGAGAGAAGGTTTAGGCATGGTATATGCAGTTAAGAAATTTAGACACTATTTGCTTGCAAATAAGTTTAAATTTTTTACGGATCATCAAGCATTGCTATACCTCGTAAACAAGCCTTGCAATACAGGAAGATTAGTGAGATGGTTTCTCTTGCTAATGGAATATGATTTTGAGGTTGTGGTAAGGAAAGAGAGGACTCACTTGAGAGCAGATCACCTCTCTAGGCTCACATCGGGAGAAGCCCCACAAGGAGTGTCAGATGACCTTCCTGATGCTTACTTGTTTAATTTGGAAGTTGTACCGCAGTGGGCTAAGCCATTGGTACCAGTATTGACATACGGGCCTAACCATCCAGTGGTAAACACACGGAATAGAGAGGTTGTAAAAGCCCAAAAGTACCACATCATGGCAGGAAGTATGTACAAGCACACAGATCAAGGGATCTTGGCTTGTTGCGTAGAAGAGGATGAGTACGCTAAATGGTTGCAATTAGCACATGTAGGTGCGTTAGAGCAACACTACTCAAAGCAACGAACTTTACAGACCCTAAAGAGACTCGGAGTACATTGGCCAACTATGGAAGCTGACGTCCAAAAGTTGTGCAAGGAATGCCCAATCTGTTGCACTAAGCCACCTGTGGAACACGCCACTCTTTATCAAGTATCCATTGTGCCAGATTGGAGTGAACCACTAGTATCCTTCCTAAGGACGAAAGAATTCCCTCCAGACATGACTCTGGCTAGGAAAAGGAGTTTAGAACAAGAAGCCCTGGATTACTCACTCATTGGTGATAATCTATACAAGCGTGGTAAAGATGGTTACCTGAGGCTATGTGTCCATGAAAGTGAATATCTTAAGATCTTAGAAACTGCTCACCAAGGTGTAGCAGGAGGACACTTTGGACCGGATCGGGTGATCAAGGCAATACTATTTGCGGGTTTCTGGTGGCCTACCCTTCACATGGATGCACATACCTATGTGAAACGGTGTGATGTCTATCAGAGGACTCAGTATCCTATACGCAAAGATGAGATGCCACTGAAACCTATGATGGGTGGACGTGCATTCTCTAAGTGGGGAATAGACTTCGTAGGTCCTATTAATCCCCCAGCTAAAGGTTCTCATGCGGAATACATCATTGTTGCAACAGATTATCTCACCAAGTGGGTAGAGGTAAAGGCTACGACAAAGAACGATGCTCAAACAACTGCCAAATTCTTGTTTGAGAATGTATTCACAAGATACGGGCTACCTATAGAGCTTGTAAGTGATAGAGGCACTCATTTCTTAAATGAAGTGATTGAAAATCTACTCCAAGAATTCTTGGTAATACACAAGAAGTCTGCCCCCTATCACCCTCAAGCTAATGGACAAGCTCAGAGCACTAATAAGATCTTATGCAATGTACTAACGAAATTAGTGAACACTAAACGCTCTGATTGGGACAAACAGCTACACCATGCTGTTTGGGCATACCGAGTTGCCTACAAAACGGTACTCCAAGCCACCCCCTTTCAGATGGTATTCGGCCAAAACGCTGTGCTACCCTTGGATTTCCTGATTCCTACGTTGAAAGTAGCACAAGAGCACGAATGGACAGGTCATGAGCTCTCCTCTAGGATCTTTGACCTTGAACGATTAGGGGAAACAAGACTGAGAGCCGCTGCAGGAATATATGCAGCCAAGAAGAGAAAGAAGGCATATTTCGATGCCCATGTGAAGGATAAGGGCTTGAAAGCAGGAGATCTAGTTTTAGTCTATACACTGAAACAACACGCAAGGAAGCTAGAAAAGAGAGGCTACGGACCTATGATTATCAATAGGATCTCCACGAGTGGAGCAGTACAATTAGCCACGTTAGAGGGTGATATTCTCCCAAACTATATTAGCGGTTGCAGAGTCAAGTTGTATCAGGAACCGCTCACGGAGGAAATGCTCAGCCGACTCAACACTGCTAAGAAACGCAAAGAGGAAGAAAAGCGAATTCGAGAAGAAGCTCAAGCAGAAGCTTTAGAACGCATCAGAAGGATGAAGTTACGAAGGCAAGGCCGAGATCAGACTAGAACAGATGACTATGTAGATCAAGGATATCCTATGGCCATGTGTGAAGTCGCAGGAACAAGCTCGCATAGGATAATTGATCGACGTCCTTTCATAACCCTAGATATAGGACAAGGAAAGAGTGCAAGGACCATAAGAGCCTTGATTGACTCAGGTGCAGCCACTAGTGCTGTTAAATTGTCTTACTGTCAAGAGTTGCAGTTAACTGTCAATCCTGTGGAAGCGTATCTCATAGGATTGGGAGGCGTGGAAACCCCTTGCATGGGCGAGGTGGAACTTCCCCTCTATATTCATGATGAGGCTATAACAGTTAAAGTACTAGTGTGTCAAGACGAGGATCTCACTGAACCTCTTGTCTTGGGTCAAGATTGGATCTATGACCAAGCAGTCAACTTAAACTTAAGAAGTGGACTTCTTCAGGTTTGGGTCAATCATAGTCGAATTACAGTAGAGTTAGATAATGGAGCACTCAAGGAACTAGGAAAGGCACGGACTCCTGGTCCTTCCAGGAATACACATGAAGATGACCATGTTGTTCTTGTCCAAAACTATGTGTTGCAGAGGAATGATATTCGCAAAAAAGGAGTCAGGGATGCAAAGGAACTCCCTTCTTTTCCAAAGGCCAGAAGGAGGCAACAACCAAAGGTGGATCAAAGGCAGAAGAAGCAGAGTACTACCTATGTCGGGGATCCAAAGTACCTGCGCAGCAAAATGTCCCAGCAAGTGTGGGTGCGGAAAGGCGAACACCCGGTTGCACTCAAGCCAACCACACGGGCAAAGCCTCTTATTAGAAACCAACAACACGACACTAATAAGAAGTCTTTCGGAAATTCTTCTGCTAATGTGAAATCTATTTGGGTGCCCAAGAAGTCGATGAAGGCTAGCCCACAATCAAGACAAATTTGGGTGCCTAAGGCTTGCTTGCGGGCGCAAATAGCTACGCCGAAGCCACAACCTATACAGCGTAACCCATTCACTCGCACAACCGGCATCCACTCGTTTTCAACACTCACGAACACACCAAGGCCCATGAGCACGAACAGAATCATTTGTAAATGGGTCCCTAAAAGGCCTCATGTTCAAGCTGATACACCTATAATGTTCTCTAGCGTCTCTACGAAACCAAGAGAAAAACCCATCCACTGCATTTGGCAGCTTAAGACCTGTAATAAACCCCCCGACCCCAATTTGTAAATTCACCCCCACTTACTAACTGCATTAGTCTCCTAGGAATACCCAAGCATTAACTACACACACTGTCTTCGTGCACTTACTAACCACCAACTCACCATCTACCTCATGTTAATGTTGTAACGGGGACAACAACGGATTTATTCTGTCCATTACGATGTTAACACATGATTCTATATTCTCACAGAATCAGAAGGCAAGAAGTAAAATGGCAGAAGCGACAGGTTCGGGCTCACAAGTAGGGATACTTACTGCAGGAATTGATGTGGATAGTCTACCTGTGGATGTGCCACCAACTGAACGACCAGTGGAGCTGCAGCACCTTCAGCAAATCCCGGTGCCGGATCCACCCACTGGGATCACAGAAAGAGTCCATGCCAATTCTCATTGGTTCAATGGCATGCCAGGTCCATTAGGAGAGGCCAAGTATATATGGGAGTCTAAGTGCGAGTATGACAGATCATGGGTTCGATTCCAATTTTTCTCCAAGGAGTTCGAGACTTTACAGAACACCGAGGATCTCCAGACCATATGGCAACGAGCAGGGCTGGCAGAATACTTTGAAGCCCCACTACCTAAACCAGATCTCCTCCGATGTTACTATTTGGTCTCCACATTACAAGCTAATGAAGAAAAGGACAAACCCGGATCATTTGTTCTTCCCTCCTTGCTGGGCAACAACGAGTTGAAGAGGTTTGAACTTACTGTGGAGTTGGTAAGCGACGCTTTGAATATGCACGGCACGCATGTACCCTCTGAAAAGGATGCTCTTGTTCCCACTAACATGAAGGATAGGAAACTATTGAAGCTTAAAGACATGGCAGCACGCACACCAAACGTGTCCATCCCTCTCCGCATGTGCATGCAACATTTCGCCTTTCCCGGCCAAGACCGCTTCACACAACCACACAAGAGAATCTGGTTCGCTCTCTACTTAGCGGAAGCAGGTGCGTTACCCATTAAGCTACCGGTATGGATTATAGATCAATTGTATGAAGCAAACAAACGGTCTTCTAGGAAATTAGTGGTGAACGGATGCTGTGCAATCACACGCATTATTTACCGGTGCCTAGCATACGATGTTCCCATTGAACGTGCCTTAACTTGGGCACAATTACAAATGTTTAAGAAGCTCAAGACGTCCACACATCAATCCAAGCGCATGAGGGGTGCGATCCCTTGTGTCCAGACAAGGGAAGTTCTGACTACTCCTGAGGTATCGCCACGAAGGGAGACCACTGTACCTCCCTTTACCATTAGGATACCCAGGTCGGGATCTGAAACTACGACACAAGCTACCCCATCGGCTCCTCCTGTTCCACCTGAATTCGAATTTGCTGCCACTGGAGATGCTGAAGGAATGGACCCCTAGGACTTCGAAGCATTCCTACAAAGTACACAATTCTCTGATGTGGAGTTTTATTCAGATGCAGAGGAACAAGGCACATCCTCACGAAGAAGAAGAAAGTCTACAGACGGTCGACATGTACATTGGAGTGACGCTCAGCAAGGTCAACAACAAGGACACCTAGAAGAAGAAGGAGCGTATGAAGAGGAGACCACTGAAGCCCTAGCCTATACAGCAGAACTCCGAAGGCTGTATCAGATTATGGAAAGAGTGCGATCGCAACAACTACTCATCGAACAGAGTAGCAGAGTACTCATGACTCAGTTGTTGGAAGAAGCAGGAGTTGACTCAGAGTATAGGGAAGGTCTCTTATTGATGGCAGAAACATATGGGGTAGTGGAAGCAGTGCGCACTGCCATTCGGAGGTCTCCAGTTCAATATGATCCACGAAGGTTCCAGACACGACCACGCTCAGGTAAGAATATCCAGATTCCCATTATAAGTGCAGAAGAGCCAACTATTACATCTGAACCTATCAAGACAACCTCCCAAGCAGCCGAAACGGCTAGCCAAGAGCACCCAGTCACCCATGAGGAGTCCACAGAGCCACAACCACCCACACCCCCACCCTCGCCCCCTAGAGCAGAAACAGTGGAAATCACCTCGACCACTCAACCCACCGAACCAACCTTCATCTTCCGTACTCCCATCTCTAGTTCCACCCTATTCTCTACCACTGATAACCCAATCTTTGAAGCAACCCCCATCACTACACAATCCACCGAACCGCTCCTAGAGCCTGCCCTAGGGCAACCATCCCCCATGCCCTCAGCCATAGGTCATCCTGACCCTAGATCCACATTCATGGGTTTCCCTGCGACCACGCAACCCTTCGCGCCCTCCTCAAATTTACGACCTCAACCCCCGACCTCTCTCTCTCCATTTCTACAATCCCTCCATGACCTCCTTGCTAGAACTTTTCAACCAGGGTCTCAACCATTTCCTTTCTTTTCAGCTCCCCATCCCACTTCGCATCTATTCACCACTTCCACACACACACCACCTACCATCCCAATGTATATGGTAGACCCCACACTCGCACCCACTCCTGAAGGTATGGACATTTCACCACCCACGGCACCTCCCCCCACGATTCCACCTCCTCCCATTCCCCCTCCACCAATTTCACTCACACACACGACTTCAATAGACACATCATTCACTCTTCCCCATCCCCAATTCCCTTCCCATGCATCTCCCACTGTAAACACCACCCACTCATCTATAGGAAGTGCATTGGACACCATGCTTGCTTGTATATCAAACTTAAGGACAGATTACATTCAGCTCTAGCAACAGAATGAACGCCTGCACGAGCACTCAGAAACACTACAGCACCGCCTCGCGGCACTAGAAGAGGAAAATGCTCGCCTCCACACACAATTCCAAACTCTCCAAGAAGCTCATGGCATATTGGAGGTGCAGTTACAGAACACAGATCAGGAAGCGATACAGGTGGTAGAAGGTCACCTACGGACACAGCTGGAACGCAACTCAAAGCTTCAGCGAAATATGGCTCTACTCAAACGCCATCTTGCGGCCGCTCAGGAAGAGAATCGACGTCTGCAAGTACAAAATCAAGAGAACCTGGAGGCAGCTATTGAGAGCACACCGGGGGCACCCATCAGCCCATCCAAGTTTCAAGCAGTGACCCCCGATAATATCAAGATCATATTGGAAGACTATGCCATGCTGCTTGAAGCACATGATAAGCTATCGGAGGAACTGGGACAATTGAAGCAGAAACACCAAAAAGGACCAACAGCAGCCTCTCCAACCACCCCCTCCGCGGCTTCACTTCTCACAGACGCAGAGGCCATAAAAGATCTCCAGAAACAGGTCACTGAATTGCAAACACGTCTACTACAATATGAGAGACCACCTTCCCCTCCAGAGGCTCCCACGGACGAAGAAGTTGTGCAAATTCCTGTGGAACAAACGTTTGACGAAGAATACGATCCACAACCATTCCCAGGAGGCCAACAAACAGAAGAAGCTCAGGACACATTCGAGGCACCACGGCCCCCATGGCTACGTCAAGTGGAGGAAATCGGGAGTTCACACGAAGAGCGCACAGTAGTGCAAAATCAGGCCATGAGGGTCATAGAGGAAACTGTGCTACAATCGGCTTACTTCAAGAACCTGTCATCGAGACGCCTGATCCTCTCATCTGAACTCCAATACAGGCCGTATTATATTATCTTGGCTGATTATAATGCAGAAATACAAAGAGTCACGGGTCAGATTCCTACCTTTGCGACCCAATTTCAACCCGAAGACCTTCCTCCAGAGGTGCAAAAAGGCAAAATTCGTCAACCCACCTGGCGGCAGAAACTTCTAGAGACATATCCAGAAATGCTACGCACATGGAACAACGTGCCTTTACACCTCCTATACAATCCATGCTACGGTCCAGTCCCACGCCGCAGGTCTTGGAAGGCATTCAATATCAAGGTACAGAACAACACGCAATGCAAGGAATGGCTGAACTACCCGTACATTGCGCCACCACAGGGACCACCGTCGGTAGCATATATGATGGGAACCATTCGCCACTGGATGCCGTGCTTGAAGCCCATGCAAGATGTAGCAGCGCAAATGATGCTTAAAATCTTAGATATGATGCAGGTAGTCCTGAAAACTTTTAGAAATGCAGCCGCACCACAGGTACGTCTCCCGGGGTTCAGCAATGGAAATTATGACTTGGTGTATGACATGAGCACCACCCCCAGTATTCGTGTGGCTTACGCCTGGCATGCGCGCATCAAATACCTCCCTGCCTGTTACAAACAGACCTTTGAAGAAATGTTCAGATCAGGTTTCTGGGAGTATCACTCGGAGATTTTCGCACCGAAGCCAACACATCTGCTCCAACTTTTTGCTTGTGAACAAGCAATGTACTCTGAGTACTACACCACCCCGCAACCAGAGGCCCCTGGTGCAATAAATTGGGATGCATTGGAAGCTGATCTAGCAAGATGCTTAAGGATAGGAGAACATGAACTGGCCACCAATGTCATCCAATACTATATCGACCACCCGAGAGAACATAGGTCTATCAGGGGCGACAGACGCTAGGAAGGGGGGCGTGTTGGCATACAAAGCAACAGAGGAGTCATGCACAATACGGCAACAAGGCCAAATCATTTTTTTCCCATGGATTATTTACAACTCAAGTGATTTTAATCACTACACAAACATTGTAAATCCCGTTTTTGGTAGAATAGACTCCATTTTGTGCAAGCCGAGGAGTCCTCGAGCTTGAGGAGTATTAGAACTAGCGACATATCAATTTTCATAATTTTTAGACTCTGTTTGAGCCCTCAAATAGACTCTAGAACCTAATTTTTAACTAGGCCGGACACTAGGTCTGGACAAGACCAACGCTAGTTAGAAAACTATAAAAAGAGCTAGAGAGCTCATTTTTGGGATTGGATTGTTTGTGAATTGAGCTTATGTAAGAGACCTTTTGATTAATGCAAAGAACTCCATTGTTCCTCTCCTTGTTCTTGCCTTGTGTGCACGTGTGTGTGTATGTGTGTGCATGCTCGTGTGCTTCTCACTCACGCACTTGTGCCTTCACTTGCTCATAGTCTTCATACTAGTCCTCACGTCTCCACGGATTGACAATTATGAGGTGAATCTTCTCACGTTGGTACTCACCATTGTGCTAGAGTGACACATGGCAACACATTATGCATATATGAACAAAGTAGTAGAAGATCATGAGCCCGATTGCTATGAAGATGCAAGCAGGTACACCGAATGGAAAGAGGCAATGCAAGAAGAGATCGACGCACTTGAGGAAAATCAAACATGGACTCTAGTGCCCAAGAAGGAGAACATGAAGGTAATAGGTAATAAGTGGGTGTATAAAGTAAAGAGGAATTTAGATGGATCTATTTCTAGGTTCAAAGCAAGATTGGTGGCCAAGGGTTTTGCACAAACCTATGGAGTGGACTTTGAAGAGACATTCAGCCCCGTGGCAAAGATGAGCACCATTAGGACACTCATTGCAATGGTTGCTAGCAAAGGATGGAAGCTTTTCCAATTGGATATCAAGAATGCCTTTCTCAATGGAGACTTGGAAGAAGAGGTATACATGGAGCAACCACTAGGTTTTGTTCATAAAGAGTTTCCACATCATGTTTGTAGGTTGAAGAAGGCACTTTATGGCCTAAATGTTGAAGAAACACTCACGAATTTGACAAACAGACCTAAAAAGAGAAAAAGAAGGAAGCAGAATCAGAGAAAATCAAAAGCCTTAGTGGAAGGACAAATCCACGACCGTTATGTACAGTACAGAATCAGAATACGATACACCAAATCAAACTGTACATAGAGAGAACGTGCAAAGGAATAACAGAAGGGAAGTGCGAACAAGAACGTGCTTAAGAAGAGCGTGCAGTATAAATAAGAGCACATATAGAAGAGAAGAAGAGCGAGAGGAGAATAGAGATAGAGAGAGAGACAAAATATAGCAGATGCGCAGAGACGCAGAGTTATAGAAGAAGACGCCATAGATCGCGTATGTAGAAGAAGACGCCAGAGATCGCGTATGTAAAGATGAATAACAGAAACCTGAAACTTCAGGTATTCATCTGAGAAAGATGGTAATAAGAAACTACTCAGTATAAGAGAGTTTCTGTAGCTTGAGCAAGAAGAGGCCAAGCTCACTTGTACACATCTTCTCTAATAGAAAACACATGTTCATGTGGATGTTTGTGCGTATTGTTTGTGTGCGGAAGAAACAGAGTATGTTTTAAAGTTAGTTAATAGTTAACGTTTTCTCAGTGACCGCATTCTCGGTCAGTTGCAGTTCTTACTGTAAAAGTATTTTCGGTAGAAGAACGAAGTAGATCTCGCAGAGTAATGCCAAGTTTTGTGTGAGAGATAGCTCATTCTGTAGCTAGACATCTCTACTTTCAGTTGATCAAAGTTTCCGGTGGAAAAGATATCCACACATAGTACAAAGTCTGACCGGAAAGAGGCTGTCTGAACTAGTGGAGTTTTTCCTTAAACTTCAGAAAGTGTTCAGTAAGTTAAGGAAGCTTTTGCGTCACTTCCTTACTTCATGTATGTTCACTTGAAGTAATTATAAATAGATTTGAAGTTCATTCCGGTACAATTCCGGTAAGACTACGGTGTCAGTCCAGTGACAGTCTGGAGAAGTTTCGGTGAAATTCTTCAGTGAATTTAGAAGTGCAGTCTTATATGTTGAGCGCTAGACTTCGCTAAGCTATTGATTGATTACAGAGGTGTTCTGAATCACTTTAGCTTAGTTCTTCTTGGGCGTGGCAGTTTCCGCAAGGCTCAGCCTTCGTCGCGTCAACAAGGAGTGGTATCAGAGTAAAGGAAGCATACCACATTTCCGCAACACTAAAGCAAGCTCCAAGGGCTTGGAACCAAAGATTGGTGGACTATTTGATCAAATGTGGTTACAATCAATGCAAGGCGGATCCATCTCTCTTCATCAAACAAAGAGAAGAACTTGTAGTCTACATGTGTGTGTATATAGATGATCTTATCATTACAGGTAATGATACAAAGGGCATTGAGGAGATCAAGGCAAAGCTTGGAAAGGAGTTTAGGATATCTGATCTTGGAGATCTTAGGTATTTTCTTGGCATTGAAGTTGTATACAAAGAAGAAGGTATTATGCTCATACAAAGGAAGTATATTCTAGACCTACTTGAGAGGTTTGGGATGCTACATTGCAAGCCTATTTCAAATCCCATGGAAGTTAATGTAAAGCTAAGCTCCATTGATGGAGATCCATTAGAGGATGTAACTTTTTATCGCTCTATTGTAGGCTCTTTCAATTATGCCACAATAACTAGGCCTGACATAGCATATGGAGTTGGAGTGTTATCACAATTTATGCATAGTCCAAGGACTACGCACTTGCAAGCTGCAAGAAGAATGTTACGATATCTCAAGGCCACTATAAATGAAGGATTGTTCTATTCATTTGATGATGATATGCAGGTCAAAGATTATTCTAATGCGGATTGGGCTGGTTCCAAGGAGGATAGAAGAAGTACAAGTGGCTACCTAGTCATGCTAGGTAGCAAGATCATCTCATGGATTTCAAAGAAGCAACCCACGGTGGCATTATCTTCCACCGAGGCTGAGTATAGAGCTTTGGCTCAAGTCACATGTGAGCTAATGTGGATTAAGAAGTTATTTATGGAACTTAATTTGCAGGTTGACACATATCCAATTTTTTGTGACAATATGAGTAGCATTCATCTAGCATCGAATCCTATCTATCATGCTAGAACCAAGCATATTGAAGTGCACTATCACTTCATAAGGGAAAAGGTGATATCGAAGGAAGTTTCAGTACATCATATTGGTACCAAGGACCAAGTTCCAACATGTTTACAAAGGCTTTGGATGGAATGAAGATTTCAAAATTCAAGCAAAGCATCAACATGAAGGAGCTTGGATGAGGATGAAGAATTGAAGCTTGAGGGGGAGTGTTAAAAGTCAAGCTTCAAGCTACAAATTCGTGGGGAATCTTTTATGGAAATGTGGAGCAATTAAAGGAAGCCAAAAGCCACGAGATTCCATCAAGAAAAGTCACTCAACCACTCCCCAATTCATCTCAACTAAATCCTCCAAGTTAGGAGGCTGATTTGGAAAGGTAGTTCCTAGATTTTAGGGGCACACTTCTCACTGTAAAAGGAGCATGTATCCCGACTTCTTTTGGGCCATATTCTTGGAGTTTTAGCTCATGTAAAGTGAGCACTAAGTGCTGGAGTTGTGATAAGCAAGCCCCTTGCTTAAGCTAGCCCCTTGCTTAAGCTAGCCCCTTGCTTGCTTGTTTATTTTCTTTTAGTAGGCATATCTATGTGTGTGCGCAGGCAGTGTTGCAACTCTCTACCCCTGAGTTGTTAGCATTGGTTCTCCCTCATATTGTATCCATTTAATGTAATTCTTGTCTCATTGGATAGCTATTAGAGTCTATTTTATGCTCACAAAGTCTGTGGAGCATTCTCTGAGTAATGTGGGAGCAACATTCATTTTAGTGAAGTTGTGTGATTGATATCTCTCTCTGTGTGTAGGCTCTGTTGAAAATATTTTGCTCTCTGTTGTAAGGGCTGGTTCTCCTTCACTATTTATCCATTTTCTATGATTTTGGTGTCATTGGGTAGCTATTAGAGTGCTCGAAAGTTGACCCAAGTTTGAGGTTCATAATCTGTATAATATATGAGAAAAGCTTGCTGGAGTGAAGTGAGGTCTCTGCTTGACTAGCAGTTGTGAGCATTCAACTAGCTCATGTTGTAGACATTGTTTGTCTTTGTGTAAGCATCCATTTGAAGTAAAATTTGTCTTGTTGGAAAGCTCTTGGTGTCTACTACAGGTCTACAAAAGCTCACTGGAGTTCTCTGCATAAGCTCTGAGTAAGAGCACTTTTGGTGTGCAGAGGTCAAAGAAGGATACCTGTGGAGGTCATTCGCGCTTCGTCGTTGCTTAGGGGTTGAGATACTTCCCCCATCAATAATTACTCCTCTTGAATGGCTGCCTCGTTTGCTTTCCTAGTTGACAAGCTTCACATAACTCATGTAGTCCAATGCTATTAAATTTTGGAAGACCTCTTACCACTTCATGTTTGCTTATGTCCTTCAGCTCTGGAATGTTGATGTGTCCTATTCTTTTGTGCCATAAGTCCAGCTCTGAAATCTTCTTGTTCGCACATTGAATGTACATGACCTTTCCATGTGGATATTGGACATCCAAAGTGAACATCCTTCCTTCTCTTCTACCTCGAGCAATGACCTTGAAGCCTTCTTTTGGATTCTTTATGAAGCACCCATTCTCATTGAATATGACATGATAACCCTTATCTACCCTTTGTCCTACTGAAATCAAGTTCTTTGAAATTGTAGGAACATGAAGAACATTAGATAGTGACTTTGCTCTGCTTGTATCTCCAAGCCTTATATCTCCAATGTGTTCAATCATGTGTTGAGTATCATCACCTGTTTCAACACATCCTTTTCCACTTGGTACCTGTAGATTAGTGAACAAACTTCCTTGGCATGACATATGGTTACTACAACCTGAATCAATGTACCATTTTTTGTCATCTTCACAAGAGCTTCTATACTCATGTCTCATTGCAAGTAGTGTGTCCTTGCTTCCTTCACTTGAGGTGCTTGCATAGTTGCTTTGGTTCCTTTGATTGCCTCCATTTGGTCTTCCATTCTTCAGCCAACAATCACTAGCATAGTGTCCTACTTTACCACAATGATAGCATGTTATACCTTTATGAGAATTGTAGGAGCTTCGGCCTCTTCCTCTACTTCTACCTCGACCTCTTCCTTGTGTGTTGGCATTTGATGCATCCTTGTTGTTTTGATTGTAGTTGGAGTGGTTCTGACCTCTTCCTTTTCCTCTTGAGCCTCCTCTTGAGTTTCTTCCTTTACCTCGACCTGCATATAACATTTGGTTGTGGCTGTCCTTTCCTTTGGGACCATCGAAGCTAAGCTCTTCTGTGACAAGATGAGGGATTAGTTGTTCAAAACCTGGATATACATCTTTCAAGTTAATGGAAGTTATAAAAGGCTTCCATCTTTCATCTTCTCTCAAGCCATTGAGAGTATAACACACAAGATCTTCGTCTTCAACCGTTGTGCCAATAGAAGCTAAAGCATCGCTTAGCTCCTTAATCTTCAAAGTATATTCAGCTATGGATTGACTCGAACTTTTCTTGATTGTGTTCAACTCATTCTTGAGTTGAAGTTTCCTAGCTTTGGTATTTGTTGAATACATCCTTTCAAGAGCTTCCCAAGCATCCTTTTTCTCTAGATGTTGAATATGACCTACCATGGCATTAGTAATGACTTGCGAAATGAGGAACATGACTCTCCTATTCCTCTCTTCCCATTCTTTTGCTTGCCTCCTTTGGACTTCGGTGGCCATAGCTTGATTGATTTGAGGTTGAGCATCATCGTCGCTCACAATACCCCATAAGCCTTTGCCCATTAGGTAGTTGGTCATTCTAAACTTCCACACGGGATAGTTATCCTTGTCCAACTTCTCTACTTGTTGACCCAAGTCAGCCATTGAAGAGTATCAAAGACTTTGAGAGTTACCTCGAATAGTTATAGTCCTTTGCTCTTGCGTTTGTGAAGCTTCTTCTTGTTTTGTAGCTCCTCTTTTGCTTTTCTTTATCTCCAGCTCTGTTGATGAAGCTTCAGCACCAAGTTTGCTCTGATACCAACTGTGGAGAATGAGTTCTCCTATGCGCAACGGAAGTGTGTAGTGAGCCCTTGTATGTCCAGCACTTGGACAAACATCTGCACCTTAGATAGCTTCCTCCTCTCAATAAAAAACTCAAATGGACTTGAGACTTTAGTCATCAAAGTAGACAAAGAGAGCTTTCTAACAAGCTATAAATGACTTAATTTGGACAAGTTTTGATTAGGAAACACAACTGTCAAAGATGAACTACCTGTCCACACAGATATGCTAAAGAACTGAGCTTCACTCTCGGACTGATAACTCTCTGAATATATATCCTTTGAGAAAGATATTTGGTATAGAAACATTAGACACAAATAACTTTCCAACAAGATAAAAAACAGGTAATTTGGATGAGTTTTGATCAGGAAACTCAACTCACCAAGATAGACCACCTGCACACATAAGTACACTGTAAAACTGGACTTTACTATATGACAGATACCTCACAAAATATAAATGATCACAATGAGATATTTGGGATAGTGAAATTAGATTCCACAAAATTTCCAACAAGACAAAAATCATGCAATTTGGATATGTTTTGGTTGGGAAACTTAACCGACCAAAATAGACTACCTATCTACACAGGTATACTGAAAAACTGGACTTCACTCATTCACTGATATCTCACAAACTACATAAGCTTTCAAGAAGATATTTGATATGCAAAAAGTACACGAGATAAGATTTCCATTGAATGTTTAAATGCACAAAATGCTTACATATGCACTGAGATATGAGCTTTGCAACAGAGTTGTGTACGAACTAACGTGCGGCTGGAAGGAGTCTAAGGGAAGCCAAAATGACAAAATGGCCAGATCCGACTACTGGGAGCTCTCGCCTCTTTCTCTCCTTGTTTTGAATGTGCTCCCACTTCACTTTTATAACCAATGAGCATGTGAAG
Source organism: Ceratopteris richardii (assembly GCA_020310875.1). NCBI lineage: Eukaryota > Viridiplantae > Streptophyta > Polypodiopsida > Polypodiales > Pteridaceae > Ceratopteris > Ceratopteris richardii. Next base: position 99,176,918 of record CM035406.1, read on the forward strand.
AAGTTTGTGCCTTCTTCTTAACTCACCACTTTCTCCACTACATGCTACTAACTACAAGGCAAGATATTGTATCTCTTACTCATCATGAATTTTGACTAGACTTTTTCTTTTATTATTTTTTCCTTTTTTCCTCCACTTTTTCTTTATCTTTATATTTGGTAAATTTATCCAAGCATGGCTCATATGAAAATGAGCTTGTACATTTATCTTCAACACTCCCCCTCAAGCTCATTTGGGAGTTATCTTCATCCATGTCCTTCAAATTTATCGCATCCTTGAAACCTTTGAGTTTAGAAGCATCCAAGAACTTTGTAAACATATCTGCAACCTGCTCTTTGGTTCTGATGAACATTACCTCCACATCTTTGCTCAACACCTTCTCCCTTACATAGTGGTAGTGGACCTCTATGTGCTTGCTCCTTGCATGAAACATAGGATTGCTTGCCAAGTAAACACTTGACATGTTATCACCGTATATAGGGATGGTTCCAACTTGCACTCCAAGATCAACCAAAAGCGTTTTAATCCACATTGCTTCACATGTGGAAAAAGCTAATCCTCTATATTCAGCCTCCATAGATGAAAGTGCAACAGTAGGTTGTTTCTTTGAGCTCCATGTCTGAGTTGTGATGGTACATAAGCATAAGCTACTGATCCAAACACTTTGCAATGATCAAGTGTTGGTTTCTTTCCCCACCAAGCTTCATACGGGGTCATTCCATCTAATGCCGTACATGGTAATCTGTTTACCAAGTATGTAGCTATATTTACAGCTTCAGCCCAAAGATAATTTGGACAATCCTTTTCCTTTAGCATAGCTCATGCAAACTCAAGTAGAGTTCGGTTCCTTCTTTCTGCTACACCATTTTGTTGTGGTGTATCCCTGCAGGTTATTTCTCTCTTAATACCTGCATTCCAAAGATAATCATTGAACTCTCGGGAGAAGTATTCTCCCCCTCCATCAGACCTCAATCTCTTCAGCTTTCGACCTGTGAGTCTTTCAGCATATGCATGAAAATGCTTGAAAGCTCCAAACACTTCTGATTTCTCTTTCAAAACATAAAGAGTTATCCATCTTGTAGCATCATCAATGAAAAGAACATAATACCTCGATCCGTTGATTGATCCTTCTTTTTTTGGACCCCATACATCTGTATGAATGAGTTCGAGTACTCCATCATGGTTGAATCCTTTCTTCTGGAAAGGTAACCTGTGGGCTTTTCCCATCTGACATGCTTCGCACTTGTGAATCATGTGTTGGTTCTGTACATTTGGTAATCCCAGTATTGGCTGATTTGAAATCATAGCTTTAATTCCTTTTTCATTGAAATGACCTAATATTTTATGCTAGAGATCAAGTTCTGTAATCACCTTTTCACCATGTGTGAGCAACGCTTGGCAGATGTTCCCTTGTACTCTTAAAGTAAAGAGTCTGCCTTCTTTCTTACCAGAAATGATCTGATTATATCCGTTCTCGGGATCTTCTACAAATACTCCTTCATTTGTAAATTTGACTTGAAAGCCTTTCTCAACTATCTGTCCTACACTAATCAAATTTTTCGGTATTGTCGGAACATACAAAACATTGGCTAGAAAATCTGCTCCACTCTTACACTTCACTTTTCAAATTGAATGTACACTATGCCTCGTATTGTCACCTGTTTGAACAGTATGACTGGAACTACCTTTTTCCAATTCTGACATCAGTTCTATATTTCTTGACAAGTGATTAGAACATCCAGAATCGATGTAAAATACCTTTAGGTCTTCGTTATCTGATGTGCTGATTGAGTTCATCATCAATGATGTATGACTTTCATTCTGAGTGTCATTTGCGTAGTTGTTGTAGGTGGTGTTGTAGGATTGATTCTATCCCCAACTTCTTGCTCCACCTCTACCATAACTTCCTCTTTGATTCTGTCTTCCTCTTTGAAAGTTATTCTGATATCTTCCGCTTCTGCCTCTGCTATTACTGTTTTGATTTTGATTTGATCCTTGTTGATTGTGCCAGCAATCATGAGCCAAATGATTACTTAGTCCACAGATCCAGCAAGCCTTCTTGTTGTTAGTCTGACTACCTCTTCCTCTTCCAAAACCTCTTGTTCTTCCTCTTCCAGTGCCTTTACCTCTTGCATAATAAGCCTGAGAACTCGACTCTTCTTCGTCTTTTGACTTACCTTTGTCTTTCTTCTTGTTCTTCATGTACATTGTGGAACTTTGTCCTTTATCTGCATCTCCTTTTAGGTCTTGCTCATATGTGAGCATCAAACCAAGCAACTGATTTAAATCTCGTACAAAATGATTTAGAGATAGTTCAGTCGAGAGTACGAAAGGTTTCCACCTTTCATCTCCTCTCAAACCTGTTAGCAGTTGCGCTATCAATCTATGATCTTCGACATCTTCATTTATGGATCCAAGACTATCTGCTAGATCCTTCATTTTAGTAACATAGTCACTAATTCTTTGACTCGACTTCTTTTTGAACGTTGTGAATTCGGACCATAAGCTAGCCGTCCTAGCTTTCGTAGTATTTTGGAAATGATATTCCAACGCACTCCATATGTCCTCCGCTTTCTCCAGGCCTCTAATGTGTGGTAGTAGATGGTCTGAAACGGTATTATAAATGTAAGCTCTTGCCGTTGCATCTTTCTTCTGCCACAGCTTCAAGGCTTCTAATTCTTCTTTTTTCGGTTGACTATCATCTTCGAAGGTCGGTTTCTTTTCTTCTCCGATCACATACATCATTAAGTCCTTACTCATAAGTAAGGCTTCCATGCGCATTACCCATGCGGGATAATTATCTCTGTCCAATTTATCAATTTGGACATGATCTGCCATGATCTTCTTGTTTCTGTTACTTCCGGTGCACTTTTGAGAATCTTTCTGCTCTTCAGAATCTTTCTCGTTCTAGTTCCACTTGTTGTGGTTAACCGGCTCTGACACCAATGATGGTGGATAACTTTGGCTCTGATACCAATTGTTGAGGATCTCACGACTCTGAGATCACTTCTTGATGGCTGTCGCGGCAAAGGCTTGAACCTTGTCAAGCCTGTAGAAATCGCCGCGCCACTGAAAAGATGCTAAGCTAGAGCGATATTAGAACACCTCTATAATCAGTAGTAGCTTAGCAAGGTTTCTGCTACTTAACCATATAAGACTGCGTTTTGAATTTACTAAAAAATTCACTTGGAACTTCGCCGGACCGTCACCAGACTGTCACCGTAATTATATCGGAATCTCACCGGAATCAACTCCTATTCTTTTTGTAATTACTTCAAGTGAGTATACAAGAAGTAAGGAAGTGATGCATGAACTTCCTTCACTGAGTGAACACTTTCTGAAGTTTAAGAAAAAACTTCTTCGGTTCAGAATGTCTCTTTTCGGTTAGACTTTGTACTGTGTGTACATATCTATTTCACCGAAGTCCTTGACGAACTGATAGTAGAGATATCTAGCTATAAGATAAGCTAACTCTGATACAAAACCTTAATTTATTCTGCAAGATATACTTCGTTGTTCTATCGGAAAACACGTTTTCTGAGAAAATTGTAACTGGTCGAAAATGCGTTTACTGAGATAACTGTAATTGACCGAAACATTCATTTACTGAGATAGTACCGGGGGACACGTTTACTGAATGAACTGTAACTGTTAACGAACTTTCTACCGTAACACGAAAATACTCGGAGTTCTTCACATATGAATAGTGCATGCAAACTTCCACATGAACATGTGTTTTCTATCAGAGAAGATGTGTACAAATTAGCTTGGCCTCTTCTTGCTCAAGCTATGGAAACTCTCCTACACTGAGTAGTTTCTCTTTACCATCTCTCTCAGATGAATACATGACATTTCAGGTTTCTGTTATTCATCTGTACATACGCGATCTCTGGCGTCTTCTGAGAACTTCTCTCTCTCTCTCTCTCTCTCTCTGCGCTCTATTCAATACTGCGCGCTCTTCTCAAGCACGTTCTAGCTCGCACTTTTTTCTCTCATTCTTATGCACGTTCTCTCTTTATATACAGCTTGATTTGGTGTAACAAACTCTATCAAACTCTGATTCTGCAAGATTCTGCGCTGTACATAACGGTCGTGAATTTTTCCCTTCATTAAGGTTTTTGATTTTCTGAATATTTGATTCCGCTTCTCTTTATCTTTGTCTGTACGATTCGTGAGTGATTCTTCAACAGTTTTGATCTCGAAAACACGCTGAATATGCTCACCAAAATTCATGCGATTCTAAGACTGCAAACAGAGGAGTGTCGACGGCGCCCTAGATGAAGCGACGACCTACTCTGATACCAATTGTTGGAGTTAGACGTCTGCGAAAGCACGCGAACAACACAAGGAAGAAGAAGAAGCTTGCAACACAACACACAATACTGAATGTATTCCTAGAGAATGTACAAAGATAAGTAGCCCATTAGGGCAATAGGCGTATATACAACACAACACACAATACTGAATGTATTCCTAGAGAATGTACAAAGATAAGTAGCCCATTAGGGCAATAGCCGGGGGAAAAAAACCTCTTAAAGAGGGAAAAAAGTGCCCCGGCGGTCCTAGTCTATTCACACACATCACTACCTAAATATATCAACACTTACCATTCCAACACGTCCTCTCTACGTCTTACCATCACACGCTCGTCCTCAAAGCTCGATCTTCAGCAACAGTGCCAAAATTTGGTGTAGCTCAGTGATGAGTAGCACCTCCTTTAATGTCAATCCGGGAAGACATGAGGATGGTATGAAGACCTCGAGCAAGTGAAGGCACAAGTGTGAGAGTGAGAAGCACACAAACATGCACACACCTACACACACGCGCACACACGGCAAGAACAAAGAGAGCAAGACAATGGAATGACTTCTGTTACAACTAAGTCCTCATACAAGTTCAAAACTACAACAAGCTAGCTCAAAAATGAGCTCTCTAGCTCTATTTATAGTTTTTGACTAGCTTTGGTCCTATTCAGACCTAGTGTCCGGCCTAGTTAAAAATTAGGTTCCTAAGCTATTTTGGAAGCTCAAACAAGCTCTGAAAATTATGAAACTTGGTAGGCAAATATTAATAAAGCTCCTGAAGCTCGAGGACTCCTTGGCTTGCACAAAATGGAGCTACAAAAAGGTGAAACGGTATTTACAATGGTGGTCAGTGATGAGAATCACTTTTATAATAATGTAAGGATTGAAAAAAATTGATGGGTTGCCTCAGTGCTAGATCTGCATGTATGCCCGTACTTGTTTCTTCCCGTATGATGCCAACAATCATCCACGAGGGAGTGAACTATCCAATCATCGTAATTAGGAAGTGCCAATCTACACTGAGTTTGCAAGGATCGAATAAGGGAACTAGAAAAGTCTACACCAATACAGGTCACTCAACTTATGGAGACAAGGAGAAACAACAAATTCTCTTCATCACAAGCAGAACCAAAAAGACTTCTGAGAGTATGGCTTCCAAAGTTATTGTTAGATTTTCAAAGAACACGGCAACACATATGGATTCCGAAGAAGGTCAGACAGATGGCAAATCCAGAGATAGACAAGCAAGAAGAAACATTATACCGACAAAGCAGGACGATAAAGCCAAACAAGGCTAACCCAATGTACTAGAGGAGCAGGATCCCAACGAATCAAACTTTAAAAGAGAAAGAGGAAACACTTGGAGCACGACAAAACAAGGAAAAGATGAAGCCTCAAACTTCAACTACACAATGGATATGGAAACCGAAGAGGCAGAAGGACAAGAACAACAGATCCAACCAGATGCCAATTGCACTCATGATGAGCTGAATGCACCTAAAGTATGCATGACAGGGCCACATTATGAGGCCATGCATTCGGCACATGATGTACATAACAAAACTAGTGATGCACATTTCCCAGTTGGGAAAAGATCATAGATTCTACTTCCGTAGGAATGGACCTACTATGTAAATACATAAATGCTTCAGCTACACTAATTCTTGTTTTCTTTCAGGAATGAAATTGAAAAAATTGTGGTAAGAGATCTTACTTATGTAAGCAAGGGGAAACAGAGTGACACTATGAACGATATGTCACTACAACACACATCACTAAAGACATGCCTTCTATAGCAAGGTGACACTCTTTTCATTACAAGTGCAGATGGCTTATGAGGATTCTGAAGCGAGCATTCAAGAGGAGGGGCTGGAATTCCCTCTAGAGAGTGTCACTAAAGCAAAAGGTCACTGGTTTAGAGAAGATCAACTAGTAGGGGACTATTTGTTCCTAGTGACAATTAAAATCATGGACACTGACCATCAGTTCCCAATAATGTCCCAAGATTTCAAGGTAGTGCATGAACTTCCATCAACGATGGACATCATGAAGAAAACTGGTATCCACAAATATTTTGAACTCCCTATATACAAACTGGATTCCTAGCGGTGTACAAAAGTCATGAACACCTTGTAGCCGCCATTGCATGATCCATTGGTACCTAAAGCAAGAGTACTGGATGCAGCAGAAGAGTGGGTCATCATAAAATTCACCCACGACTTAATTAAGGAAGCTTTTGGATGGGAAAAGGACGGGAATACGATTTTGAAAGAGGAAAGCTGGGGAGCAAAGACAAGAACGTTCACAGATATATATTGCATTGACATAGAAGAGGAAGTAAGACTCATTCATCAGCACTTTTGCTTTCCCAACATGCATAGATATACTCTTCCATAGAAGATTATAGTGCAAATGATGTCCCATGCAATCAAACAAATCAGGAATCAAGTTAATATGACTCCATACATTCAAGAACGGCTCTTCGAGGCCAAGAAATAGTGGAATCATAAGAAGTTTCTAAATGGAAGCATGGCCTTGACAATATTGATCTATCATGCTTTAGGCATTAGAGAGCATTTGAAAGAGATGCCATCATCAGAGGCAATGGCTAAGTATGCAAAGATTGCCACAGTTCCAAGGAAGAAGAAAGAAGTCAAAATAGTAGAGGAAGCTGAAACGAGCTCCAAGCCAAGCATGAGAGGTACTAAACAATTACGGGAAATGATGTAGGCAGAAGTAGAAGCTCCAACTACAAAGAAGGCACATGTACTTCCAAGGACCAGGCTTGAAGAAAATCCACCTATTACGGAGGAAGAATTAACAAAAGCAATGGAAGCTACGCACCAATATATGGAAGGACAAGTAAACCTATCCGTGCAAGGGCATCACTACCAACAAGTCCATCAAGACTCCAAACAATCAAAAGGATTGACCAAGGTTCATAGATACAAAGAATTGGGATTGATAAATTCTAGCTCATCAACAGATGCACAAGAAGAACAAGAAACATGTGTTGAATGTAGATATTAGAAATGATTCAAAGGATGATGGTCAATGGGAAGAATTAAATCAAGTAAACGATGACTTGGACATGGAAGGCAGGAAGGTCAATCAGACACCTATGGATAATATCAAGGACACGATAAGGAAGGAAGCATCTCAAGAAGGAGTCCATATTATCAAACTGAATGAAGCATCAATCATCCAAATAAAGGAGACTCTTCTACGGAGAGAAGCCCGAATAAAGAATCCCAAGGGAGAAAAGATGGAAGACACAGTTGAAGAATTGGAACCCTTCACACCAATAAGGGTAGTGGCAGAACCCTCTCCGATGGATGTCACGTTTCAAGGGAGTGCCACCGAATGAATCAATAAGGAAGAGGAACGAAGAGTACAAGAAGTACAACTCCAAATAAGAAAACTGCATAAAGAGACAATACATGTAGAGCAAGGAAAAGATGTACGAACCGGGGAAGCTCCAAACATTCCCAAAACTTGGTTAAATATGAATGCCGCTTAGCTCAAGCCAACAGTACAACAAATGATACAAACGGCCATGGACACTCAACAGCTAATGCTTGAGGCTGATGCTGACTACGACAAAGCAATGCGGGAGAAAAGTCAGTTCCAAGAAATAGGTCAGAATTTATCTGCCAGATTAATACAAGCACAAAAGATAATATTAGAGAAGGAGGCAAAAGCCAAAGAGGCCAAAAATCAATGTGACACACTAGAAACGGAAAACAAGAAGTTGCAAGACCAACTAAAAGACCTACAAAGCAGGTATGAGGCTAGCGAAGCAGAAAAGGCACGCATGAATACTAGAAGCAAAATACTTAAATCTCAAATCAAGGTGTACATGGATGAAGCTGATAACCTACGAAATAGGAACAAGGAGCTGATGACAGCCCTTTTGTGTAATCAACCGATAGAAGCTCTTGAAATGACAGAAAACAACAAAAAAGCACTAGAAGAGCAGATAGCAAAGTATGAAGATCAGCTGAGGCAAGAGCAATCCATCATAGTTGAATGGGATAAAAGATATATGGAAGACACCGCGGAGCTTCGAAAGAAGTGGAAGGTAGCAGAAGATTGATATATAGTACAATGCAATGAAGATGTTAATCAACTCGCTGCATAGGAGAGGAGCTCCTCAAAAACAAGGAAACGATTACGAGAGCCACCAAAGAAATTAAAGAAAAGGATGAATTGATAAAGCAATTGAAAGATCAATTAGCACAACAGGCAAATGAGGGGACACTAGTAGTTCCACACTCCACAGCGGCTACTGAGGAGACTGAGGTACGTCCTCTTTCTCCCCTCCCTACATCATTCACCGATAAGGGAGGAGACGGAGACCAATAGTGAGAGACATACTCGGGATATTGTAGAACTAAGCCGAGATGAGCGGGCACTACTAGTGTCCCAGCTTACTGAAGATTTTGAAGGACAAGTAATCAAACTCATGAAAGAAGTGAAAATTGAAAACAGAAATTTGGAACAGGTAATGAAACCTTTCAATGTACCATATGGATTACTTAAAGAACAAACACACTAGTACATAAAGACCACAACTAATAAAGAGCCAGATAGCAACCTACAGTTCAGCATGCAAACATTTACCTATACAGAAGAGGAATTCGACAAAGCACATCCTATCTAGAGGCGGAAATTTTTGGAGAAGAATCCTACACTAAGGGTACAGTGGGAATCCGCACCATATATAATTCAAGTCAATCCATCTTTTTTCCCAGTACCTAGAAGACACTCCTGGATGCAATTTTGGGAAGCACAGCACCAAGGAAGCTTAAATAATATGTGGCTCAACTACCCAAGATTATCGAGTCCACCTCCTAATTATTTAACAACCAAAGAGTACATGGTAAAAACAATAGAATTTTGGATTGCCCGATACGCAGCTGTAACAGATTTAGCCATTAAAATGACTAAAAAAGTTTTGAGGATGTTACTGATATTAATAAAGGTATTTCAGCATGCACAATATACCTTTTTGAACTTCATCGGCATTAAACAGGGATCAGATGCCCTTGTTTTTTATTTATCAACCATACCTAGTCGATTAACCCTCATGGCCATATACTCAAGACTCATGTTTTTGCCTAGTCTGTATATGCAGACATTTGAAGAGGCATTTTTTATAGCGTTTTTTGAAATGGATTCATATATTTTTGCAAAAATATCTTCGAACCTCAATGCACGACTGGTGGCCTACGAGTTAAGTTTCTTTGCATATCATAGATAGACACTTGATGACGGGGTGAAGTCGACTCAATGGAAGGAATTGATGTTATGTCAAGCCAACTTGCTTAATCAGAGAGAGCAAAAAGTCATACAAACGTACTCACGTCACCATTAAGTGAGTTGGAGAGGTAGTTTATTCTTTTCACATGCATTATAGCTGAGCCACTTCACTTTCCATCACATGTGCACATGTCCTCATACAATTGGTTCATGTGGTTCTTCGGATTGATAATTAAGCATGTGTCAATACACCACTATATGCACTTGTGGGGCAAATGAGATTTAGTCTCTTTGACACAAGTCCCTAAGACCTCGTGACTTAGGTACACAACATTGGTTGAGCTCACAATAAATGCATTTTGTTGAATCATCATGGGCACTCCATTGTGGTGGCATGGAAGAAGTGGAGCATGCATGAAAGATGGGAGGGGGGCGGGGAATGCTGCAAGGGGTGGGGCGTGTTGGTGCAGACCAATCACCAATTGAATGTTTGGAAGATTAAAGAATGAAGGGAGATTCAATTTTTGAAGCTTGGAAGAAGGATACATTCAGAGGATATGAGGAATGTACACATATGTACATTAGTATAGTTATAGTTCACTTAGATCTTTGATTAGTCATAGACTTGTACAAATTTCTCTATAAATACCTTGAAAATGTTGAGGCGTGATATGAGAGCATATGAAAGAATAGATGAGTGAGTATAGAAGTCAAGAAAGGAGAAGTTAGATGTCATGAGACATGTGAAATGTTAGTTGAGTTTTCCTCTCATCACTCAACTGTAATTTTCTGAGTAATCGAAGAAATATTGCGCCCGATGTTTCTGTGTCTGCTCCGTCTCTGTTAGATCATTTGTGTAATACTTTTGAGGATATCTAAGTTCATAGTTAATGAGTCTATGACTTGAGTTTCAGAGTCTAATTGTAAACAGGCTAGGAGAATTGTTAATAGGAACATTCATATGTGATGAGTGTTCACAGTTCTCTGAAACAGGCGCAAATTTCGATCTTGATTTTTTGGTCAGTTCTCACTCTACAGTTTAAAGTTTTGTGCAAGCAAGCACTTAATCTTTAAGTTAGAAGGTAAGCTGCTTGTATCTATAAGCATTTGTTTAAACGGGTTCGAGATTGATAGAACTATGTGTTAGAAGTTAGGGGTGTCAAAATCGACTTCTCAGAAGTGCAGATTTAGACATAGGTAACTTGTGAAGTTGATTTCTCAAGTTATACCAAACCTTTTGAAGAAATTTAACTTGGAGGAGGTGCGCAACTTCTAGGCGACACTCCATACAAAATTTCATAGAAAACTTTACATGTTTGATAGGTCAATGAGAAGAAATTGTGCAGCAGATTTTCTGTGTTTTATCTTCTTCACAGAATTTTTCAACTTTTGATAATTTGGAGATTGAACCTCTAATTTGGTGAAGATTTGACTTACTCTTGGTATAGAGGTGCTCTAATCATAAGAGTAGGTTATTCTTTTGGAGATTAACACTCTCCATCAGTGGTATCAGAGCAGGAGACATCAAAATCAAGGAAAGGAAAATCCCGACTGCTGCAGATTCAAGAAATTCAACAACTGAAGAACTAAAAGGTGAAAGCTTGAAGGCAAAGCTTGAGGAGGAGACCATACGACATCAAGAAAGACAAAAGGAGTCTAATTCGAAGCAAAGGTACATATATCATTTATAAAGCTTGAAGATTTCAATACACAGGTAGAAGAAAGATGGGAGATTCTCTTCAGATAGAGAAATTGGATAGGGAAAACTATCCTGCATGGTCAATGAGGATGGAAGCTCATCTTATGAGCAAAGATTTAATAGCTTATATCACAGGAGAAGAAGAGAAGCCAGAGTTCAAAGATCCTAGTGTTCCAACTAGGGAAGAGTTAGCAGATTTGAAAAATTGGATGAAGAAAGATGCTCAAGCTAGGAGCATTATATATATGGCAGTCAATGATTACTTGTTACCTCATATTCGAGGTCTTGAAAGTGCAACTGATATTTGGAATGCTTTGGAGGAGCATTTCCAGAATACTACTAAGTCAAGGAAGGCATCCTTATGGGCAGAGTTTACCACCTTTAAGAAGAAGGCTTCTGAATCCATTTCAGACTATGTGACAAGAATGAAAGATATTGCAGATGCTTTAGGAGCTGTTGATGAAGACATTGAGGAGGATAAATTGGTAAGGCAAATTCTTACAGGTTTAAGAGGTGATGACAAATGGAAGCCATTCATTTTGTCTACAGAGTTATCACTTGATCATTTCACTCCTGATTTAAATCAGTTGTTAGGTCATATGCTAACATTTGAGCAGGATGTTAAAGGAGATGGTGACAAGAGTGCAGGTCATGCAATGTACTCAAAGGACAAGAAGAAGAATAGCAAAGGAAAGCAACAAGCAAATGAAGATGAAGGAACAACTAGTCAAGCCAACTTCCTAAGAGGAAGAGGAGGTGGCAAAGGTAGAGGAAGAGGCAGGAACAACAAAGATGGAGGCAAAGCTTGCTGGATTTGTGGTAAGACAAATCACTTAGCTAATGATTGTTGGCACAATACTGAGAGTAATAATGGATATAGTCAAAACTATAATGCAAGAGGAAGAGGTGGCAGAAATCAAAGAGGTAATTTCAGAGGTAGAGGTAGTAGGAGTTACTTTGGAAGAAATGCAGGTAGAGGATTCCAAAGTCAACAATATAACAATACCTACTACAATTATGCTTCAGATCAAAAGGAGGATTCAACATTGATAATGAATGCAACTTGTGAAAGGCAGAGTGAAGATCAAAGAGTCTTCTACATTGACTCAGGGTGTAGCAATCACCTAAGTGGTAATATAGCTTTGATGACTGATTTGGAGAATAAGGTTTTTAATCATGTTGTTCAAACAGGTGACAACACAAAGCACAATGTGAAGTCAATTGGATCAGTGAAGTCTAAGGATGGTAGTACCTTATTGAGTAAGGTTCTGTATGTTCCTACAATTCCTAAGAATTTGATAAGTGTAGGACAAATTGTTGAAAAGGGATATGAAGTAAGGTTCACTAATGATGGAGTATATGTGGAAGACCCTAGTCAAGGGTATAAACAAATTGTTTCAGGGAAGAAAGAAGGAAGATTATTTACATTGAAGATTCAAGGCAATATTGGTCATGCTATGTTCACATATGGAGGACATAAGATCTCTGAGTTAGATCTTTGGCACAAGAGGCTTGGACATTTCAATGAAAGAGGTATTAAAGACATGATTAACAATGGTTTAGTGCTTGGATTGCCTAATGTTGCAGGTCAACATATGACATACAAATGTGAGGCATGTCAATTAGGTAAAGCTCATAAGCATTCCTATTCCAAGCATGGTTTTATGTACTCAGAGAAGCTTGAATTGGTACACACAGATGTGTGGGGACCATCAAAGGATTTCAGTATAAATGGGTCAAGGTATTATGTGATTTATGTTGATGATGCTACTAGATGGATCACTATTTATGTGATCAAAGATAAGTCAGAAGTGTTTAATACATTTAAGCACTATCATGCATATGCAGAAAGAATTACAGGTCATAAGATGAAGAGATTAAGGTCAGATGGAGGGGGAGAGTATTTCTCTAATGAATTTAGTGATTACTTATGGAATGCAGGTATAAAAAGGGAAGTTACTTGCAGGTACTCTCCTCAACAAAATGGTGTAGCAGAAAGGAGAAATAGAACACTTGTTGAGTTTGCAAGATCCATGATGAAGGAGAAAAATTGCCCTAATTATTTGTGGGCTGAGGCTGTAAATACAGCTACTTATTTGGTCAATAGGTTACCATGTAAAGCCTTGCAGGGTATGACACCATATGAGGCTTGGTGGGGTAAGAGACCTACCTTGGATCATTGCAGAGTTTTTGGATGTGTGGCATATGCATATGTGCCATCACAATTAAGACACAAATTGGAACCTAAAGCTGAAAAATATGTTTTCATTGGTTATGATGATAAGCAGATGGGTTATAGATTGTGGAGTCCATCTACAAAACAATTCATGGTTTCTAAAGATGTTACATTTGATGAGCAAAGTACTTGGTATGCAGGTACAATCAATATCAATACAGGTGATGAAGAAGAAGTGAGTCAAAAGAAAGGTAAGTCAAAGATTCAAATAATTGATGAAGAAGAGAATAATGAAGTACAGGGTGAAGTTGAAGAAATGCCAAGATTTGATCCTGAGTGTGAAGAACCAGAAACCTCAAGGAGTGGAGAACTCAGAAGATAATCAAGAAATAGGTGGCAACCTACAAGGTATAGTTATGATACTTCTTTTTTGGCCACAAAAGATTATGCTTATATGATGAAAACAGATGAAGACCCTTCTACATATGAAGAGGCAAAAGGTAAGGAAAAATGGGAGAGAGCTATGCAGGAAGAATATGATGCACTATTGGAAAATCAAACTTGGGATTTGGTTCCTAAACCAAATAGTCAGAAGATCATTGGATGTAAGTGGGTTTATAAGACAAAAAGATTTGCAGATGGAAGTGTGTCTAGGTACAAAGCTAGACTTGTTGTCAAAGGGTTTGCTCAGACATATGGTGTTGACTATGATGAGACTTATAGTCCTGTGGCAAAGATGACAACCATCAGGACACTTATAGCTATTGCTGCATGTAAAGGTTGGAAGTTATGTCAACTTGATGTGAAAAATGCTTTTTTGAATGGTTATATTTCAGATGATGTATTCATGGAGCAACCTCAAGGGTTCAAAGATAAAAGGTATCCAGATCATGTGTGCAAGCTCAAGAGAGCTTTGTATGGCTTAAAGCAGGCCCCAAGGGCATGTAATTATAGACTTGTAAAGTTCTTGAAAGAACTTGGATTTCAGGTGTCTAAAGCAGATAGTAGCTTGCTTGTCAAAGCAAGTGATAATGGTTTCATATACATGTGCATATATGTTGATGATATAATCCTTACAGGTACAGATGAAGAAGGAATACAAAGACTCAAGAAGCAAATGGAAAAGGAGTTCAAAATAAGTGACTTGGGAGACTTGTCATACTTCTTGGGCATGGAGATTACATATACTCAACATGGAGTATTTGTGACTCAAGAAAGGTATTTGAAGAACTTGTTAATCAAGTTTAAAATGGATGATTGCAGGGTAGCACCTACACCAATGGAGGTGAATCACAAATTGAGTAAATTTGGAGGTGAAGAATTCAAGGACATGAGACAATATCAGAGTTTGGTTGGTAGTCTTATCTATGCTACTTTAACTAGACCTGATTTATCATATGTAGTAGGGGTTTTGTCTCAATTCATGCATTGCCCAAGGAAAGAACATTGGATTGCAGGACAAAGAGTGTTGAGGTACATTAAGGGTACACTCAATGAAGGTTTGTATTATGGGTTTACATCAGATACAAATATCAAAATTTATAGTGATGCAGATTGGGCAGGTAATCCAGATGATAGAAGGTCAACTTTTGGATACATGTGTTATGTGGGAGATAAACTTATCTCATGGTGTTCCAAGAAGCAACATACAGTTGCTTTGTCTTCTACAGAAGCTGAATATAAAGGCATGGTTGAAGCTGCAAAGGAAGTGATTTGGCTCAAGACCTTGATGAAGAATTTTGACATTGTGCATGGGATACCAATTATATATGGAGATAACATGAGTTCATTGTATTTAGCTGCTAATCCTGTTTTTCATGCCAGGACCAAACACATTGAGATTCAGTATCACTTTCTAAGAGAGAAAGTGATGGATAAGGAGATTGAAGTCATACATACTTCAACTAAAGATCAGATAGCTGATATGCTTACAAAGAGTTTGGATGGACCAAAGCTACAGAAGTTTAAAGACATGGCAGGCATAAAGAAGATAAGAGAAACCTCAATTGATGATTGAGGGGGAGCTGTTGGTGCAGACCAATCACCAATTGAATGTTTGGAAGATTAAAGAATGAAGGGAGATTCAATTTTTGAAGCTTGGAAGAAGGATACATTCAGAGGATATGAGGAATGTACACATATGTACATTAGTATAGTTATAGTTCACTTAGATCTTTGATTAGTCATAGACTTGTACAAATTTCTCTATAAATACCTTGAAAATGTTGAGGCGTGATATGAGAGCATATGAAAGAATAGATGAGTGAGTATAGAAGTCAAGAAAGGAGAAGTTAGATGTCATGAGACATGTGAAATGTTAGTTGAGTTTTCCTCTCATCACTCAACTGTAATTTTCTGAGTAATCGAAGAAATATTGCGCCCGATGTTTCTGTGTCTGCTCCGTCTGTGTTAGATCATTTGTGTAATCCTTTTGAGGATATCTAAGTTCATAGTTAATGAGTCTATGACTTGAGTTTCAGAGTCTAATTGTAAACAGGCTAGGAGAATTGTTAATAGGAACATTCATATGTGATGAGTGTTCACAGTTCTCTGAAACAGGTGCAAATTTTGATCTTGATTTTTTGGTCAGTTCTCACTCTACAGTTTAAAGTTTTGTGCAAGCAAGCACTTAATCTTTAAGTTAGAAGGTAAGCTGCCTATATCTATAAGCATTTGTTTAAACGGGTCCGAGATTGATAGAACTATGTGTTAGAAGTTAGGGGTGTCAAAATCAACTTCTCAGAAGTGCAGATTTAGACATAGGTAACTTGTGAAGTTGATTTCTCAAGTTATACCAAACCTTTTGAAGAAATTTAACTTGGAGGAGGTGCGCAACTTCTAGGCGACACTTCATACAAAATTTCATAGAAAACTTTACATGTTTGATAGGTCAATGAGAAGAAATTGTGCAGCAGACTTTCTGTGTTTTATCTTCTTCACATAATTTTTCAACTTTTGATAATTTGGAGATTGAACCTCTAATTTGGTGAAGATTTGACTTACTCTTGGTATAGAGGTGCTCTAATTATAAGAGTAGGTTATTCTTTTGGAGATTAACACTCTCCATCAGGGCGGGGTGTGTTTCAGTGGGCGGGGAGTGGGGCGGGGGGCGGTGCGGGACGCGAGGGGAGGGGGGCAGGGAGTGCTACACGAGGAGGGGGCAGGGAGTGCTACGGGGGGCGGGGCGGGGCGGGGCGGGGAGTGCTGCAGGGGGCAAGGCGGGGAGTGGGGCGGGGGGCGGTGCGGGACATGGGGGGGAGGGGGGGAAGGGGGGGGGAGGGGGGGGAGGGGGGGAGAGGGGGGGGGAGAGGGGGGGACGGGAGGGAGGGGGGGGAAGGGAGGGGGGTAAAGGGAGTGGGGGAAAGGGAGGGGGGAAGGGGGAAGGGGAGGGGGGAAGGGGTACAAAAGATCGACCACCTTCATCAGAGGCTTTAATTTAACAAGCTCCTAAAACACAGAATGCCAATCCATTTGGCCAGGAAAAGCCTAGAGAAGTTTTTTGGAAGAGAAGGGATTGAATGGGAGGGAGATGGATTCAAAAAGAGAATACAAAGTTGAAGGTAGTAGGAATTCTTTGAAGGAAGAAATCAAGGCATTGCAAGAAAGATTGAGAGTTGCTGAGGATGACTCTGATGTCGGTGTTACAGAGATGGATGTGGAAGAACTCAAAGAACAACTCAGAGAAAAAGAAGGGGAGCTCGAGCAGCTTCACGATTTTGTACGCAGTGGGAAAAAAATTGGCTTCTGGGGATTCAGTGAGTGGAGGGAGTCTGATTGCATGGGCCAATGCTCCAAACAACAACTTAAGCAAAGATAAGGGGGGAGGGGATGGTAGGGAGAAAAAAGGGGGGGAGAGGGGTGGTAGTGTGTGTGTGTATGTTTTTGAATAATCCAACATTCTTGATCCAATTAGTGTTGTATTTCATACAAGTACATGAACAAATCCTCCAAGGAGTCCAAAAGATGATAAAATGGAGAAAACATCAACGAGAAAATAAAAAAAATGTTTATATACAACCTGGCCATATTTTGCATTCCAAGTAGTCTATATCTGGTTCTATTATGTTGTTTGATGGTAGGCCTTAAGCCTAGAAATGTTTGTTAAGGGGAGCATCTCCTAGTGAGAGTTTCCAATTCTACACCACCCCACTGAAGTATTGATTTGATTCTGTATGGGCCTTCCCGATGGGGAGTCCATTTTCCTCTAGTTTGAGCATTTATCTATGGTTTGTGTGACAAAACTAACTCTCCCAGCTACAAACTTTTGGGCCACAAGTTCTTGTCGTGTGCTTCCTTTCTTCTGATATGAGTCTGCATTAACTATCTGGATGTTAGAATACGGGATTCTTCCATTTTGTGAAAAGTTGTGAGCCTAACTGTTACCTCTGGGCCACTCTTTCTTTGCACTTCTTCAGTTCTGATCGAGCCATGTATGAACCCGAATGGTTCTATGGGAGTTATCCCATAAACTAGTTGAAATGGGGAAAATCCAGTTGTTTCTTTATAGGCTAGTCCATATGTCCATAGTGTACCAAGATAAGCTTTACCCCAAGCAGTGGGTTGTAGCATACATTCCTTTCGTAGCATGGCGATCAATACCTTATTTGTGGACTCTGCCTGACCATTTTCCTTCGGATAATAAGAACATGAAGTTATATGAACAACTTTATACCTGCTAAAGGTTTCTTGCAAAATCTTATTCACAAAGTGTGTTCCTTGGTCCATGCAGATCTGCAAAGGGCACCCAAACCTACAGAATATATGGCTGAATAAAAAATCAGCAACTATCCATGCTATGCAATCTGGTGAAGCAATGGCTTCAGCCCACTTTGTTGCGTAGTTTGTGGCAATTAGTAAATATTTATCTCTATTTGGATAAGAAGGAGGATATATAGGCCCTAAAAAATCCAATCCCCACTTCTCAAATGGTTGCCAATTGATAGATACTGTCAGTGGGTTGTTTCTCTGCTTTGTGGGTTTAGGTCCACATATTTGGTAGATGTCAGATACTTTAGCCCTATCATTGGAGTCCCTAAATAGGATGGGACACCATAATCCTGCATCTAGAATCCTTTGGCCCATGATGTGACCTGGAAGGTGCCCACCACCTGGACCTTCATGTTCCTTTGCTAGGATATCCCATTGTCTCTTCCTCCTCTATGCATTTCCTCAAATAGCCATCTTTCCCATACCTGTATAGTTTGCCTTGAATAATAGTAAATGATCTGTTGTTGATTAGTAGCCTCTTCGTTTGCACCGAGCTTGTGTTTTCTGGATACAATCTAGTGTTAAGAAAAATTTTGATGTCATCATACCAACCCTTGGCATGGACAACAAACAAATTGGCATCAGGAAAATCATCATTTACTCCAATCGCTTCATCCATGGCATTGATCCTGGATAGATGGTCTGCCATAACATTTTCTCTACCTGTTTTGTGGACTATAGAAAAATCAAATTCCTGGAACAAAAGTAACCACCTCCATACCCTACCAATCACTTGCGGTTTTGTTTAGTAGATATTTGAGTGGTTGATGATCAGTTATGATAACACATTTCACTCCCAACAAGTAATGACGATACTTTTATATAGTGAAACCATGGCTAAGGCATCCCTTTCTGTGGTGCTATAATGTCTTTCAGCCTTGGTCAAAATTCAACTAGCATACTGAATTGGTCTATCCAGTTTGTATTCTTTAGTATGTTGAGTCAAAACTGCCCCCATTGCACGTATATGAAAACGTTTTGACCACTCAGGTGTGATCAGAGTAGGAGAAGCTACTAACCTTGACCTTAATGTTTGATATGATTTTTCCTCCTCTTCTTCCCACTTCAAAGGTACTTCCTTACCTACAAGCCTATCCAATGCCCTGGCTATATCTGCATACATCTTAATAAATCTCTTGTGTACCCTGTATTTCCTAGAAAACTTTGAATCTCTTTTGGAGATTTAGGTCTGGTAACTTTTGTATAACTATAATTTTGTCTTGGTCAGTTGCCATACCTTTGGAGGATACCACATGCCCCAGGAAGGTACCTTGAATCACCAGAAAATGGCATTTGATTGGGTTCAATTTCAACTTTGTTTCTCTACACCTCTTAAAAACCTGTTGTAATTGAATCATATTCTTTTCTAAACAATCCAATGGATTCTCTGCAAAAGTACCTGGAAAGGATGAAAAATCATCCATGAAAATTCGGAGAGACTCTAGCAGCAATGGTCAAAAAATGAGATTAAATGTTCGATTGAAAGTAGCTGGGGCATTTCTCAGTCCGAATGGCATTTTTACATATACATAAGTTCCCCAAGGTGTAATGAATGCAGTCTTCTCTCGATCCTCAGGGTAGATGGATATTTGATTATATCCACTGAATCCATCCATGAAGTTGTAAAGTGTATGTCCAGCTACTTCTTCTATGACATGTTTAGTAAATGGCATTGGAAATCCATCTGGGATGGTAAGTCCACATATATTCTAATCTTGTTAGTTTTTTTCTTTGGAACAATTACCATAGGAGATAGCCATTCTGAATGCTCTACAGGGATGATAATTCCTACATCTTCCATTTTCTGAATTTCCAAGTAAACAGCTTCTGCATATTTAGGATTCAACCTATAACTTTTACCTCTCACTGGTTTTGCTCCTTCAATGAGAGGGATTCTGTGCTCTCCATAATTAGGTGGTACTCCTTCCGAATCCTTGTAGTGCCAAGCAAAGATATCTGCAAATGATTTCATGAAAGATGTTACCTTTAAGAGCACCTATTAAAATGGGACACGACTGATCCTTGTTTCCCAACTGAACCTCCTTCATTGGATGCCTGTTTATAATGTTATTCGTATAAGTTCTTCTTGAGTAGCATCCTTCGTTACATTGTCCCACATAGCTTCGGTATCATAAGCAAGAACATCTTGAATGTCTATTTGCACCTCTTCCTCCTAAATCCATCCTGGAGGGACCTCATGAAGTGGTAAAGAATCCTCTTCCATATTGTTTTTCTTACCTTTAGACTCTGAACCTTCTTTTTGGTCGCAATCTACTGGAATAACTTCCTCGATATTTCTTTGTAAAGGAGACTTTTTCCCCCTTCTGTGGTCTTTTGTTAGTTCTCCCAACCCAGTCACTTGAATTTTTTCCTCTTTTTCTGCATACCCTTCTTCTATGTCTAAGTTAGATGGAAAAATTCCAAAGCAAGGAAGAGAATTACCTACTTCTAGCCATGCTAGCATGTTGTCTTCATCATATAGATCCAAATCCTTGTCTTCTTGTATGTCCATAGGGTCTATATCTATATTTATACCAATAGATTGCATCATGTTGATATGCCCTTGTTGATCCGGACCTTCTTCCAATAATAGTTGTCTTAATTTAGCACCTTCTTGTTGGACCCACATGGTATCTTTGCCCCAGTCATGTACTACACTAGCATGCCTTAACTAGTGTCTTCCTATTAAGAGAGGAAACCCTCCTTGCATGTTTGGTAATCTTATAACTAAAAATTCCAAGAAAAATGTGTTACCTTGTACTTCCGTCTGAATATCAGGGACTACTCCCATACGCGTGATCGTACTCTGATCTACCAATGTAACCGTGAGATTGGTTGCCCTTGATGGTTGAAACCCCAACTTCTTCATAGTATATTCAGGCATCAGATTGATTCCTAAACCTCCATCTACTATAACTCCTTTTAGAATTAGACCATTAATATTCAATGTAATTCTCGGGCTCTTGTTAGGAGTGCATTTCCTATAGATCTATTTGTACCCCAACAGTAGCTTTGGCCACTAGAGTCGATGTGAATGCTTCATCTATGTCACTCTAGCGCAATGGTAAGTACTAAAGTGAGGAGCTTCACCTCAAAAATGTCAATCTGCGGAGATGTGAGGACTAGTATGAAGACTATGAGCAAGTGATGGCACAAGTGTGTGAGTGAAAGCACACAAGCATGCACACACATATACACACACACGCACAAGATAAGAGCAAATAGTGGAACAATGGAAGATCTTCGATTACAAAAGAACTCTCTTAAAAATCTCAAATCTACAACAAGCTAACCTCAAAATTGAGCTCTCCAGCCCTTTTTATAGTTTTTTAGTGGTTTTGGCCCTGTCCAGACCTAGTGTCTGACCTAGTTAAAAAAAATAGGTTCCATGGATTATTTGGGGGCTCCAACGGAGTCTAAAAATTATGTAGATTGGTAGGATGATAGTTCTAATACTCCTCAAGCTCAAGGACTCCTTGGCTTGAACAAAATGGAGTTGCAAAAATAAAAAATGATATTTACAATGCTTTTTTGTGATAAAAATCATTATTTTTATAAGGATTTCTTTTGAAAAATTGACATGTGCTTCCTGGAGCTCTTTTCATGCTCCTTCTTGTGTGAACACTTCCTTGATGTGATTCTATGCTTGTGCTTAACCTTGACTATCAACACGTCCCCCCTCTTGAGTTTGTTGTCCCTGAGAGACCCTTGTTGTAGTGGTTGTTCCATGTAGTACTTTGAGAGGTAGAGTGCCTCATGCCTCCACCAGAGCGGTCTGTCTTCCAAATGTAGCTTGGTCAGTTGTCTAGTTCTTTAGTTTTCCACTGCTAGCTATTGCATGTTTTACTCCCTTTGTATGTACTTCCTTCTTGAATTCCAGCTGAATGTGTCATCGTGAGCTTCCAAAAACTGTTAGTTGCTCAAAAGAGGTTGGCAATGTTGATGTTGAGCAACTATCGATGATGAATTGCTTCATAGGTATTGATGTTGTACCCTTGATGTCTGTGGATCTTTGAACATGATTTTCATAGTAGGATGCCAAGTATTTGTGACCCATAATGACTGATGGGTAAGTGCATTAGTGCATGGGTTGAAAAAGATATGTGCCTTGTGCATGGCCTTATAATGTGGCCCTATGCATGCATACTTGGGAAATGCATTGGAGGAAGTATGGTGCAAGAAATTTGGTCTTGAGCTACGTGCTCAAGGGTATGCTGATGAAGAGGTTTCCCAATCTATCATGGTTATAGTGTTGTTGCAGCATACACTTCTTACCATGAATAAAGGTCCATCGATCTCAGCTCTTCGTGTTGTACTTCCATCATGGTGTTTGACCATTGGCTTGTCTTTTCTGTTGATGGATGTCCTTGCTGATGGTTCACTAATGAGCTTCTTCAAGCACACAATCCTATTCTTTTTTTTTTGGAACAATATCACAAAACAAGAAGAAAGAGGTTAGTATCAACAAAATATTTTACATATGTCAAGTGTGTCTCATGTGCCTAGGATTCTCAATTGCGTCTATGCACGGCCGTGTAATGTGGAACTATATTGATGCATACTTTGGAAGTACATGACCTGAATGGTGCAAAAGACAAGGTTATGCCAAAGGCACATGGTTGTTGCATGTCGAGGCTTTCAATGTTCTTGGCAAAGGTTGATGCGGCCCTCGTTGGAGGTATTCATTGGATTTCAAAGGACAACTAATTTTAGGGACCCATTTTAGAATTGTATTGGGTTGCTTATAAGTCCTTTTGACTTCTTCATCTCTAGTTGATTGCTTAATTTTTGCATCCAACATGGTTGGTTCTTCGGTTCTAAGGAGGCTACTAGTAGTTTTGGATTCCAAACCCATATCCGTGATGATTGCCTAATTATTTTTTGCGAAGAGGTGAGTTTATCTTTTTTTGGTTTCTGTGCTCAGTTCTTACCCTTTTCTCTCCTTGGCTTCTTTGTTGAGAGCTTGTGCATGGTGGAGAGCATAGGCCTTTGTGCATGTAAGAGTTCTTTGGGAACCCACATGTGTAATCGCCCTTGTTGAGCTGCAACTAAATTCTTAGGCACCCAAATCTGTCTGAGACCATGTGCATGAGCTTGTCCTAGTTGCTTGGTTCTTCGTTTGGTGTGATTGGCCTGCTTGGATGGACATTGTTGTGGCAAAGCTGGTGGTTGCTCTCCTTTTTGTACCCAGATCTGCTTCATGCCCGAAACTACTTTCTTCTTGAAATCTCTTGGTCTATTTGATATAGCGGTTGTCATGTACTGGCTCGCTTGCCTTTTTGGTTGAGTTGTTGTAACGGCATTAGTTGTTGCGCAAGAGGAGGAGGTGGTTTGTCTTTGAGCCTCTTCTTCCATGATTGAGTTCTTCTGGAACATAGAACTTTTTTGACACATACAACATCCTTTTTGCTAAGAGTAGTACTCGAAGAACTAAGAGAATGTGTGACATTTGGATTTGTGAGCATGCCATTCTCTAATTCTAATGTAGTGCATTGTTCCTGTACCGAAACTTGAAGAATTTGACTTCTTAGGTTCAAGTTGACTACATGGTCATAAATCTAACCTTGACCCAAGACAAGGGGTTCTGTAAGGTCCTCATCATGACATACTAGTAGTTTGAATTTCATTGGAACATCTTGAAGGTAGATGGGAAGTTCCACCTCGCCCAAACAAGGGGTTTCCACACCTCCCAAACCTATGAGATAGGCTTCTATGGGCTTGATGTTCAATTACAGGTCTTGGTAGTATGAAAGTCTTACTGCACTAGTTGTTGCACCTGAGTCAACCAATGCTCTCATATTCCTTACACTCATTCCGTTGTCCTACCTCTAAGGTCACAAAGGTACGTCGGTCAATTATTGGAGCGGCCATTATGCCTGATTTTTGGCACATGTCCATGTGATACTTTGGGACTTTTGTTGGGAGAGATGGTTGGATGCACTCAGAAGATTGAGTAGATGCTGCTAATCCTGCTTTGCACCAGCCCTCTTTGACTCCAGATATACTTAGTACACTTGATTAGCTTCCAAATGATACCAAGAAAGCATATATGTACTTTGCAAATGATGTGTGTAATGACCAAATCAAAACAGACTACTTGAGACTTCAAGAATCCAAGAAAACTTGCTAATTTGGTATTGACACCTGCTCAGTCTTTCACTCAGTATGACCAACACACTTACAATTGGCAAAATTCCTTCTAGAGATATTATATTAGCTTAGTAAGCTACCATTTGCAAGTGGAATGAGAAGAAATGATAAACTACACACTGAGAAATCACTTTAGCAAAATTATATGTACCCCCGACTTTTTAGGAGCTCTCTAGAAAAATACCAGAGGTCACTTCGAGTGCGATTTCTCCGAGATGGCTGATCCTTTGACCTTGAAATTTTGTAGGCGTGTAGTATTCTTGGAGCTGGTTCCAATGTGCTTTGGATCACTTGATTTGGTTCAGTAGATCCTGAGATATGCCCCTTTGAAGTTGACACACTTGGAGATGATGACTCAGAGAAACAGATATGATGAATGTGTATACTTCTATTGATTGATGTGTTTGTACAATCTCATTAGCATGACAAGCATAGCTAAATGAGGTGTTGTGGTGTAGGCTATGAAGTAGCACTAACACACACAAAGTTACAACAGTAGAATGCCTCGGGGAGTGAGCTCAATTGGACTAGCTTACCCGCGACTTTTTACATTGACTTTTATAAGTGATGGAGATACATTTGAATTTCAAATTCAAACTAAGGCTCCCTAGAATCTCTCCTCTAAAAGTAGGGAGATATTCTCTCCATTTACACCATCCAATTTCCACGACTAATCAAGTAGGTAAGTGATTACATGTAAATGCCAAGTCATATAGACTTTTACAATGAGTAAAATGTAATAACACATAGGCAAGTGTTTCTATGGGCCTTGCTACATGTGAGACATCCTTCCAAGGATACAAGCCAAATGTGAAGGCTTGATTTGCACCAACAGCTTCCCCTCAAGTCAAGCACTTTGGCTTAAGTCTTCATCTTTAGTCTTCAATCATATCCTGCAATCCAATCATGGATTTGAATCTGCATAGCTTGTTTCCATCCAATGCTTTAGTGAGTAAATCTGCACATTGCATATTAGTAGACACATAAGTCAACTGAATCTCTTTGCTAAGCAACTTCTCTCTCACATAGTGGTAATGAACCTCTATGTGTTTGGTTCTAGCATGATATATTGGATTAGCTGCAAGGTGAAGAGAGCTTGTGTTATCTCCAAAGATGATTGGAGGTCTAGTGTATAGACCTAACTCTGTATATAAAAGCTTCAACCAGATAGCTTCTTGAGTGGCATTGGCAAGCCCTCTATATTCTGCTTTAGTGGATGACAATGCCACTGTAGGTTGTTTCTTGGCTGACCAAGAAATAGGTTTATCTCCTGCAAAACAAATGTAACCTGATGTGCTTCTCCTATCATCCTTGCATCCTGCCCAATCTGCATCTGAATATACTTTGATGTCAATATCTGATGTATAAGGAAAGTACAAACCATGGTTCTGAGTTCCCTTCAAATATTTCAAGATCTTCTTTGCTGCCTCTAGGTGAGGTACCCTTGGTTTGTGCATGAATTGACTTAGCACACTAACTCCATATGCTATGTCAATTCTTGTCAAGGTAGCATAATTCAAACTACCTACCATGCTTTGATATCCTATAATGTCTTGTAGTTCATCCCCTTCATGAGCACTTAGCTTTAGGTTGACCTCCATTGGAGTTGTTGAGACTTTAGCATCCTGCAAGCCAAACTTCTTGACCATATCCTGTACATACTTCTTTTGAGTGATATATATACCTGAGTTGGTGTAGACTAACTCAAGACCTAAGAAGTATTTCAATAATCCAAGATCATTGATCTTGAATTCCTTCATCATCTGTCCTTTGATGTGTCTAATACCATTGACATCATTACCTGTAATGATGATGTCATCAACATAAACACACAAGTAGATTACCTCTGTACTACTTCTCTTTATGAACAGAGAAGTGTCAGCTTTGCTCATCACAAATCCTTGGTCTTGGAGGTAGGTTCTCAACCTGTAATTCCATGCTCTAGGTGCCTGCTTCAAACCATATAGAGCCTTCTTCAATTTACAAACATAGTTTACCTTCTTGGGATCTTCATAGCCAGGTGGTTGTGACATGTAGACTTCTTCAGATATCCATCCATTCAAGAAAGCATTCTTGACATCTAATTGGTACATGTTCCAATTCTTGGATGCAGCTACACTCACCAATATTCTGATAGTTGGCATCTTAGCCACAGGAGAAAATGTCTCCTCATAATCAATGCCTTGGGTTTGTGCAAAACCCTTGGCAACCAACCTAGCTTTGTACCTGTTTATTGTTCCATCAGAATTCCTCTTTAGCTTGTAGATCCATCTGGATCCTATCACCTTCATAGAGTCCTTCTTGGGTACCAAGTCCCAAGTATCACTCTCCTTGAGAGCTTCCATTTCTTCATCCATAGCTCCTTTCCATTCTGGTTTGGTGATTGCTTCTTCATAGGTACCTGGTTCTTCATTCAACAAATCCTTTGCAAGATATACAGAATGCTTGGTTACAAGAGAAGTATCATACCCATATCTGATAGGCTTCTTCTTTTCTCTCTGAGATCTCCTCATTGCTTGAGTTGAGGATTCTGGTGTATCCTCTAGCTTCTTCATCTTCATCTTTCCTTTGGACTTCCATGCCTTGAATTCTTCAAGGTTTATTGTATCATCATCATCTAAGCTTGATTCATCTTTCTGGATTGGTTCCTCCTTGGTGAGCTTTGGGAAATCTTCTTCCATATCATAGGGTAGACTAACCTTCCTGCATTCATTCTCATACCAAGAGTCATTCTCATCAAAGATGACATCTCTGCTTACCTTGAAGCCTTTGTTTGTAGGGTTGTAGAATCTGTATCCCTTTTGGTTCAAATCATAACCAATGAAGATACATTTTTCAGCTTTAGGGTCTAGCTTTCCCCTAACTTGTGAGGGAATATGCTGTTGCAGAGCTAAAGAGCGCACAAAGCAGAGAAGCGCACGAAGCGGAGAAAAAGACGGGCCCCAAAATTTTTCCGATTTGGACTACATATTTTTGTATCATATTCATTCTTGTAATATATTTTCCCTTGTAAATGCACTAGAGGAGTCCTCTAGATGCATCCCCACAGAAAAGTAGAGATTACCTATGTACAATAGTAGGAAATTAGTCTCTTAGTGAATAAAGTGCCGGTCACTTGTGTGAAAGGACCAAACTTAGGGCTCATGTATATAAGTCACTTTGTAACTCTTTGTAAAAGACTCTTGCCATTGTGAACAAGGAGCTCTTCTGAATTTTCGAGTTTGCCTCTTTCTTGCTGATTTTGATCTTCATTTTGCTCTTGTATGTGTGTGTGATGCTTGAAATGCATGTGTAGGACTGTTGTCTACCCCTTCCCCTTGGTTTTGAGCTGTTGTAGTGCGTGCGTAAGCTAGGAGAAGCTGTGGCGCGGGTATTTGTGATTCCCGTCAGTCACTGTTTTTGCTATAACTTGAAGCAGAGTGGTCAGAATTGAGTGAAACCACCACCGTTGGATGCGTCTCGTCGAGAGCTTCGAAAGGAGTACCCTATTGCCTATATTCGGAGTTCTGGGCTGGGAGAAAACCTCAAAATACTAAAACTGCTGAAAAGAGGCTTGCGGCAACACTTTCAGTATTTCAGTAAGTGTGAGAGGTAGTAGTCTTTTCTCATGCATGCTAGCTAAACCACTTCATTATCCATCACGTGTGCACAAGTCTTCATACACTTGGTAAGTCGTTCCTTAGGATTGACATTTAAATGTGTGTTAAAGATCCCACTATATGCACTTGTGTGGCAATTGAGGTATAGTCTCATTGGCACAAGTCCTTGAGTCTTCTTGGCTCAAGTACACACGTTTTTGGCGCCGTTGCCGGGGAACACTCAACCAAGGTGCCTTCGTGATAGTTATAGAGCGAGTGTGATCGAATCGTACTTGTAGAGGTAAAATTGTCCGGTAGCAAGTAGTCAACCACTTCAACACTTGTTACTTCACATCTCCGAGGTGTGTGTGATAAGTTTTAGGTTTAGGTTTAGGAGGAGGGAAGAGAAGGAGGAGTTAGGATTAGGTTAGAGGAAGAGGACTAGTGAGGTTAGGAGAAGTAAGGGTAGGCAAAATTACCAAAAAATTTCCCAAAATCACCAAAAAATTACCAAAATTTCAAATTCTGTCTAAAAAAGTATAAAAACCAAAAAATTTGACTCATTTGATACTTGCTGGAGTTCTGGTATCGTCTGCGACAGCGATCAGTATCGTGGACTTGGTATCGAGTGCTTCAGGCCATCCCAGCTTGTGGTTGAGCTCCAAGTGCAAGCAAGAGAGGTTAGAGGTGAGATTCTAACAAGAATATTTACACAAAACTAACTAAACATGCACAAACACGTGATTAAACAGGTGCGCAGTATCGCGGGGGGGGTAAACTGAACTTATTACAAAATTTTTGGGTGATACAGGGTCCAGGCGGGAAGAGGGGAGTGAGGAGAGCAAGGGGTTATCAAAAATTTTTGAAAAATCTTGCATTTTGGCTTGAGTATCGCGATCGGTTGAGGTATGGTATCGCGATACCAAAACTCCCTTGTATCGCGATACTCGTCGAAGTATCGTATCGTTTGATACCTACTTGGAATCGCGATACCATTTTGGTATCGTGACGTGGAGTTGGTATCGCGATCGTGCACTGTTTTAAGTATCGTATCACTGTGTATCGATCCTGGTATCGCGATACCATTCCGGTATCGTGTCGCCAAGATTGGTATCGCGATCGCGCTTACCACGGTGATATCGTATCGCCTTGAGTCTCTCGTATCGTAACGTCGATCTTTGTCAGTATCGTATCGCCATATTTCCTAGGGAAGTATCGCGACACTATACCTGGTATCGTATCGTCGGACTTTTTGAGATCGTATCGTGCCTTGTGAAATCTGATATCGCGACATTACCTTGATATCGTATCGGCCACTCACTTGGACAGTATCGCGATACTGTCATAAGTATCGTATCGTTTGGACCACTGGTATCGTATCGTACACGTGGTATCGTATCACCTGAAACTTTTAAGATCGTATCGTGATAAATCCTAGTATCGTATCGGCTGCTCCCAGAGGTAGTATCGCGATACCAGGTTAGTATCGTATCGTTTGGTGTTTGGTATCGTATCGCGAGCAATATCCAGTATCGTATCGTTTGGACCTCTGGTATCGTATCGCGGTCAAGCAGTATCGCCCGAGAGTGGTATCGTCAGAAAGTGGTATCGTCCAGATTGACCCTTTCTTTTGTCAAGACACTTTAAGTCATAAGGAAAGCCACCCAAGGAGAACCTGTGGGACTTAGAGAGAGACTTTGGGGGGGTGAATGAACTTGAGATCAGGAAGAGTGTTAAGTAGTCGAAGAAGTGTCATATCTTCGGTAGGAAGTGCTGCCCAGGCTAGTCACCACTCCATCTACTCAGAAACCTGTAGTGATTCGGAAGAGGAATTACACATGGCTTCGGAAGACATGCAAGGTCCAACTCCAAATAGAAATTTCATGTCCATTATTGAAGGGGATTACCGTACCTCCTTACAATACGTGTCCACCAATGCCCAGGAGATCCCAATCTACCTGGATGGGTTAAACAGATCGGTTGCGAGGATGATAACTTCCCAGAATGCCACAATTGTATCCCGACCTGCTGTGAAGTATGAAGGAGGAGCATATGTAGACAAGATTGGTCATATCTATATTGTAACTGAATTTCCCGAGAGAATCAATGACAGAGGAGAGTTTGTGGACCCAAACAACTCCGAAAGAACACAACTTGAGGAGCCTGTGTCTACTCCGAGGGGCAGGTCTCAAGTGTCACGGGTCTTGAGAGGAGATTTGATACCTCAAGATGATTACCTGTTGGAAGTTTATATGATCCATGGATCAGACCTGTTGCTTCAAACTGACTTACCGGCTCCAGGGAGAGAAGAAAGCCCCATGATATTTTATGAGTTGAAAGACCCAGATGATGAAACTAGGCTTACTTACTTGGATAAGGACCAAAGGAGATACTGGCCAGTGAGTGCCTTAGACAGGGCTCGACTAAGATACATGGGTACGCCTGTATTTCCTCAGAGAGGTCAGGCAACTACTTCACAAAATCCTTTTGGGAATCAGCCAGAAACGGAGCAAACCACATCAGGACAGACCAGTCAACGAAGTGTGCCCAACCATACTCATGTACAGTTTGCAACTCCAGGAGTGCACACACACAATCAGGCCCACGCAGGGATAGAAAACCAGTACCGACCGCCAGTAAGACCCCAACCACCGATAGGAAGACAGCCGGGAGTGCCGCCATTACGACCAGCTATCCCAGTCTCCCCTATGATGCCCAGACCACCTGAACCAATGAGAAGGTTGAGACCCCATCCAAGTAGCTAAATGTGTAAGAAACCACTATGATGGGCTTGGAGAGCCATATGATCATATCGCAGAATTTAAACAAGTTCTAAGAGCAGAGCAAGTAGAGGACTTCTTTGTGCAGTATGAGTCTTTTGGGCTCACCCTCACAGGAACTGCTCTTACTTGGTTCCAACCCTTAGATCCGAATCAATTTGGAAACATGGAACAATTCTTTCAAGAATTTATTGGAGAATTCACAAAGAGAGGGATTAAACACAATTCTGCATCTTTAATCCATAGCTTTAAACAAAACCCTAATGAAACCGTGAAGACGGCGGCTCGAAGATTCAATCAGTACGTGGATAGATGCCCAGCCGCTGAGAGACCCACTCAACAAAAGATGATTTCACTATTTCTAGATGGACTTACTAGCGGAACCCTAAGAACACTAGTGTATGTGAAGAGATTACAAACACTGAGTGAGTGTCTCCAAGAGTGCATTGATTTGGAAGACAATCTGGCAGAGGATCTCAAAGGTACATCCGACCACACTAAAATAGAAGATCTAAAGAGTACTATCACGTCCAACTCCAGTAACATGGAAGAATTAGCAGAATTATTAGCAAAGAAACTAGGAGTCCAGGGACAGAGAGCTTACCAAAACCTAGCACAAAGATTGTCAGTGCTACGAAGATGTAATTTATGTGGAGGAGATCACCCCACACACTTATGCGTCAGAGGAGGGGCCGGTGCACAACTTACGTACCCTTACTACAGACAGCAACAACAAGGGACCTCATCATACTGCCTCATTGAGCAAAAATACACTAATCATACCACTGAAAACTGTCCCTTCAATAGGCAAGTACGGCCTATCCAACCACCTCAATACCGACCTTATGGATATCAACCGAGAGAGCCGGGTAGGGAGATGCCTAGATACAATCCTTATCCAACACAAGCAGGGACACCAAGACAATATGAGCAAGCACCATACCCACCACCACAGCCAGTACTCGGACCCCAGCTATCACAACCTCAACAAGTCGTACCAGTGAAGTATGCTCAACCAGAAGAAAACTTAGAGAGAGCCATAGTACCAGCATCTAGAATGACCAATGTGGAACCAACCAACCCAGGATATGAACCTCCACAAGGGGAGTACTATCAATATGAAGCCAACATGATGGACTATGAGCCAACATATGAAACGACTTATTATGGTTATGAGGGCTATGATCAGACATATGGAGCAGAAACCACCACATTAATGTATACAGCTCCTAAAGCACAGCAACCCATGAGACCTCTAGTGAGACCCTTGGTGCAGAGAGGACCATGCTATAGATGCGGAGGGGATCACTTCATTAGGGAATGCCCTCGACCTTATAATCCACCACCACCCAGAGTTTGGGAAGGGTACTGCAGTGAGTGTGGAAAGGAACATCTTTTTAGAGATTGCCCTAAAAACCCAACCAAATCCCAAGACACTGCACCTATTAATGTGATAGAGGTCATTGAAGGACCCGGAAGTGATAAAGAATACACGGTGCCACTAAAGGCCATCACCAGAGCCCAAACAAAACAACAAAAAGAACAGCAATCGGAAGAGGAACAAAAAAACAACAAGAAAATAAGCCCTTCAACTCAGATAGTGGAAGATTTTGAGGACCCATGTGAAAATTCCCGCAACACGAAAGCTCAGAAATGGAAGGAAAGACGAGAGAAACTCAAGGATAAATGGGCAAAGAACAAGAGTACAAACAGTGAAAAGCAAATCGAAAAACCAAATAAACACAAAGAACAAGAGAAGTCTAAGGAGACCCCTGAGCTAACCGAACCTAGCTCAGATAGGGAGAAGCCTGGATCAATTCTAGCAGACCCAAAGCCAGACGACTTAGACATGTGGTTGAAAGCCTACCAAGCTAGAATCAAGATGGGCCCAAGCGTTGAACAATATGAAAAAATCTACCCTAAAGGGGAATTAGAAAAGGAAAGACTAGCCATATGCAGAAAACTCATAGAAGTAGCACAAGCAACCCTAGAAAAGCATATCCCAACGCTACCAGAGACCAGGATTGCACCTAGTCTGTATGAAGAATGCTTAAAGCCCAATAACAAAGAGCCTAGGAAAGAAGATGACCAAAGTGGCCAAACAACAACCCGGGAGGAATCGATGTCAATAATCCCAGATCTCGAAGCAGATTGGCCAAAAGACTTATGGAACAGAATTCGAGAGGAACAATGGAAGAAGAATGGAGATCATACACCTCCTTTTGAAGAAATAGATTGGGAAGATTGTCAACTCCACCCCAACTTGGAGGAAGTGTACGAAGAGGTGTCAAGACTTGACAGAGGAAGAGAGGAGACCATAAGCATCTCAACGTTGCCCAATTACCTGGGAGAATACGAAAGGGAGTCAGTGATAATACGAGCACCCACAGTGCATGGAAAGGAAAAAGAAAAAGTAGAAGAGAGTTCACACAATTTAACAGAGTTAAAGAAAACAAAAGTACAATGCCGATTGACGGTGGAAGAATTGCTTCGACTTAAACCACAATTATGGAAGCAAATGGCAAACCAATTAGAATCACAGCCAGAGATTGGAAAACCGATAGAAAAGGAGAAGGAAAATAATTCCACAATACAAGTTCCTGTTGACAAAGTGGGAGAGTTTAGTGAAGGAGATGAGGGTAATACTTGTCTACCAGTCACACACAATGGGTATATGACCAAGGCTATTCTAGATACGGGAGCCGGGGTAGGGATTGCCACTAAGGAAATCTGGGAAAAATGGGGGAAACCTGCCTTACGACCCACACGCATGAAACTCCAATTAGCCGACGGTCATGTAGAAAAACCCTTAGGAATATTAGAAAGGATCAAACTAACCACTTGCGGTGTAGAATTCAAACACACTCTAGCCATTTGTAAATTCGAGAAAGCAAACAACTACGAGATGATATTAGGACGACCCTTCATGAGACAAATGCGGGTAGTACAGGATTGGGGAAGAGATTCGTTGTACCTGCAACATCAAGGAAACACCACCAAAATAAATTTGCACACATTTGCTTATCGAGATGTCCCTCCACTACAATGGAATCCAGTACACCGAGAAGAAGATGACTTATCCATTCACAGTGCTGGATCAAGTGATCAATCCTGGATGCATGAAGATGCTCAGTTGTGGATGTGTAAGGAATCCAAGAGAGAAGAGAGCAAACGGCAACCATGGCCGATAGGACATCCTAACCATAGACCCGTAGAGGATCCCACTTACATACCTCAAATTTTCTCTGATGAAATCTTTGAGCCACATGGATGGATGGAAATCTTGGCGACTCTAGATGTGTGTGTAAACGAGGAAGTTTTGACAATGAATGAATGCATAGATGAGGAGGGCTACGATGTAAATCTCTATATGGTTGTTCTTCAAGAAGTGGAAGAAGGGGAGATCCTGGAAAAAGAATGGAAGGAGGAATATGAAAGCATAGAAATGGAACCAGAATTTGATTACGAAGAAAACTGTGTAAATGCTGTTCAGAACTAGAAGGAGCAGGAACCAACAAAGATCTTTGCAATTGAAACCGCTACTGCAATACACAGACAGGAGGAGAACAAGAGCAAAGCAGGGCCGGACCCAGATCTTTTTGAAGTTCCTGAACACTTTAAAAAATACGAAGTAGAGGAAAGAAAAGTAGCTATTCAAATGCCTCGACGAGAGGCACGAGACGGAGAAGCGTACGACAACAAGGAACAAACGAAAAAAATTGTAGTGACTATTGAGGAAGGAGAAGAAAGATGCACATATATTGGTAAAGATGTATCTGAAGAAGAGGAAGAGGAACTCATATGCCTTATTAGGGAGTACCGAGATGTATTGGCATGGACCTATAAGGATCTTAAAGGGGTAGAACCCACCATTTGTTCCCATCGAATACCAATGACAACAGATGCAAAACCCTCCAAACAACGTCCTTATACATATAATGAAGTCTACGCAGCAAAGATCAAGGAGGAAATAGACAAACTACTAGCGGGAGGATTCATATATGAGATAGAACATACCGAGTGGGTATCGCCACTAGTAGTAGTACCTAAGAAAAATGGAAAATTGAGAGTGTGCATAAATTTGAAGAAGGTGAATGCAACCACTATACGTGACAGCTATCCACTACCTATCACGGACCATTTGTTAGAGAGAGTAGCAGGTAAGGAGGTCTATAGTTTCTTAGATGGATTCTCCGGATACAATCAAGTAGCTATCGCGACTGAGGATCAACACAAGACAGCATTCGCCACTGAATGGGGAGTATATGCATTCAGAGTGATGCCCTTTGGACTCACCAACGCTCCAGCCACCTTCCAGAGATTGATGTGTCATGTTTTCAAGGAATTTCTGAAAAAAAGCATGGAAGTATATGTAGATGATCTTTGCACGTACTCCAATCAAAGACCCGATCACATTCCCGAGCTGAGGAAGATATTCAACAAATGTAGACAGTATCGAGTGTGCTTAAATCCTGAGAAATGTGTCTTCATGGTAAGGCAAGGGAAAATTCTAGGACACATAGTTTCGAGAAATGGAATATCAACGGATGAGGACAAGATTAAAGTCATCTTAGACTTACCAAGACCTAAGAACGCAAAGGAAGTGCAAGCTTTTATGGGGCATTGTGGATACTACCGTAGGTTCATTTACATGTATGCCATAATAGCAAAACCCTTGTATGGTCTCTTGACTCAATTTACTTGGACAGAAGAGTGCGAAAAGGCTTTCACAGAGTTGAAGAAGAGACTTAGTACTGCCCCACTTCTAAAATCACCTAATTGGAGCAAACCTTTTCATATTCATGTTGATGCTTCTAACTACGCCATTGGATGCATCTTAGCCCAGCCGGCTGATGAAGGCAAGATTGATCATCCAATTGCTTATGCAAGTAGGCAACTGAATCAAGCCGAAAGAAATTATACCACTACGGAACGAGAGGGCTTAGGAATGGTATACGCCGTGAAGAAATTCAGACATTATCTTTTAGCCAACAAGTTCAAATTCTTCATAGACCATCAAGCTTTGTTGTACTTAGTCAATAAACCTTGTAACACGGGAAGGTTGGTAAGATGGTTTCTACTACTAATGGAGTTTGACTTTGAAGTAATAGTCAAAAAGGGAAACACACATGTGAGAGCAGACCATCTTTCAAGGCTAACACATGGAGAGCCACCGAGTGGAGTACCCGATGATCTACCAGATGCTTATTTGTTCAATCTAGAAGTTTGCCCAAAGTGGGCTGAGAAATTGATCCCTATACTCACTCATGGACCTCAACACTCAATCAATAGGAATAACAAAAAGGAAATTCTTCAATCGAGGAATTTACACATAGTATCAGGTAGTGTGTACTACAAGGAACCCAACGGTGTGTTACTCAGATGTGTTGATGAGGAGGAACAAACGCAACTGATTGAGCAAGCACACGTGAATAAATGGAGAACACACAAAGGGATTCATGGAACTATTCGAGAACTGAAGAGATTAGGAGTATATTGGCCTGACATGCCAAAGAGTGTTCACGACCACGTAGGTAATTGTGCAGAATGCCGAGAGACGGTTCCCGAAGACCATATGTCTCTACCTTTCTCGACCATAGCGCCCAATTGGAGTACAACATTAGTGAAATTCTTAAAAACTCAAGAACATGAGTTACGAACTAGCTTGGCAAGAAAGCGATCCTTGGAGGAAATGAGCAAGGACTACATTCTCATAGGAAAACAATTGTTCAAACGAGGGAAGGATGACCAACCAAGATTATGTGTGCATGAAGGAGAATATTTGCCCATATTAGAAATGGCACATGCAGGTGCTGCAGGAGGTCATTTTTCGGCTGAAAGAACTGTTAAAATGATTCTCTTTGCGGGCTTGTGGTGGCCAACTCTACATATGGATGCTGAAACGTACGTACGAAGTTGTGAGACTTCTCAGAGAACTAAATACCCAATTCGGAGAGATGACATGCCACTAAGACCAATGATATGTGCGAGAGCCTTCACAAAATGGGGAATAGACTTCATTGGACCTATCAATCCACCTGCCAAAGGATCACATGCGGAGTACATCATAGTAGCCACGGACTACTTAACTAAATGGGTAGAAGCAAAAGCCACTAGGAAGAATGATGCTCAAACTACTGCAAAATTTCTCTTTGAGCAGATCTTCACCCGCTTTGGCTTGCCTATTGAGATTGTTAGCGATCGAGGAACGCACTTCCTCAATGAGGTGATTGAGTCATTAATGAACGAGTTCTTAGTGATTCATAAAAAATCAGCACCATACCATCCCCAAGCCAATGGACAGGCTGAGAGCTCTAACAAAGTGCTATGCACGGTGCTGACTAAGCTTGTCAATAATGGAAGATCTGATTGGGACAAACAATTGCATCATGCAATTTGGGCATTCCGAGTTGCATATAAAATGGCCATTGGAACCACACCTTTCAATTTAGTGTATGGACAAAATGCAATTTTGCCAATTGACTTCTTAGTACCTACATTGAAAGTGGCCCAGCAATATGAGTGGAACGGTCATGAATTGTCCCAGCAACTAGATCAAATTGAGAAGTTACACGAGACTAGATTGCAAGCTGTAGCAGGCATTTATGCTGCTAAACGGAGATAGAAGGCATATTATGATGCACATATAAAAGACAAGGGACTTAAAGAAGGGGACTTAGTCCTAGTATACACCCTAAAACAACATGCAAAGAAGCTACAAAAACGCGGATATGGACCCTTGATCATAAATCGAATCTCTACTAGTGGTGCAGTTAATCTCGCTACACTAGACGGAGACATTCTTCCCAATTACATCAGTGGATGCAGAGTAAGACGATTCATGGAGCCCTTGACTGATCAAATGCTAGCACGATTGGTAGGTGCTCAAAATAGGAAAAAGGAAGAAGAGCGAATCAGAGAGGAAGCTTGACAGGAAGCACTAGAACGCATTAGGAAACGGAAAGAGTGGATCAGGCAAAGAGATGAACGCTATCTCCAAGGAGAAGAGCCCATCCCTATGGCAAACTATCAGGTCAAAAATCATGATACAACGGGTATGTGTAAAATGCAACCTTATCTAAACCTAGGGATTGGCAAGACAGAGTACAAATTGATAGACGCATTGATAGACTCAGGAGCAGGCCTTAGCTGCATGCGAAAGAGAATAGCAGACGAGCTGCAATTAGAATTGAATCCCACAAAAGCCCAATTAATAGGAATTGGAGGTCACACCATAGAATGTATTGGAACCACGAATGTATCCCTCCACCTAGGAAATTCCTCCATGGAACAAAGAGTCCTAGTGTGTGAGGATGAAGATTTGATAGAAGACTTCATTCTAGGACACGACTGGATCATTGAGACAGAGGCGTGTATCCATGTAGCTCAAGGTTATATTTCGGCTATGATAGGGCATAAGGAGATTTTCAGCTTACTTGAAGAGAAACCATGTAACCAAACAATATTAAAGCCAAGGTCAAAGGAGGTTCAGAAAACGACAGAAGAAAGTATCAACTATGCTCACCACTCAGAAAGAAAATGCATAGAAGCTGAAACTTCCATCCTAGCGACGTCCACAATAGAGTCGAAGTTATCCAATGCAATTGTGGAAAAGCCAACCAGTGAGGAGACGTGCTCTCCTAAGCAGACTCAAAACATCCAAACATCGCACTATTGGAAACCAACAAGCAGATACTCGAATCAAGACCCACCCAACTATAAGTGGGTGCGCAAGGATCAAATACAGAGTCAAGAAACGTCAGCACCCACTCTTAAGAAGGAAACAGGCATCACCAAACCCGCTGCAAGGAACTACAGACGAAAAGAATCAGTGCAAGTATGGATCCCTAAGACCTTGCTCCAAGCTCAAAGATCGCGACTCCAGATATGGATTCCCAAAAAGTTCACACAAGCCGCTAAACAGGAGTTAAAGACAAAAGAAGAGGTACGACATCAGACAAGGAAAAAGGCAACAACACGCAGGAGTCAACCGAGAAACTGGGAGACCAATGCCAATTTCACTCGAACAATGGAGGAAGCAAATAGAACACAAGGCGCTGCACGGATCAAGAAGCCAACCCAAACTCCCTTAGTGTTCAAAAAATGGATCTGGAAACCAAAGCAACCAGGAGGAACTAAGGATCGAAGAGATAAAGCTTTCCAGTGCACGCATCAAGTTTCTAATGCACCTCAAGTATGCATGATAGGGCCACCTTACAAGGCCAAGCATTCGGCACATCCTTCTTCTATTTCAGGATAGTCATGCACATTTTCCTAATGGGGAATAGTAGAGCATTTTGTACATACACTAAGAAAATACTCCAAAAAATTTGATAACCGCTTCGGCTATGAACTAACGTTTTTGTTTTCCTTTTCAGATGAAAATATATAAATATATAAAAATGAGAAAAATCCAGGTATTACCTTTCTCACACACACGGGAAAGGGACGACACCGTTCACTCGGAGCAATCTCGCGCTTATGACAAACAAATAAAGGAGGATTTCTAATAGTATAAGGCCGCTAATTCATACTCTAAATTGAGTGCAGATGGCTTCTGAAGATTCTGAAGCAACAGTACCCGAGGAAGTGATGGATTTTCCTCCCCAAAGTATCACAAAGGCCAAGGGACACTGGTTCAGAGACGACCAGCCTGCAGGGGACTACTTGTTCCTCGCAACAATCAAAATCATGGACACAGATCATATGTTTCCAATAATGTCCCAGGATTTTCACGTGCAACATACACTTCCTTCAGTGGAAGAGACCATGAAGAAAGCAGGCATACATAAGTACTTTGAACTGCCAATCTATAAGCCTGATTTTCAAAGATGCACTCAAGTAATGAATACGCTACAACCAGCACTACACGATCCTCTCGTACCGGAAGCTAGAGTAATGGATAAGGCAGGAGAATGGGTGATTATTCAATTCACTCATGAATTAATCAAGGAAGCTTTTGGATGGGAAAAGGATGGGATCACCTTAGTGAAAGAAGAAAGTAAAGGTGCAAAGACCCAAACCTTCGTCGACATCAACCGGGTGGACATAGAAGACGAGGTCAGATTGATCCACCAACACTTTTGCTTCCCAAACATGCATCGATACACCGCTCCACAAAAGATCATTGTGCAACTACTGTCCCATGCCATCAAACAAATTGGAAATCAAATTAATTTGACTCCTTATGTTCAAGAAAGATTGTTCGAAGCGAAGAAGCAATGGAAGAATAAGAAGTTCCTAAATGGCAGTGTGGCACTAACCATCCTGATTTACCACGCCTTAGGAATGAGGGAACAATTACAAGAGATGCCATCATCGACCATCATTGCCCAGTATGCCAAAATGGCGACGGTCCCTAAGAAAAAGAAAGGAGCAAGTACTATGGAAGCGGCAGAAACGAGCTCTCAACCTAGGATGAGAGGTACTAAAAGATTACGGGAAGTAAAGCTAAATGATGAAGACATACCAACTACTAAGAGGATCCATGCACTGCCCAAAAGTACTATTGAAGAAAGGAAGGAAATAACAGCCAAAGACTTGACAGAGGCTCTGGACGAGACCCATAGATATACAGAAGGACAAGTCAATTTACCGGTCCAGGGTCATCATTATCAACAGTCCGAACAAGCTAGGGAACCAAAAGGCAAACTCACCAAAGTACATAGATATCGGGAAATTGGGCTAGATAACTCTAGTTCTGGATCCGACGGCCAAGAGGAGCCCAATACATCATTATTGGATGTAGATATTCAAAGCGAATCCAAGGATGATGGCCAATGGGAGGAATTAAATGAGGTAGACTATAATGAGGAGCACAAAGACCTCCAAAATGAAGATCACGTGACACAAGAAGATCAAGGTACCAGGAGCAAGGCAAAAAACATGGAAGGTCACCTCACTTTAAAACTTAATGAAACTTCCAACATCCAGATCAAGGAGGCCACACCTCCCAGAAAATTACGCCTGAAGACACCAAAGCAGGAATGTCAGGAAACACAAAAAGAAGATGAAGAACCCTTTACACCTATAAGGGTTGTGGCCGAACCGTCCCCCATGGATGTCACATTTCAAGGGAGTGCCACGAAGGTTCTTGATGTGGTGGAAGATGACGCAGAACCGCAAGTACATCTCCAAATCAGGCAACCACACAATGACACGATCCATAGCGACAAAGGCAAAGATGTACAAACAGGAGAAACCCCAGACATACCAAGGACATGGCTAAATGTGGATATAGCTCAGCTCAAGCCCGTGGTGCAGGACATGATCAGAACTGCACTAGACACACAACAACTTATGGCTGATGCGGATGAAGATTATGACCGAGCCATGCGAGACAAAATCAAACTTCAAAAATGGGGTGAGAATCTCTCTACAGAGATAGAAATAGAAAAAGCACAGGTAGTACAAAAAGAAACTGAACTGCAAGCAATTAGAAGCAAATATAGCATGCTAGAAACAGAAAACGAGCAATTAAAAGCACAACTACAAGATATCACCAAGAAACTACAAGCAAATGAAGCTGAAAAGGCACGCATGACATCCAGAAGTAAAATTCTCGAATCCCAAATTAAAGTGTACATGGACGAAGCAGAAGCATTAAGACAACGAAAGAAAGAGCTTATGGCCGCTCTTTTAAATGATCAACCAGTCGAAGTACAAGCACAACCGGAAACAGACATCAAGGGATTAGAAGAGAAAGTGATTATGTATGCAGATCAGCTCAAGAAGGAGCAAGAGACAATTGCCGAATGGGAAAAGAGATATATGGAGGACACAGCTGCACTCAGAACGAAGTGGAAAAAAGCAGAGAATAACTACCTGCGACAATGTAAGGAAGACACAGAGCACATGAATATTGTGGCTCAGGAACTAATGAAACACCAGGCAACCATTGCTAAGGCCGAAGAGGAAAACAAGCAAAAAGATGATTTAATCAAACAGCTTCAGGAGCAATTAGAGCAGCGAGCACCACAGGGGACACCAGTAGTTCCACCAGAGACCACGGCTACTGTGGAGGAAGAGGTACGTCCTCTCTCTCCCCCCTCGTATCATTCACCAATAAGGGAGGAAAAGGAGGTTCCATTAGAACCTAACACACGAGAAATTGCAGAACTGAGCAGACCAGAAAGGGCACTACTGGTGTCCCAGCTTACTACGGAATTTGAAGATCAGATCATCAGGATCATGAAAGAAGCTCAGATAGATAATAAACAAATGGAACAAATTTTGAAGCCATTCAATGTACCATACGGACTACTTAAAGAGCAAACTAGATATTATATAAAGTCTGCAACGAATAAAGATCCGGACCACAACCTTCAATTCAGGAGTGACACTTTTAAATACACTCAAGAGGAGTTCGAGAAGGCGGATCCAATATGGCGAAGAAAGATTTTGGAGAAACATCCAACGTTGCGGGTATAGTGGGAAGCATCACCATATGAACTTCAAGTCAATCCATCTTTTTGTCCTGTACCCCGTAGACGATCTTGGACGCAATTTTGGGAAGGACAGCGCCAAGGCAATATCAATAATCAGTGGCTTAACTACCCTTTATTACCTAGTCCGCCACATAATTACCTACCAACCGAAGAATATATGGTGAAGACAATGGAATTTTGGATTTCCAGATACGCTTCAGTGCCAGATTTAGCGGTCAAAATGACCAATAAAATTTTCAGCATGTTATTAACAGTGATAAAGGTGTTCCAACATGCTAAATATACCTTTTTGAATTTCATTGGAATTACGCAAGGCTCAGAGGCCTTGATTTTTGATTTATCTACAATTCCCAGCCGACTTACCATTATGGCATATTATTCTCGCCTTATGTTTTTGCCATCGCCGTATATGCAGACCTTTGAAGAAGCATTTTTTACAGGCTTCTTCGAAATGGATTCAGAAATTTTTGTTAAAATGACTTCCAATTTGAATGCAAGGCTGGTGGCCTATGAAACAAGTTTCTTTGCTGATCATCGACAGGCGCCAGAAGACGGAGTAAAGTCTCAGCAATGGAAGGAATTCATGCTGTGTCACGCGAATCTGCTAAATCAAAGAGAGCAACAAGCCATACAAACATACACACGTCGCCACAAAAAGCCTGTCGAGGACGACAGAGTTCAAGAGGAGGAACGTGTAGAGGGGCAATCAAGCAAAAAGAAAAGAAGAAGAAAATCAAAGTCTAAGACGGTGCAATAGAGACATATCTCTGCACAGAGCCCCGCAGGGGCACGCATCAGGCAAAAAGAGAAAACAGCCAGGTCATGCACGGTGAAAAGAAGTAAACAGCCTCAAAGCAATACAACAGGGTCCGATGTGTGCAACCAGGAAAAATCAGAGGACCAAAAGTTATAAAGGGGTAGAGGCTGAAAAGTTTAAGAGGGTGACGAAGAGCAGCACATTCCTAGTCACTAGTGGCGTGCGTGGCAACCCAAGTCAACAGGCAAGACAAGTGCAACAGGCTCTCGAGTAGTAGAGCTTGAATCAAGAAGGCCATCGAATCTGCATGTCTGTTTAACCACAGACAATACTGACCACTGGATGCGTGCGGGAAGCAAAGTCTGTCAAGGGACGACAGAGACGAAGAGGGGGAGAGTGTTGCAGAGCTAAAGAGCGCACAAAGCAGAGAAGCGCACGAAGCGGAGAAAAAGACGGGCCCCAAAATTTTTCCGATTTGGACTACATATTTTTGTATCATATTCATTCTTGTAATATATTTTCCCTTGTAAATGCACTGAAGGAGTCCTCTAGATGCATCCCCACATAAAAGTAGAGATTACCCATGTACAATAGTAGGAAATTAGTCTCTTAGTGAATAAAGTGCCGGTCACTTGTGTGAAAGGACCAAACTTAGGGCTCA
Source organism: Ceratopteris richardii (assembly GCA_020310875.1). NCBI lineage: Eukaryota > Viridiplantae > Streptophyta > Polypodiopsida > Polypodiales > Pteridaceae > Ceratopteris > Ceratopteris richardii. The sequence goes on from CM035406.1 coordinate 99,220,499, forward strand.
TGTATATAAGTCACTTTGTGACTCTTTGTAAAAGACTCTTGCCATTGTGAACAAGGAGCTCTTCTGAATTTTCGAGTTTGCCTCTTTCTTGCTGATTTTGATCTTCATTTTGCTCTTGTATGTGTGTGTGATGCTTGAAATGCATGTGTAGGACTGTTGTCTACCCCTTCCCCTTGGTTTTGAGCTGCTGTAGTGCGTGCGTAAGCTAGGAGAAGCTGTGGCGCGGGTATTTGTGATTCCCGTCAGTCACTGTTTTTTCTATAACTTGAAGCAGAGTGGTCAGAATTGAGTGAAACCACCACCGTTGGATGCGTCTCGTCGAGAGCTTCGAAACGAGTACCCTATTGCCTATATTCGGAGTTCTGGGCTGGGAGAAAATCTCAAAATACTAAAACTGCTGAAAAGAGGCTTGCGGCAACACTTTCAGTATTTCAGTAAGTGTGAGAGGTAGTAGTCTTTTCTCATGCATGCTAGCTAAACCACTTCATTATCCATCACGTGTGCACAAGTCTTCATACACTTGGTAAGTCGTTCCTTAGGATTGACATTTAAATGTGTGTTAAAGATCCCACTATGCACTTGTGTGGCAATTGAGGTATAGTCTCATTGGCACAAGTCCTTGAGTCTTCTTGGCTCAAGTACACATATGCACATATGCTACACAACCAAAGATTTTACAATGATCCAGAGAAGGTCTCTTACCATGCCAAGCTTCATATGGTGTCATGCCATCAAGTGATTTGGATGGCAACCTGTTGATGAGATAGGTGGCAGTAGATACACTCTCTGCCCAAAGATAATTTGGCAATTTCTTTTCATTAAGCATAGACCTAGCTGTTTCTACTATGAGTCTATTCCTTCTTTCAGCTACCCCATTTTGTTCAGGTGAGTACCTTGTGGTTATTTCCCTTTTGATGCCTCTTTCTTGCAAGAAATCTTCAAACTCATTGGAGAAGTATTCTCCTCCTCCATCTGACCTTAGCCTCTTCAAGCTTCTTCCTGTTTGGTTTACAACAAGTGCAAGATACCTCTTGAAACAATTAAACACTTCATCTTTATGTTTCATAAAGTATAAGATGGTCCACCTGCTATAGTCATCAATGAAGGACACATAATATCTTGAACCTGAAATGGAAGGATCCTTGCTAGGTCCCCAAACATTTGTGTGCACCAAGTCTAGGTAGTCTTCATGCATGAAACCTTTCCTTGAGTAGGGCAACCTGTGAGACTTACCAAACTGACATGCTCCACACTTGTAAATCATGTGTTGCTTGGATACATTAGGTATCCCAAGCACACATTGATCCCTGCACATTTGCTTTAGGGTTCTTTCACCTATGTGACCTAACCTCTTGTGCCATATTTCTAACTCTGAAAGTGTTTGATCCTTGTAATTATATAAAGCAATGTTCTTGGTGTCTTCTAGCTCAAAAGTAAACAATCTACCTGATTTTTCTCCCTTGGCTATCCTTCTGAATCCATGTCTTGGGTCCTCCACATATGTAGAGTACCCTGCTCAATAGGTTCTAGTTACCATCACATGTCTTCACATTTCCAATCTTAACAACAGAGTGTTTAGTATCATCACCTGTCTGTACCTGATGTTTGCCCTTGGGTTCTTCCAAATCAGAGAGTAGTGCCACATTGCCAGCTACATGGTTAGAACATCCTGAGTCAATATAAAATAAATGATCATCATTTGTACCTGCCTTGGAGGTCATATTCATGATCAATAGGGAGTCATCTTGCTCCTCTGTGTAGTTGTTATAATCCCTTCTATTTCTGAATCCACCTTGGTAGTTACCATTGTGGTTGTGGTTGTAATTGTTGTTGTACTGATTGTTGTATCCATTGTAGCTTTGGTGTTGGTTGAACCTGCCTCTCCCTTGAGAGTATCCACCTCTTTGATAGCCTCTTCCTCTCTGATTCTTGTTGTTCTTGTAGCATTCATATGTGGTATGATTGGACAATCCACAAATGTTGCATGGTGATGAGTTGTAGGGTCTCCCCCTACCTGACTTACCTCCTCTGCCTCTTCCTCTTGAGGATCTACCTCTCCCTGCATAGTTTGCTTGGGAGGTAGAACCTTCTTCATCCATCTTCTTACTTTTACCTTTATCTTTAACTTTCTTATCAGTATATAGAGCAGAGGGGTTGTTACCTTTTGATTGATCTCCTGCCTTTGTAAACTTTGCTTCATGTGTGAATAGTTGGCCCATGAGTGTTGTGAGATCTGGGGTATGCATGTCCATGTAGAGGTCCATTGCAGTGGTGAAGCTTTCCCACTTATCATCTGCCTTGAGTCCATTTGTTACTTGCCTGACTATTTGTTCCTCTTCAATCTCCTCTCCAATGCTTGCTAATTGGTCTGCCACATCTTTAATCTTTGTCACATACTCTGAGACTGATTGCTTGGGCTGCTTCCTTAGGGTTGTGAATTCAATCCATAGTTGATTCTTCCTGGTCCTTGTGTTGGAAGAGAAATATGTTGACAGAGTTTCCCAAGTCTCTTGGGAAGTCGTACAGTTCCTTACATGAGGTAAAAGGAAATCAGATATAGAGTTAAGAAGGTAAGACCTTGCCAAAGCATCCTTTGCACACCATTGGTTGAGTCTCTCTTGTTCATCCTTGGTGGGTAGTCCTCTAGCTTTGAATGAGGGCAATTCCTCATCTCCTGATATGTATCCAAATAAGCTTCTTCCTTGTAGATAGGTCTTCATCCTTAGAGACCAAGCTTGGTAATTGTTCTTGTCCAATTTGTCAATGAATGAAGGAAAACCATCTCCCATGTTTACCTTATTTGCTCTGATACCACTGTTGGGAGAGATGGTTGGATGCACTCAGAAGATTGAGTAGATGCTGCTAATCCTGCTTTGCACCAGCCCTCTTTGACTCCAGATATACTTAGTACACTTGATTAGCTTCCAAATGATACCAAGAAAGCATATATGTACTTTGCAAATGATGTGTGTAATGACCAAATCAAAACAGACTACTTGAGACTTCAAGAATCCAAGAAAACTTGCTAATTTGGTATTGACACCTGCTCAGTCTTTCACTCAGTATGACCAGCACACTTACAATTGGCAAAATTCCTTCTAGAGATATTCTATTAACTTAGTAAGCTACCATTTGCAAGTGAAATGAGAAGAAATGATAAACTACACATTGAGAAATCACTTTAGCAAAATTATATGTACCCCCGACTTTTTAGGAGCTCTGTAGAAAAATACTAGAGGTCACTTCGAGTGAGATTTCTCCGAGATGGCTGATCCTTTCACCTTGAAATTTTGTAGGCGTGTAGTATGCTTGGAGCTGGTTCCAATGTGCTTTGGATCACTTGATTTGGTTCAGTAGATCCTGAGATATGCCCCTTTGAAGTTGACAGACTTGGAGATGATGACTCAGAGAAACAGATATGATGAATGTGTATACTTCTATTGATTGATGTGTTTGTACAATCTCATTAGCATGACAAGCATAGATAAATGAGGTGTTGTGGTGTAGGCTATGAAGTAGCACTAACACACACAAAGTTACAACAGTAGAATGCCTCGGGGAGTGAGCTCAATTGGACTAGCTTACCCGCGACTTTTTACATTGACTTTTATAAGTGATGGAGATACATTTGAATTTCAAATTCAAACTCAGGCTCCCTAGAATCTCTCCTCTAAAAGTAGGGAGATATTCTCTCCATTTACACCATCCAATTTCCACGATGTAGGTAAGTGATTACATGTAAATGCCAAGTCATATAGACTTTTACAATGAGTAAACTGTAATAACACATAGGCAAGTGTTTCTATGGGCCTTGCTACATGTGAGACATCCTTCCAAGGATACAAGCCAAATGTGAAGGCTTGATTTGCACCAACAACTTTCGGGTTGACACTAGGCCTAGTCGCCTTAACTTATTTCATCTAATGCGCTCTCTAGCCTCTACCTCTGCTTCTTCTCTAACTCTCAACTCTTCTTCTTTTTGCTTCTTAGCACTGTTGAGTCTCATTAACATATCCTCTATAAGAGGTTCTTGATATAGCTTGACTCGACATCCACTAATATAGTTTGGCAAGATGTCACCTTCTAGAGTGGCCAATTGAACCGCACTGCTAGTGGAAATTCTATTAATGATCATGGGTCCATATCCTCGTTTCTCCAATTTGTGGGCATGCTGCTTTAGTGTATAAACCAACACTAGATCTCCTTCTTTCAATCCTTTATCCTTGATGTGGGCATCAAAGTATGCGTTTTGTCTTTTCTTTGCAGCATAGATGCCTGTTGTCGCATGTAGCCTCGTCTCACCTAAGCGTCCTAGATCAAAGATCCTAGAGGACATCTTATGTCCATTCCACTCGTGCTCTTGTGCTTCTTTCAAAGCTGGATTTACGAAATCTAATGGTAGCACAACATTGTGTTCGAAGACCATCTGAAATGGGGTGGCATTGAGTACCATTTTATAGGCAACTTGGTAAGCCCAAACAGCATGATGGAGTTGTTTGTCCCAATCAGAGCGTTTATTATTTACTAGTTTTTTCAGTACATTGCATAGGACCTTATTTGTGCTCTTGGCTTGTCCATTAGCTTGTGGATGATAGGGGGCAAACTTCTTATGTATCACCAAGAATTCTTGGAGAAGGTTTTTAATAACTTCATTCAAGAAGTGCGTGCCTCTATTGTTGACTAGCTCTATTGGTAGTCCATATCTTGTGAACACATTCTCAAATAAGAACTTAGCCATTGTTTGAGCATCATTCTTTGTTGTGGCTTTCACTTCTACCCACTTAGTAAGATAATATGTGGCTACAATAATACATTCTGCATGGGAGTTTCTAGCTGGGGGGTTAATGGGACCTACAAAGTCTATACCCCACTTTGAAAATGCACGTCCTCTCATTGACCTCAAAGGCATCTCATCTTTTCTGATCGAATGTTGTGCATGTTGGCATGTGTCACATTTCTTCACATAGGTATGTGCATCCATATGAAGAGTAGGCCACCAAAGTCCTGAGAATAGAATGGTCCTGATTACTCTGTCAGGCCCAAAGTGTCGATCTGCAACACCGCTATGTGTAGTTTCTAAGACTTTCAAGTAGTCTGATTCATGAATGCATAGTCTTAGGTAACCATCTTTGCCTCTCGAATATAGGTTGTCTCCTACTAAGGCATAGTCCTGAGCCTCTTGGTCCATGCTCCCTTTTCTTGCTAGACTATCCTCACTAGGTAGTGTTCTTGATCTCATAAATTCTACCAATGGAGCACTCCAATCTGGAATTAACATGTGATAAAGGGTAGCATGCTCCACTAGGGGTTTTTCCTTGCGTATTGGACAATTCTTAATCCACTCATGAATTTCTTTGTCCATGCTAGGCCAATACACTCCTAAACATTTTAGATTTTGCAATGTTCGCTGTTTAGAATAGTTATTTCCTAGCATTCCTTCATGGGCTTATTGCAACCAACTTCTATGTTCATCGTCTTCGACACAACGAGCTAATACACGCTCTGTATCTTGTTTGTACATGCTTCCTACCAATATTTGATATTTTTGTGATCTTACATTTTCTTCTTTGTTTGTTTTTACGTTCTTATTTGTAGGTCCAAAGGTTAAGACACGTACCGACTTATTTTCCCATTTAGGAACAACTTCGAAACTGAACAAGTAAGCATCGAGCAATTCATCAGACACTCCTTGCGATGAATCTCTTGAAGTGATGCGAGAAAGGTGATCTGCCCTGAGGTGGGTCCTACCTTCCCTAACTACCACTTCAAAGTCGTATTCCATTAGTAGGAGGAATCATCTTACTAAGCATCCAATATTGCAAGGTTTATTGACCAAATATAATAGAGCTTGATGATCAGTGAAAAACTTGAACTTGTTGGCCAATAGATAGTCTCTAAACTTCTTCACAACATATACCATGCCTAAGCCTTCTCTTTTTGTTGTTGTATAGTTTCATTCAGCCACATTTAGTTGTCTATTAGCATATGCTGTAGGCAAATCTAAATTTCCTTCACCTATTGGTTGTGATAGCACACATCCTATTGCATAATTGGATGCATCCATGTGGACATGGAATGGCTTATTCCAATCAGGAGTGGTCAATATTGGTGTTGTGCATAAACATCTCTTCAGTTCATTGAAGGAATTTTTGCATTCATCATTCCACTCAAAGTTTGTTAGCAAGGCATAAAGAGGTTTGGCTATAATTGCATACATGTGAATGAACCTTCGATAATATCCACAATGGCCCATAAAGGCTTGTACATCTTTAACGTTCCTTGGCCTGGGCAGCTCCGCTATGGCGCTTATCTTGTCCTCATATGTTGATATTCCATTCTTAGAAACAATGTGACCTAAGATTTTACCTTGTCATACCATGCACACATACTTCTCTGGGTTCTGACACACTCGATATTCTCTACACTTGTTGAAGATCTGTCTGAGCTCAGGGATGTGGTATCTTCTTTGTGTTGCAAGTGCATTGGTGAGCCCAAATGTCATCATGTGGAATGCAAAGATTCCCCACTCTGTGGCAAAAGCTGTTTTGTGTTGATCTTCTAGGGAAATGGCTACTTGGTTGTAACTTGAAAATCCATCAAGGAAGCTATAAACTTCCTTGCCTGCAACATGCTCCAATAGATGTTCGGTGATTGGAAGCAGATAACTATCTCGAATCATGGCAACATTAACTCTTTTAAGGTTAATACATCCTCGTTAGCTTCCGCTCTTCTTGGGCACCACTACAATGGGGGAGACCCATTCAGTATGCTCAATTTTGTACATAACGGCTTCAATCAGCTTGTCAATTTCTTCTTTTATTTTTGTAGTGTAAGTGTCATTATATGTGTAGGGCTTCTGTTTGGTGGGTTTGGCATCAGCAGTCATGGCAATAGTATGAGAGCAAATTTCCGGATCTACTCCCTTCAAGTCTCTATAGTGCCACGCAAACACGTCCCTATATTCCCTTAATAAAGCTATAAGCTCTATTTCTTCTTCTGCACTTAGGTCCTCTCCTATGTACGTACATTGCTCTTTGTTCCCTTCAATGGTTACAACATATTTCTTGGTCTTTTCTTTGTTATCATATGCTTCTCCTATGGTGGCCTCTCTCTTAGGCATTCGTACCAAAAATTTTTGATCCTCAACTTCATATTTCTTGAAGTTTTCTGGTACTTCAAACAATGATTCCTCCTCTTCTTGTTTCACTGCTTTTCTTTTCTTTTTCTTTTTACTACCTTCACTTCCATCCTTTGAATTTACCATTTTAATGCTTGCGAGAGGTTCTTCTTCTTGTTGGTTGTTGACGTTGTAGCATCACAACTCATACTTGTCAATCCGGGAAGCATCTCATGAGACCCAAATGTTTGCGTAGAAGCACTTAGCAGACGTAATGGCGCTTCGTCAACGTATGATTAACAATGTTATTAACGAGAAGACACAACATAAGCATCACGAATGATGCACATAATCGTAATCACAAGCATAATAGCGACGTAATCATACATCAACATGTCACAAGCGTTAGACAAGAAGAGAACAAGCACGCATGCACATCATGACGACAAGAGAGCAAGAGTCTAACTACAAACTAGCATTATCTCATTACTTCTAGAAAAGCTCTCCCAAAAGAAGAGGTGGAGACCTCTTTATATACAAAATGGCAAAAAAGCATGCTATGTGGGATTTCTAAACTAAAAGCAGAATGAATCCCACTTATTCTCTAGTGTGGCACTCACACACACCTATACAAGAGTGCTTTATTAACTGAATGAAAGGTAGAGAAAAGATACAAATGATGATGAAAATAGAGTGGATCCAAGAAATATATGTTGTATCTTCAACACTCCCCCCCTCCTTGACTTTGTCGTCCTCAACAAAGCTTTTGCAAGTATGGAGCTTTTGTGGAAGAGTGTGTAGGAGTTCCTTTTGATTTGCATGATCCGTGCACCATTGGAGTGCTTTGCTTTGTTGCTTTTCTTCATCTTGCTCTTTGTTTGGAGTCGAGTGCTTTAACTTGGTTCTTTTGCCTCATATAGATGGGAATGAATATGCTATAATGCCTCTCTTTTTTTTTTATAATATTTTTTTTAAATAATTTTTTAAATAATGAATGGATGATGTATGAGCATGAAATGTGGATGATAGATACAAATAGATGAACTTAATTCATCTCTTCTTAGTCCATATGCATGAGTGGGGACTAAGGGTGCATGGTTGGAAAACAAAAAAGTGTCTATGCATGGTCTTGTAATGCGACCCTATCTTATGCATACTCTAAAAAAAATGCATTCAAAAAATAATGGTGCAAAAATGGATGGGTCTTGAGCAAAGTGCTCAAGGGTGAGGCGATGATGAGGCTTCTTCCAAATGTCCAACTCCAAGAGCCGCTTCTTTTCCACCAACCATTTGAAATGGATGATACCTTTGTCCACCAACCTAAAAAAAGAAAAATGAAAAGCAAATTTTTGAAATCTATGTACATGTGCCCTCTTTGTGCCCGGGTTAAACTAAGTGTGCCTAATGCTTGGCCTTTGGATGAGGCCCTATTCATGTGCATACTTGGTGTGCATCTTAAACATATGCTGTGCATTGGGCAAGGTTGGGTCCGACACCCATGGATGCTGCACGAAGAGGTTTTAGGCCGCCAATATGTCTTCGCTTTGTTTGTCTTAGCCTTGAGGTTTCTCCTTGGATCTTTTCTGAGTGTTGGCTTGATTGCTTTGGATCCTTTGGTCGGAAGTGGTCGTTCTTGATGATAAGGCATGATGGATCTAGACCATAGATTATGAAGTCTAGTGTGAAAGGGTTGAGTTTGTATAAGAGATTTCTTTGGTACCCATATCATAGTGCGATTTGGTTGGGCTCTAAGTAATTGTTTGGCCACCCAAATTTTCTTGACATTACAAGGGAAATGTGATTTCTTCTTCTTGGCATAAGGGTCTTTTGGGCCTTCTATGTGAGTCTTTAGGGATAACTCATCTTTACAAGGGGAATTCAACAAAGGTTGAGTTTTTATACATACATCATGCTCATCCAATGGATCATAGGGTTGTGTGGTTTGAGATCGATCTAGAGATTCAGTGATGCATTTATCCTTATTATACATAGAATCTCTAGATATAAAAATAGGTGATAGATTGTTGTTACAAAGTATTTGCTTATCCTCTTCTTGATGAGCCAAATGTAGCACATCTTTGCCTATGGATTCATAAGGAGAATCCAAGTCTAGAGGAAGAGAGAGCGCTTCCATATCCCCCAAGCACTTGGAGTCCTCCACTTCATCTTTCATCAAGGTTTCCTGTGACTTACTCAAAGAAAGGTTAGATGAAAAAGCTTGAGTGGAAAGACTATTTTGTGGATTAAAAGCACAATCTTTGAATAGGTGATCATATCCACAATCCTTACAGTGAGGATAATCATTAAGATTTTCAATGGACACACATGTAGAGGTAGACATAATAGATGGATACAACACTTCAAACTCTTGATGACTTTTAATAAACCTTTGAGTGCCTATAACCAAGTCTTCATCTATACCTTCCATGAAAAAAAAAATTTCAAAAAATTCCATACCATTCACCACAATAGGCAACACAACTTGACCCATGCAATCATAATTTTCACCATTCATGAGGATAGAGGAATGAGTAATTAGTTGAATATCGTCCAAAATAATAGTCACTAAATCAATATGAATTAGATTCCACTCACAATTAGGGTTAATATAAGCACTCATATTTCTATGGTCATGACCAATGAATACATTTACAAAAGTATTGCTATATTCGCTAGTCGCAACTATGGAACCCACCCCTTTAGAAATTCCACCAATTTCTTCTACCCCTTGTGAATTTTCTCTATTTGTTTCACCTTGATCATGTGTGATTAATGCATGCATTTCATCTTTTTCTTCCTTTGTTTGTGCAACCTTTTGCCCCTTCCTTCTTTCTTTTGCCTTTTTCTTTCCCATGTCTTTGTTGAAACATTTTTTTTTGGTTTTTTGAGTGTTTTTAATATTTGTTTGGTATTTTTGAAAGAGTTTTTTTAGAATTTGTTTGATGTTTTTGTGTGTGTTTTTTGAATATTTTTTAAGATGTGTAAATAAGTTCTAATGGGGTTCTCCTAAAAAAAACGAAGGTGGATCTTTGCCAAATATACATATGTTACAAGGATTTTGGAAGAGAGATTTTTAGATTCTTTCATAAAAAAAGACTTGCGCTTTATGGCAACCATACATATGAAAAAATCTCTTCTAATGCAAGGATCAACTCATCGATGAATGTCAAAGAAGGGCTAGCAGATTTTGAATATGCATAGAAAACCAATTTTACATTTATGTTGAACCTTATCATAAGCACATGTAGGCATCCAATCGTTGATCTTATGAATAAATCAACTTCGCAAGCAATCTTTTTTTTTCAATAAATATAAAGGATAATTATCCCCATCATATTAAATAAAACACAATCCCTTAATGAGAAAAAATTGCTCTTATCATTCTACCTTCTCAAAAAAAATGGCGGATAGCCTTTTCAGTATGATGAGGCCTACGTCAATCCCCAAGAAGCAATAGTCCTAAAGTTTCCCTTTACTCAAGTGGCATTTCAAAGTGAAAAACATTTTCCTATTCTTAAGAACCTTAGTGATATCCCACTCTTTTGTTTGGCCATTAAAATCTTGCACACTAATACCATCCCTCAAAAGAAATCGAGATACCCATCTTTCCTAACGTGGATAAAGCTCAATTCCAATACCCACCCTTCCAAATTCAATTAACTTTGATATTGTCCTCCTATAGGGTTGAATACCTCAAGCTTGCTTGCGCAAAAGTAAATGCTTTTTACTTTTGCATGCTAAGAATGCAAAGGAATGAAGTGTAAGTCTTGTGACGCTTAGAACACATCCTATGTCATTCATTTCTACTAATGAATCATCCCTCAAAGTTATCCTAGCAGACTCTCCCTTTGTGTTTTGTATCCGCAAAATATTCCAAAAAAAAGAAAAAAATCCGTCCATATTATTATGAAGTTAGCTGTCCACTCGCGTGGACATATGCTAATCATGAAAGATGTGCGCCTATATTAGCGGGAGTGATAAGATCATCTTTACTATTGTGCTAGCACTATTCACACTACCAATGTTGCTATCCACTATTGCCCTGCCACGTTTTGCAATCTACAGATTTCGACTACCTTCCCCCTTACTGTGCGGACGCCCCAACTCACAGATTAAGCGAACAAAGGCAGGGGCAATGATTGCCCCTGAAAACCTAACAGAATTTTTGCAGGCTGAGGCCGCTGTACGCAGCAGTTAGTCCTTTAATTGTGCGTTTTTATTACAGAGCACTGCGACACGACCCACAGGTTCTACACTTGAGCCTAGAACATTCTTGGAAGAGCTCTCCAGATCTGTAGGAATTCGACGACTAGAGTCCGCCTACTTTGCCGGTTTGATGTCGAATGGAATTTGATTCAGTGACTGCAATACAACACCATTTTGATCTGCCTTAGCCATGATGCATCTCCCTCGAACCTTCCGCTATGAGTTCGTCGATGCTCTAATCCTCCATGTTTTTACTGTACATGCATCCACAAAGGTTCTGGCTAAACATTCAGCATGCCAATATCCTGCTGATGATTCAGCAAGCAGGCCCATTCCCCTATGCCCTTGAGGACCATATGCATGCCTGGCCCTTATTGGACCGTGCTCACTGAACATGTCAAGTAGCTCTTTGTTTACCTCTTGTAATTTCTGTGTTTTGAATAACCATCGGAGGCCACACAATCATCTGGTCTGTTGTGGAATCAGAATTCCACAATCCTTTCCATTTCCCCAAACCTAGTTTCTCCCATCAAACCAGTTCCTGTGCTCTTCTAACTCCTGTTCCAAAACATCTGCAAATTTCCTATGAAGCCTTATCCTTTTTGTTCTGTGAGTTTTGGCATGTGCTAAAAGAGGTTGCAACCCTCTATACCAGTCTAGTGCTCCAACCCCTCCATGAAAAGCAGGACACTGCCACTGATGGTCATGATCCATAATTTACTCACATATCTTCTGCACAAGTTTCTATTTATGTAAACCTTTTTCAACCACTTGTATTGCAAATGTAGTCTTCCAGGCTCTAGTTTTGAACAACCCATTAAATTGAGTTCAACTAGATTCGGACAATCAAGCTTAAGTGACTTAATCCTAGTGCAGCCCCACAGTCTTAATTTCTGAAGATGTTTGGAAACATACATATCCTTTAAACTTTGATGCTAAGGATCCAAATTGTTTTAGGGCAGTTTGTAATCCATAAGCATCTCATATTTTTGCTATGATGATTACAAGACCAGCATGTATAGCAGCCCTTTTTATTGACGAGAGAGGCCAAGGTTCAGATATTTACCTGACCTGTAGATTTGAGTCAAACTGCTAATATGAGCGATGGACGGGAGTTTCTGCAACACTTCCCCAACTAGCTTTTCCACACAAATCATGCATTGGCCTCACAAGAGTAAGTTTAGTGTTGAAATATTCCCTCAGCCAATCAATCTTTCCTTCTCTACATCCATCCTTTCTACTGCTTCTCTTGCAAACATACCAAACCTTCTTCCCCTGCACTTACACCATAGGAGCTAGCTTCTTCAATTGCTCAGCTTGAAAGCCAATTGCCTTTCCCCACCCTCGGTCCAATGTGTCCTACAGCCACCAAGGAGCTGGGACCTCCCAAGCTCATGGAGCTCAACGGGACAGAAGTAGAGACAGACCCGAGGTAAGCTTTGCCAACCCCCTGGGAAGAGAAAGGATGAGAACAAAAACGGATAGAGAAGAAACTTGCAACGTTGGAAGGTAAAAAAACTATCATTTCTGTTCATTTTTTTATTTTTCTTCTTCATCTTCATCATCATTACCATCACCATCACCATCTTCACCCATCTTCTTCTTCATAAAAATTTCTTGTTTTTAGTGCATTTTCACCATTTTCACGCCATTTTTCATGCATTATTGTGTGAGAAGGAGTTAGGAGGTGCAAGGGAGAGCAAGCGCCTGTGTTTTTTCATGATTTTTTGCACATACAAAGCCCGCCATTGCTCGGCGCTCAAAAATTTGAATTTCCTGCCAAAAAACACGATTCTGACTAAAAATCGCGATTTTCATAAAATTCAAATTTTTTTTTTTAAATACGATTTTCTATTTCCCGCTTAAAAGAACACGATTCTGGGGTCATTCTCAGAATCGCGATTCTTTGGTTGTGCTCAAAATCGCGATTCTTTGGTTGTGCTCAAAATCGCGATTCTCTAAATTTCTCAAAAAACACGATTCTGAGAAGACATGATTTTCAGTGGGCTCAAAATTGCAATTTTCAGCCAAAAACACGATTTTGTGAAAACATGATTCTCTGTTGGCTCCAAAATCGCAATTTTCAAAAACAAGACTTTCATCCAAAATCGCGATTTTCACAATTTTCAAAAAACACGATTTTCACTAAGGTACAAAATCGCAATTTTTAGAACACGATTTTCAAAACACAATTTTCAGAACACAATTTTCAAGAACAAATTTTCAATCAAAATCGTGATTTTCTGGTCATTCTCAAAATCGTGATTTTCAAGCCAAAAACACGATTTTGACCAAACATGATTTTCATTCAAAATCATGATTTTGTGATCATTATCAAAATCGCGTTTTTCACTATTCTCACTCAAAATCGCGTTTTTCACGATTTTCATTCAAAATTGCTTTTTTCACGATTTTCATTCAAAATCGCATTTTTCACAATTTTCATTCAAAATCGCGTTTTTTTCACGATTTTCATTCAAAATCGCATTTTTCACGATTTTCAATCAAAACTGCATTTTAGGGGATTAGTCAAAATCGCGATTTTCATAAGAGCTCAGCATCATGATTTTCATACCTCCCAAAATCGCGATTTTCACACAAAATCATGATTGTTCCAAAAGGTCCTGTTTGCCTGTTTTGACCCCTAATTTTTTGAGCTCTAATGCATTGATTTTCAGATAGGATAATTTGAAGTTGACCCTCAGGTGGTTCCAGGAACCCAAGGGGACTCCAAAAGATTTTGAACCATACCAAGGGGAAATTTTGGACTCTTAACCAAAGCTTATGAACTTGAGATCTGGTAGACACCTAAGCAAGGATAGACAAAGCATTAGATCTTCGGAGGGAGGTGTCAACCATACAGCTAAGTCTTGGGCACAACAACTAAGTGGTTATCCTTATGTACTAAGGTCTGACACAAGTGACTCAGAAATGTCTTTTAGCATGGGGAAACCTGCAGGTGGCTCAAGAACTGCCTATCTACAAACACCCGAAGGTCCATATAAGACACAATTGGAATATATTCGGACCAACTGATTAGGTGCTCACATCTATGAGGATGGCCTAAGGCGATCAATGGTCCAACTCCAAATCCACATCAACCCTTTGGACTTGAACACCCAATAGTCAAGTTTGAAGAAGGTTCATACATTGATAAGGAAGGAACCATATATGGGGTCACCAACCTACCTCATAGGACAGATGAGTTTGGAAACATCATTCCTGAGAGTGAGATAGGAGACCTAGATCAAGGAGATGTAGGACGAGAACCCAAGACTCCTAGAGGCAAGTCAGTTTTGACCAGAGTGATCACTCCAGATTGGATTCCTCAAGACAACAAAAGCATAGAACTATTCTTGAACAGAGAAACAGAGGAAGCCTTTTGGAGATTCAAGCCAGATCAACCTAGCCAATTGGGCATAGTCATCATCTATGAATTCAATGATCTTGAGATACCAGGCAAAGTTGTTTACCTGGATAACACATCGGAGAAAATGTTCTTGTTATCAAAGCATGATAGGCACGCATATACCTCGCAGGGTGCATTGATCTTTCCTCCACCACGATCCAATGTGTCCCATGGCCTCCAAGGAGTAGGATCATCCAAGGCTCATGAAAACCAGAGGGAAAGAGCTAGAGAGAGATCTGAGGTCAGTTTTACACACACTGTTGGCAGAAATAGATCAGAACATGAGGGTGAAAGACCTGAAAGAGAGAGACATCGAGCACATAGGCAACAAAGAGATGAACATGATTTTCCATTGCCTAGACCCCGAGAGTACCCAAGAACCCTTAGACCCACTCAAGTGATCAAGGCAATGAAGAATTATTTTGATAGGATAGGAGATCCTTATGATCATGTGGCCGAGTTCAAACAAGTGTTGAAAGCTGAACAGGTTGAGGGCTTGTTCACCCAGTATGAGGCATTTGGTTTGACTCTTAAGGGTACTGCCTTAGCTTGGTTTCAACCACTGAGTAGTCGCAACTATCGCGATATAGGTCAACTGCTAGACGAATTCATTGCAAAATTTTCCAAGAGTGGTATCAGGCATAATACATCATCCTTGATCCACAGCTTCAAGCAGACATCCCAAGAAACCTGCGACACCTGCTCCAGAGTTACCCACACCAGCCAAACAAGTGGTCTTGTTCTTAGATGTCTTACTGAGCACTAAGTTAAGATCATATGTGTACTTGAAAGAGCCTAGATCCATAGAGTGTGTAGGGATGTGCATTGACATAGAAGATAACTTGGGTGAGGAGTTGGGACTATCCAAACTCTATAAGGATTCTGACACTTCTACAAGTCATACCTCGAGAACCTCCACTGAGATAGATGAGATAGTTGAACAAGTTGTCAAGAAGCTAGGAGTCCAAAATAGACAAACGCCAAAAGTCACCTCATTGAACCGATGTTATACTTGCAGAGGTGACCAAATGGCTAACGTATGCCCAATAAAAAACCCAAGCATAAGAGAAAGGAATGCCCTATATTGCTCTATTGAGAGAAAATACCCGAACCATACGGCTCAAGATTGTCCATACAATAGGCAGGTTGTCAGAAAAAATTATCAGGTACCTTACCAACAAGGTAGATATCAAAACCAATACCAGCATCCATCTTATAGACCTCAATAGCAATATCAGGCACCATATAGGCCACAACCAATCCTAGGAAACCAACCACCAGCTCCTACCAATGTGATTCCTGTTAAGTATGCAATGGCAGAGGAGAACCCTAATAGAGCATTGGTGCCACTAACCCCATTGGTCTCATAAAATGACTCTCATGCTCATAGTTCAGACTACTCCTATGAAGATAGTCCACAAACTTATTACACAGAGTCACCTGAGCATAGTGAGACTTATCCATATCAATATGAGGCACCACCTATGGAACAAAATTGGGAGCCGGAATACTCCAATGTCATGTATACGAATCAAAACCCTAGACCCCAGTTGAGACAAGTAAGACCACAAGCCCCTAGAGGACCATGTTTTAGATGTCACGGTGACCATTTCATTTGTGAATGTCCCCACTCACCAACTCTGGAACAAGGACAAAACATCACAATACAAGGTTTTTGTCTTGAGTGTGGCAAAGAACATCTCCCAAGAGATTGTCCAAGGAACCCCTCTAGTGTGCCCAAGGTCACACCCATTAATGTAGTAGGCTTAATGGTGCATTCAAGTTCAAGTAGCAATAATGTGGCTCCTATACAAGCAGTCACTAGGGCACAAGCCTTCAAACAGGATAAGCCAGCTCAACAATCAGAGTCAAATGAATCAGGAGAGCCTAGTAAGAGGAAAATAAGAACATGGAAAGATACCAGGGAGAAGGCCAATCACAAGTGAAGAAAAAGTTATCAAAATTAGAAGAAAGCCTGAAAGAAGAAAAAACAAAGATAGAAGACATTGCATCTCAAAGTCCCTCGCATGACGAAACTCCGTCCACACCACCTCATCCCACCCCACCACCCATTGTAAATAAACCGCAACTAGGGTCTGTTCTTGTAGATCCAACCCCAGAAGGCTTGGACATGATGTTCAAGGCCTACCAGGCTCGACTTCAAGAAGGGCCAATAGCTACAAACCTAGACAAGAGTTACCTTAGAGCCGACTTAGAGATTGAACGGATGAAAATGTGCATGAAAATGGTAGAACTAGCTCAAGCTATGCTCGAGACTAGTCAAAAGTTCAATCAAACAAACTCTATCAAACCGGATTTGTATTTCCAGGGCTTACTAGAAAGATTAGAGTAGTTGGTAAACAAACCACATGTTCCTTTACCTCTGTTGATATATTTAGGTAGTGATGTGTGTGAACACTCTAGGACCGCCGGGGCACTTTTTCCCTCTTTAGGAGGTTTTTTTCCCCCAGCTTGTATATACGCCTATTGCCCTAATGGGCTACTTATCTTTGTACATTCTCTAGTAATACATTCAGTCTTGTGTGTTGTGCTCCAAGCTTCTTCTTCTTCCTTGTGTTGTTCGCGTGCTTCTGCAGACGTCTAACTCCAACAATTGGTATCAGAGCAGGTCGTCGCTTCTTCTAGGGCGCCGTCGACACTCCTCCGTTTGCAGTCTCAGATTCACGCGAAATTTGGTGAGCATACTCAGGGTGTTTCCGAGATCAAAACGGCTTTGCTTTGTGGTGCCGAAATCGCGATCTGAGCTCGTTTCGGCCTCCGAACGCACTATCACAACGCTTGTGCAGGCTATTTCGTCCTTTTGTGCCAAAGGTATATACCAGTTTCTGTTCGCCAGTTTAAGTGTCTCAAAGTCTGCTACAGGTCTAGCAAAACTCGTCTGGGCAGTTCCATTCAACTTTTTCAGATACAGTCAATTTTCTGCATCAAGGTATTTTAGTCACCGGCCATGGCTGAAAGTAGTGATGTATTCCGTATGTTGGTTGTTGAGGATAAGTTGGATGGTACCAACTACCCATTATGGGCTTATATGATGCGACATGTACTGGTTGCAAAAGGATTGTGGAAGATTGTGCAGGGTGTTGAAAGACGTCTTGTTACACCTGTAACGACAGGTACTGCAAATACAGGTGTTGGAGCTGATGAAGATGGTGTCGAAGATGATATTCCGCAGATTCCTATTCGTGCTTCTGTTTCTGTTTCACCTACTGCAGAGCAGATTCGTTGGGATGGCAGAGATGCCCAGGCACATGCATTGATAGCTTTGTCTGTCAAACGTGCCATTATTCCTCACATTCGCTCTTGCAGAACAGCAAAGGATGCTTGGGATACACTTACCACTTTGTACCAGGCTAGGAATGAGGCTCGTGTTGCTTACCTCCGAAAATAGTTGGAGAGTGAGCACATGAATGAAGGTGATTCTATGGACAGTTTTCTTACAAAGATCAAAAACCTGAAGGAACAATTGATTTCTGCTGATGAGGTTATACCAGATAGCTCACTTGTGCAGACCGTTTTGAATGGTCTTCCTGATTCATATCAGAGTTTTGCCTCTACTCTTCGGTTGATGATGAAAGGCAATCCGAATGCCTTGTCATTTGAGGAATTAGTCTCTGTTCTGTTGCAGGAAGATCAGTCCAGGCAGAAAAGGTCCATTATGCGTGTTGCAGATCAAGCTTTCTTGGCTAGTCAGAAGGGCAAAGGAAAATGGAGCTCTTCTACTAATAAGCAGAAATCTGCAAATGCTGCACAATCAAAGAACCAAGATAAAGATGAGAAGTAATCAGAAAAGCAGAAATTGTTCAGCAAGTACTATAAAGGAAATGATCATATTATAAAGAACTGTCCAAAACTGGCTGCTAAAGAGGCAAAGAAGAAAGAGGCTGGAATGGTTGTTGCAGAGGCCTCTACACCAAAAACAGAGTCTGCAAATCTTGTGCAGGAAGAAGAATGGGTGTTTACTACTATCTGCAGTTTTGACCCATCTTCTCATGATCAGTGCATGTCTGCAGTAGACTCAGATGTTTGGTACTTTGACAGTGGGGCGACCAAACATATTACCTTGCAGCACATTTTCTTCTCTTCACTCGAGCCTGCCCCTACAGGGAATACTGTCACATGCGCCAATAACTCCTCTTATCCTGTTATGGGAGTTGGTAAGATCATTCTGACTACTGCTGATGGTAGTTCTTTCACTTTGTTAGATGCTTTATTTGTGCCAGGGATAAAAAAGAACCTGTTATCAGTTTCTGCATTAGCCAAGATTGGCTTGGTTGTGAAATTCGTCGATGACAGGTGTACAGTCCATGATCTCTCAAATGGCGATGTGATTATTGCTTCTGGCATTTTATGTCGTGGGCTGTATAAGCTCATAGACTATGAAAGATCTGTGAATGATTCGGCATGTGCAGTTCATGATTCTCAGGCTATGTCAGATGCAAAGCTTTGGCATGCACGCTTTGGTCATCTGAATTTTGCTAGTTTGTTACGCCTACAGAAATCTGAAATGGTGTCCTCTTTGCCCAAACTTGAGGCACCAGGAAAACATGTTTGTGAAGGCTGTATTTTGGGCAAAATGCAGCGTTCTTCCTGTTAGTATATGATCAATGTCTAGCCCTCATGATTGTATGCACATTTTGTAAGGCCCCCTTTATGAGGAGAAGCCAAGCGTGCATTACCCAATTGATGGGAATCCCAACTTGAATGTTGGATGAAGGTCATATTGGACCATGTAAGATATTATAAGGAAAGGGAGTTACCAGGGTCCCCAATTATAGGGTCCGGGGCAGCGGTGAGCAGCCCCGGCTGGGGGGTCCAAGGGGGCCAGCTGGCCCCCTGGCTGGGGGGTCCTAGGGGACCAGCGGGCCCCCTGGTGGGGGTCCGGGGGCAGCGCCCCCGGCGCGACGGTAAAGGGAATATTCCATGGAATATTCCCTGTCGGAGTCAAAAATCATTTATACTTGTTAGGTCGGTTCAACCAGTCTAAGCCGTGTATGGCAATTACGCGGGCGGTGGCCGCCCACGCTCTACCGCCCATGTATAGCCGTCCATGGCAGGCCACCCATGATCCTATATATACATGACTTCTGCAGTACCTAAGATACCGAGTTGAGCCAGCATACCTCTACCTTGTATCTCCCTATCTAGAGTTGTCTAGATCACCATTTAAGCTCTACCTTGAGAGCGCACGAGTGGACAACGCCATCATCTTTGTACTTGCTGCTAGTAGAAAATTGTTGAGATTCTCCTATATCTGTTATCTTCTCTGCTATTGCTCCTGTGTTATATTGCGTAACTATTGTCTTACACTTCCTTTCCAAAAGATGGTTCAGTTCGGGCTATGCAGAAATTGCAGCTTGTACATAGTGATGTCTGTGGTCCTATGCAGACACCCTCTTTTGGAAATTACCTTTACTTCGTGACTTTCATTGATGATTTTTCCAGGCATGCAGGGGTATATCCACTCAAAGAAAAGTCCGAAGTGTTCATGTGCTTCAAACAGTTTTTGGTTTTGGCTGAAAATCTATCAGCATGTAAAATGGGCACCCTCCGTTCTGATCGAGGGGGGGAATATATGTCTTCAGATTTTAATGCATTTCTGGCTGAACGTGGGATAAAACGTCCGTGTACAGTGCCGTATACACCTCAACAGAATGGAGTTGCTGAACGAAAGAACAGGTCACTCATGGAGATGGCGAGGTGCATGGTCAAAAGTCAGGCTTTACCACATAGTTTCTCGCTTGAGGCTGTCATGTGTGCAGCATATGTACTGAACAGGTGTCCCACTAAAGCGTTGCAGTCTATCACTCCATATGAGGCTTGGCATGACCGCAAGCCATCTGTTGCTCATCTACGTGTTTTTGGTTGTTTGGCATATGCATTAGTGCCTGAACAACATCGCAGAAAATTGGATGATAAGGCAGTAAAATGTATTTTTGTTGGGTACAGTTCTAAAAGTAAAGGCTATCGTCTGTATCATCCACAGACTAAATGCATTCTGGTTAGCCGTGATGTTGTCTTTGTGGAAGATGCTATTCAGCCATTGCTTTCATGTACTAAGGAGACATCTGTTAGCTCCAAAGACATGTATGATACTTTGATGCCTCTTTTTACAGGTGGATAGGCTAGTGCTGGTCCTAATGAGGCAACTTCTCAACCTTTGCAGGGTTCATATGATGATGCAGATCATTCCATTTCTGATGCAGATTTACATGATGCACTTGTTGATGAGAGAGCTGATATTGAACATGCAAAAACTATGCCAAAATGGCTGGTGCAGACTTTGCGTGACAGCAAATTACATGCACCTTTGTCATATCGACCTCGTTCAGGCTCTCATAGTACCTCCTTTGCATCAGATTGCTATGCTATGGCTGCATCTAGTCTCTGTGATGAGAATGAGCCTGTTTCTTTTGATGAAGCACAAAATTCAGAAAATTGGATGGCTGCTATGCAATCTGAATATGATGCTATAATGAAGAATGGTACATGGTCTTTATGTGACTTGCCTCCTGGCAAGAAGGCCATTGGCACTAAGTGGGTATACAAGTTGAAGCGTAAACCTGATGGTACAGTTGACAGGTTTAAGGCTAGGCTTGTTGCAAAGGGTTATGCATAGGAAAGAGGCATTGATTTTGATGAGACCTTTGCACCTACATGCCGTATGACTACTGTTCGGAGCATTTGTGCACTTGCAGCCCATCATGGTTGGAATGTACATTAGTTGGACATTAAAACAGCATTTCTGAATGGTGACTTGCATGAAGAAGTGTATGTTTTTCAGCCCCGTGGCTTTGTGTAGAAAGGGCATGAAAACTAGGTTTGCAGGTTAAAGAAGGCATTATATGGTTTAAAGCAAGCACCACATGCTTGGTATGAGAAGATACATGCCTATCTGATTGCACATGGTTTTGAGAACAGTCCAATTGAAAGCACCTTATATGTTAAACGTGCTAATAATGTGCTTCTGATCATTGTTGTCTATGTTGATGACATGCTGCTCACTGGTCCTATTGAGACACATATTGTTGTTTTTAAGGCTGATTTGCATGCCTCATTTGAGATGTCTGATTTGGGGCATTTGCATCACTATTTGGGCATTCATTTTATGCACGTTGATGGTGGAATGGCTTTGTGTCAAATGAAATATATTGACAAATTATTGCAGCGTTTTGGCCTTGAAGACTGTAAGCCTATTGCCACTCCTATGGAGACAGGTTTACGATTGAGTCTTCATGATGCTGGAGATGCATTTGATGCTGTTCTCTATCAGCAGGCTGTTGGATGCTTGATTTACTTATGCATTACTCTGCCAGATATTCAGTTTGTTGTCTCACAGATGAGCAGGTTTATGCATTGCCCAAGAGTCATGCATTGGAAAGCGGTTAAGCGCATCTTTCGCTACTTGAGTGGTACTCGGCTACTTGGGTTGTTTTATCCCAAGGGGGGATCACTACCGCCAGATTTGCATGCTTTTTCTGACTCAGATTGGGCTGGTTGCTTTGAAACTCATGTGTCCACCAGTGGTTTTTGCTTCATGCTTGGTAGCTCATGTATATCTTGGTTGAGCAAGAAGAAGCCTACTGTGGCCACTTCCAGTTGTGAGGCTGAGTATAGGGCAGCTTTCACAGCGACTGTTGAGTGTGTGTGGCTCAGACGCCTTATGGCTGATTTGGGTGTTGGCCAATCTTCTGCCACCACCATCTTCACTGACAGTCAGAGCGCATTGGCAGTTGTGAGGAACCCTGTGTTCCATGCTCGCACTAAGCACATTGAGGTGCATTATCACTATGTCAGGGAGAGGTTCTTTGCTGGGGAGATCAGCTTGGCATATGTGCCCACGCAGGAGAACATTGTAGACCTTTTCACGAAGGCTCTCCCTAGGGAGAAGTTTGAAGCTTTCCACAAAGCTTTGGGCTTACTTCCTTTTGTGGAGTGATTTCCACATAGCTTGGCACTTCCTTATACATGAGTGCTAGCTCCTTGTTCACCGCATCACTCCCAGGGGGGATTTGTTGATATATTTAGGTAGTGATGTGTGTGAACACTCTAGGACCGCCGGGGCACTTTTTCCCTCTTTATGAGGTTTTTTTCCCCCGGCTTGTATATACGCCTATTGCCCTAATGGGCTACTTATCTTTGTACATTCTCTAGTAATACATTCAGTCTTGTGTGTTGTGCTCCAAGCTTCTTCTTCTTCCTTGTGTTGTTCGCGTGCTTCCGCAGACGTCTAACTCCAACAACCTCCACACGCTCAACCAGTTGTTGAGAGAGAAAGCTCTCCACCAATGAAAGCTTATGTTCCGAATCCCATGGATGTTGGAACAAGTCTTTCAATTCAAGAGTACTCTCAAGAGTTCTTGCAGGAAATACAAGAAGAGAAATGGGCCAAGGAGAAGGGTAACCCCCCTCCTATTCCAGAGATTGATGATCTTCATGATCAATTTCCCCAAGACATTCCGTCTATCTATGGAGACCAAATAGAACAACAAGAAGATGAAAGATTAGATTTTGAATATAATTCTTTACAAGAGTTGCCACAATTCACAGGCCCACGGGAATCTGAATCTCTTCAGATCAGAGCTCCCAGAATAGTGGTAAGACATGAAGACTCAATGGTCCCAAGGAACACTGATGTTGTGAAGAACACTAAGGTTCAATGTCATCTCACTGTAGAAGAGCTACTCAAAGCAAAACCTAAGCTATGGAATCATGTGAAGGATCAGGTCCCAAAACTTGATTCCAATATGCCAAAAGGAGGCTCTAAGCAGAAAGTACCAGAGATACCTCTAGAAAAAGTAGGGGACATGAGTGAAGGTGAAGAAGGTAACACTTATCTTCCAATCACCTACCAAGGTTACACAACCAAGGCGATCGTAGATTCAGGTGCTGGTGTTGCTATTGCGACCACCTCCTTGTGGAAGCGATGGGGCAAACCCACATTAAGACCAACTAGAATGAAGCTTCAAATGGCAGACGGTCATTTTGAAAGACCTCTAGGATTGCTAGAAGGGATAACTCTAACCACTTGTGCTGTAGAGTTTGAACACACTTTTGCTATATGTGACTTTGAAAAAAATAATGTCTATGAGATGATCCTAGGAAGACCCTTCCTACGATAATTGCAAATAGTACAGGATTGGGGAACCAACTTCTTGTACTTGTAGCACTTAGGGGTCACCACCAAGGTCAATTTGAAGGATTACACCTTCAGAGATGTACCACTCCTACAATGGAATCCTATCCACAAAGCAAAAGAAGATTCAATCTCTGTGCATTCTAGAAGTTCACCTGATCCATCATGGTTGCATGAAGATGCTCACTTGTGGATGTGCAAGGTCGCAGAGGAAGAGGAAAAGTGCCTAAAAGAAAGAGAAGAAGGAACTCCCCCAGGAGATAGACCAGTTAAAGACCCATCCTATACACCGATGATTTTGCCAGATGAGGAATTTGAGCCTCATGGTTGGGTAGAACTCTTGGCCACCATGGACATTGCAGTCAATGAGGAACAATGGACACCTCATTGTGATGAGGAGGGTTATGATATTTCAGTGTTCATGTGTCAGCCCCTGCTAGAAGAATGTGACCCTAGTGATGTCATAGAAGAAGAAGAAGAGCATGACGATGATCTAGAGTCCATTGTGATGGATTGTTGCTTTAATTCAGAGCAGCACTATCTAGAAGATGTAGGAGTGCTTACCCAAAAAGAAGAAGAACCTCTCACAAGTATTAAAACCGTAAATTCAAAGGATGGAAGTGAGATTAGTCAAAAGAAAAAGAAAAGAAAAGCAGTGAAACAAGAAGAGGAGGAGTCATTGTTCGAAGTACCAAAAAATTTCAAGAAATATGAAGTTGAAGACTGAAAAATTTTGGTACGAATGCCTAAGAGAGAGGACATCATAGGAGAATCATATGATAATAAAGAAAAGACCAAGAAGATTGTAGTGACCATTGAAGAGAACAAAGAGAGAAGCACGTATATAGGAGATGACCTAACTGCAAGAGAAGAAATGGAGCTCGTAGCTCTATTAAGGGAATATAGGGATGTGTTTGCGTGGCATGATAGAGACTTGAAGGGGGTAGATCCAAGATGATGCTCTCATACGATCCCCATGACTGCTGATGCCAAGCCCACCAAATAGAAGCCCTACACATATAATGACACTTATGCAGCCAAGATAAAAGAAGAAATTGATAGGTTGATTGAAGCTGGATTTATCTACGAGATTGAGCATATTGAATGGGTGTCCCCCATTGTAGTGGTTCCAAGAAGAATGGGAAGTTGCGAGTGTGTATTAACCTTAAAAAAGTTAATGCTGCTACGATCAGAGATAGTTATCCGCTTCCAATCACGGAACACCTATTGGAGTGTGTTGCACGCAAGGAAGCTTATAACTTCCTTGATGGATTTTTAGGTTACAATCAAGTAGCCATTGCCCCAGAAGATGAGCACAAAACAGCTTTTGCCACGGAGTGGGGAATTTTTGCATTTCGTGTGATGCCATTTGGGCTAACCAATGCACCTGCAACATTCCAAAGACTCATGTGTCATGTCTTCAAAGAGTTCTTGCACAAGAACTTAGAAGTATATGTGGATGATTTATGTGCTCATTCTCAAGAAAGAAGATACCACATCCCTGAGCTCAGACAGATCTTCAACAAGTGCAGAGAATATCGAGTGTGTCTGAACCCAGAAAAGTGTGTGTTCATGGTAGGACAAGGTAAAATCTTAGGTCATATTGTTTCTAAGAACGGAATATCTACAGATGAGGATAAAGTTAGAGCCATAGCAGAGCTCCCAAGGCCGAGGAATGTTCAAGAGGTACAAGACTTTATGGGCCGTTGTGGATATTATCGCAGGTTTATCTATATGTATGCGATCATAGCTAAACCTCTTTATGGTTTGCTGATAAATTTTGAGTGGAATGATGAATGCGAGAATTCCTTCAATGAGCTGAAGAGACGTTTGTTCACGGCACCAATACTAACCACTCCTGATTGGAATAAGCCATTCCATGTCCATGTGGATGCATCCAATCACGCCATAGGATGTGTGCTAGCACAACCCACAGGTGAAGGAAATCTAGATTTGCCTATAGCATATGCTAGTAGACAGCTAGCTCACTACAACTAAGCGAAATTATACAACAACAGAGAGAGAAGGTTTAGGCATGGTATACGCTATGAAGAAGTTTAGACACTACTTATTGGCCAACAAATTCAAATTTTTCACTGATCATCAAGCTTTGTTATATTTGGTCAATAAACCTTGCAATATAGGACGTCTAGTAAGATGGTTCCTCTTGCTAATGGAATATGACTTTGAAGTTGATGCTAGAAAAGGTAGAACCCACCTCCGGGCAGATCACCTTTCTCGCATCACTTCAAGAGAGTCACCGCAAGGAGTGTCTGATGAACTACCTGATGCTTATCTGTTCAATTTAGAAGTTGTTCCTAAATGGGCAAATAAGTTGGTACCATTCCTAACCTTTGGACCCGCAAATAAGAATGTGAAAACATCACAAGAAGAAATTGTAAAATCACAAAGATATCACATATTGGCAGGCAGCATGTACAAAAAAGATACAGAGGGTGTACTAGCTTGTTGTGTTGAGGATGATGAACATAGTAGTTGGTTGCAACAACCTCATGAAGGATTGCTAGGAAATCACTATTCTAAACAACGAACATTGTAGAATCTAAAACATTTAGGAGTGTATTGGCCTAGCATGGACAAAGAAATACATGAGTGGACTAAGAATTGTCCAACGTGCAAAGAGAGACCCCCAGTGGAGCATGCCACCCTTTATCAAGTGTCGTTAATTCGAGATTGGAGCGCTCCATTGGTAGAATTCATGAGATCAAGGACATTACCCAAAGAGGCTAGTCTAGCAAGAAGAAGAAGCATGGAGCAAGAGGCTCAAGACTATGCCTTAGTTGGAGACAACCTATATCAGAGAGGCAAAGATGGTTACCTAAGATTGTGTGTTCACGAATCAGACTATTTGAAAGTCTTAGAAACTACACACAATGGTGTTGCAGGTGGACACTTTGGTCCTGATCGAGTAATCAAGACCATTCTATTCTCAGGACTTTGGTGGCCCACTCTTCATATGGATGCATATACCTATGCGAAGAAATGTGACACATGCCAACGTGCACAATATCCGATTAGAAAAGATGAGATGCCATTGAGGCCAATGATGGGAGGTCGTGCATTTTCAAAGTGGGGTATAGACTTTGTCGGTCCTATTAACCCCCCAGCTAGAAACTCCCATGCAGAGTACATTATTGTAGCCACAGATTACCTTCCAAGTGGGTAGAAGTAAAAGCCACGACTAAGAATGATGCTCAAACTATGACTAAGTTCTTATTTGAGAATGTGTTCACTAGATATGGATTACCGATAGAGTTAGTAAGTGATAGAGGTACACGCTTCTTGAACGAAGTCATTGAAAATCTTCTCCAAGAATTCTTGGTGATACATAAGAAGTCTGCCCCCTATCATCCACAAGCTAACCCTGAGAGAGGAGACATTGACCATGCCATTGAGGTTGTTACTAACACTAACCCTATTTGCAGGCCACCTTATAGGCTTAGTGTTTCTCAGCATGAGGAGGTTGAGAAGCAATTGCAGGATTATTTAGATAAGGGCTTCATTAAACCTAGTAACTCACCTTGGGCATCACCAATGCTCTTGGTTAAAAAGAAAGATGGCTCTATGAGATTATGTATAGACTATAGAGCACTTAATAAGGTAACTATCAAAAATAGATTTCCAATGCCTAGATTGGAAGATCTATTTGATCAGTTACATCAAGCTAGGTATTTTACCAAGCTTGACCTTAGATCAGGATATCATCAGATCAAGATTAGGGTAGAGGATGTCCCTAAGACTGCATTTAGGACTAGATATGGGCACTCTGAGTTTTTGGTGATGCCTTCTGGTCTCACCAATGCTCCTGCCACTTTCATGAAGCTCATGAATAGCGTTTTACGGCCTTATCTAGGACATTTTGTAGTAGACTTTCTAGATGACATTCTGATCTATAGTGCATCAGAAGAGGAGCACTTTGAACACTTGAGGAAGGTATTTCAAGTGCTAAGGGAAAATTCACTCTTTGCTAAGGAATCAAAGTGCAAATTTTTCAAAACAGAGGTTAAATACCTTGGGCATATAGTCTCCCAGGATGGAATCTAGATGGATCCTGAAAAAGTAAGGGCTATTATGGAATGGCCACATCCAACGAACCTGGAAGAGCTGCAGATCTTCCTAGGTTTATCAGGTTTCTATCAAAGATTCATTAAAAACTATGCCAAACTTGCTGTCCCAATGATGGAACAGCTTAAAGGAAAAGGGAAAGCCTTTCATTGGGGAGACAAACAGAAGCAAAGTATGGAGAAATTGAAAGTAGCAATTGCTACAACTCCACTTTTACATATAGCAGATCCCAACAAACCATTTGTGGTTGAGACTGATGTGAGTGATTTTGCCATAGGAGTAGTTTTAGTACAGGATGGTTGACCAGTAGCTTTTGAGAGCCAGAAACTAGAGCGGGCTCAGAAGAATTACTCTGTCTATGAGAAGGAGTTGTATGCAATAGTCCATGCTTTGAAGAAGTGGCGTCATTATTTATATGGTGCCAAAGTTACGATAGTGTTTGATCAAGAGAGCATTAAGTGGCTCTCTAATCAAACAAACCTTAAAGGTCGTAAGGCCCGATGGGCAGATACCCTTCAAGAGTTTGATAATGAGCTTAGGTATAGGAAGGGAAAGTTTAATGTAGTGGCTGATTCACTTAGCCGCATGCCTATGCTCAATGGACTGAGTTTTACTCAGATCACTAGTGAGCTACTTGAGGCCTGTAGCTCAGTGATGAGTAGCACCTCCTTTAATGTCAATCCGGGAAGACATGAGGATGGTATGAAGACCTCGAGCAAGTGAAGGCACAAATGTGTGAGTGAGAAGCACACTAACATGCACACACTTACACACACACGCGCACACACGGCAAGAACAAAGAGAGTAAGACAATGGAATCACTTCTATTGCAACAAAGTTCTCATACAAGCTCAAAACTACAAGAAGCTAGCCCCAAAAATGAGCTCTCTAGCTCTATTTATAGTTTTTGACTAGCTTTGGCCCTGTCCAGACCTAGTGTCTGGCCTAGTTAAAAATTAGGTTCCAGGGTTTATTTGAGGGCTCAAACGAGATCTAAAAAATATGAAAATTGGCCGGCAACTACTTCTAAGGCTCCTCAAGCTCGAGGACTCCTCGGCTTGTACAAAATGGAGCTACAAAAAGGTGAAAATGGTATTTACAGGGGTTTTTAGTGATGAGAATCACTTTAAAATGATGTAAGGGTTTTGAAAGGGGTTGCCTTAGTGCTAGATCTGCATGTGTGTTCGTACTTGCTTCTTCCCGTATACTGTCAACACTGCCCCCCCCCTAGCGTCTGTCGCCTCTGATAGACCTCTGCTCCACTGTTTGATCGATGTACTTCTGCAGGAGGTCGGTTGCCAATTCTTGTTCTTTTATACGTAGTCCCCGGACCAAATCGCTCTGGAGGGCATCCCAATTCACGGCTCCAGGCATGTTAGGTTGTGGCGTAGTGTAGAGCTCTGAATGCATTGTTTGCTCGCATGCAAATAGTTGCAGCAGGTGGGTTGGTCGTGGTGCAAATACCTCTGAATGTGCTTCCCAAAATCCCATGGTGAACATGTCGTCGAAGGTTTGCTTATAGAAGGCAGGGAGATATCTGATGCGTGCGTGCCATGCATAAGCAACTCGTATGCTTGGGGTTGTGCTCATATCATACAGGAGGTCATAATTGCCATTGATGAAGCCGGGAATCGGAGGCTGAATGTTACATACGTTGCGGAAGGTTTTGAGCACAACCTGCATCATATCAAATATCTTGAGTAGCATCTGTGCAGCTACATCTGGCATGGAGTGGAGGCATGGAAGCCAATATCGGATGGTAGCCATCATGTACGCTGTTGTAGGTGGGCCTGTCGGTGGTGCGATTTTGGGGTAGTTCAGCCACTGTTTGCAATTCACATTGTTCTGAACCTTAATGGCGAATGCTTTCCAGGAGCGTCTTCTTTGTACCGGTCCAAAGCATGGGTTATATTTCAGATGCATGGGAGCATGATCCCATGTTCGTAACATTTCCGGATAGGTCTCCAGTAACTTTTGTCTCCATATGGGCTAGAATATGGCCCCTTTTTTGGCGGCTTCTGGGATGTCCTCGGGTTCGAACTGTGTTGCGAAAGAGGGATACTTGTTGGTTATGCGTTTGATCTCAGCATTGTAGTCCGCCAACAATACAAAATAAGGTTTATATTGTAACTCTGAGCTAGTTATCAACCGCCTAGGAGCCAAGTGCGAGAAATATTCAGACTTGAGTATAGACTCCTCAATGGTTTTCATGGCCAGCATCTGAGTTGCTACGCGCTCTTCGTGAGTGTGGCCCATCTCCTCTACCTGCTTCATCCATGCCGATGGGGGCTCCTCATATGTGTCTTGGCCTTCCTCCGTACTTCTGCCTCCTGGAAGGGGTTGAGGCTCATAATTTTCTTCAAATGTCTCCTCCACTAGAATGACTATTGTTTCTTCTTCTATGGTTTGATCAGGTGGAGAGGGAGGTCGTTCATACTATAACAACTTGATTTTTAGTTCTGCAACCTATTGTCGTAGCTCAAGTACCTCACTGTTGGTTGAAGGTTCAGGTTCTGGCGAAGTAGCGGCCTCGACCATCTCTTTAGGTGTGGGTGCGTGTGTTGTCGGTACTTTGGATCCTCGTAGTTCCTTTATCTGGTCTGCCAACTGATCATGGGCCTCCAGGAGGGTCGCATAACCTTCTAAAACCTGTTGAATATGCTCTGAGGGGACAGCCTGGAATTTTGCAGGGTCTATAGGTGCTCCCGGGGTGTTTTCCATGGCCGCTTCTAGGTTCTCCTGGTTTTGTTGTTGTAGCCTTCTGTTCTCTTCTTGAGCCGCTGCTAGATGGCGACGTAGTAGAGCCATGTTGCGTTGAAGTCTCGCATTGCGGCCCATTTGTTCTCTGAGTTGTTCCTCCATAGCTTTGCCTGTCTCTGCATACTTAGCTTCGAGTTCTGTCTTCGATTGTTGGAGGTCAGTCACCTGGTGTTGTAGTGCTGTATTACCTAGTTCCAAGGCATCGACTCGTGCCTGGAGTTGAGCCGAGAGATTGCATAGCTCTGTGTTATTTTCTTCTAATAGATTATACTCTTGCTTAAGCTGAGTGGCCGCTTCAACCATGGTGTCTAGTGCACTACTAAATGATGTGGATGCATGGGTAAAGGTGGAACATGCAAAGGGTCGGGAAATGGGGAAGGGAAAAGTGAATGATGTGCCTATGAGTGGAGTGAGATGTGATGATGGTGGAACAGACGTGGCGGTGGGTGCTCCTGTGGATGGTGAAATATCCATGGGATCGGATGTGATAGTGTGTGAAGACTGAATTGTGAATACGGGAACGGTAGGTGGTGTGTTAGTGGTGGCAGTGAATGTGGGGGAGTGGGGTTGGGAAAGGGACTTTGTATTATAGTTCTCAACCTGTTGGAGGTTCAAAAATTTGGGCGAAAGTGATGGATGTGGGTAAAGGGAAGGATGTAAAAACGGAGGTGTGTACAATGGGTTCATGTTGGGTGGATATCGGTTGTTCAGAAAGACTAGTGGAGAAGGGTTATGAGGGTTGAATGGGAGGTGACGGTGGAGATGGTACCTGTGTATTTACCTCTTGTTCGTCAGTGGGATTTGGGCTAGTCATGTGAACATCCTCTGAAATTGTGGTAGGCAAGGCAGTAGACACTTCCATTTGAATCATTTTTCCCCGCTGTGGCCGTGTATCAATCCTTCGTTGATCATAGGTAGGGTTCTCCCGATAGACCATAGTCCTCAATGCTTCCCCAATCCCACATGTGTCCGCCAATAGATTCAATGATTCAACAAAATGGGAATCTACATTCTCGGCTTGAAGCATTTGGTTCACTAGAGCTCGATTCGCCTCTTCTGTCATCTTATGTCTTCTCTGTACCTGCTTGATTGTCTTGTATAGCCGCTTGAGTTGTGCCGTGTAGGCAGGGGCTTCCTCTTCACTCTCTTCTGGCTCATTTCTTTGTACTTCTTCCTGAACTTGTGTGCTTGGGCCATGAGGGTGTTGTGCCTCATCTTCTCCATGTACTCTGCTTGTTTCGCCCTGTGGCAGTTCTCTTTGGAATGATGCTCCTGGATCGTCATTGTCAGGGAAACCTTCACTGTCCGACAAGTGGGCCGTCTGCAAGAATCTTTCAAAATCAAAGTTTGGATCTTCTGTGAAGTTGGCCATAGATGCAAACTCTACATCGGTAGGTAGTGGAGGGGCGGATGGAGTGGGTTGTACCACATCCCCTGCTTGAACTCCTTGAAGATGGATCGTGACTGGTGCGACCTGGGCTTCTTCTCTGGGGGAAGCTTCGGTTGTGGCCTCGTGAGGGATCATTACCTGGGAGAGAGATCCACGCATTCGTTTCGCAGGTTGGCTCCCTGACTTCCGCCCTTTGAAAAACTCCAGCTGTGAATATTTTAGGGCTCTGGCAACCGGCACGTCATATGCAAGGCATCGATAGATAATCCTTGTAAGTGCACAGCAGCCGTGTAAAGTAGGCTTCCTCACACCCCGCTTGCCTGCTTCATACACTTGGTCCAAGATCCATACAGGCATCTTAATGGGCAAGCTTCCAGTCTCTGCTAGATATAGCCCATACCATATTTTCTTGTGAGGTTGGGTGAAACGGTCCTGAGCTGGGAATGCGAAGTGTTGGAGGCACATCCGCAATGGTATGGCGATGTTGGGGGTGAGGGCGCACATTTCTTTTAGCTTCTTGATTCTGTTGCTTTTCATCGACTCAGGTATCAAGGGGTCGCGGTCAGAAGGTACATGCGTGCCATACATCTGAAGTGCTTCCCTGATTAAAGTAACATTCAATTCGAACTTCCTCATTTCCTCTAGATTTGACAAGGAGGGCACCCAGAATGTGCCTGAATGATCTTTATCACCTGTCGGCTTCAGTGTGGCAATTAGGTAGTAGCACCTGAGGAAATCGGGTTTAGGCAGAGCTGCACTAAAATAAGTTTGTAATCCTGCTTTTTGCCAGATATCTTGAAGTGGAGCTGCATTCTGTAAGGTTTCGAATTCTCTTGAAAAGAACTGGAAGGTCCACCACACTCCTCCACACTCCATCTTGGACTCCCATATATGATCTGCATCTCCCAAGTCTCCTGGCACTTCATTGAACCAATGAGAGTGCCCTTTTACTCTTTCGGTTAGGCCATTTGGTGGATCTGGAATAGGAATTCTCCGCACATTCACAAACTCTTCAGGCCGAGCTGTTGGTGGGGCCTCCACCGGCATGGCATCCCAATTGATTTGAGCACCAGAGCCTGCCTGAGAACTTGTGCCTGCTGCTGTTGCCATGAGAGTAGGTTGCTTATCTGCTGGAAGAAGAAAGGCACATTAGTGTTGCATAGGAAACAAGATGTACTGGTGTTCCCTTCACAATACTAACATGACAATCCCAAAGGTTAGTGGTCAGAGATGAAGTGCTTGTGATAGGTGTGAGTGGTGATTAGAGGTTAGTATCATACTAGATGCCTACTTTGTTTATGCAGTGGACTCGGAATGCACCTATGTCAGAGTGGATGGATTTACAAAAATTGGGTCAGGGGGTTTGATACATGGTTTAGGTCTCCAGACTTTGATAGGGGATTCGTAGCTCTTAGAGCTAAAGACAGGCAACGGTTTATGATGGATTTGGGACCTTTTGGGTACCCATTTCCAGACGTTCCTCGATGTGACTGCGTGTGCGTCAGAGTGGTATTTAGGTAGAGTTCCTGCGTTGTTAGTCGAGCGGACTTGAGAGTGTTGAATTATGCCAGTAACTAGAGTTGGAGCTATTTGGACTCGTAAACAGGCCTTGGGCACCCATATGTGTCTAGCATTGGGGCTAGCCTTCCTTGACCGCTTAGGGACCCAAGTAGATGTGGTGTGCCTAGGAGGTTTCCTAGGGTACTCCTTCACTTGTGTCCATGATGGTGTGGCTTGTTTGTTGTCTCCTCGGGAGGCTGCTATTAGAGTGGTGGGTTTTCCATCCTTGCGTATCCAGATCTGCTTCGCGCCACAAGGTGCTCCGTGTTGCACGGGTTGGCGCTCCTGCCTCTTGATCAGCGGCCTCCTTCGTGTCGAGTGATGTTCGGTCTGCCCGTTTAGAATCTTCTTTGGATCAGTTAGGAACTCCTTATTGGCTCCTGTACCTTCAGTAAGATTGACAATCCTCTGCACCATAGAAGTTTTGACAAGAACAACATTGTTATCTTCATGTGGATTCCTGGAGGGACCAGGAGTTGGTGCCTGTTCTATTGGTTTGAGTGCTTGATTTTCTAATTCAATCGTGAGACGGCTTTGGCCTACCCAAGCCTGAAGAAGTCCACTTCTTAGGTTGAGGTTGACTGCGTGATCATAGATCCAGTCTTGGCCTAAGACAAGAGGTTCGGTCAGATCCTCGTCTTCACACACTAGCACTTTTGCTGGCATGAGGACCTCTTGTATGTAGAGGGGAAGATCCACCTCTCCCATGCAAGGGGTTTCAACACCTCCTAATCCTATCAGATATGCTTCTAGGGGTTTTACCTCCAATTGCAGCTGCTGGCAATAAGAAAGCCGAACTGCACTTGTGGCTGCTCCTGAATCAATTAAAGCTCTCATGCTTGTTGTGTTGTCTCTTTGTCCTATTTCTAGGGTCACAAAAGGTCATCGATCCACTATCTTATGGGTATGTTCACCTGAAGCCTCACACATGGCCATGTGATAGCCTGGAGACTCTTGAGTGTCAATCATAGGCTGATCCCGCCCTTGTCTCCTCAACTTCATTCGTCTGATGCGCTCTAAGGCCTCTGCCTGTGCTTCTTCTCGAATTCTTTTTTCCTCCTCTTTACGTTGCTTAGCAGTATTGAGTCGACTTAGCATTTCCTCCGTGAGGGGTTCCTGATACAGCTTGACTCTGCATCCGCTAATATAGTTTGGGAGAACATCACCCTCTAAAGTGGCTAGTTGTACTGCTCCACTCGTGGAGATCCTATTGATGATCATAGGTCCGTAGCCTCTCTTTTCTAGCTTCCTTGCGTGTTGTTTCAATGTGTAGACTAAAACTAGATCTCCTGCTTTCAAGCCCTTATCCTTCACATGGGCATCAAAGTATGCCTTCTGTCTCTTCTTAGCTGCATATATCCCTGCAACTGCTCTCAGTCTTGTTTCTCCTAATCGTTCAAGGTCAAAAAATCTAGAGGAGAGTTCATGACCCGTCCATTCGTGCTCTTGTGCTACTTTCAATGTAGGTATCAAGAAGTCCAAGGGTAGCACTGCGTTTTGGCCAAATACCATCTAATAGGGGGTGGCTTGGAGTACCGTTTTGTAGGCGACTCGGTATGCCCAAATAGCATGGTGTAGTTGTTTGTCCCAATCAGAGCGTTTATTGTTCACTAATTTTGTCAAGACATTGCATAGGATCTTATTGGTGCTTTCGGCTTGCCCGTTGGCTTGAGGGTGATAGGGGGCAGACTTCTTATGTACTACCAAGAATTCTTGGAGCAGATTTTCAATAACTTCATTCAAGAAGTGAGGGCCCCTGTCACTTACTAACTCTATAGGTAGCCCGTATCTTGTGAATACATTCTCAAACAAGAATTTAGTAGTTGTCTGAGCGTCGTTCTTTGTTGTGGCTTTTACCTCTACCCACTTGGTTAGATAGTCCGTGGCAACGATGATATACTCAGCATGTGAGCCCTTAGCTGGGGGATTAATAGGACCTACAAAGTCTATTCCCCACTTAGAGAATGCACGTCCGCCCATCATAGGCTTCAGTGGCATCTCATCTTTGCGTATAGGAGGCTGGGTTCGCTGACAAATCTCACATCTCTTCACATAGGTATGTGCATCCATGTGAAGGGTGGGCCACCAAAATCCTGCAAATAGAATTGCTTTGATCACCCTATCTGGACCAAAGTGTCCTCCTGCTACACCCTGGTGAGCAGTTTCCAAGATCTTTAGATATTCACTCTCATGAACACATAGTCTCAGGTAATCATCTTTACCCTGCTTGTATAGATTATCACCAATGAGTGAGTAATCTAGGGCTTCTTGTTCTAGACTTCTTTTCCTAGTCAGGGTCATGTCTGGAGGAAATGTTTTCGTCCTCAAGAAAGATACTAGTGGTTCACTCCAATCTGGCACTATGGACACTTGATAAAGTGTGGCATGTTCCACAGGTGGTTTAGTGCAACAGATTGGGCATTCTTTGCACAACTTTTGGACATCAGCTTCCATCGTCGGCCAATGCACTCCAAGTCTCCTTAGTGTCTGTAAGGTTCGTTGCTTTGAGTAGTGTTGCTCTAATGCACCTACATGTGCTAATTGCAACCATTTGGCGTACTCATCCTCTTCCACGCAACAAGCCAAGATCCCTTGATCTGTGTGCTTGTACATACTTCCTGCCAAGATATGATACCTTTGGGCTTTTACAACTTCTCGGTCCTGTGTGGTTATTACTGGATGGTTAGGCCCATATGTCAATACTGGCACTAATGGCTTAGCCCACTGCGGCACCACTTCCAAATTAAACAAGTAAGCCTCAGGTAAGTCATCTGATACTCCTTGTGGGGCTTCTCCAGATGTGAGCCTAGACAGATGGTCTGCTCTCATGTGAGTCTTCCCTTTCCTTACCACCACCTCAAATTCATACTCCATTAGTAAGAGAAACCATCTTACTAATCTGCCTGTATTACATGGCTTGTTTACCAAGTACAGTAGAGCTTGGTGATCAGTCAAAAATTTGAACTTATTTGCAAGCAAATAATGTCTAAACTTTTTAACCGCGTACACCATGCCTAATCCTTCTCGTTCGGTGGTTGTATAGTTCCGTTCAGCAGCATTCAATTGTCTACTGGCATAGGCAATAGGGAGATCCATATTACCTTCACCCATAGGTTGTGCGAGTACACATCCAATAGCATAATTGGAGGCATCCACATGAACATGGAATGGCTTGTTCCAATCTGGTGTGGTCAAGATTGGTGTTGAACATAATCTTCGTTTAAGCTCTTGGAAGGAATTCTCACATTCATCAGTCCACTCAAAGTTAGTCAGAAGTCCGTACATGGGCTTTGCAATGACGGCATACATGTGGATGAACCGGCGGTAGTAACCACAATGCCCCATGAACGCCTGTACTTCCTTGACGTTCTTTGGCCTAGGTAGCTCCGCTATGGCTTTCACTTTCTCTTCATCAGTGGATATGCCATTTTTTGACACTATGTGTCCTAGAATCTTGCCTTGCCTAACCATGAAAACACACTTTTCTGGGTTCAAGCAGACTTGATATTCTCTGCATTTATCAAAGATTTGTCTGAGTTCAGGTATATGGGTCTGTCTAATGTTGGAATGCGCGCACAGATCATCAACATAGACTTCCAAATTCTTCCTCAAGAACTCTTTAAACACATGACACATCAATCTTTGAAAGGTAGCAGGTGCATTAGTAAGCCCAAATGGCATTACTCGAAAGGCAAATATGCCCCACTCCGTGCCAAAAGCCATCTTATGTTGATCCTTTGGAGCAATGGCTACTTGATTGTAGCCCGAAAACCCATCTAGGAAGCTGTACACTTCCTTGCCTGCTACCCTTTCTAATAGATGCTCAGTGATAGGAAGCGGATAGCTATCTCTAATAGTGGCTACATTAACCTTCTTCAAGTTAATGCATACTCGTAATTTGCCGTTCTTCTTGGGCACCACTACAATGGGGGATACCCATTCAGTGTGCTCAATTTCATAGATAAATCCGGCTTCCACCAAGCGGTCTATCTCTTCTTTGATCTTAGCAGCATAGTTATCATTATATGTGTATGGCTTTTGCTTAGAGGGTTTAGCATCTGAGGTCATGGGAATTGTGTGTGAGCATATGTCTGGGTCAACACCCTTCAAATCCTTGTAGCTCCAAGCGAATACATCTCTGTATTCTCTTAGCAAGGCTATCAATTCGTGCTCTTCGTCTTCCGTCAGGTCATGTCCTATGTAAGTACATCTCTCCTCTCCCTCTTCTAGGGCTACCACTACTTTTTTGGTGGTTTCTTTGTTATCATAGGCCGCTCATGATTGTGCCTCCCGTTTAGGCATTCTTATCATGACTCTTCTATCATCTATCTCATACTTCTTAAAATTTTCCGGGACCTCAAACAAAGATTCTTCCTCTTCTGTTGTGACTTCTCTCTTCTTTCTTTTCTTTCCTTCTTCCTTCGGGGTCACCTGTGTGGCTAGCCTTACCTCATTTGTAAGCTCTCCATGCTTCTGGGGTTGAAATTCTACTTCATAGAAGTATTCTTCATCTGATGCAAAGGGTGTGTCCATAATGATTGACTCTAGATCGGAGTCACTTGCATCCTCAAATGCATCAGGGCTAGGTTCACATTCTTCTAGAACTGCCTCTCCCATGATTGGCTCTATGGAGAAGATTGAAATGTCATAGCCATCCTCATCACAGTGAGGTGTCCATTGTTCCTCATTGATGGCTACATCCATTGTTGCTAGGATTTCTGCCCAGCCGTGGGGTTCAAATTCTTCGTCAGGAAAGACTACAGGTGCATAGGCTGGGTCTTGAATGGGTCTATGTGTTTCGTTTGCACCTATTTCTCTGGCCTTTTCTCTCTTCTCTTCCTCCTACTACTTTGCACATCCATAAGTGGGTGTCTTCATGCATCCATGAAGATCCTGACCCTATGGAATGCACCGATTCCGTATCATCTTTGGCTCTATGGATGGGGTTCCATTGGATAGGAGGGACATCTCTATGAGAGTAATCTTTGAGATTCACTTTGGTCGTGACACCTAGGTGTTGCAAATACAAGGAGTTGGTTCCCCAATCCTATACCACTTGCAATTGTCGCATAAACGGTCGTCCCAAGATCATTTCATAGGCATGGTTCTTGCTAAAATCACATATGGCAAAGGTATGCTCGAACTCGACACCACAGGTGGTGAGAGTTATTCCTTCTAGCAATCCTAAGGGCCTCTCAATATGACCATCGGCCATCTGCAATTTCATTCTCGTTGGCCTGAGTGCTGGCTTGCCCCAACGCTTCCATAGGGAAGTGGTGGCAATTGCAACTCCTGAACCTGAGTCCAAAATTGCCTTGGTGGTGTACTCCTGGTAGGTAATGGGAAGATAGGTGTTCCCTTCTTTACCTTCACACATATCTCCTATCTTATCCAAGGGTATCTCTGGCACTGTCCTATGTGATCCTACCTGGAAATGAGGTTTCCCTATCGCTGGTACTTGTTTGGCGACATGTTTCCATAATTCAGGTCTAACCTTGAGTAGCTCTTCTAACTTGAGAACGCATTGCACTTTAGTGTTTTTCACTACCTCTGTGTTCCTAGGTAAGACTGAGTCCTCTTTTCGTACCATGACCGTGGGTGCTCGCATACAAGTAGACTTAGCTTCCCATGGGCCTGTGAAATGGGGTAGTTCTTGTAAAGAATTAGACTCGAAGTCTAATCTTTCTTGAGATTGGGCACTCTCCTGTTCTCCATAAATGGAAGGAAGGTCTTGTGGGAATTGATCGTGTGTGTCATCCACCAGCTCAATGGGGGGAGGAACTTCACTCTCCTTAGCCCATTTCTCTTCTTGAATCTCTCGCAAGAATTCTGGTGTGTATTGATTCATAGAAGAAGAGGTGTCTGGCTCCGTAGAGTTAGGCACGTAGGCCTCAGGCACATAGGCTTTCTGGGTAGGAAGACCTGCTCTTTCACTAGCCTTGTCATGGTGTTGAGGGGCGAGTTCCTTTTGTGATTGTGCCATTAGATTCTCTATTCTTTCTAGGGAGGGGGGGTTGTCTGGTTCAGTGGAATTGGGCACATAAGCTTTTGATGGGGGATGGGTCATGTTTTTGCTTGCTTTATCTCTTTCTTGATTTCTTTCTTCCTTGGCAGATCTTGCAATTATGCCCTCTAACTTCTCTAGAAGTCCATCCAAGTGTAATTGCGTCTTGGCTGAGCCCGAGTAATTGAAAAGGCGACTGGCTTCAAACATAGTCTGAGCCAATGCGACCATTTTCGCGCAAAGCTTGGTTCTTTCTATCTCTAGGTCAGCTCTAGGGTAACACTTGTCATGATCCGTGACATTTGGCCCTTCTTGGATTCTGGCTTGATATGCTCTAAGCATCATGTTTAGGTCCTCGGGAGTGGGGTCGGCTAGGACGGATCCTACTCCGGGTGATTGGTGGGTTAAGGGTGGTGT
The DNA here is from genome assembly GCA_020310875.1 of Ceratopteris richardii. Lineage (NCBI taxonomy): Eukaryota > Viridiplantae > Streptophyta > Polypodiopsida > Polypodiales > Pteridaceae > Ceratopteris > Ceratopteris richardii. Next base: position 99,260,602 of record CM035406.1, read on the forward strand.
ATTGAAAGGTTGGGAATGGAAGAAGGTGGATTGGCGGGTAAAAGGAGAGGTGGTGGAGGGGTGGTGTGAGAGTGGTTTTGAGATGCGAGTTCACTTATCTTTGCTTTGGTTTCTCTCAAGCTTTCTTCAAGTTCGCTCATCTTTTTTGCCCATTGCCTTTTCATTCTTTCACGACTATCCTTCCAGGCTCTAGTCCTCTTTTTGGTTATGCTCTCTGTTTCACTCACCTCAGGGCTCTTTTCCTGACCAACACCTTGGTTTTGTTGTAGTGCTTGAGCTCTTGTGATCACTTGCACAGGTGCAGTGGAAGTCACACTCCCTGTGGAGTCTACAACTAACCCAACAACATTGATAGGAGTGATTTTAGGCATGTTATTAGGGTTCTTTGGGCAATCTCATAGGAGATGCTCTTTCCCGCAGTCTTGACAGAAACCCTCAATTGTTACTGGTTGAGGTTGTGTAGGGGCAGGTAGTGGACAATCACGTATAAGGTGATCTCCCTGACATCTGAAGCATGGTCCTCTAGGAAATGGGGGTCGTACATGCCTAGGTTGAGGTCTAGAGTTGGGGTTTGTGTACATGACATTGGCATACTCAGGCTCCCCACTATTTTCACTTGGGTCCTCATAATAGTATGACTCGTTATGCTCGGGTGACTGCATGTAGTAAGCCTGTGGGCTATCAATATGTGTGGAGTCAAAACTATGGTCACTTGGATCACTGTCTGATAGCAATGGGGTGACTGGGACTATGGCTCTGTTCGGATTTTCTTCAGCAGATGCATATTTCACTAGGATCACATTGGTTGGAGCAGGGGGTTGCTGCACTAGGACTGGTTGAGATCTCTGCTGCCCTTGATAAGGTGGCTGATAAGTTTGCTGTGGTTTGTTGTATTGTTGTGGTGGGTACTGATTCTGGTATCTACCCTGTTGTGGATATGGCTGAGGGTAATTTTGCCTAACAGTTTGTTTGTTATATGGGCAGTCTTGTGCAGTGTGGTTGGTGTATCTGCGCTCTATGGTGCAGTACTGGCTACTAGGATTCGCCTGGGGCTGGGCCATAATGGGACATACACTTGCCATATGGTCACCGCCACAAGTGTAACACCGCTTAACTCGGGCAAATCTCGGAATTTGTTTGCTAGAGACACCTAGTTTTTGAGCTACCTTCTCTGCAAGTTCCTCAATGGATGTGGATTGACCAGATGTGAGGCTACTAGAGCTATCAGAATCCTTATAGATTTTTGATAGTTCTAATTCCTCACCTAGATTGTCCTCAATGTCTATGCACATGCGCACGCACTCTTCTATCATTCTGGGGTCCTTCAGATACACATATGACCTGAGCTTGGTGCTCAACAATCCATCTAAGAACAAGGCCACTTGTTTGGCTGGTGTGGGTAACTCCGGCATCGGGCATCTCTCCAGGTACTGCCTAAATCTTCTTCCAGCTAGTCTGACCGTCTCTTGAGGTGTTTGTTTGAAGCTATGAATTAGTGAGGAAGTGTTGTGCTTGATTCCACTCTTAGAAAACTCAATGATAAATGCCTCTAAGAGCTGGTCTATGTTTCTGAAATGCCTCTCGTTCAGTGGTTGAAACCACGTAAGGGCAGTGTTCCTAAGGGTTAGACCAAAAGCATTATATTGTTTTGAATAGGTCCTCTACTTGTTCCGCTTTCAAGACTTGCCGAAATTCTGCCACATGGTCATAAGGGTCTCCAGTGCCATCGAAGTAATTCTTCATGGACTTCACCAGTTGAGTTGGTCGCAGGGTCCTAGTGTGTTCTCTCGGTCTTGGCAAAGGGAAATCGTCATCATTCCTTTGATTCCATGGGGTTCTATGTCCCTCAGGTCCCACTCTATTCCTTTCCGTTCCCGTTCTTTCTCTTCCCAGGGAGTTGGCAAAACTTACCTCAGGTTTGTCTCTACTTCTATCTCTTTGAGCTCCATGAGCTTGGGAGGTCCCAGCTCCTTGGTGACCAAAGAACTCATCAGACCTTGGTTGGGGAAAAACGAATTCACCCTTCCATGTGTAGGCATGTCTGCCATGCTCAGTGACCATGAAGATTCTCTCTGATGCATTGTCTAGGTAGGTTACTTGGCCTGGGCTATCAGGGTCTTTAAACTCATAGATTGTGAGGGCACTCACTTCCTGAGGTTGAGCAGATTTATATCTCCAAAAAGCCTCATCGGTTTCTCGGTTTAAAAGCAGATCTATGCTTTTATTATCCTGTGGAATCCACTCTGCAGTCATGATTCTAGTCAAGACAGATTTACCCCGGGGAGTTCTCGGCTCTTTCTCTAAATTTCCTTGTTCTATATCACCCATGTCGGTCTCTACAATCACATTTCCAAACTCGTCTGTTCTATCAGGAAGAGTGGTGACTACATAAATAGTCCCCTCTTTATCCAGGTATGCTCCATTCTCGAACTTGACTACCGGGTGTTCTAGTCCATGGGCTTGATCGGGGTTCTTAATCTGGACCACAGATCTTCTCAGTTCGTCTTCGTAGATGTGAGCACCTAGACGATTCATCCTGATGTATTCCAATTGAGTCTTGTAAGGTCCCTCTGGCTTTTCTAGATAAGCCACCCCTGAACTACCTACTGGTCTCTCCATGTGATAGGACATCTCAGAATCACTTGTTTCTGATCTGGGAGTGTATGGGTAAGCACTCAACTGCTGGGCCCAAGACCTGGCAGTGTGATTGACACTAGCTTCAGAAGATCTGAGGCTTTGTCTGTCTCGGCCTAAGTGTCTGCCTGATCTAAGGTTCATATGCCTGATTTATCTACCCCCTTGGACCCAAGCACACTCGCGTTGCAGGTTAATTTGCACCAATCACTTTGTTCTTTTGAGTTGAATATTATGTTTATGATCTTGTCTGAAATCGCGTCGTCAAGAGTACTTAAGTGAATTTCGCACTTGATAAGTGATCGACTCCAGTTTACCCTTTGTCCCTTAGGGTTTTCGTACTTAAGACCTATTTAATTCTTGCACTTGGTTGATTAATTCTCTTGGACTTGATTCGTGCCTAACGTTGCCCTAATTAATTACCACACCTAAGTCGTACTCAGCCTAGGCTAGGAATTGACAAAGGAGGGTTGAGAGATCTTCCAACCTCAATTAGCTGGTTGACCAGACTGCTACACAAGCCCAGGAAGCCTTCTCCCAAGCTTGGTACTCACCCTTGCTAGCTTGCTTTGGATTGCCTTGAGTGCACACAATGTTCCTGCAAAAGCTCACCAGTCAGTATAGCTCTATTACCACAAGTAATTGAAAGACACACATCAATATTTGCAGTCCCCCCTGGAGTAACTCACTGCACCACCTCAATCTTAGGACCACCTAGTCTCCACGTATGATTTTCAACAAGCTTTCCAACGAGACCAAAATCTCATCAATCGGAGTTCGTATGGTGAAGTTATGACCCTTCAGGCACTTAGGGGTCCAAACAGGCTCTCAGGGTTCAGGAAATTCCTCCCTGGTTTCTAGGTCTTTTGCCCACTCCTAAGGCTCTCATATCCTCCCAATGTGTCCAAGATTAAGCCCAAGGATACCTTAATTCAGTCAATTAAATTACTCTAAATTTTCATGCTTTAAGCCCATGTATCGCGATAGGTCGGGTCGAAGTGTCGCGATAGCTCGTGAGTGTCACGATAGCTCATGAGGTGTCGCGATACTCCCAAGTGTCGCGATAGCTCGTGAGGTGTCGCGATAGGTCGTGAGGTGTCGCGATACTCCCAAGTGTCGCAATAGGTCATGAGGTGTCGCGATAGGTCGTGAGGTGTCGCGATACTCCCAAGTGTCGCGATAGCTCGTGAGGTGTCGCGATAGGTCGTGAGGTGTCGCGATACTCCCAAGTGTCGCGATAGCTCGTGAGGTGTCGCGATAGGTCGTGAGGTGTCGCGATACTCCCAAGTGTCGCGATAGCTCGTGAGGTGTCGCGATACCTCGAGGTGTCGCGATAGCTCGGGATATGGTGAATTTTTTTGTTCTGTCTAGTGATCCTGGGAGCTCTAGGCCTGCGTAGTGTCGTGGTGCACTCAGAATCGTGATTGGGTGAAGTTTTCGGAGTGTCGCGATAGCTCGAGCTCGATGCCTCGGGGACTGTGCAGACAGATTCCGTACCTGCTAAGCTTGCTGGAGATGATGATGGAGCTGCAACCTGCAAGAAACATGCAAAAACACACAAAACAAGAACACACACGCTCGCTCTCTCTCAAACTCGCACACAACAAATGAGGGGAATGACAAGGAAGAGGGAATATGTAGTGGAGAAGGAGGTGGAGGTGGAGATGGAGAAGGAGGTGAAGATGGAGATGGAGATGGAGAAAAATCAGAAATTTACCGACTACTTACCATTCCAACACGTCCTCTATACGTCTTACCATCACACGCTCATCCTCAAAGCTCGAATCCCCGGAAACGGCGCCAAAATTTGGTGTAGCTCAGTGATGAGTAGCACCTCCTTTAATGTCAATCCGGGAAGACATGAGGATGGTATGAAGACCTCGAGCAAGTGAAGGCACAAATGTGTGAGTGAGAAGCACACTAACATGCACATACGTACACACACACGCGCACACACGGCAAGAACAAAGAGAGTAAGACAATGGAATCACTTCTATTGCAACAAAGTTCTCATACAAGCTCAAAACTACAAGAAGCTAGCCCCAAAAATGAGCTCTCTAGCTCTATTTATAGTTTTTGACTAGCTTTGGCCCTGTCCAGACCTAGTGTCCGGCCTAGTTAAAAATTAGGTTCCAGGGTTTATTTGAGGGCTCAAACGAGATCTAAAAAATATGAAAATTGGCCGGCAACTACTTCTAAGGCTCCTCAAGCTCGAGGACTCCTCGGCTTGTACAAAATGGAGCTACAAAAAGGTGAAAATGGTATTTACAGGGGTTTTTAGTGATGAGAATCACTTTAAAATGATGTAAGGGTTTTGAAAAAAATGAAGGGTTGCCTTAGTGCTAGATCCGCATGTGTGTTCGTACTTGCTTCTTCCCGTATACTGTCAACAAGGCCCTTAGAGGGAAATGCAGGCTTGATCATGCATATTCCGAGATTTGGGAAGCCATAGAGAATGGGGATTGTGATATACAGGTTTCCAGTGAGGATAGAGTATCGACGGGTACTCAAGAAGGATTCAAGTGGAGGAATTACAGTGTCCATGATGGATATCTGTTATATAAAGGTAAGGTGTGTGTCCCTAGAGATATTGAGATGAGATGACATATTTTATATGAGTGTCATGACACACCTAGTGGGGGACACCCAGGAGTTAACAAGACTTATGATCTTGTTAAGAGGCAATTTTATTGGCCTGGACTTCATAAGGACATCCTAGAGTATGTGCTTAAGTGCAACAAATGCCAGGTCAACAAAGCTGAGAGGTTGAGGATTGGAGGACTACTCCACCCATTGGATATTCCTAATGGGAAATGGGAGAGTATCTCCATGGACTTTATAGTCAGGTTACCTAAGACACAAAGAGGGCACGACTCAGTCTGGGTAATTGTGGATAGGCTAACCAAAATGGCTAGCTTTATTCCAACATGTACTACAGTGAAGACACCATAGGTGGCTAGACTCTTTGTAGAGAACCTATATCGGTTATATGGTCTTCCTTTAGACATAGTTTCCGATCGGGATAGGAAATTTACTAGCCACTTTTGGAGAGCGGTCTTCAAAAGATTGGATACGAGACTTAGCATGAGTACGGCCGAGCATCCACAGTTGGATGGGCAAACAGAGAGGGTTAACCAACTCCTAGAAGATATGCTTCGAGCATATGTGAATGAAAGGCAAACTAATTGGGAAGGGTACTTACCTATAGTAGAGTTTGCATATAATAGTGCCAAGCACTCTTCCATTGGGCATAGTCCATTTATGCTTATGTATGGGTTTCAGCCAAGAGCTCTTTATGCAGTAGGCTTGCAGAATGAAAAAGTTCAAGCTGCAAAGGACTTCTTGGAAGAGATGAATGATATGCTTAGACTTGCTAAGGACAGTATTAGGAGAGCTCAGAATAGGGCTAGAGCCTATGCTAACCCTCAAAGGAGAGATATCAACTTTGAGGTAGGAGAACAGGTCTATCTTATAGTTCCATCTAGGTCTGAAACCATGAAGATGGGACCCTGTCCAAAACTATATCCTAGGTATTGTGGACCTTTTCAAATTCTTAAGAGAATAGGAAAGATGGCTTACTAGCTCCAACTTCTAGAGAATAGTCAAATCCATCCAATTTTTCATGTTAGCCGGCTTAAGAAAAGGCTCGGTGAATCTGACAACCTCATTCTAGATAATGAGGTAGTAGAGCCTATTTCTGTTCAATCTACTCCACATGAGCCTGAGAGCATACTACGCACTCGAGAGAAACGGACAAGAAGTCACTTATATAAAGAGTGCCTGGTAAAGTGGAAAGATAGTTCAGAAGATAGTGCCACATGGGGGCAGGTTAGCACCCTTCAAAGATGGTTTCCCAGTTTTAGATTATCTTCCCAAGAGTTTTCTTAAGGGGAAGGATATGGGAAAACAACACGGAGACAGGACCTTCCAATATTATATCTCTCCTTTGAGTAGACCTTCCAATACCATTTTTGAGGACAAAAATGGAGTTAAGGGGAAGGAAATGTTATATGGAGCTTAACCTATGGCCATTAGCAAGGGGTATGAAACACCTCTTAGCCCTTTTAAGTAGAGTCTCTACTTAAGTGCCATGTGGCACCCATGAGAGGGGCCATGGGTCATACTCTATAGAGATCCTAGAGAGAGAGAGATAGAGTAGGGGAACCATGCGGCTGGGCGGAACTAAGGATTGTACTCCGTGTAGTGTCTCCTGTACAGCGGTCGACGATCTCTTTTCAACATCGAGTTGCGTGTAGAACAGTTCCTAAAAATAGGAGGGTCATTGGAGGTTACCCAAGATTGGGGCAAGGTGTGCACAAGGGCAAGCTTGGAGAAGGTGGAGGTCTGGTGTAGAGGTCAGCCGCAAATTCTAAGTACTTTGTAATCTTGTTTCATGAGCATTATTTAGTCTTTGGCATATTGTGCAGAGCATTTGTCTTATGTACAATCTTGTATTCTTCTCTTCCTAATTGATTAGAAGCTTTTGGTGTCATTAGTTCTCTTGTTTTCACTCTCCATTCTCCCACAAACATTCAAGTCCCATTTCTGCACAAGAATCGCCTATCAAATGGAAAAATTAAATGTGGATATCCTCCAATCATTAAAGACTTGGCAAAAGCCTATAATGAAAAAATTAGGAATTGGCTAAAGTATCTTCCTTTTGCCCTGTGGGGAGATAGGATGATGTGTACAAGGACTACTAGATTTATGCTCGTGGAACTAATGTACTGTCAAAAACCTATATTATCATTAGAGTCACATGCTTTGGCATGGACCTCATTGCCTGGCAAGGTGAGATGACCCAAGAGAGGATCTTCTAGTTGTGTGAATCCTTCAACTGGAAAGAGGGAGGAACTTGATAGAGGAACCAATAGTAAAAAAAACTCACAACATCAAGAGAAAAGAATAAGATAACATTTGACAAATCCCATAGATTGAGGCCCAAGAAGATAAATGAAGGTGATTTGGGTGCTTGTCTATGATAGGTCGTTAGACATGAAATATGAATCCCGATGTAAATTAGTAAAGAGGTGGTTCGGACCTTACCTGGTATGTAAATTGTTTAACAATGGCATTTATTCACTTAGAGAGTTAGATGGAGCAAAGTTAAAAGTCTTGATCATTGGGAAAAGAATCAAACTTTTTAAAAGAAGAGAAAACAAGAACTATGAAAACTATGAAATGCTGGAAGACAAAGAGAAAGAAGAAGAAGAGAAAGAAGAAGAAGAAGGAGAAGGAGAAGTAGAAGCTAATGTTGGAAGACAAAGAGAAAGAAGAAGAAGAGAAAGAAGAAGAAGAAGGAGAAGGAGAAGTAGAAGCTAGGGAATGAGGGATATAACTAAAAGAGAGACGTACATTAAGAATTGAAAAGTCAAAAGATGTAAATATGTACATATGAGTGTATGTGTGTTTGTAAAAGAAACTTTATCTAATTAAAAATAAAATTCTAAATATTTGTTTTGTTATATTGATGCACAAACCTACTAAAAGCTTAAGTAAAAGAAAATAGAAGACCGAAGATGAGCAATAGAAAATCATCCAGCTCTTCTGATTTGGGAAAACAAAGATGGGAAGAAGATGATGAAAGGACTAGTTGAAGACAAGGGACAGATCCAAAGTCTGAGGAGATTTTGGTAGACCCGATATGGGAGGAAATGTAGATAGATGAAAAAAATGCAAGAAGAGAAGAACACCCAGTTTAAATGGACCTTTCTTCTTCTGCCATTGAGGAGACTTACCCTAGCCAAGAGGAAACATTCTGAACAAAGCTCTAGATCCCATCCATGTTCAATGTAAATAAATAAGGATAAAGTCCTATTTTTTATGTCTGTGTTCACTTCAAATATGTTTTAAATTTAACCAAATAAGAGTGCAGATTACAAGCTTGTAAGTCGACACTTCCTATTGTAAATAAATAAAGATGAGCGATGTCTTCTAACCTTGTCAAATCTTAGTGTATGTGTATATATGTGATCATGTTTCTGTTTAGTTTAGAATTTTGGAAAGGATTATTAAAAGAAACTTAAATAATGTAAATAATTTGTATATAAGGATGTGAAGTACCTGACAATTATCTTTAAGTTTTTAGAAGAAACAAGAAACTAAGGTTAGCAAGCAAGGAACAAGAAGTCAGAGTAAAGAAAATGAAGATGATCAAGACTGCCAATTTTGGGGAGCTTCTGATGCTACACGTGATATGTGTTTGTTTTGCTTTTGTCTTCTTTCATATATGTATATATGAAGACTCCATGCTACACGTAAGTGTACGTGAATGCTTGATGAGTGGGATTCTTTAATTTCTACTTTTCATTCCTCACCTAATCCTACCTCTAGATAGACTATGATTTAGATAAGCCTTCATATATACCATCTACTATATATGTATATGTATGTGTTGTCAGTGCACTACCATGGGGTAGTAGGTGGATGGAGCTAACCTAGTTGGGTGATCAGGACCACGAACTGATGCTAGCTTTATCGTATGGCCTGACCTATATGTTGTCATGTGCCTATATGGGTCGATAGGTGGGTGGAATCACTCTAGCTAGATGGTTAGAGCCACGAGCTAATATCGATTTTATATGGGGCATGCGTTATGCATCATGCGCTATGTCGGATCAACAGACAAGTGGGATAAACTTGGCCTGGTGAACACGTGCATGAGTCGCACCTAATTTTGGCATAGGTCAACTTGGGTAAATGAAAGAATAAATAAATATAAATAAAGGCGAAAAGGCCAAGCTGGGATGAAGTGCAAAGAAAAAGAACAATAAAGTAAAAATAAAAGAAAAATAAAAAGATATGATGGGGTATGGATGGAAGGAGATCAAGAGGGGAAATGAACTATATTTCAGAAACTGAGTTAGTAGGGATTAGTATATGCGAGTGCTCGGAATAATCTATTGAATCTAAACATGTTGAGCAAACGAAAGACCTATGAAGCTTAGGATTCATTCATTCGATTACTAGTTTGATTTTATTGGTTGTAACATAATAGGATGGGTGTGATACTTGTATCTACTTTGTTCTCTAGGTTTGTACAATGTCCAATAAATTTGCATGGAGTATACATGTGCTTTTTTCTAGAATTGTTTAAGTTGATTTACATCCACCTACGTTTGTTTGATACTTGTTTTTATTTGATGTTTCTCTTGCAGTTTGGTGCCTTCTGAGGCTGCATAAGTTCAAAGGGGGTGGATTTTTTCATGATTGAAGACAAAGATGTAAAATTAGATCAAGAGCATTGATTCAAAATGCACCTAAAGATATATATAAATGAAGTGGAACTAAGTGTATGCACTACATTTGCAGGTGGAATTGCCAAGTGATTTCAACTTGTATGAAGTATACAACATGATTACAATTTGTATGAAGCTCATGTAAATGTTCTAGCTCTGGCTGTTGAGCCCTTTTGTATTTTGTTCCCTCTTGGTGGGCTCCCGCCTTCTTGTTTTCTCGAAAAAAAAAACATGATTACGATAAGGTGACTTCTATACTTTAACAACTCTTTCATCATGTGCTAATAAAAATTATGGTTGTTTGAACCTGCTAAAGATTTATGGCAAGATTGATTTGATGTTTCTCCATAAGAATAGCATGCGAATTTGTATAAAACTTTACTAACTAAATAAAACTTTACTAATTAAACATGTAAATACATGCATGCTATGGGATATATAAGCGCTTGATTGCATGCATTTGTTTCTAAGTGTGCGTGTGAACACTCATAAGTGTTAATGTGTAAAAACACGTGTTTGTGTGATATATATATATATATATATATATATATATATATATATATATATATATATATATATATATATATATATATATATATATATATATATATATATATATGTGTGTGTGTGTGTGTGTGAATGTATGTACAAAGATGTTAGCATATGTGAAAATCTATGTATATTTTATGAATGTAAGTGTACATTATGGTATTAATGCAATATGATAATATAGTAAAACAAACTGTAGAGTCGTATCGTTGATCTATAACAGGACTGAGTGATGTAAAAAGGAAAGTTACTCCAAGAGAGTGGAGCCACATCAATGAGGGTGGCAGGTTTGACATGGGTTTTGGAGGGGAGAGATGGAACCGGACACTTCTTTGTATATGTTCTTTAATAAAATATATAGTGGCCTGGTCAGTTATAGATTGTAAGTTTGACCGTATTTGTAAAAGCTAAGAAGTTTGTGTTTCTGCTCTCTGTGTATTGTGTTTTTTTTTTTGCATATTCTACTGCCTTTATGCGGAGTGCCATGAGGACCTAGGAGCTTGATTTTCTACTCCGAGGATATTTTCATGGAGCTCTCAAGAAGTAAAGTGCAATGTGGTGCATCACCATCGAAATACTTCATTTTATTCCACAAATGATCATGCCATTTGTCGATGATGTTCCAATTAAGGGATGTGAAGAGAAGGATAAAGATGAAACTCTCGATGAGAATGGATGTCGAAAGTTTATTAAAGATCATATAAATGATTGTGAATCCGTTCTTAGTTGAGTAGAACAGGTGCATTTGACATTATCTATAGAAAAATCAATATTTGGAATGCAAGAAGTGCTAATTGTAGGAAGTTTATGCAGTCCAAAGGTAAGAAAACCATGTCCAAAGAAAGTTAATGCTATTGAAAATATGAAAGAAGTTTGCTCCTCAATCATCGAGGTGAGGAGATTTCTTGGTACATATAGTAGATCCACTCTATCAACTGCTACGAAAGGGGAAAATATTTCAATGGAAGGAAATCCATACTCAAGCTATGAGAAAATTGAAAAAGGCACTCTTAAAAGCTCCATTGCTCTGAAAATCTCACTACAATGATAATAAACCTATTTACATTACTATAGATACAAGTCCAAGAGGCATAGGTTGGGCAATGGGCAAGGAAGACGACCAAGGGAAAAGATATGCCATTCGATTTGGAGCTAAGGTGTTAAATGTTCATCAAAGGTGTTACCCTCAGATCAAGCGTGAACTCAAAGTACGAGATCATTGTAGCATTCTCCATTCCCAAGAGACAATCTCCAAAGTATAACGGAGCTTAAGTATTCAAATTGAGCTATCTCATGATGTTAATGACAAGGAGTTGTATCAAAGAGGTTAGCTTAGGAGTCAATACAAGTTTCTAGTTGGGTCGAGGAATTCTACACATGCTAGTCAACCCACAAATGCGGTTCAAGGCTTTGTTCAAGGGCTACAAGATTGCATATAAATTCTATGCAACGATAATGTTACCTTGTAGAAAAGGCAATGTCTCTAGTAGAAAGGCATTATTTTTTTCTTTTGAAGGACGGGCGGCATTGTTCCTATATAACAGCCGTGAGCACATGCTGAAAACTTCAAGGATTTCAAAGGATGTCGACTAGTTCTCTGCACTCAGACTTTTTTAAGCACAGTTTTTTTTTTTTTAATGGAGGTTCGACCGAGGCCTATTCCTCCTGGCTTTAACTTTGAAATTGCAATTGTATAAGGAAGGGCATAGTACCCATGGGACCCCCCTTATTCTACAAGAACAAGGGTTTACATAGTTGGGTTAAACTGCAGTTACAACTACCGTGGGACAGAAGAGGCGGTGGCACATCAGCCACTTGATACATCATTTCAATGTCATACATGTCCCTTACATGCTTCCGATGGGGGTTGAACCCTCGCCCCCGCCTCAAGAGATGAGCCACCCAACCACCTTACTTGAGGTTTCAGAAAGTTCTCCCAAAGTATAGTTGTGCGGTAACGATTGTTATGTTTTAAGTCTAATACAAATGAAGATTGATCTCTTCTTAGATAGTTTAGCATATCTTTATACATGCCACCAGGTGCTTAAGCTATTCAGTAGATTATAAGCATATCTTCATACATATCACAAGGGTGCTTAGGATATTGAGCACAATATAAGCAGATGAATGTCTCTCCACTTTATTCATCTACAGAATACCAGCCGCTAGTAGATCTTCATCAACCATCTACATATCAAAGCCTTCAAAGATTTTGCTTGATGACTATGTGGAAGAGAACATGGGGACATGGACTCCATTCCAATTGCAAAAGAGGTGGAGAGAGCTCCATGTGAAGAGTGGGAGGAGAGATCAACATCATTTAGCAGTGATGATGATGATTCGGGTAGTTACAACATGGAGAGCCAAAGAGTGTGATACACACAAGTATCCATATTCCTTCTATTTATCCCTCCTTTTCATGAACCCTGTGACAATGCAACTTGTTCTTAAGCTTTTGCTCTACCCTCCAACTGCTCATCTGTTGTAGATGGTGGAATTTAAGGATATGAACTTACTATGCCTTGTCTTCTCAAAGTATGGACAAGCCCTACGTAAAGGGAGTAGACACTTCCACATAAAAAAGTGGTAAGACCTTCCCTATGGCTTGCACAAAGGCCAAAGGCAATAAGTGGACAACATCCAAACAAAGTGGTAAGACCTTCCGTATGACTACATCCAAACAAAGGCCAAAGGTAATAAGTGAACAAGACCAAAGCAAAGACACAAACAATGATCCCATCAATGGATCAAATGAAGAATACATGAATATAGGAGGCAAATGGATCAAAGAAAGCAACACCTACCCCATGTTTTGAACCCTCGATATGTCTAAGGGATCCCACATGTCCCTAGAACCCCCCCCCCAACCACTTGGATCCCAAATAGCCAAGTATATGTCTTGGGATCCCATATGTCCCTAGATTCCAAGGATTCCATATGTCCCACCACCATGGATCCCATATCTCCATGGAACCAATACCATATGGATGCCATATGTCCCAAACTTGGATCCCATATGTCCAAGTTATGTTTAAGGATCCCATATGTCCTTAGATCCTAAAAAATCAATGAAATAAGTGATCCCATATGTCACTAGTCCCCCACATTGAAAATAAAAAGGGTCATCACATGGAGGGGGTGTGGAGAGTTCCATGCTCCACCCTTTTCTTCATTTCAATAGTTATTTCATGAATTTAGCCTCACCATACACAGAGCAATAAGTCTAGGAAGTTTGGGGGTAACCCCAACTTTTAAGGAAGAAGGATATGTGTAGACACAGTCACACTCAAATCTTCATAACATGAAACCAACACATTCAAATTTGATGAAAAATTTAAGCAAGCTCATCAACGTCCTATCTAAGTGATAGATTAGACATTAGATATCTATACACTGATAAATGAACCATACAAGTTTATTATGTACCTCAAGGTACTATAGTAGCACATGGAGAATGAATAATCAATGTCTATGAGTCCTAATGTGAATTTATATTGCACATATGATATAGAAAATTTGTGGAGGCATACTCTCACTTCAAGTGATTACAATGTAGGTGCATAAAATCTATTCAAAACTCACACAAAGTCTCTCTTATTCCATGACTAAACTGAAGTCTTTTCATACATGATTTTGAATTTGAATGTGGTTGTGTCATCCACCTAAAATTGATCTTACATCGTAGGATTGATTTGAATTTGAAATCCAAGTAGAGTATTGGCTTTTGGCTCCCTTCATTCACGATATTATTCCTAATTTTAACTTTTACATTAACTGAGATAAGTCCTAGGTTTTAACCTTTGAACTTTACAACCATAAGTTCATATGAATTACATTTATGTGAGATGGAAGATGAGAGTAGTCCAAGAGCTTAGGCAAAGCTCTTATGGTTGTTTATTGCACCAATAGATCCCTCTCAAGTCCAATAAGCTTGAGTCTTCAATTCTTCAATATCTCTTGTGATCCAATCACTGATTTAAATATTTTCAACTTGACACCATCCAACACCATCATCATGTCTCCACATTGTTCATGAGTAGATACATATGATAACTGAATCTCCTTGCTTGTGATCTTTTCTCTAACATGATAGATTGGTTTAGCAGCAAGATGCAATGAACTGAACTTGGCATGATAGATTGGTTTAGCAGCAAGATGCAATGAACTAGTATTATCCCCAAAGATATGATGAATAGATGACATAAGACCTAAATCACAATACAAGGTCTTAATCCACATTACTTCTTGAGTTGCATTAGAAAGTCCTCAATATTCAGCTTCAATTGATGAGAGTGCAATAGTGAATTGCTTCTTTGACCACCATGAAATTATTTTTGTACTTGCAAAGGTCATGAGGTATCTAGATATACTCCTCCTATCGTCTTTAGAGCATGCCAATCTACATCAGAGAAAAGCTTGCTATCTATATCAGAAGCTCCATGGTAAAAAAAACCTTCATTGATAGTTCCCTTTAGATACTTAAGTATCCTTTTTTCACTTCCATATGAGGTTTCCTAGGAGTTTATATGAACCAACTTAAGGCACTTACTCCATAGAAAATATCAACCCTTGTCAAGGTAGCATAGTCTAGAGTACCAGCTAGAACCTGATAGCTAGTTATATCCTCAATTTGCTCTCCTTCATGAGCAGGAAACTTTAGGTTCATCTCCATATGTGTACATACAGTCTTTGATATACTTTCTCTGAGTAAGATACATACCCTTTTTTGTGTATACCACTTCCAATTCTAGGACATATGTGAGTAGACCTAGATCATTGATTTTGAATCCTTCTTTCATCTAAATCTTGATCTTCCTTATAGCTTCAACATCATTGCCTATAATTATGGTATCATCAGCATATACACAAAGGTCTATGACTTTAGATTGATTCCTCTTGATGAACAAATAAGGATTTGCTTTGCTCAAAATGAATCCCCTATCCTACAAATAGGTGACAAGCCTATGATTCCAAGACCTTAGAGCTTGCTTCAAGTCTTCTAAATCCTTTCTTAACATACATACATACTCACCTCATGATGAGTCTTCAAATCCAAGGGGTTGAGCCATGTATACCTCTTTAGATATCCATCCATTTAGAAAAGCATTTTTTACATCCATTTGATAGTTCTCACACTTCTTGGAAGCTGCAATGCTCATAAGCAATCTGATAGTTGGCATCTTTGCCACATGTCAAAAGGTTTCTTCATAATCAAATCCTTGTATTTATGCATACCCTTTGGCAACAAGTCTTACTTTGTACCTGTTAACAGTCCGATGAGAGTTTTTCTTTACCTTGTATATCCATCTTGAACCTATGATCTTCATGGATGGAGTCTTGGGTACCAATTCCAAAGTTTGATTTGCTTGTAAGGCTTTTCAAGAAGAAGGAGATGTGCAGATGCAATCACACTCAAATCTTCATAACTTGAAATGGCCACATCTAGAGTTGTTGAAACTTTATATGAAAGCTCAGAAGAGTTTGAGCTAAGTGATCCAAGTAAAAGATTGAATATTGGGTACCCACACACTGAGAAATGAACCAGATAAGTTGAAGTGTACCTCAAGGTAGTATAGTAGCACAAAGACAATGAAAAATCAATGTGTATGAACCACAATGTGTATTGATATTGAACATATGATACAAAAGACTTGTGGAGGACTACTCTCACTTCAAGGGAGTACAATATAGTCTCATAAACTATTAACCAAACTATGACACACACGATAGAAGTCAAGTATCATTTCATGCCTAGTGAGTTATAACTTTTAGTCTAATGATAATGTAGATCTCACCTTCAAGCCTTGAGGTTTTAGCTCTAAAGTCTCTCTTTGAGCTCTAAACTTTGCGTGATATTTGCTAGATGATAGAGATTGTAACTGAGCCCCTAGGGCAACGGTGCCAAAAAGATTTGTGTCTAATCTCATGGTGTCTTAGGGACTTGTGATGAAGGTGACTATACCTCAATCATCAACAAGTGCATATAGTGGTGGATTGATACATGAGTTAAATTATAGATCTATAGACTTAGACTATATCAAGTGTATAAGGACATGTGCTTTAGTAATGGTTAATGGAGTGAATATGCAAACAATGTATGCAAATTAGGTTTAACTACCTGTCATGTCACCTATCTTAATGGAAGTATGTATCATGATACTTGTAACAGTAGTAAACACAAATTAATCCATATCGTTCAGCTCTGATAGCCAAAAATAGTCACTAGTAGATTCATTTCAAAGCCTCAATGAGATGCATCCAATGGTCATAATTCGGATTGAATCTGACAAACATACTTCAAGTTATGAGCAAAATATAGAGTGGCAAGAAACATCAAGTCTTGCTCCATAGCGCATCAAGCTTCACACACACACCACAATCATAAAAACAGTAGGGGAAGGGGTAGACAACACCTTTAGGCATACATTTCATGCATCACGCACAGACACACACACACATGAAAACTCATGGAGAAGAAGATACACATGTAAGAAGAAGAAACTTCAAAATTTCAGCTTGATTCTTCATAATGGAAAAAAGCGTTTACAAAGTGTCACCAAGTGACTTATATATGTGTGCCCTAAAAATGGTCCTTTCACATAAGTGATTGGAACTTTCTCGAAAAATCATTGATTTCCTACTATTGTAAAAGGCTAATATTACATTCTTCAGAGTTCATGCAACTAGAGGAATCCTCTAGAGAATTTACATGGGTTTTTGAAGTTTTACAAAGGATTTTCAAAAAGAAAATAGGCTAAAAAAATGGAACTTTTTGGGCCCACTTTTCTTCACTTCTTTCCCCTACAACAACGATCATGAGCAAGTAGAGTGCACAAGTGAGTGAGGAAGAAGCACACAAGCATGCACACAACACACACATACACACAAGGAAATAACAAAGAGTGGAGCAATGGAAACTTTGATTAACTAGAACAAGTTTACAACACTCATGAGAAGCTCTTATCTCCAACAAGCTAACCTAAAAAATGATCTCTCTAGCTCTTTATAGTTGTTGAATAGCTTTGTCATAGTTCATACCTAGTGTCTGACCTAGTTAAAAAATACGTTCCTATGCCTATTTGGAGGCTCAAACAAGCTCCAAAAAATATGAAATTTGATACATAGGTGCTTCTATTACTCCTAATTCTTGAGGACTCATTGGATTGAACAATATGAATTTTGAACTATCATAAATGATATTTACAATGTTGTTGTCGTGACAAAAATTGCTCTTGATTGAGAACTATTTTTTAAAATTTAATTGGGCCTATTCTTTGCCCGATATGTATGACTGTTCTATCTTCTTGATCCTTCTAATCCACTTCTTTGGCCTTCTTGTCCTTTGACACTTCTAACAGATGCGTACATATAAAACACATATACACATGCATGTTTGCTCATATACATACATGCAAACACATATATTCACAAATAAACAAAGTGAGAAAAACAAAGGTTTACAAACACACATCATCAGGTAATACAAATGCATAAGAAAATAAAAAAAAGGGTGTATGTTTATAGCCATATTTTTAAGCATCTCATGATGGGGTTGGGAAGGACATCCAATTGAAGATAAAGGGAGGGTGCTGAGGATAGAAGAATCTTGAGGATAAATAGTTAATCTAAATTCTGAAAGTCTGCTAACTCAGATATTACTCAATTGGAAGTTGTTGAGTCGAAAATTTGCTGAATTTGTATTTTCTTGCTCGGATTTTAACAGACAGTTATTTTTTGTTAGGCACTGATGTCGCAGTAAAGAGAGTAGTTGTATTTCGTTCACAAAAAGAGGGTTAGAAAGAAAGAAGCATCTCTAGGAGGGAGAGCAAAAGAAACCAGAAGAGGCAAGAAGAAATCTTTCCAAGAAGAAAAAAGAAAGAAGCGTCCTCAGAGAGAACAACACCAGAAGAGAAAGAGACTTCATTCTTCTAATGGTGCAAGATATTAGTGAAACAGAAATGATGAAATCTTGATTACAGAGGCATATTTACCTATTTTTGTAACAGTGCTAAATCTGGAATCTATTGGAAGCGTATTCTTTGTGTGAAGTAGATCATTGCTAAAGTTTGATTGTTCAAAAACAAGTAGAGATGTGTTGAATGCAAACCCCAACACATTTCGTGATCCTACTGTGCTGCTAATGAAGCAAGAAATGCATGAAGGAAAGAAGGAAACGATTTGGTAAAGTGTATTTTACAAGAGCACAGGCAAAGGAAGCTAACGTGGAATCATCCTCAAAATTCTACGATTGGTACGAAGCCAAGGAAGAAGCTAATCTGGAAACAGAAGAGGAATAGGGAGAAACAGGTGCAGCAAAGGTAAGGTTAGTGGGCAGTATACTTGGAGCGTTGTTCTTAACAGAAGCAACTGTAGGAGTAAGAAGACGACTCTAGTTCAAACCACATGTAGGGGCGGCCGGTCAAAGAACTAGGCGTACACCTCAACCACAGCCAATGGCGCAACCACCTCCCAATCCCAAAGTCAAAGCAGCTCATTTCAGAGGAGGCTCTAAAGAAGATGCTGATTGCCATGTGGCTCAATTTCAGATAAAATGGACAGCTAATGGATACCCAGCTATATATGGTGATGACATTAAACTTCAGCAATTTGTTGCCACATTGGAAGGACGAGCAATGAGCTGGTTCAATCAATATGGTATTGCTCATTTTGCTACATATGATGCATT
This sequence comes from Ceratopteris richardii, assembly GCA_020310875.1. Taxonomy (NCBI): domain Eukaryota; kingdom Viridiplantae; phylum Streptophyta; class Polypodiopsida; order Polypodiales; family Pteridaceae; genus Ceratopteris; species Ceratopteris richardii. The sequence continues at coordinate 99,279,709 of CM035406.1, forward strand.
AAAAATAGCATTTTTGCAACGATTTAGAAAAGAGAAGACTCCTTCCGATGTGTTACGGAAATTGAGAGCTATTATGCAAAAAACCATGTTAGTGGAAGATTATGCTCAAAAATTCAGAACCTTAATGGAACGATTGCAAGGTAATGAAAGACCTACTGACGAGATGTTGGAAGGTTATTTTCTAAAAGGATTACAAAGTACCATTAGACATGTTGTTGCAAGTGTGGATATTGCGAATGGCTTTGATGTATTAGTGTTAGCAGCTGCACGCGTGGAAAGAAGATTTGGATGGGCTAAAAAGAGACATTCTGATTCTAGTTCAGAGGTTGATTCTGATTCAGAATTGGAGTCAGACAAAGGTTCAACTGATTCTGACTTTGATACCCAAGATGAAGAAGTAGTAGGGAGCAAGCATCGCACGCATAAGGCTAAGCAAAGTAAAGAGGAAGCATGGATTAGTAAGTTAAAAAGACATGGATATTCCATTGTAGCTCCAAAAGAAAGGAGATTTTGTGATATTTTTGATAAAGACAGACATACAACAAAGCAATGTTGGTACAACCCCAAGAATAGATGGCAAGTTCACGGCAAGAGAATAGGAATAATACTAATGTGGCAGCTGATCAGGCTATGCCTCTGCAAGGGAGAGGCAATTTTCAGATGCACCAACAAGCAAGACCTCTATGGGGAGATCAGGGGAATCAGCAAGGACATAACCAGCAAGGTCATCAGCAGGGGCGACCACAAAGAGTGATGCCTTGTGGATATTGTTCAGTGCCTGATCATTGGATAGGACCCAATTGTCCATTATGGGTAAAACATAGAGAAGAAAGGGGCATACCAGTAATTTGGTATAATCAGCCTAATCAGCATGGACAACAACTACAACAGGGACAGCAAGTTGCTCAAGCCAATGCTATAGTTATTGAGTTACCAGAACCGGAGTGTCGAAAGGAGACAACTCCTAGTACATCGGAAACGGTAAATGCATTGCATGATTCTCAGTGGTGCTATGATTGTAAGTAGTGTGGGAAAGGAAAAGAAGTGGAAGTGTTAGCGGTCACAAGATCCAAGAACAAAGGTCCTATTAATTGGCAAGAACAACGATAGGTTAGGGACAAAGTGCAAATACAGGTTCAGTAAGAGTAGCATATCAGGTGAAATTTATAGATCTGGCTGAGGAAGAGCAGGATGCAGGCATGGTACCGTCAATAACAACCAAAAATAAGAATCCAATCAAGCAAGATGCTGACAAAGATTGGTTTGAGGTAATCATTAACTCACCATTATAGTTGTCTTTGGGCCAATTATTAGCCTTGGTACCAGTGTTTCGGGAGAAATTATTGAAGAAGCTGATTGGTCAGCGTTCAGAGCCAGCATTTAGGTCGGTACCCTCAACATCAGCTAATAATATTGATCCAGCGGATGTAGACTTTGTCGTGCCAGTAATTAGAGTATAGTATGGGCAAAGATGATTTGATGAAGTGTTGCTTGATGGGGGCTCAGGGGTGAATATATTACCTGAGCATATTTTTAAAGAAATGGGAGAAGGGGCATTGGCTCCAGCACTGTTTCAAGAGAAGATGGCGGATCAAACTCGAGTTCAGCCTGTTGGCATTCTGAAGCAGCAGCAGATCATTATTTCTAGAATGTCATTTATGGTAAATTTTGTGGTCATTAGGATGTCTAAGTCGGCTTATCGATATGAAATGTTGTTAGGAAGACCTTGGTTCAGGGTTGCTAAAGTCAAGCAAGATTGGGGTCTGAATGTGGTAATGATCATAAGAGGGAAAAAGCATATGAGAATCCCTATGTGAGGAAGAAGGAATATGTCAGTGCAGGATAAACCACTTATGGCTCAGACTATTAATTTGGCAGATGAGTTAGAAGATGATGAAGAGGAAAAAATTTTGCAAGCAAGTCAAACGATAGTACCAGTATTGGAGGTTGATGTCGCAGGAGTATTGAGTAAGGATGATCCGATTGTGCAGAAAGTAGATGGGTCAGTTATGGGTGAACAGGTTGAAGGAGTACAAATACAAAGGATGTTTGAGAAAAGTATGGCAACTCCAGTGCAGCAGAAGTTAGAACAACAAGAAAAAGAAGTAATAAGGCTGGCTGAACGGATATATGACCAGAAGTATGCAGATTCGGCAAGGGTAAAGGAGGAAGAGCTTCAGGAAGTGAATTTAGGGACCAAAATTGAACCTAAGATGGTGAGAATCAGTAAAGCAGTCGATGGTCAATCATGGAGGATCTTATTTATTTGTTGAAAGATTATATAGACGTATTTGCATGGGATTATTCTCAAGTAAAGGGCATAGATCCGGATTTGCATGAACATCGGATTAATTTGAAGACGGATGTAGTGCCGGTTGTGCAGCAACGGTATAGGATGAATCGAAATTTTGCTAAATAAGTGAAAGAAGAAATTGATAAACTATTGGCTGTTGGATTTATTAAACCTGTTAATCAGGTGACTTGACTTTCTCCTATTATTGTAGTCCCCAAAAAGAATGGGAAACCCACAATTTGTGTGGATTATAGAAAGTTAAATGTGGCAACAATTACTGATCCTTTTCCTATACCGTTTTGTGATGCCGTATTGGACGCAGTAGCAGGACATGAAATGTACAGTTTCTTGGATGGGTTTTCAGGGTACAATCAAATTAGTGTGGCTAAAGAGGATCAGCATAAAACGGCATTTATTACAGAATTTGGTGCTTACGTGTTCACAGTTATGAGTTTTGGGTTGAAGAATGGACCACCATCATTTAATTGTGTGGCACATAAAGTGTTGGAACCTTACCTACAAGAGTTTATGCAGGTGTTTGTGGATGATTTCTCGGTCTTTGGTAAGAAAGTTCAGCATTTGCAGCATCTAAAATTATGTTTTGACAGATGTTGAGAGTTTAGGATGGTGTTAAATCCATTTAAAAGTGTAATTGTAGACAGAAGTGGTATTTTATTGGGACATGTCATTTCTAAACAAGGCATGGCCATAGATGTTAAGGACATTGAAGCTATTAGGACGGCAAAGGCACCTACGAATGTGAAGGAAATAATGTGGTTTGTGGGTTAGATTAAGTGGCACTCTAGGTACTTATGATATTTGGCTAATATCTCTTTACCACTTACACATTTGACAAAAAAGGATGTTCCATTCGTATGGGCAGATGCTCAAGAAAAAGCGTTTCAACTCTTGAAGAAGATGGTGTGTGTGGCACCAATTTTGCAACCACCAGATTGGTCATTGCCTTTCCACATATTTGTTGATGCATCTGACGTGGCTGTTGGAGCAGTTTTGATGCAGCAAAAGGAGAAAGGATGGTATAGACCAGTGTATTATGCTAGTAGGGTATTGTGTTCAGCCGAAAGGAATTATCCGGTGACTGAAAGGGAAGCTTTAGCAATGGTTTATTCTCTCAACAAGTTTCGACATTATTTGTTGGGAAATAAAGTGGTTTTTCATGTGGATCACCAGGCTTTGATATATTTGATTAAGAAGCCTTTGTTGATAGGAAGACTGGCCAGGTGGTGAATTAGAATGTGAAGTTTAAGTTATTTAAATAAGGAGATTGGGTAATGGTGTATAATTCTAAGCTACGACCACATCCGGGAAAGCTCACATTGAGATAAAAAGGTCCATATCAGATTGTGCAAGATTTAGGGCAAGGAACTTTTCTATTGGCAGATGTATTTGGAACAAGAATGGAAAAACCAATCAATGGATTCCGGCTAAAGAAATTTCAAGGGAAGCGGCCACATTTGGATTGGTTATCTTCTAATGTAGTGCAAGTAATGGTTAAGTGTGAAAATCATATTACTAACATATTTGATCACCGAAGCAAGAAGGCTTAATTATCTGCATTTTCATCCTTGGTGACAAGTTTCCTTGATTGTTGTTGGTCGAAAATGGCATTAAGCGCGTTCTTATGAATCCATTGGGGGATAGGTTATAATCAGAGGCTCACATTTTTGTTAGCAGTTATTCCTCAGCATACAACAAAGAAGGGAGTGTTGGTGAATAGGACTGAAGTATTAGAGGAATATCCAGAAGCAACAAGAGATGTAACTCAAGGCGCATGGACACAGATGATAGCAAGCAGCCAACAACATCATGGATCGGTGTTCCTAAGTGGACATGCAGATAACGGAGGATACCAGTTTTATTGTCCGTTGGAGAGTATAGTTCACCTGAACAAGGTAAGAGGGAGCAAGATTCAGGTTCAGTTGGACTCTTAGGTGAAAGCAGTTATTTGTGTGAGTGTTAAGCAGCAAGTCGTATGCTGTCGGAAGGTTTTGTGGGAGCTTGTATGGTGGTGGATCGGAAAATGCAATGTGAAGGGGAGGAGATCTCAGTTAATTATTCTCGATTTGGGCATGAGCCTTAATGCGAATAACTGCACGTGTAGAATAGCTTTTACTTATGGAAATGTGTGTAAAGATGCACCTAATGATTTTTAAGGTAACTTATGCCCAAACATTATTTCGTTGCATGTGTTGGCATGTGATCAAGTACGTGAAGTTCTCAGCTCAGTGGCGATTTGAAGTTTGCACTGCTTGTACCTGTGTTTTTCGTTTTATTTCATGGCTCCAAAGGTGATGTTGGTCACAGGTTCTAGTGTGTCATTGTAGGAGACAGCGGTGATGCAGGGGCGTTGTAAAAGACGAGAAGCAGTGTCGCATAAGGAGGTTATGACAACAAAGGAGAGTGACAACCTGTTTCACGATCAGGTGGAGGCGATTTCAACACCATCCACTACGACGAAGTTTATGCAGACCCTCATGGATCCGTTTACGGATTTCAAGGTAGAGATTGATATACATACTTCTATTAATGCAGCTTTGCTCCACAAGATAGGTTTACTACAGTTTGCGGCACTGTCATGGGCACAATGGCGATGCAATTACTATGCCAAAAGTCAGCTCGAGATTCTTAAGAAGACGAAAGGATAGTTGACATTACAGGTAAAGTTTTCGCCTGAGTTAGTGGCAAAGGTGTTTAGACTACCAATATATAAGGATGTGGTTATTCCAATATGTTCAGAGGAGTCATTGAGAAAAGAATTTGGCACAAGAGAAGGTGGAAAACAGTATTTTATGATGAAAAAAGCAGGAAATGCACGTCGCGAGCAGCTAAAGTGGTATTTAGAAAGATTATGTTTTATTATTAAGTATGACTACATGTCAAGAGAAAACTTTGTGCCATTAGCTCATACTGAATCAAATCGTAGGGTAAGTTGGGCTCACTAGCTATACGAGCACATGCATGGTGAAATTTTTATAAGAGATAGGCGCAAAAGATTATTGAACAGTCGTATGTCAGCATATATGGATGCACTTTTTCAGTTTGTATAGCAGACGGATAATCACGGGCTGCCAAGTCCTAAGGAAGCCAAAATTTCAGGTGATGAGTCAGGACTTCGGGGTCAAGTGCAGGTAATGGAGAAAGAAGTGGAAGGATCACTAGAGATGTGTACGGATTTGTTGAAGGCGGGATATATGACCCAAGAATTGGCACCAGTTATGCAAACACTTTAGACTGATTATGAAAAACAAATGCTAAAATGATGATAGTTTGTTGCAGGTTCCAAATAGTGCGGAGCAACCAAAAGCAATAGGTAAGGTATTTAAACTATCTAAAAAGAGAAAGTTAGAAGTGAAGTTGCAGGCAATGGAGAATAAACTGGGGGAAGAGGTTAAGCAACAATCAATATTGCGAACATGTTTTGATGTATCGAGTATGAAGGAGAAAATGCAAGAAATTTCTATTTTTTTAGACTGGCAGGAGGAACAATTGAAAAAGTATGAACAAGCTAAAGAGTCTGTTAATATAGAAAGTTATCAATTCTTAGAGAAGCAGGTGCTACTACTTCAGGAAGAGGTAAACAAGAAAACACATGCATTGGAGGAATACAGTCAACAAAGTAAAATGCAGTAGGTAATGGAGTTGTCAAAAGTGAAGCGGTCATTACAGGAGTTTGATGAGTGGAAGAGCACTATACAGGAAAAAATTGAAAACGAGATGAATGGGTTTTCTACACTGAATGCTAATTTGCAGACAGAAGTTGTAGTACTTAGATTACGGATGGAAGCATTATTGTCACTAGAGAAACAAACATTAGAAAATGAGGATGTGGAGTTTGATGCAGTTTTAATGTCAGAGTCAGATGTTGGAATACTGAAGCAGCATGTGCAGAGATATGTTCAAGACATATGGAAGGTGGTTCAAGATCGTTTGCAAAGTCTGTGTAGAAATCAGATTGAGCAGGTACATAACTATTTTGTTTCAAAGCATGAGAAGGATTTACTGCATATGTGAAGAATATCAGAAGAAGATTGATGAGCATATGTAAACAATCAAAGAACTGCAAGAGCAATTGTTGCAAAGAGATTTGGAGCAGAAAGTGGATGCAATAGTTGAGCAGCAACAAATAGTTGATTCAATGGAACTGTAGGAAGTGTAGAAAGGTACTGAGGAGCATGTGAAAGTGCTGAAGAGTCAAGAAGTTGGAACAAAGGAAGCTAACAGTCTTAAACAGTCGATGGAAATAATATTGTATGATCAAGGGATTGTAAATTCGGGTCTGATTTTTTGAAAAATCCCCCACCAGGCTATACCAGGTGTTGAGGATAGAAGAATCTTGAGGATAAATAGTTAATCTAAATTCTAAAAGTCTGCTAACTCAGATATTACTCAATTGGAAGTTGTTGAGTCGATAATTTCCTGAATTTGTATTTTCTTGCTCGGATTGTAACAGATAGTTATTTTTTGTTAGGTGCTGATGTCGCAATAAAGAGAGTAGTTGTATTTCATTCACGAGAAGAGGGTTAGAAAGAAAGAAGCGTCTCCAGGAGGGAGAGCAAAAGAAACCAGAAGAGGCAAGAAGATATCTTTCCAAGAAGAAAAAAGAAAGAATCATCCTCAAAGAGAATAGCCAGAATAGAAAGAGACTTCATTCTTCTAATGGTGCAAGATATTGGTGAAATAGAAATGACGAAATCTTGATTACAGAGGCATATTTACCTATTTCTGTAACAGTGCTAAATTTGGAATCTGTTGGAAGCATATTCTTTGTGTGAAGTAGATCAGTGCTAAAGTTTGATTGTTCAGAAACAAGTAGAGATGTGTTGAATGCGAACCCCAACAGAGGGAAGGGAAGTTGCTACAACAATCCACACACACATGAGGCAATATAAGCAAAAATATGTGAAAGAGGTGGTATTAGATATTCTTTATTGTGTTTTTATGTTGTTGGAGTTAGACGTCTGTGGAAGCGCGCGAACAACACAAGGAAGAAGAAGAAGATTGGAGCACAACACACAATACTCACTGTATTACTAGAGAATGTACAAAGATAAGTAGCCTATTAGGGCAATAGGCATATATACAAGGGGGGGGAAAAAACTCCTAAAGAGGGAAAAAAGTGCCCTGGCGGTCCTAGTGTGTCCACACACATCACTACCTAAATATATCAACAAATCCCCCCTAGGAGTGATGCGGTGAACAAGGAGCTGGCACTGATGTATAAAGAAGTGCCAAGCTATGTGGAAATCACTCCACAAAATGAAGTAAGCCCAAAGCTTTGCGGAAAGCTTCAAACTTCTCCCTAGGCAGAGCCTTCGTGAAAAGTTCTACAATGTTCTCCTGTGTGGGCACATATGCCAAGCTGATCTCCCCAGCAGAGAACCTCTCCCTGACATAGTGATAATGCACCTCAATGTGCTTAGTGCTAGCATGGAACACAGGGTTCCTCGCAACTGCCAATGCGCTCTGACTGTCAGTGAAGATGGTGGTGGTAGAAGTCTGACCAACACCCAAATCAGCCATAAGGCGTCTGAGCCACACACACTCAACAGTGGCTGTGAAACATGCCCTATACTCAGCCTCACAACTGAAAGTGGCCATAGTAGGCTGCTTCTTGCTCAACCAAGATATACATGAGCTACCAAGCATGAAGCAAAAGCCACTAGTGGACACACGAGTGTCATAGCAACCAACCCAATCAGAGTCAGAAAAAGCATGCAAATCTGGTGGTAGTGGTGATCCCCCCTTGGGATAAAACAACCCAAGTAGCCGAGTACCACTCAAATATCAAAAGATGCGCTTAAATGCCTACCAATGCTTGACTCTTGGGCAATGCATAAACATGCTCATTTGTGAGACAGCAAACTGAATATCTAGCCGAGTAATGCATAAGTAAATCAAGCATCCAACAGCCTGCTGATAGAGAACAACATCAAATGCATCTCCAGCATCATGAAGACTCAATCATAAACCTATCTCCTTAGGATTGGCAATAGGCTTACAGTCTTCAAGGCCAAAACGCTGCAATAATGTGTCAATATATTTCTTTTGACACAAAGCCATTCTACCATCAACTTGCATAAACGGAATGCCCAAATAGTGATGCAAATGTCCAAATCAGACATTTCAAATGAGGCATGCAAATCAGCCTTAAAATCAGCAATATGCTTCTCAATAGGACCAGTGAGCATCATGTCATCAACATAGACAACAATGATCAGAAGCACATCATTAGCACGCTTAACATATAAGGTGCTTTCAGTTGGACTGTTCTCAAAACCATGTGCAATCAGATAGGCATGTATCTTCTCATACCAAGCACGTGGTGCTTGCTTTAAACCATATAATGCCTTCTTTAGCCTGCACACCTGGTTTTCATGCCCTTTCTGCACAAAGCGACGGGGCTGAAAAACATACACTTCTTCATGCAAGTCACCATTCAGAAATGTTGTTTTAATGTCCAACTAATGTACATTCCAACCATGATGAGCTGCAAGTGCACAGATGCTTCAAACAGTTTTCATACGACATGTAGGTGCAAAGGTCTCATCAAGATCAATGCCTCTTTCCTGTGCATAACCCTTTGCAACAAGCCTAGCCTTATACCTGTCAACTGTACCATCCGATTTACGCTTCAGCTTGTATACCCACTTAGTGCCAATGGCCTTCTTTCCAGGAGGCAAGTCACATAAAGACCAAGTACCATTCTTCATTATAGCATCATATTTAGATTGCATAGCAGCCATCCAATTTTCTGAATTTTTTGCTTCATCAAATGAAACAGGCTCATTCTCATCACAGAGACTAGATGCAGCCATAGCATAGCAATCTGATGCAAAAGAGGCACTATGAGAGCCTGAGCGAGTACGATATGACAGAGGTGCATCTAATTTGTTGTCACGCAAGGTTTGCATCAGCCATTTTAGCATAGTTCTTGTCTGCTCAATATCAGCTCTCTCAACAATAAGTGCATCATGTACAACTGCATCAGAAATGGAATTATCTGCATCATCACATGAAACCTACAACGGTTGAGAAGTTGCCCCATTAGGGCCAACACTAGACTGTCCACCTGTAAAAAGAGGTAGCAAAGTATCATACATGTCTTTGGAGCTAACAGATGTCTCCTTAGTACATGAAAGCAATGGCTGAATAGCATCTTCCACAAAAACAACATCATGGCTAACCAAGATGCGTTTAGTCTGTGGATGATACAGGCTATAGCCTTTACTTTCAAAACTGTACCCAACAAAAATAGATTTTACTGCTTTATCATCCAATTTTCTGCGATGTTGTTCTAGCACTAATGCATATGCCAAACAACCAAAAACACGTAGATGAGCAACAGATGGCTTGCAGTCATGCCAAGCCTCATATGGAGTGATAGACTGCAGCGCTTTAGTGGGACACCTGTTTAGTACATATGCTGCACACATGACAGCCTCAAGCGAGAAACTATGTGGTAAAGCCTGACTCTTGACCATACACCTCGCCATCTCCATGAGTGACCTGTTCTTTCGTTCAGCAACTCCATTATGCTGAGGTGTATACGGCACTCTACACTGGTGTTTTATCCCACGTTCAGCCAAAAATGAATTAAAATCAGAAGATATATATTCCCCCTCTCGATCAGAACGGAGAGTGCCCATTTTACATGCTAACAGATTTTCAGCCATAACCAAAAACTGTTTGAAGCACATGAACACTTCGGACTTTGCCTTCAAGGGATATACCCATGCATGCTTGGAAAAATCATCGATAAAAGTCATGAAGTAAAGATAATTCCCAAAAGAAGGTGTCTGCATAGGACCACAGACATCACTATGTACAAGCTACAATTTCTGAGTAGCCCGAACTGAACCATCTTTTGGAAAGGATGAACGCTGCATTTTGCCCAAAATACAACCTTCACAAACATGTTTTTCAGGTGCCTCAAGTTTGGACAAAGACGACACCATTTCAGATTTCTGCAGGCATAGCAAACTAGCAAAATTCAGATGACCAAAGCGTGCATGCCAAAGCTTTGCATCTGACATAGCCTGAGAATCATTTACTGCACATGCCGAATCATTTACAAATCTTTCATAGTCTATGAGCTTATATAGCCCACGACATAAAATGCCAGAAGCAATAATCACATCGCCATTTGACAGATCATGAATTATACACCTGTCATCAACAAATTTCACAACCAAGCCAATCTTGGCTAATGCAGAAACTGATAACAGGTTCTTCTTGATCCCTAGCACAAATAAGGCATCTGACAAAGTGAAAGAACTACCATCAACAGTAGTTAAAATGATCTTACCAACTCCCATAATAGGATAAGAGGATTTGTTGGCACATGTAACAGTATTCCCTGTAGGGGCAGGCTCGAGTGAAGAGAAGAAACTACGCTGCAAGGTAATATGTTTGGTCACCCCACTATCAAAATACCAAACATCTGAGTCTATTGCAGACATGCACTGCTCATGAGAAGATGGGTCAAAACTGCAGATAGTAGTAAACGCCCATTCTTCTTCCTGCACAAGATTAGCAGACTCTGTTTTTGGTGTAAAGGCCTCTGCAACAACCATTCTAGCCTCTTTCTTCTTTGCCTCTTTAGCAGCCAGTTTTGGACAGTTCTTTATGATATGATCATTCCCTTTACAGTACTTACAAAACAATTTCTACTTTTCTGATTTCTTCTCATCTTTATCTTCCTTCTTCGAATATGCAGAATTAGCAGATTTTTGCTTACTAGTTGGAGAGGTACATTTTCCTTTGCCCTTCTGACTTGCCAAGAAAGCTTGATCTGCAACTCACATAATGGACATGTTCTGCCTGGATTGATCTTCCTGCAGCAGAACAGAGACTAACTCCTCAAATGACAAGGCATTTGGATTGCCTTTCATCATCAACCGAAGAGTAGAAGCAAAACTCTGATATGAATCAGGAAGACCAATCAGAACGGTGCACAAGTGAGCTATCTGGTATAACCTCATCAGTAGAAATCAATTGTTCCTTCAATTCTTTGATCTTTGTTAGGAAACTGTCCATAGAATCACCTTCATTCATGTGCTCACTCTCTAACTGTTTTCGGAGGTAAGCAACACGAGCCTCATTCCTAGCTTGGTACAATGTGGTAAGTGTATCCCAAGCATCCTTAGCTATTCTGCAAGAGTGAATATGAGGAATAATGGCACGTTTGACAAACAAAGCTATCAATGCATGTGCCTGGGCATCTCTACCATCCCAATGAATCTACTCTATAGTAGGTGCAGCAAAAACCACAGCACGAATAGGAATATGCAGAATATTACCATCTTCGACACCTTCTACATCAGCTTCAGTACCTGCAGTTGTAACATTTGTAGGTGTGATAAGACGTTTTTTGACACCCTTCACAATGTTCCACAGTCCTTTTGCAACCAACACATGTCGCATCATATAAGCCCATAACGGGTAGTTGGTACCATCCAACTTATCCTCAACAGCCAACATACGGAATACATCAATGCTTTTAGCCATGGCCAATGACTAAAATACCTTGATGCAGAAAATTGACTGTATCTAAAAAATTTGAACAGAACTACCGAGATGAATTCCACTACACCTGTAGCAGACTTTGAGACGCTTATACTAGCAAACAGAAACTGGTATATACCTTTGGCACAAAAAGATGAAATAGCCTGCACAAGCACTGTGATAATGCGTTTGGAGGTCGAAACGAGGTCAGATCGCGATTTCGACACCACAAATTGAAGCTGTTTTGATCTCTGAAACACCCTTAGTATGCTCACCAAATTTCATGCGAATCTGATACTACAAATGGAGGAGTGTCGACGGTGCCCTAGATGAAGCGACGACCTGCTCTGATACCAATTGTTGGAGTTAGAAGTCTGCGGAAGCACGTGAACAGCACAAGGAAGAAGAAGCTTCTTGGAGCACAACACACAATACTGAATGTATTACTAGAGAATGTACAAAGATAAGTAGCCTATTAGGGCAATAGGCATATATACAAGTCGAGGAAAAAAACCTCCTAAAGAGGGAAAAAAGTGCCCTGGTGGTCCTAGTGTGTTCACACGCATCACTACCTAAATATATCAACATATGCATCCTCAAAGTTTAGTGAAGAGGGCACATTAAGAAAAGTAAATACACATGTGATGAAGATGAGATTGTCAACAATGGTCATTGCATTTCTTTGCACCTTAAAATGGGTGAAAGAGAGTTTGATTCGGGAGAGAAGCTCATACATACATACATGGAAATACAAATGCATAAATGAGAAAGAAGAGATTGAAAACACTCCTCATGAAATTTAAGCGCCCTTTAGAGGGGATCCCTCGGGGATCACACACACATGGGACAATGTAAACATGTATATTAGTAAGAGAAGATTCTAGAAAAATATTTATACACTTTAGTGCATCTTTGAATTGGGGGGGGGGGGGGGGGAGGGGGGGAAGAAAGGCTTGAAATATACGACAACTAGAGGAAGATATATATATATATATATATATATATATATATATATATATATATATATATATATATATATATATATATATATATATATATATATATATATATATATATATATATATATATATATATATATATGAAGAAAGAGAGAGCAAGAGAGATAAAGAGAGAATTTGAGAGCGAAAGAGAAGATTTTGACTTAACTTTCTTTTAATTCGATTTTTTTTTTAGAGAGGAAGTTTGGTTGCGGCCTATTCTCCCTTGCTATAATTAAGAAAAGAACAATTTTAAAGTGAATGGGCATAGTGCCCTTGGGATCTCTCATATCCCATAAAGCAAGAATAGGGCAACTAGACACAACAATGGTGATAGTCCGAGATCAAAAGGAGTCTGATGATTTAGAGAGAGTTCCAAAGAAGGTTAATGAATTTTTTATCACCCTCATGGGTGTCCACTTTCTTTTGACCTTGTTGTTTTCCAAGACAGAAAATCCTATGGTGTCTGAAAGGAGGGGATCTCTTACAATCACGTATTCTTCTGCCTGATAGGCCAAGGGATTTTTCAACTGACCATTCTTCTAGATGGTCATCGAAGTTACCCACACCTCTTTCTTTCCATATCTTTCTTTCCATACCATCCAATTGCTTCTCCAAGTGGCCCTTGCTTCCATTTTTTTTGACTTTGTAAACTCAAAATCTTAGAAATAGTTCGCTAGACCAAGTGACTCCTTGGGCATGACATGAAGAGGTGACCAAGATCTTCTCTAGCACAAAGGCATCGTTTACACTAGTGAGGGCCCTATACATTTTATTAGCTTTGACATTGGTCCAAATTCCTCAATGGAGAATTTTCCACATAAGCACCAATGTTTTTTCTCGATGAGGGGATGCCATAGGTTCTCAAATTTAAATTTCCATCTGATATCGAGTTAGTTCAAATGACATCTCTTGTTAAGGGAGATATGCAAGTCAAATTACTATTGGAACCTAAATGGTGCATCCAATTTGTTATTGTTGATCCATCTTAACCCTTCAATCCATGGTGGATCATTCTCGAGCAAGAGGCATGTCCTTGAGATCCCCCAAGAATAGGTGCTAAGTCTTAGAAGGCACCAATCTTCATAGTCGACTCTCCTAGCTAGGTCTATGTTCTCAAATCTTATCCAATGATCTCTCTCTTGATTCTAGAGATGTTTCCACTTACAAAATCCTTTTGTTACATAGCTTCTTTTCCATTTGGAGATTCTCCAAGTCAATTTATCTCGTTTTGGAAAATCAGGAAGTTGAAGACCATGGATCTTACCAAGATGGGCATGATGGTTAACCATGCAGCTAAGACCATCGATGGAAATTACAAAACAAAGTGGAGCTATGGAGCAACCTTGTCTACTAGAGTGTTTCATACTCAAGTTAATTGTAAGCTTTGTGAAAATTGATCTTGACAAAGAGGACATCTTGCGAAGACTCCGTGAAATCCAAGCCTTTCCATACATCAATAATGGCCTCCATGATCCATCTACCCTTTATGAATCCTTATTGATCCTCATTTATCCATGATCAATGATGGACAGAAATACAATTAGCAAGAACCTTTGTCAAGATCTTATATTGAGTTTATAGCATAGTGATAAGCACTCAGTTCTCAATCTTTTTCTGTCTTTTTCTTTTGAATCATCTTAATCACCCCTTCATAGAGAAAGTTAGGTAAAGCATCGAAATGTAGGGGTTCCTACCAGAACAAAAGTATGAGGTTCAACAAAACATGCCTGAAAGTCTTGAGGAACTCATTGGTGAGGCCATCCAAGCTTGACCTTTTCTCAATGGGTAGAGAATCAATAACTTCTAAAATCTATGTGTCAGTGATGGGGGATTCTATAAGATGCACCATATTTCATGGAATCATCTTCGATCTAATTCTAGAGATGACGAAAATGTAATCACACCTTTGAGAAGTGAGTGGCAAGGAGACCCCTAAGAGTTGAGTGAAGTGATTGGTAATTAGTTCAATATTCTCTTCTAGGTGAAAGCATGTTAATGTTTACAGAAAAGTGAAGTCTTGGACATTGCTAATTCGCTGAAAAAAAGTCGATGTTTCTTAGCTATCTGAAACATGTGAGAATGTTATAAATAATTATGTTAAAATAAAAACCTATACATACGACTCACTAAAAGATAAAACTAAATCCATTAATCATGGTGATAAAGGTAATTATGCTCTATAGTGGAATCATTGATGATGGACGTCATCATCATCGAGAGTTTTTTTGGGGGCTACGTCTTGAGTGAAGAATATTGAGAAATATTTTCTTTTTCAAGGAGGAAGTTTGGGAGGTAGAGAAAAAACATCATAGTTTAGCAGAATGGAACAAAAGGGAGGAGAGTGAAGATCTATAGATGAGGAAATCCTTTTGGCTGTAGGGAGGAAAGAAAATAAATCAAATATGCTCTAAGTGAGGAATACAACAAAGACATCTGGATAAATGCATGAAAAGAAAGAAAAATGAATTTGATTGGGATTATTCATCCTTTTGCTACTAAAGAACTTGTCACGAGGTAGAGAGTTACAAGGGTATAGCATTGACATTCATTATCATCAAATAAGCGCTATGTTCTGGTAGAGCTTTGTTTCCTTCTCTTGTTCAAAAACATCTACTATGAATTTGGAGTGTGTGATCTTATTGTGCTATTAATTATCATTCGAGTGCAATATTTCCTTATCCTTCATACTCAAGAAATTTCCCATTGGAAGTTGCAAAAGAGAAGGGTAGTTATGTTGGAAAATGTTGAAAATTTTCAAATTGTTTTATCTAGATTTGCAGGCTCTTATTTCTAAATGTATCATGAATGCATAAAAATTTCTCATTTTTTGAGTGTGATTCCAATGCATTTTCATTACTGACATTCTTGCTTTAATCGAACATCAAGAGAAGGCTGCATAAATTTCAAGGCAAGAATTGTGAAATGCTTGACTTTGCACTACTGCCATTGAGGAATGTAAAGAATTGGATTTTTTAATTAATATGATTCATAAAATCTTAGTAACTTTCAAATACTTGATATTAGGTCATGATGATAGATTTTATGACTACTATTGGATGTACGGTACTATTTTAAAAAAAAGTGTGATCACCATTGAAATGGTAATTTTAGATTGATTGAAAATAGGAATCTAATCACCTTTGTGATATGTCTTCAACACCCTGATAGAGTTGATATTAAAAAATGTATGGCAGGAGGTCTATATGGTGATGTGTGGGCTCTTGCCCCTACACATTTTTTACAATTTCTTCAGTAATTTACTTTTTTCATGTTCTCTTAAAAATAAAACATCTTGAAGTTAGATACAAGTAACATCTAACATTGTGGATGATTGTTGTAGGTTTAAAAGTGGTTTCACAATGTTCATTTAGTTTCATATTGTTTACTCATTGTATGTAACAATTGAGGTTGTGGATGATTGTTGTAGGTCTAAAAGTGGTATAACAATTCTACATACATAAGGAATGGAGCACATATTGATATCAGATAAGTATACTCAGCATAAAATCAATATAATGAAGTAGAGTGTTGACCGACGGATGTTATTGTATTTATGGTTTATTTCTCATTTTTAATATGTTGACGCAAGGCAATCTTGGACAAGCAAACTGATGGAAGTTAATACAATACCAATAGTCGATAGTGACCAGCAAGCATTAAGATGTTATTGGAAGGAACAATATGTAGATACATGATAATGTCATGGTCAGACAGTAATGTGGAGGGTGTTGTGTATCATAGTTCAAGCAACTTGGATGACATTGTGGATAAGATCTCAAACTCGACACCTATGTTCTAAAGGTAAAATTGAGGCACTAAATAAGATGTTTCAATATCCATTTATTGGGAAACTTTTTGATGCAATGGTTAGAAGCAAAGATCATGTAACATCTACACTTGTCACCAATCTTTGAAATACACTAGAAAGTATGAGAATTAATTTTAATGACCTTGTGTTGAAGAGATCAACAATGATGATGATTTTAAAAAGTAATGTGGATTCATCAACAAATCAGATAAATATTTCAAGACTTTCCAAGATCAACACATACCACATGTACCACACAAGAGTTCAAGGATTTGATTATCATGTTTTGGACAACAAAGAGCAGGATGTCACCAAATAAGAAGGATCTATGCAGAATCCGACTTGGTAGAAATCAATATTTGGAGCAACATGTTCACCTTCTTGATGTATCTCAAGTAATCCTATTTTCAATTGTCAATTTTTGGTTCTAGTTAATTATACATAGTGAACAATTATTAGTAATATCTAACTAAACATAAACTAACTAATATATATTTCAACTAGTAACAAGCTAGTTCATGATGACTACTATGGATACAAGCTAATAGTTAATAGTAGAAGTTATGCATACCTAGTTAACTAGTAACAAGGTAATACGTAATAGTGAAACCTTTGCATACCTAGCTAGCTAGTAAAAAGAAAATTAGTAATATTTGATTCAAAAAAAGCTATTTAATATTAGCTAATTAATAATAAATGCATAAGATCAAGCTAATAAGTAATAGCTATTTAGTAGAATCAACTAACTAGTAACAAGCTACTTAGTATCAACAAACTAAAAACAAGATAAATAGTAATAGCTCCTTAGTAGAAATAGCTAAGTAGTAACAAGCCACTTAGTATCAACAAACTAAGAACAAGCTAAATAGTAATAACTACTTTCAATAGATAGGTAGATAGGTAGATAGCTAGATAACTATTCAGCTATTAGGAAGCTATTTAGATGGATAGGTGGATATCTAGATGACTAGTTAGCTAATAAGAAGCTATTTAGTTAGATAGGTAAATAGTTGGATAACTATTTAACTAGATAGATAGTTGAATAGCTACTTAACTAGATAGCTAAATAAATTTTTAGCTATTCGATAGCTATTTAGCTTCATAGTTAGATAGTTGGATAACTATTTAGCTAGTGGGTATCTATTTAGATAGATAGGTGGATAGCTAGATAACTATTTAGCTAACAGGAAGCTATTTAGCTAGATAGGTAGAAAGTTGGATAAATGTTTAGTTAAATAAGTAGTTGGATAGCTATTTATCTAGATAGGTAGATAGTTGAATATTTTTTTATCTATTGGATAGCTATTTAGCTTCATATGTAGATAGCTAGATAACTATTTAGCTATTAAGTACTTATTTAGATAGATAGGTAGATAATTGGATAACTATTTAGCTATTAGCTAGCTATTTAGATGGATAGGTGGATAGCTAGATAATTATTTAACTAACAAGAAGCTATTTAGCTAGATAGCTTGATAGCTATTTAGCTAGATAGATAGTTGGATAGATATTTGGCTAGATAGGTAGACAATTGAATAACTTTTTAGCTATTGGATAGCTATTTACCTTCATAGGTATATAGCTTGATTACTATTTAGCTATTAGGTGGCTATGTAGATTGATAGGTGGATAGCTAGATAACTATTTAGCTAACAAGAAGCTATTTATCTTGGTAGGTAGATAGTTGGATAACTATTTAGCTAACAAGAAGCTATATAGCTCGATATGTATCTAGTTGGATAACTATTGAGCTATTGGGTAGCTAAATAGCTAGATAGGTAGATAGAAAAATAAGTAATTAGCTAATAGGAAGCTATTAGCTTAATAGTGTTGGTGCAAGTTACAAGCCTACACATTTGGCTTGATGGATACATTGAAGTCCATACACATATGGAGAAGCATAGGAACTATTGCTAGTGGTTAATTACCACTTTACCTCATTGTAAAAGTCATATTTGACTTGGAATCTTTGTAAACACCTACCAAATGGGATTCGTGGAAAAAGGTAGATTTGATTGATGGAATATCTCCTAGGATAGAGGAGCTTGATCATAGGCAGCCAAAAGTTTGAATTTGAATTCAAATTCTTACTCAATCACTATAAAAGTGAACATGAAAAAGTCGTGGTTAAGACTCATCATTCCCGAGCTCATTACTGTCAATTCTGAATGTGTGTGAGGCCTACACTCTAGCCCACACCTATCTACACCATTAGGCAATGATATTCATGCCAATGGATTTGTATACAAGTGTTTATTAATACATATGTTCTCATTACTCATTTTTGAGTTCTCTGTCATACTACTTGAAAGTCTGTCAACTTGTGCAGCTCATATCTCAGTCATTTCTCCACCAAACTCAAAGATCTAAAGCTTGTTGGATTCAACTCGAAGTTGTCTACATGATGTCAAAATTTAAAAAGATTCTACTCAGCCATTTCAGAGATAATCTCATCGAGGTGATCATTGGTCATTGTCTGCTACAGTCCTAAAAAATCGGGGGTAAAGTTTAATTTGCTAAATTGATTTCTCAAGTTGGAAATGTTAAGACTTGTGATGGAAATCAGAACTTGAGTAGGGTACTCTATGTACCAACCATTACCAAAAAACTGATGAGTGTTGGAGAGATTGTGGAGAAAGGTTTGCAGGTTAGATTCAACCAATTTGGAGCATTTGTGGAGAATCCAAGGCATGGGTTCAAGAGGATTGCAAAAGGAGAAAAATTAGGTAGACTTTTCACTTTTGAGCTAGAAGACACAAAGAATATTGCACTATACAGTTATAAAGACCAAACACTTTCAGAACTTGAGATTTGGCACAAAAGATTAGGACATATAGGTGAAAGAACCTTGAAGTAGATATGCAGGGATCAATGTGTTATTGGAATACCTAATGTTTCCAAACAACACATGATATATAAATGTAGTGCTTGTCAATTTGGGAAGTCTTACAGGTTACCCTTCTCAAGGAAAGGTTACATGCATGAAGACTACCTAGAACTTGTACATACAGATGTATGGGGACCAAGCAAAGATCCCTCAATCTTAGGATCCAGGTACTATGTATCTTTTATTGATGATTATAGTAGGTGGACTGTATTGTACTTTATGAAGCACAAGGATGAGGTGTTTAATTGCTTTAAAAAATATCTTGCACTTGTTGAGAATCAGACAGGGAAGAATTTGAAGAGACTAAGGTCAGATGGAGGAGGTGAATACTTCTCTAATGAGTTTGAAGACTTCTTGCAGGACAGAGGCCTCAAAAGAGAAACTACCACAAGGTATACTCCTGAACACAATGGGGTAGCTGAGAGAAGAAATAGGTTGATTGTTGAGACAACTAGGTCTATGTGGAATGAGAAAATGTTACCAAACTATCTATGGGTAGAAAGTGTTTCTACTGCCACTTACCTTATAAACAGGTTACCATCTAAGTCCCTTGATGGGATGATACCCTATGAAGCATGGCATGGTAAGAGACCCTCACTAGACCATTGCAGGATATTTGGATGTGTAGCATATGTACACATTCCTTCTCAGATAAGAGGTAAGCTAGACCCAAAGGCTGAAAAGTGCATCTTTATTGGATATGACCTAAATCAAAAAGGTTACAGGTTTTACAACCCTTCCAATAAGGGGTTCATGGTTAGTAGATTTATTGTCTTTGATGAAAATGATTCTTGATATGAGAATGAATGCAGGAAGTTCAAACTACCCTATGACTTGGAAGAGGAGTTTCCAAGTCTTGCTAAAGAGGAACCTACTCAGAATGAAGACTCAAATTCAGATGATGAAGACACTATCAACCTTGAAGAGTTCAAGGCATGGAAGTCTAAAGGGAAAGTCAAAATGAAGACGCTTGAAGACATACCTGAATCTTCAAATCAGTCAATCAGAAGATCACAAAGAGAGAGCAAAAAACCTATCAGATATGGGTATGATACATGTCTTGTTACTAAACACTCTGTTTATCTTGCCAAAGATTTGTCAATTGAAGAACTAGGATCATATGAAGAAGCCATAACCAAGACAAAATGGAAAGAATCTATGGATGAAGAGATTGAAGAACTCAAGGAAAGTGACACATGGGAGCTAGTACCCAAGAAGGACTCCATGAAGGTAATAGGATCCAGATGGATCTATAAACTTAAAAGAAATTCTGATGGGTCAATTAATAGGTACAAAGCCAGATTGGTAGTCAAGGGTTTTGCACAAACCCAAGGCATTGACTATGAAGAAACATTCTCTCCTGTGGCCAAGATGCCAAAAATCAGAGTGTTGGTAAGTGTGGCTGCATCAAAGAATTGGAATATGTACCAATTGGATGTCAAGAATGCTTTCTTGAACGGATGGATTTCAGCAGAGGTATATATGTCACAACCTCTTGGCTATGAGGACCCTAAGAAGCTAACATATGTTTGCAAATTGAAAAAGGCTTTATATGGATTAAAGCAAGCACCTAAAGCATGGAATTACAGGTTAACTACATACCTCCAAGATCAAGGTTTTGTCATGAGCAAGGCAGATACTTCTCTACTCATCAAGAGAAGTAATTCAGAGGTAATATGCCTTTGTGTTTATGTTGATGACATCATACTTACAGGTAATGATGTTAATGGAATCAGACAAATCAAAAGTCAGATGATGAAGGAATTCAAGATCAATGATCTTGGTCTACTAAAGTATTTTCTTGGACTTGAGTTAGTCTATACCAACTCAGGGATATACATTACTCAGAAAAAATACATACAGGATATGTTGAAGTAGTTTCATTTTCAGGATGCCAAAGTTGCAAGTACTCCAATGGAGGTAAACCTAAAACTAAGTGCACATGAAGGTGATGAAGTTAATGACATTACAGGTTATCAATGTATGGTGGGTAGCTTGAACTATGCTACCTTAACAAGGACAGACATTGCATATGGAGTTAGTGTGCTAAGTCAGTTTATGCAAAAGCCAAGGGCACCTCACTTAGAGGCTGCCAAGAGAATCTTGAAGTATCTCAAGGGTACACAAAATCATGGTTTGTATTTTCCTTACACTTCAGACATTGATATCAAGATCTATTCAGATGCAGATTGGGCAGGATGCAAGGATGATAGGAGGAGCACTTCTGGATACATTTCATTTGCAGGTGATAAGCCAATATCATGGTCTTCAAAGAAGCAACCTACTGTTGCTTTTTCTTCTACAAAAGCAGAGTATAGAGGACTGGCTAATGCCACACAAGAAGCCATATGGATCAAGCTATTGTATACAGAATTGGGTTCATATACAAGGTCACCAATAATCTTTGGAGATAATACAAGTTCACTTCACCTTGTAGCTAATCCCATCTATCATGCTAGGACCAAGCATATAGAGGTCCATTATCATTATGTGAGAGAAAAGTTGTTAAGCAAGGACATTCAACTAACCTATGTATCAACCAATATGCAGTGTGCAGATTTGTTGACTAAAGCTTTGGATGGAACCAAACTTTGCAGGTTCAAGGCAATGATTGGATTGCAGGATATACATGAAGATTGAAGATGAAGACCAAGACAAAATTTTTGGCTTGAGGGGGAGTTGTTGGTGCAAGTTACAAGCCTACACATTTGGCTTGATGGATACATTGAAGTCCATACACATATGGAGAAGCATAGGAACTATTGCTAGTGGTTAATTACCACTTTACCTCATTGTAAAAGTCATATTTGACTTGGAATCTTTGTAAACACCTACCAAATGGAATTTGCGGAAAAAGGTAGATTTGATTGATGGAATATCTCCTAGGATAGAGGAGCTTGATCATAGGGAGCCAAAAGTTTGAATTTGAATTCAAATTCTTACTCAATCACTATAAAAGTGAACATGAAAAAGTCGCGGTTAAGACTCATCATTCCCGAGCTCGTTACTGCCAATTCTAAGTGTGTGTGAGGCCTACACTCTAGCCCAAACCTATCTACACCATTAGGCAATGATATTCATGCCAATGGATTTGTATAGACGTGTTTATTAATACATATATTCTCATTAGTCATTTCTGAGTTCTCTGTCATACTACTTGAAAGTCTGTCAACTTGTGGAGCTTATATCTCAGTCATTTGTCCACCAAACTCAAAGATCTAAAGCTTGTTGGATTCAGCTCGAAGTGTTCTACATGATATCAAAATTTAAAAAGATTGTATTCAGCCATTTTGAGAGAAAAGCTCGTCGAGGTGATCACTGGTCATTGTCTGCTATAGTCCTAAAAAATCGGGGGTAAAGTTTAATTTGCTAATTTGATTTCTCTGAGCATAGATGATCTTCTTACATCATTCCACTTGGAATAGTTAGCTTGATAAGCTAATTAAATACCCCTAAAAGGAAGGTTTCCAATTCCTACTGTGCTGGTCATACTGAGCAAAAGATCCAGCATGTGTCAAGACATAAATAGAAGGTTTTCTTGAGATTTTAAGTTTCAAAGTTATCTGTTTTGGTTCAATCATTACACACATCATTTCCAAAGTACATAGGCCATTTTATGATGTCATTGGAAAGCTAAGGAGGTCTACTTATCAACTCTAAATCATCAGAGGGCTGGTACAAAGCAGGATTTGGCAGTACCTACTCAATCTCTTGGAGTGTCCATCCATCTTTCCAACAAATAGGCAGCTATCTAGACAACTATTTAGCTATTTGAGAGCTATTAAGCTAAATAAGTAGACATTTGGATAACTATTTTTCTAGATTAAATATTGATACTTTCATACTTAAAAAGCGATTGGGACATATGTCAAAAGATGATTGTAAGCTAAATTCAAGATGAATGAAAGTAATATCTATCTATTTAGTGACATCACGAATTGCAAATAGAAATAGCTTATACGCAAAAAGCATTAAGAAGCCACATGCATAGATAAAATAAAATATTGTTAAAATGTTTGGTACTTAGAAAGCGTTAAGAAGCCATAACTAAAGATTGTTAGGTTAATACTTAAAAGCTAGTAACAACACTATATTTTATCAACTCGACAAACTCACCTCCTTTAAAACATCCATAGAATGTTTGTCGCATATATTGTGGTATTTTAGTACCACATTCACCTAAACAATTGACTGACATATGACAATGTCCTACAAAACAAATGTAATGACATGAATTGCATGGAATAAGGTGCATCGAAAAAGTCATTCTCTCCTCAATATTCAAACTACATGCTATGCACATGGATTAAACACTGAATGAGAGGGATGATGGTAACTATGGGGAAGGTAATGACAATGAGGATGACATGTCATGGGACTCTAGCATGCTTATCATGTTGTTTACAAATGAGAGATGTCAATTTGCATTATTGAACCTATCCCCTTACAACTTGTATTTATATTGTGTATGCAAAAATCCATGTGCTCATTATTCAACCTTTGGAAAATCTTCCAACCAATGTCAATAGAGCCTAAATTACCTCTAGTTCAAACACCTTGTCATTTGCATCTAGTTCAGCCCCAAAAAATCTCCAAAGTAACAGTATATATCTGGATTTGTGTCTCCAACTAAATCTTCATCTCAAGAGCCATTCCCACATCACCTTTCAATTCCTCTAGAGCTAATTGTAACTTTTTTCGCATCTCAATGATTGCTTTACTCACTTTAGGCTCAACTACCTTCGATAACTTGGCTTGATCTTTTAAGACTTGAACCTATCCAACTTAACCTTTTCATTATCAGCTAACAGTTATAATGAAGAGATAATATTATGGAGTCAATCTATGAAGTCAAAGAAAAATGTTTGTTTGCAGCTAAATTTGCTTAATTTCTCGTATTCTAGCAAGAATCTCTTACCCTCAAGCCATAAATGTGTGCAATTTGGCTCACTTTTCCGATCCCTAACATGATTTCCAACTGAATGAAGTCCTAAGCCAAGAAAAAAGAAATACTAGAAGGCAACTAAATCGGGCTCGTTTCCTCTTCTTTTTTCGCAAGTTTTTTTTTCTTTTTATTATTATTATTTTTTTTACTTGGACTTCAGCTTGACGTTACTTTTACCTCTCTTTCACAACTCACAATCTTCCCTTCTCTCTTTCATTCACTATCATTCCCTCTTAGACCACCCATTATTCACTCATCTCTACTCACAAGCCTTTTCTTTCATACAATCTATCACTCATACCTTCCCTTTTCACTTACTCAATCTCCCCCACCACCTCTTTGCACTCTTCTCTATTCACTCACACATTGCAACTTTGAAACCTCTCACACTCTAGTCATATGCCCAATCACACTCTCCACCCCCTCTCTCTTCTTACTTCAACCCCCCAGCCTTACATTTCCTCTTCACTTTTTTTTTCTTTCTCCTTTCTTTCTCTTTTTGTTCTTCGATCAAACATTAGCTTTACTCTTAGCCTCACTCTTTTTTTCTCTATTCCAATCCACTCCTCTCACCCTTTAACTCTTAAACACTCTCAAACTTAGAGACTCCCACTTAAACACCTATCAAGTTGAACACACCAACTCACTCACACACTCCTAATCTCACCCACTCACAAACCTGATCTCTACTCTTTCTTCTTTCCCTCTTACTCACTCTCCCAACTCATCAATTCTCACTTCAGAACCTCAAACACTCCAAAAATTAAAAAGGATAAGGATAATCAAAAGAGATAGATAGAGAGAGAGAGAATTCATCAAGAACACTTCCCAGCACTGACTGCAATTGGCATGAGCGATGGCCTAATTTCAGGAAAAAATATAATCACACCAAGGGATTATAAGTAGCGAAGAATTCAACAGTTGGAAACAATTCAACAAATCCCATAATTTCTTTTTTCTTTCCTAGGACATTGTTAAACGCGCGTTTCCGTCACAGGCACGTTTAAACTCTTTCGGGTTCTTGGGAGTGGTAGGGGTCTGCTAATTAGAGGCCCTATAACTTAATTTTCCCAATCAGCCCATTTATGTCGTAGTACATTAACACTCAAAACTCTGCATACAAATTACTATCAATCCTCTGGTTCGTTCTCTCATAGACTTACTGTTCGTAATCAGGTTAATACTTTCTCAGTACGTAGCACTGAGGTTACTCAATTCCGTAACACAGACTTCATTACCGTAACTTAATGGAGCTGAACTAACCGCAAGTTAAAGTAATCAAACAAAGACGAGAAAAAGACAGTACTACTCAGATTTCTAAACACTGCACCATGGCAACTTCACAGAATGCAATCACCCAGATAGACACTCTGGCGATTCTCCTGATCGTCACCGGAGCGTCCTTTCATTGCTTTATAAGTAGTTACAACTCTTCGCAACGACCTTTCGGTTCGTGTAGAATATGAAACCTTTCAATTCATGCGAGATATGAAAATACAGGAATTATGAAAATACAAAGTGCCAATCCGGCGGCTTACAATGGCACGCATGGTGGACTTGAACCCGCAATGAAATAAAATCTAGGGCTCATCTACTATACCCTGTAGATACATGGTTCTAGCTAATTTAAATGTTCTCGCAATTTTCTACTTCAGGCTATCCAGCATTTTCTTTAAAGTGTCTGCTTCGACTAACTGGGCATCAGTACGAACAGAGCTTGTTGCAATTACTTGTGTCATCAAAATGTCAGCCTCTGTCTGCAAAAATGCTTCCTGTAAATAAAAATTGTTTGCCAGGGCTGCATCACGGCTCAATTTCATGTCTTAAATTTGTGTATCAATTCTAGATAATCTTTCTACTTGACAACCAAGCTGGTTTTCTCTTCTCTCCAATTCTTGAGCCTGATATTGAATTGTCCAGTAATATGCATCTCTTTCTTTTCTTATCCCTGTTATCTCCTTCTGCAATTGATTGGTTGAATTCATCTGAGCTTTAAGAGCAGAATTTGCTTCAAACAAGTTGGCATTTGCTCTCTGGAGTTCTTCATTAGTATGCTTAGCTAAATCTGCCATTTCATGTCCTCGCTGTACAACTTCATCTAGTTGAACTCGCGTTTCTTCCAATAAATTCCCGAGCGCTATACGAGCATCTTCTTTATCCTAGACTAACTGTTTTAACTTGAGAATTTCCGCATCAGCAGCACTTAATAACTCATCTTTGTCTCTTAGTTCAGCCAACGTAGCATCTCTTTGGCTGATCAATGATTCCTGTTCGGCAAGTTTAGCCTGGAGTTGTTGAATCTGTACGTGCAGAGCATGATTTTCTGCCTTTACTACATCTACCTCTTCTTGTAATGGGGTAATATCTGCTTCTAGTACATCAACTTTGTGTTGTAATTCATGTCGGATATTGTCAGTAACTTCCTTCATCTGCTTTGGTAGTTGCTGCGACAGTTGGATCAACATCTGACCCATGGATGCTAACTCAGAAAACATAGGAATCGGAGGAAATAGGATAGGAGGAAGTGGTTGGGATGAAGAAGCTAACAAGAGGTGATGGGAAGAGGGTGGAGAATAATTAGGGGAAGAGGAAGAAGTAGCAAGTTCTTCAGAAACAATGGGTGAAACAGGGACAATGGGCTTAATCGGAGGCACTGGTGGAGGAGTAGTCATAAGAGTGTTGGGTACCAACACTATTCCAGCAGGTTGCTGCGTAGTCACTTCAGTCCGATCTATTACCGCATCGACCAAGGTAATTATTTGTTTTATTACCTGTGCAACAATGACTTGCACATCTTTTGGAATCGAGTGCTGAGAATCGCCCGAGAAGAGGTTTCTTTTGAATCAGCAGTGGACGCACTGTGCTCCTGTTGCCGGATGGGAGAAGATTGAGTAGACGAATCAAGGTGAATTGAGGTGGCAGTGTCGTGGAAAAATTCTTCTTCATTTCTAGCGGTGGAACCTTGTACTTGACTCTCCGAAGGGCTTATTTGTCTACGTTTCGGGCGAAGGAGTTGGAAGAGATCTTCATCATCATCTTCTTCATCCTCGAGCACTTGAACAGATTCCTCATGGAACAATATTGGAGCGTTTGGAGGCAGTTGCGCTGCTTGGAGGGCCGAAAACAAAAAAGTAAGGATGTGCGGAAGACGAGAACGCAGCAGATCTCCTTTGTTAACATGCTTAATGACCGTAATGCATTCACGGTGAATGCGCCGGAAATAGAACGAGGCAAAGTTAACAGGCTCCCGAGAAGCCATGTCAATCATTGAGTAGAACGGGCGTGAAATCCCGTAGGTATGTTTCTGCAGGTTTAGTATGGCAACCAAAAATTGCAAGGCTGTTCGTTCAGGGTCAGGGCTACACAAGATAGCGTACTCATTCGATGAGTACCTTGGGAACAATTCAACCATAGTGGCTACCGGAAGGTTATGACCATTGTCGCGTCTTTCCAGAGAGAGTCGGAAAGATGTAGCAAATGACTGTAAGGTGATTACTACACGAGATGGAAAACATGTAATTGGCCAACTCTGTTCTGTAGCAGGAGTGGCGTCAATTGCAGCAATAATTTGCGCGTAATGCGGATGACACTCCACTGAATGCCAAGGCAATTCAGCGAAGTTTGACAAACCTCAGATATGCAAGAACTCACTCACGTCGTGAGGGAGTCCATCACGGAAGGCAACGAAATTAGCCAATGCTTCCATGATGCGTATGCGAAAGCACAAGGTCACGAATACACAGTAATCACAGAACATACAGAACACACAAAGCACACAGACACAATAGCGATTAACAACGAAAAGAAGACGATTAAGTAGATACTCGGCAACGGGAGGCGATCGAAATTGCTAATCATCGCGCGATGTTGAGATGATAACCTTCATAACTATGGCGTGCATGCATGTGCAGAATCGATAATGCAGGGGGGCTGTTGATCATAATTAGATATCAAAACGAGGATATTTACAAGCTTATTCAACTAACACGCAAAAATAAAAAGAAAGTAAATAACACGTGAAAAAACGAAGAACACGTCAGCGAGAATCAGGTGCTTGATGATACGGCCGCAACTTTGAACCATTGATCACTTTAGGAAGAGGAATTCCGGTCAAAGTAGTCATCCGAAAAGTAGCTAGGCCCACTTTTTCACTAATCTGGTAAGGGTCAAACCACCGTAATTTGAATTTTCCAGCCGCACGATTTGATTTAGCATTATAAAATAGCACAAGCTATCCCACCAAAAAAACTAGAGTTTTGAGATATCTATCATGGGTACAGTTTGTCTTGAAGGACCAACAAACTTTTCCAGCGATGTTCATCCAAATCTCTGAGTGTGTCCAACCAAAATGGTAAAGAGTCTTCAGGTAACAATTTCTGAGTAATGGCCACGCGTAAGCTTGGCACTACAATTTCTATTGGCGCTATTGCTTCCAGTCCATAGGCAAGCCTGAAAGGAGTCAGGTCGGTTGCTACTTTATATGTAGTTCGGTATGCCCATAATAATGCAGGTAGTAACTGATCCCATCTTTCTGGTGATTCCACAACCAATTTGCGTAGCATAGTTAACAAGGTCTTATTAGTGATTTCTGCCAATCCATTGGCACGAGGATAGTACGGTGAACTGAATTTATGCAGAATCTGAAAGGGTAAGCACTCGCATTAAATTGTTAACAAAGTGTGTTCCTTGATCTGTCACAAGTTCTAGAGGTAATCCATAGCGTGGGAATACGTCCTTCATCAGGCATTTTGCTACCGAAACAACTGTAGCGGACCGTAAGGCCCAAGCTTCTGCCCATCTGGTAGCATAATCTGCAGGTCAGAATGTAGCGATTGTTGCTAAGGATTGCTGGAGGTGTGATTGGTCCAATAAAATCAAGACCCGATTTCTGAAAAGGTTCCAAAGGTAATACAGGTTGTAGAGGGAAGAAGTGGCATTGTAAAGGCTGCCCAGATCGCTGACAAGTGTCACACTGCTGCACAAACTGAGTCACATCTTTGTACATAGTAGGCCACTAGAGCCCACTTCTCAGAATTTTTCGGTGCATTAAATCTGCTGCAAAATGTCCACCGGAAGGTATTGAATGTGCCATAGCAATAACCGATTTTACTTCATGTGGAGGAATACAACAAAGCAAGACACCAGTATGATCCATGTAGTACAACTATCCGGCAATCAACCGGAATCTGCGACTGTAAACTGCAATTTTCCGCCTCATCGAAGGAGAAGTTTGAGGGGGAAGACATCCATCAGTAAGAAAGGTTAATAACTGATCATAGTAGGTAAGTTTCTCAGGAGGTTCTGCAGATTCGTCACTAGTTGTTTCAGTAACATAAATTGTTGGTGTGGTGTCATCAATGCCCACCAGAGCTTCACCGGAATCTAATCGAGAGAGAAAATCTGCTAATGCAGGTGCAGTGTCGGGTCGATGAATCACTTCATAATCCAACTCTTGTAACAATAGAACCCATCATGCCAAGCGACCACCTAAATGCTGCTACCGGACCAGATACACCAGCGCAGCATGATCTACATGAAAGGTGAATTTTCGGCATAACAAACAATGCCCGAACTTCTTTATAGAATACACTAAACCGAGAAATTCTCTTTCAATGACTGAATAATTCCTTTCAGCAGGAGCGAGGCGACGACTTGCGTAATAGACAGGCTGAAACCACTTATCAGATTGCTGCATTAAAACACTTCCAATGGCTATATCTGAGGCATCGATGAAGACGTGGAACGAGCGTTCCCAATCCGGGGTTTGCAAAATTGGGGCCTGAGTCAATAATTCTTTTAAACGATCAAAGGCAGTTTGACATTCTGGAGTCCATTCAAACTGTCGTGGAGTGCTTGTCATGAGTCGATTAAGTGGTGTGGCGAGATGAGCTAACCACCGTAAATGGCGACCATGCCACTGGATTTGACCTAGGAAGCGCATCACTTCTTTCGGTGTGGTAGGCATAGGTGCTTCCAACACAATTGCAGAAATAATATGCCTTGTGCAGAAATAATATGGCCAAGGAGTTTATCACAAGAAACCGCAAAGACAGATTTGGTCGGGTTCAAGCAAAGTCGGTATTCACGGCATTATCAAAACAACACCGTAAATGATACAGGTGTGCCACAATCTTACCGAACAGAGAAAAGTCATCTAGGTATACTTGCATAAAAGAGGTGAGGTAGGGTGAAAAATTTCTTGCATACAACGCTGAAAGGTGCTAGGAGCATTTCTTAACCCAAACCACATGACTGTACAAGCATAAACACCCCCAATTCGTAATAAACGCTATTTTTGGTATATCGTGCTCAGCCATTCGGACCTGGTTATAACCACTATAACCATCGAGAAATGAATACATCTCATGCCCAGCCACTCTGTCCAGCATTGTGTCAAGAAATGGAAGAGGAAATGGATCAGGTACCGTGGTTGCATTCAATTTTCGGTAATCTACGCATATTCGGAGCTGCTTGTTTTTCTTTGGTACGATCATGATCGGAGAGATTCATTTAGCATGCTCAATGGGTACAATGAATCCTACCTTTAATAGGCGATTGAGTTCTGCTTTGACCTGTGCTGCATAGTTGGGATTCATTCAGTAACTGGGTTGTTTAATTGGCTTTGCTTCTGGTTTAAGCACGACTCGATGTTGATAGATCCAAGGATCCAGACCCTTCATATCACGGTAATCCTAGGCAAAAACATCAGAAAACTCACGCAAGAGTCTGATCAAATCTTCTTGAAATTCCTCAGACAATCTAGCCTTCATCTTAACATGACGCGGGTTACTTTCATTACCCAAATTGTAGGTGACTAACTGGTCTTCTGGGACATAGAATTGACGAGGTTTCACCGGATCGTCAGCTGACTGTAAAAAGTGATGCAGAGTGGCTTTATCCATAGCATCAGTATCATCTGTATCTCCCTCTCCGATCACGGGAACAACTGTACATGCTGCCGGACTCCAGGTGTCCACTATTGATTGCAGGTCTATAGTACCTAAGGAAATCAGATCTTCATTGTGTTTCAGAAATGCTTCTTCTTCATCGTCAAATAAGCCATCCAACATATGGACCGGCTCTGCTACATATGGCCTGGCATGGAGTTCGCAGGGCTAACTGGCATCAAGTTTGACAACATATTTACGGTGATTATCTTTAAAAGTCAGTTTCTGTGCTAACCAATCCTGTATGACCTTAGCCTGTTTCAACCATGGTCGACCGAAAAGGAGATTGTAATCAAGGCTAGATTCCGGTAATTCTAAGACTACGAAAGTCATCTTAAATATGGTACCCTGCAAAGTAATGGGGATATTTCTTACGAGGCCCACTAGATGAACTCGGGATTGATCTTCCATTCTGACAAAGAATTGCACAGGCTCGATTTGGGTCCACCTTAACTTCTTGCAGAGAGCTGCAGTTGTTATGTTCACACCGGAACCACCATCAATTAGCACTTGCGTAATCTTGTGATTTTTATGCCAGACCGTGATTAAGGGAACAGAATGATCCACTGTAGAATCAGTTTCCGGTTGGATTGCTGCAGTCGCCGGAGTACTGGGAGATATGGGACTAACCTGTTGTTGAAACTGCTGCCTAACATAGCTGTCCCAAGGGGAGTGTAACTGAGGCCTTAGAGAGAATATCCCATACCTAATCTACTGGAATTGTACTCTTCCCCGATTCTGATGATGATTCTCCTATTACTGGGGTACAATCTAATTCATGTGCTCCCACCTTTGGCAGGGGAACTTGTGTCACCGGAACTGGATCAGGGGGGAACACCGTAGGCTCTTTGGTGGTCCATTGGCTAGCTTTGTGATACATTCTCTGTTGTTCACGGATGCCAGGTTCAAACACCTCAGCTGCTGGTTGCAACTGCTTACTGGATCTTGTCTGGATCACTGTGGCTTGGGCTTCTACTGGTGAAATATAGACCATATTGGTCATTGGGTTCTGACGCTCTTTCTTTCTTTGATCATAGTCGGCTACATCCTTGCAGAATCTTTGGATGTGCCCAAGTTCACCGCAAAAATGACATCGAGGTGGTGGTAAGGAAGTACCTTCCTGTGATGTACCTATCTGCCAATGATTTGCACTGAAGTTGGTATTCCGTTGTCCCTGATAATTCCTATATCCTTGTGGCTGATTGTTTCACATCTGCGGTGGCACATAATGAGTGGCTGGCTGCCCTGGTTCCTATATGATGGCGTTCACAGCTGCTTGTCCCTGCACTTTGGCATTATACGCACAATTTTCTGTTGAGTGACCATTGAGATTGCATATGGCGCAATACAACTGGTTAAGGGCACAGGTAGCACTGATATGACCAGGATTTTTGCACTTAGTGCAGTACATTTGTTTAGCCGGATCTTCCATAACGTTTTTACTGGCTTTCAGCCACTCCAAGTCTTCCGTGAATCCTCCAACCTTATGCTCGAGTTGCAGGGCCATCGCAATAACCGCATCTAGTGTCATAGCTCCCACACAACGGATGATCATAATTTGTCTTAATTGTGGGGTTAACCCGTTAATGAACCACTGAGTTATCACATCATCCGGTAAATTAGCATGTGCCGACGGCAGTTGTCTCAAATGAGTTCTAAATAATGTGGCATATTCCTGCACAGTCTGATGCAGCTTCTGCCTATTGTTCTGCAAGTAATCGAAGATTTCGGCAGGGTTCTTCTTCAACCGTAATCTCTGTAAAAATGCATCCCTTACCACCTCATAGGTGCCGAAATGGTTGATATCATACTCTGTTAACCACCTCGCTGCTTCATTGACTAATGTAGACTGGAATATGATGGCCTTGTATGTTGGATTGGGTGGATGGTTTAGCACTGCATAACTTATTTCAAAGGTGCGTACATGGGCATCAGGATCGTCACCTGGAAATCCACCGAACTTGGTGTATGTTATTCCTGTTGGAATCGATCGAGGTGGAAGTGGCTGTTGTTGTTGCTGCTGCTGTTGTTGCTGTTGTTGTTGTCCAGCCATGGTGCTAGTAGTGGTACTGTTACTATCTCTTGAGTTTTAAGGAGGTGTTTCTAGTCCTTCGGAGTCTGTATGGTTAGGTTGCTCACCTTCCGGTTCGAAAATAGCACTCAAACTCTTTCGGATCTCCAATTCGAATAGCCTATCCTCTTTTTTGGTATGAAACGTATGCAAGCTTACCCCGAACAGTGGTGTCCGGAATGAAGATTCACCAAGAAGTATCACACTCTCACCGAAAAATTGTAAATTCCCTGCAACTGGGACCGAAGTGTCACCGGAATTTGTCGAACTTTCCCCAAAACAGGGTATTCTTTCACCTTTAATAATCTCTCTGTGCAAGACACCTCTATCCTCAGAGAGGTTTGAATCTTGACCAGACGGTGTCGGGTCAACTGCACACTGCGTCCCTGTATACTCGGCACCAAATTCACATCGGAATCTACCGGAATTGCAGTATGTTCCACCGGAATGCTACCGCAATCACTGCTACCGTGTTTCGCTTCTTCGACGACCAGGCCTAACCGATCTGTGCTTCTGCCTCCTGGGGTTGTCCCTAACAAATTTGGTACCGCCCAAGGCTGTTTGTGCTCTTGTACTTCGGATATGACTCGTCGGACCGAGTAACCGGCATATATCACCTTTGCAACACTTTGCATACTGCTTCTCCTTACTGTTGATTCACAATCCGTGGCCATCTTCCCACAATCAATTTGCAACACTCTGTTGCCACCTTCCCACAATCAATTTGCAACACTATGTTGCCACCTTCCCACAATCAATTTGCAACACTCTATTGCCACCTTCCCACAGACGGCGCCAGTGTTAAACGCGCGTTGCCGTCACAGGCGCGTTTAAACTCTTTCGGGTTCTTGGGAGTGGTAGGGGTCTGCTAATCAGAGGCCCTATAACTTAATTTTCCCAATTAACGTATTTATGTCGTAGTACGTTAACACTCAAAACTCTGCATATAAATTACTATCAATCCTCTGGTTTGTTCTCTCACAGACTTACTGTTCGTAATCAGGTTAATACTTTCTCAGTACGTAGCGTCGAGGTTACTCAATTTCGTAACACAGAATTCATTACCGTAACTTAATGGAGTTGGACTAACCGCAAGTTAAAGTAATCAAACAAAGACGAGAAAAAGACAGTACTATTCAGATTTCTCAACATTGCACCACGGCACTTCACAAAATGCAATCGCCCAGACAGACAGTCTGGCGATTCTCCTGATCGTCATCGGAGCGTCCTTTCATTGCTTTATAAGTAGTTACAACTCTTCGCAACGACCTTTCGGTTCGTGCGGAATATGAAACCTTTCAATTCATGCGGGATATGAAAATACAGGAATTATGAAAATACAAAGTGACAATCCGGCGGCTTACAACACATTAACTTGTGTTTGAGGTATAAGTGTTCGAGGTATAAGTGTTCGAGTTAACTATAACATTGATGATGTCCAAATTACTTCAAATGTGCAGGTAGATGATATCCACATCCTTTAGTCAGCAACTAAGGGCCTCGACGGACTTCCAACCAAGTGCTTCAACTCAAAACTTGAATTTATGTGATCAGTTTTTCACAGCATGCAATTCGTCTTAAACAAAGCTTATACTCACTCACTTATGTACTTACATATCTAAGCACCTGCCTACCCAAACACATTGCACACGCACTCGCACACACCAACATGCTCACATCCATTCAGCCTCACACTCCCTCACCCACACATGCTCATAGGCCTACATACTTTTCACACATGCTCACACTCGAACTCACACTAAGACAATGAGGCGCTCACAATCTAATTGTTGGATACTCATAATTAGACTATTAAACACTTGTACTCATGCTCATGCAAACTTACTCATTCAGACACTAACTCACACACTCCGGCAACAGACTCTTTCCACACACCTGAAGAAACACTTAGGATGTTATGCCTATTAACGAACTCATTCCAATGGTCCTGTTTCCTCTCATTCAATTGATCTCACTCAAACACATAGAAACTCTTCCTCAATTTTGTATTTTTTTCCTACTTTTTTTTGCTATGGGAAAACATAAGACAAAGTTATGTGGTACAAATACCAGGCTTGATCACTGGAGAAGGAGACCAACCTTAAACAATCTTTCACTAGATGTGCCTTGTGCGTACATGAGAGGTGTGCAGGTAAGGTTTAATTCCACTGTTGCATACATTAAATTGTACAGGTGCTCTATTCAACTTCTTGATAATCATGGGAACACTTTTTCATATGCGTAAATGAATTAATTTTTTTGGTTTTCACATTTTCTTGAGCAAGAACTTGTTGCTTTGATGCAGTGCTTGTGGTTGTGCTTGACCTTGATAAGTTAGTAATGTCTTTATTTCTTTTTAATGTATGCAACAATGGAATTAAACCTTACCTACACATCTCTCATGTACGCATAAGACACATCTAGTGAAAGCTTGTTTAAGGGTGGCTCCCTTCCCCAGTGGCCAGGCTCAGTATTTGTACCACAGAAGTTTGCCTTATGTTTGCCCAGAGTACCAAAAAATTTTGAGGGAGAATTTCTATGTATTTGAGTGAGATCATTTGAATGAGAGGAAGTTAGTTAATAGGCATAACATCCTAAGTGTGTCTTTGGGCGTGTGGAAAGAGTCTGTTGCCGGAGTGTGTGAATTAGTGTCTGAATGAGTGGGTTTTCATGAGTGTGAGTATAAGTGTTTAATAGTCTAATTATGAGTGTGCAACCATTAGATTGTGAGTGCCTCATTGTCTGAGTGTGAGTTTGAGTGTGAGCATGTGTGAAAAGTATGTAGGCCTATGAGTGTGTGTGGGTGAGGGAGTGTGAGAGTGAATGTATGTGAGTGTGTTGGCGTGTGCGAGTGTGTGTGCAAGCAGGTTGTAGTGTGTTTGGGTAGGCAGGTGTTTAGCTGTGTAAGTACACAAGTGAGTGAGTATAAGCTTTGTTTAAGATAACTGCATGCTGTGAAAATTCATCATATAAATTCAAGTTTTGAGTTGAAGCCCTTAGTTGTTGCATTAAGGATGTGGATATCATCTACGTGGATATATTGAAGTAATTTGGACATCATCACTGTTACAGTTAACTCGAACACATATACCTCAATACTGGGCTTGACATTAGCAGCTCAAACACAAGTTAATGTGCCCTAGAGATGGCAAAAATAAATTATTGGATTTTTTGAATTGTTTCCTGCTCTAACCCATGCCATGTGTTGCAATCTGCTTCTTCACTACTTATAATCCCTTGGTGTGATTATTTTTTTTCCTGAAATTAGGCTATTGCTCTTGCGAATTGCATTTAGTGCTGGGAAGTGTTCTCTCTCTCTCTCTCTCTCTCTCTCTCTCTCTCTCTCTCTCTCTCTCTCTCTCTCTCTCTCTCTCTCTCTCAATTATCCTTATCTTTTTTAAGTGTTTGAGAGTTTGAGGTTCTGAAGTGAGAATGGCTGAGTTGGGAGAGTGCGTTAGAGGGAAAGAAGAAAGAGTAGAGGTTGGATTTGTGAGTGAGTGAGATCAGGAGTGTGTGAGTGAGTTGGTGTGTTCAGCTCGGTATGTGTTTAAGTGGGAGTCTCTGAGGTTGAGAGTAAGAGTAAGGGTGATAGGAGTGGATTGGAAGAGAGAACAAAAACAGTGAGGCTAAGAGTAAAGCTAAGGTTGAGAGTGAGAGTGTTTGATCGAAGAACAAAAACAAAAAAGAAAGAAAGGAGAAAGACAAAAAAAAGGGAAGAGGAAATGTAAGGCTAGGGGGTTGAAGTAAGAAGAGAGAGAGTGTGTGATTGGGCATAGGAATAGAGTGTGAGAGGTTTCAAATCTGCAATGTGTAAGTGAATAGAGAAGGCTCCAAAGAGGTGGTGGGTGAGATTGAATAAATGAAAAGGAGAGCGAGCATTAGAAAAAGAGAGATAAAAAGGGAGGGTGTGAGTGATAATTGTGTGAAAGAAAAGGCTTGTGAGCAGAGAGGAGTGAATAATTGGTGGACTACGAGGGAGTGAAAGTGAATGAAAGAGAGAAGAGAGGATTGTCAGATGCAAAAGAGAGGTAAAAGTAACGTCGAGCTGAAGAAACAAACTTGCGAAAAAAAAAAAAAACAAACTTGCGAAAAAAGAAGAGAGAATGAGCCCGATTTAGTTTCCTTTTAGTATTTTCTTTCTTGGGCTTAGGACGTCATTTAGTTGGCGATCATGTTGGGGATCAGAAAAGTGAGCCAAATCGTGAACATTTATGGCTTGAGGGTAAGAGAATCTTGCAAGAATATGAGAAATTATTAAAATTTAGTTGCGAACAAACATCATTCTCTAACTTTATAGACTGACTCCATTTGGGATGCCCCGTGGAACTTTGCGTTAGCACATCTCAGAGAAATTTCTACAAGTTTGATTGGTGCCCAATTGTGTGGCATAGCCAATTTAGTTCCAATCTGCAGTGATCTTTCATTTAAAAGATGACCCAACATTTGCGAGCCTTCTGAGAGTTGTGCACTTCAACTCATACGTTGTGCAAAAACTTGTGAAGTTTTGAATCTCATTAATTTCAAGCAATTTTGTTGAGGTAAATCAAGGTTAGATTTGAGAGGTCCTTGTGGATGTGTGTGCATAGTCAAACATCTTCAAAAAGAAGTGCTCAAAGGTGAAAAAATGAACTAGTGAAGGTTGAACAGTTGGACTTGATTAATGAAAAAAGAGAGTGGAGAAGAGAAGAAGGAAAGTCAAAAATGGAAATTTAGGTCGGAACAAGATAGGAAACACGAGAGAGAGAGAGAGATAGAAAAGATAAGAGATATGGATCATGAAGATAGGAGATAGACGGTAGAATAAAAGTGGAAATATGATCCCAAGATGCCAGGTCGAGTGGTTGGGTCCCTCGCCTCTTGAGGCGGGGGCGAGGGTTCAACCCCCCTGCGCTGCGGGATACTGTAAAAACTGCCTTCGGGCGTTGAAACCGGCCTTCGGGCGATAAATCCGCTGGGCCTTCGGGCCGTCTTCCCCGTTGTATGCGCCTTCGGGCCGTCTACCTCGTCTGCCCCTGTTCTTGTGGGATAAGGGGGGTCCCATGGGTACTATGCCCTTCCTTGTACAGTTGTTCATTTCAAAGTTAAAGTCAGGGGGAGTAGGCCTCGGCCGAACCTCCATTTTTAAAAAAAAAAAAAGTGGAAATATGAAAAAGAGATATGTGTGAATCTTGATTCATCGTTTATGATTTTTGAAATTATGGATTTTCTTTTGATATATATATATATATATATATATATATATATATATATCAAAAGAAAATCCACAATTTCAAAAAGTGGAAATATGAAAAAGAGAGAGAGAGAGATAGAAAAGATAAGAGATATGGATCATGAAGATAGGAGATAGACGGTAGAATAAAAGTGGAAATATGAAAAAGAGATATGTGTGAATGTTGATTCATCGTTTATGATTTTTGAAATTGTGGATTTTCTTTTGATATATATATATATATATATATATATATTTTTTTTTTTTTTTTTTAATTTTTTTGTAATTACTAATAATTTTGTTGAGCAACAGATTTCATCAAAAGGATAAAAGAGGGAAATGGAAGTCGATAAAGGTAAGATTGATTGGACTAGAGTTTTTTATGCATATAACATGAATAGTTTTTGTAGGAACACAAAACCCGTGCATATAGTGCATAGATGGCATATGCATACATTGTGTTGTTCTTGTTTTCGATTGCATGAGGGCATGGTATAAGAAGGGAAAGAGTTGTGCATGAGCATGTAGGGTAGAATGTAATCGGTGAAATAATGGATATGTGTACATAAATGTATCGATGCATGTGATTGTGAATGTGATTGGCAAGATAATTGTGCATGAGAAAGGAGCATGATATATGTTTGGATGTGGCTTGACATGGTCTCATTTTTAGAATGATTGAATTGTATCTCCATGAAAAAGTTTTTACCATTTGAATGAGTAATAGGTGAAAGAAAAATTGTGAGAATGCTCGCCACAAATGATGTCACAAGCAATAAGAGGGGAGTATGTTACACAGAACATTTGATTTTATCTTAAGTCTACTAATGTGGTGTTTATGAAAAATGTAGCTTCCAGAAATGTGATTTTGTTCACAAAAGAAATTGTTTGTATGTTCGGAGTTATGGGTATGTGTGCAAGCTCAGGATGGATGTATGTGTAAGTACATGTGTTTTTGGTTAATATCATTCTATTGGCATCCATAGTCGGGGTCTACCTATGTTACCTTGTGTCTCATGTTGTTCTTGAACATGTATGCCCATGCACGAGCGAATCATCATATCTGAGATTCCTACATAAAATTGGTGCTTCTTATGAATATTAGTCATGTGTACAAAGTTTTCCTATCCCAGATGTATGCAATTTTTCTTTGTCTTGCACATGTAATAATCAGGGGGAACATCCAGTAGGTGTTGAGATGATCCTAATAAGATTTTATCATGCTAGGGTGGATACTAGCCATGGCCTTAGGCATGGCAAAGACTATTGGATTCTGAAGAGTTCATGGACTAAGGAGTAGGGTTTGGATGGTTAGGGGCACATTGAAAAAAAACATTAGGAAACTTGAGAGGATATTTTGTCTGATGTAGTTTGAATGTGTCAAGCCAAATAACATTACATATGTTTGTATTCTTATGCATGCTCAAATTTGTTGCTTGTTGAGAAAGGAATTGAAATATGCTTTCCATGGTATCCAACAAATTGAATCTAATGTTGTCAATGGTATTGCACTTGTCAATATGTATGAGAAGTGCAGGTGCTTATGAAATACAAAAACGGTGATATTGGGGAGGATTTCTCATAATGTTGTTGCATGGAATGTATGATCATATCTCTTGTTCTCGATAATTTGGAGTGTTTTCATGCAATGTTGAGCAAGGGGCTATGTCTAAATAAAATAACATATGCCCCTACTGATGATGAATGCATTTTTGTAGATGGTTTACTTTTTGTGCAAAATATTCATGCTATCATTACTCGTATTGGAATCCATGGGGTTTTTCTTTGTAGCTATCTTGTTCCTATGACAAACACAAGTATGGCGTGCTCCTATTTTTCTTCATTGAATGGCTCTCTGGCACCAACCACTACAACTCGACCAAATCTCCATCTAATGCTGTCTCAAGGTCCTTGAGGTCTTTAGTGCCTATGGCCATTTGATCATACCATGGTCTCTCTTTCTATTCCACGGACAATATATTATACTAAATGTGGCTTTGTTGGAGTTGGACAAGCGCAAGCAGAGCTCTCTATGGAGAGGTTCAAGAAGCGAAGGGTGAAGACTTTGAGTCTATTGGGCCGCTTAAGGCTTCAACCAATGATGACGTTAATTAAGAGGCTTCTAATAGCGATGCTTCTCCTTACATTGACTCTAGGTTCAAGCTTTATGTCGGTAACCTCCCATGGAGTTGCAATAGCGAGGATCTTGCTAGTGTTTTTCTAGAAATTGGGGAGTGTAGATATGGTTGAAGTCATCTATGATAGGGATTCTGGAAGGAGCCATGGTTTTTGGGTTGTCACAATGTGCTCCTTGAAAGACCACAACAATGCGAGTCAGAAGCTCCATGGAGCTGATTATGCTGGGAGGACATTGGGGGTGAATTTCCCCATTCATAGTAGGGGGGTTCTCATATTCTTAGAGCAGAGAAGGCTCACCCAAGGAGTATCTAAAGTTGTACATGAGCATGGGCGGGAGGAGGCAGTTAAAGGCCTTGCAGAAGAACCTACCTACATGATAGTTCCTCATATAGGGTACATTTTCCATAGATGTGGCTTGTCTGGTCATTTTGTCCAGCATTATCCAACCAATGGGGATCTAAGATATGATCTCAAGAGAATTTCTCGATATAGAGTTGAGTTTGATCACTAACAGTTCCATCATGAAGTAATGATGTGGTTGTCAAGGAGGCTAATTTTGAGGATCGATGGAGAGTTGATAATTTTGTGGATCTGAGAAGCCTGATGTGATTTCTATTGATATTGATGGCTATGAATCAATAGACGAACTTGTTGAACTTGGACCAGAAAAGACTAAAGCCGGCTCTTGCTGCTCTAACTCTAAAAACAAGTGGCATTGTTCAACAACGAGGAGAGTGACTATTTATTACAAAGTAAGACCTACTCAAGAAGATAGATCGGAAACATTTTTCTAAGGCGCTAACTCCAGAAGGCTTAAAAGCTACCAAGGAAGTTGCCTTGGCTGAAGTAAAGATGCAGCATCTCTATGAGCTTTTATCGGATGCGATTGAAGAGACCAAAGGGCATGTGGAGAAGAAATGGTCAAGAAGAAGTTTTAGTCTAATGGCACAATGTGGTATTTATCTATGCTCGGATCTCTTGCAACAACACAAAGGGAACATGTTGCATTGCATGCTTTCTAGAACCTCGAGCCTCAGATGATTAGGGCTATATTGAATCCTAAGAATGAGCACTTCCCCTAATATGATGAGGAGGCACCTTCCATGCCCGATTATTTTACCCAACCTTTTGTGCAACATCTCCATCAGAACTGAGTGGACTGATGAGTGTGAGAACTCTTTCACGGAGCTCAAACAAAGATTGTGTTCAGCACCAATCTTGACCACACCAGATTGGAATAAGCCATTCCATGTCCATGTAGATGCATCCAATTATGCAATTGGATGCGTGCTAGCACAACCTACGGGTGAAGGTAATATGGATCTTCCAATTGCCTATGCCAGTAGACAACTGAATGCAGCTGAACAAAATTATACCACCACTGAACGGGAGGGGTTAGGCATGGTATACACAGTTAAAAAGTTTAGTCACTATTTGCTTGCAAATAAGTTTAAATTTTTTACTGACCATCAAGCTCTGTTGTACTTGGTAAACAAGTCATGCAATACAGGAAGATTAGTAAGATGGTTCCTCTTACTAATGGAATACGACTTTGAGGTAGTGGTGAGAAAAGGCAAGACTCATTTGAGAGCAGATCATCTCTCAAGGCTCACATTAGGAGAGGCCCCACAAGGAGTGTCAGATGACCTACCTGATGCTTACTTGTTTAATTTGGAAGTTGTACCACAGTGGGCTAAGCCATTAGTGCCAGTATTGACATACGGTCCTAATCACCCGATAATGCACACAGAAGATAGAGAGATAGTAAGAGCTCAAAAGTATCATATCTTGGCAGGAAGTATGTACAAACATACGGAGCAAGGAGTATTGGCCTGTTGTGTGGAAGAGGACGAGTACGCTAAGTGGTTGCAATTAGCACATGTAGGTGCATTAGAGCAACACTACTCAAAACAACAAACCCTACAGACCCTGAGGAGACTAGGAGTGCATTGGCCAACCATGGAAGTTGATGTCCATAGAATGTGCAAAGAATGCCCAATCTGCTGCACTAAACCACCAGTGGAACATGCCACTCTTTATCGAGTGTCTTTAGTGCCAGATTGGAGTGAACCATTAGTAGCCTTCTTGAGGACGAAAACATTCCCTCAAGATATGACTTTGGCCAGACAAAGAAGTTTGGAACAAGAAGCCTTGGGTTACACAATCATTGGTGATAATTTATACAAACGTGGTAAAGATGGTTACCTAAGACTGTGTGTCCATGAGAGGGAATACCTCAAGATATTAGAGACTGCTCACCAAGGTGTAGCAGGAGGACACTTCGGTCCAGATAGGGTGATCAAGGCAATACTATTTGCAGGATTTTGGTGGCCCACCCTTCACATGGATGCACATACCCATATGAAGAGGTGTGAGGTTTGTCAGAGAACCCAGTATCCCATACGCAAGGATGAGATGCCATTGAAGCCTATGATGGGTGGATGTGCATTCTCTAAGTGGGGAATAGACTCTGTGGGTCCTATTAATCCCCCAGCTAAGGGTTCACATGCTGAGTATATCATTGTGGCCACAGACTATCTAACCAAGTGGGTAGAAGTGAAAGCCACTACGAAGAATGATGCTCAAACAACAGCAAAGTTCCTATTTGAAAATGTGTTCACTAGATACGGACTACCTACAGAGTTAGTTAGTGATAGAGGGACTCACTTCTTAAATGAAGTCATTGAAAATCTTCTTCAAGAGTTCTTGGTGATACACAAGAAGTCTGCCCCCTATCATCCACAAGCTAATGGCCAAGCTGAGAGCATAAATAAGATCTTATGCAATGTGCTGACTAAATTGGTGAATAACAAACGCTCTGATTGGGACAAACAGCTACACCACGCTGTTTGGGCATACCGAGTTGCCTATAAAATGGTACTCCAAGCCACACACTTTCAGATGGTGTTTGGCCAGAAGCGGTGCTACCATTGGATTTTTTGATACCTACATTGAAAGTAGCACAAGAGCATGATTGGATCGGCCATGAACTCTCCTCTAGAATCTTTGATCTCGAACGTTTAGGTGAGACACGATTGAGAGCTGCAGCAGGGACCTATGCAGCCAAGAAGAGGCAAAAGGCGTATTTTGATACACATGTGAAGGATAAAGGATTGAAAGCAGGAGACCTAGTCCTAGTCTACACATTGAAGCAACATGCACGAAAATTAGAGAAAAGAGGCTATGGACCAATGATTATCAATAGGATCTCCACAAGTGGAGCAGTACAACTAGCCACTCTGGAAGGTGACATACTACCAAGTT
The DNA here is from genome assembly GCA_020310875.1 of Ceratopteris richardii. NCBI lineage: Eukaryota > Viridiplantae > Streptophyta > Polypodiopsida > Polypodiales > Pteridaceae > Ceratopteris > Ceratopteris richardii. The sequence goes on from CM035406.1 coordinate 99,323,798, forward strand.
ACATAAGCGGATGTAGAGTCAAGTTATATCAAGAACCCCTAACTGAAGAAATGCTCAATCGACTCAATACTGCAAAGAAATGTAAGGATGAGGAAAAGAGAATTCGAGAAGAAGCACAGGCTGAAGCTTTAGAACGCATTCGACGAATGAAATTGAGAAGGCAAGGTAGAGATCAACCCATGACTGACGCTCATGAAGCTCTAGGTTATCACATGGCCATGTGCGAGGCTTCAAGTGAACTGGCCTGTAAGATAGTTGATCGACGACCTTTTGTGACCCTAGAAGTAGGACAAGGAGAGAGTGCAAGGACCGTGAGAGCTTTAATTGATTTAGGAGCGGCCACTAGTGCAGTTCGGCTTTCTTATTGCCAATAATTGCAATTGGAGGTAAAACCCCTAGAAGCATATCTGATAGGATTAGGAGGTGTTGAAACCCCTTGCATGGGAGAGGTGGAACTTCCCCTCTACATTCAAGAGGTCCTCATGCCAGCAAAAGTACTAGTATGTGAAGACGAGGATCTTACCGAACCTCTCGTCTTGGGCCAAGACTGGATCTATGATCACGCAGTCAACCTCAACCTAAGAAGTGGACTTCTTCAGGCTTGGGTAGGCCAAAGCCGCCTTACTATTGAATTAGAAAATCAAGCACTGAAACCATTAGAACAGGCACCAACTCTTGGTCCCTCCAGGAACCCACATGAAGATAATGTTATTCTTGTCCAAAGTTCTATGGTGCAGAGGATTGTCACTCTTGCCAAAGGTACAGAAGTCAAGGAGGAACTCCCATCTGTTCCAGAGAAGAATCTAAAGGGGAAGGCTCAGCAACACCCAACACTGAGGAGACCGATGAACAAGAAGCATGGGCACCAACTTCGGCAGTATGAAGTGCCTCGTGGCATGAAACAGATATGGATATGCAAGGGGGAAAAAATCACGGCCCCAAAGACAGGGTCTCAAAAGAGCATCAAGCAAGCCACACTGGCAAGGACTAAAACAAAGGAGATCCCTAGTCAACACTCTAGGCAAAACCATGTCTATTTGGGTCCCTAAGCGGTCAATGAAGGCTAGCCCCAATGTTAGACAGATATGGGTGCCCAAGGCCTGCTTACGAGCCCAAATAGCTCCAACTCTAGTCACTAGAATAATTCAACACTCACAAGTCCTCTTGGCAAACAACTCAGGAACTCTACTTACATCCCACACTAACACGCACTCAGTCAAACCTAGGAATATCTAGAAATGGGTACCCAAAAGGTCCCAAATCCAGCACAATCTAGTCCATGAACCTTTAACCGTCATCAGCTCAAGGAGCCGCGAATCCTCGAACAAAGTCTGGAGAATTAAACCCTGTATCAAACCCCCATACCCCATTTTGTAAATCCATCCACTCTGAAGTAGATGCATTCTGAGTACCTTGCATATCCAAAGTATGCATCTAGAATGACACTAACCACTAACCACCACTCACATCTATCACAAACACTTCACCTCTTACCACTAACCATCTCGATTGTCATGTTAGTATTGTGGAGGGAACACTATTACATCCTATTTCCTAGGCAACACTAATGTGCCTCTCATCTGCTAGCAGATAAGCATCAACTGCTGCAAGGATTCTCATGGCAACAGCAGCAGGAACAAGCTCCCAGGCAGGCACTAGTACTCAAAGTAATTGGGATACCATGCCTGTGGAAGCTCCACTGACAGCAAGGCCTGAAGAGCTTTTGAATGTGAGAAGAATTCCTATCTCGGATCCTCCAAGTGGCCTAACAGAAAGAGTGAAGAGGCATTCTTATTGGTTCAACGAGATGCCAGGAGACTTGGGAGATGCGGACCACATATGGGAGTCCAAGTTGGAATTCGGAGGAGTATGGTGGACATTTCAATTCTTCTCGAGAGAATTTGAAACATTACAGAATGCAGCTCCTCTTCAAGATATTTTGTTGAAAGCGGGATTGCAAGATTATTTTAGTGCAACTTTACCTAAACCTGATTTTCTTCGGTGCTACTACTTGATTGCCACACTGAAGGCGACAGGAGATAAAGATCATTCACGCACATTCCTGGTGCCCTCTCTATCAAACCAGGAGGAAATGAAGAAGTTTGAGTTGAATATTACTTTAATCAGGGAAGCCCTTCAGATGTATGGCACCCACATACCTTCCGATCGAGATCCTTTGATACCGGAGTCTATGAAGAACAATAAAATCAAGAAGCTGAAAGAAATGTGTGCCCTCACCCCCAACATCGCCATACCATTACGGATGTGCCTTCAACACTTCTCTTTTCCAGCGCAAGACCGGTTCACCCAACCTCATAAGAAAATCTGGTATGGATTATACCTAGCAGAGACTGGGAGCTTACCAATTAAAATGCCCATGTGGATCCTGGACTAGTTATATGAAGCAGGCAAACAAGGCATGAGGAAGCCTACCTTGAATGGTTGTTGTGTGATTACAAGAATTATCTACAGATGCCTTGCCTATGATGTGTCGATCGCAAGGGCCCTTAAGTACTCACAACTGGAATTCTTCAAGGGGTGGAAGTCAGGGGTTCAACCCGCAAAAAGAATGTGTGGTTTGCTTTCACAGGTTCTAATCCCTCGTGAGGCCACCACAGAAGCGTCCCTTAGAGAAGAGGAACAAGTAGCCCCTTTCACTATCCATCTCCAAGGACCACAATCAGGAAGCATGGTACAGCCCACTCCATCTGCCCCTCCACTCAGATGCTGAGTTTGCATCCATGGCTACTTTGGCAGAAGATACATCTTTTGACTTTGAAAGCTTCTTGTAGACATCCCACTTATCTGAGAGTGAATTCTTCTCAGACACGGACGGCCCCAAATCATCATCCCAGAGAGGACGGACACATAGTGAAACCCGAAGAGTGCATTGGGAAGATGAGGCACAACATACTCACGTGGAAGGCACACATGAACAAGAGGAGAGTGAGGAAGAAGCCCCCGCCTACACTGCACAACTCAAACGACTCTACAAAACGATCAAGCAAGTGCAGAAAAGGCATAAGTTGTCAGAGGAGGCACATAGAGCACTGGTGAACCAGATGCTGCAGGCTGAGAATGTAGACCCTCAATTTGTAGAATCATTGAAGCTTTTAGCAGATACCTGCGGAATAGTGGAAGCCATGAGGACCATGGTATATCCTAATACCCCTCAATATGACCAACGAAGGATCGATACAAGACCACGACGGGGAAAGATGATTCAGATGGAAGTCTCTACCTCACTCCCTACAAACACTCAGGAAGATGTTCACATGGCAAGCCCATCCAATAGTGATGAACCAAATGTACATATCCAGATACCATCTCCGCCATCACCTCCCATCCAGCCCTCAGAACCCCTCACCACTAGCCATCCTGAACAACCAGTATCCACCCATATGAACCCGTTCTACACACCACCATTTCTCCATCCTTCCCTTTACCTACATCCACCACTTCCAACCCATTTTCCGAACCCCAGATAGATCATCCCATCACCGATCATACCGTAATAGGTCACCCAACGTCTCTCCCACCTCTCGGGCATCCACATGACCCTACCCAAACATTAACACACCCAATTCCCTTCACACATACTTTTCCTCTCTCCCAACCCCAACCCATTGGGCCACTCCTAACCTCCTCAGAGCCTACGCAAGTCACCCTACCTCCATTCTTGGCAAACCTTGTGGAGCAAATTGAGAATTACAGGAGAAAATCCCACTCCCACCTCACCTCCCCCACATTCACGGCAACCACTAACACACCACCCACCATTCCTGTGTTCATGATTCACACCACACACCGTCATGTCCGATCCCATGGACATTTCACCATCCTTAGGAGCACCCACCACCACATTTGTTCCAACATCCTCACATTTCACTTCACTCATAGGCACGTCATCCACTTTTCCCTTCCCCATTTCCCAACCCTTTGCATTTTCCACCTCTACCCCTGCATCCACATCATTTAGTCATGCACTAGACACCATGTTCGAAGCGGCCACTCAACTTAAGCAAGAGTATAGATTATTGGAAGAAAACAACACAGAGCTGTGCAATCTCTCGGCTCAACTCCAGGCACATGTCAATGCCTTGGAGCTAAGTAATACAGCACTACAACATGAGGTGACCACCCTCCAACAATCCCAAGTGGAGCTCGAAGCCAAACATACAGAGACGACTAGGGCAACGGAAGAACAACTCAGAGATCAGCTAGCCCGTAATGCTAGACTACAACGAAACATGGCTCTACTCCAACGCCACCTAGCGGCTGCACAAGAAGAAAACAGAAGATTACAGCAACAAAATCAAGACAACCTCGAAGCCGCCATAGAAAATACTCCAGGGGCACCCATCGACCCTGCTAACTTCTGGGCCATCCCTTCAGAAAGCATACAAAAAATATTGGAAACCTATGCCAACCTCTTAGAAGCACATGATCAGCTTGCCGACCAAGTCAAGGAATTACAAAGATCCCAAGTGCCTACACCACCCCCAATAAAACCTACAGAGATGGTCGATGTTGCTACTTAACCAAAACCTGAACCTTCAACGGCCAATGAGGTACTTGAGCTACGACAACAGATTGCAGAATTAAAGATTAAGTTGCTACAATACGAACGACCCGCCTCTCCACCTAATCAACCAACAGAGGAGGAGGCCATAGCCATTCCAGTGGAGGAAACATTTGACGATACTTATGAGCCTCAACCTTTTCCAAGAGGCACAATCACTGATGAGGGACAAGACACATACGAGGAACCCCCTCCGGCATGGATGAAACAAGTAGAAGAGATGGGGGTGACTCACGAAGAGCATATCTCAACTCAGATGGTGGCTATGAAGACTATCGAAGAGACCATACTTCAATCGGAATATTTCAAGCACTTGGCTACCAGGCGACTGATAACCAGCTTAGAATTACAATATAAACCATACTTTGTATTGTTGGTAGACTAAAATGCCGAGATCAAACACAAAACCAACAAGTACCCTACTTTTGCTACCCAGTTTGAACCTGAGGACATTCCAGAGGACGCCCACAAAGGGAACATATTCCAACCAACCTGGAGGCAAAAGTTATTGGAGACCTATCCGGAGATGCTATGAACATGGGATCATGCGCCCATGCACTTGAAGTATAACAATTGCTACGGGCCAGTGCAACGGAGAAGATCATGGAAGGCATTTGCCATAAAGGTTAAGAACAATGCCAATTGCAAAGAATGGCTCAATTACCCCGCCATTGCACCCCCAACAAGCACACCAACAGTTCGATACATGATAGCTACCATCAGACATTGGATGCCACGCCTACACCCCATGCCAGATGTTGCCACGCAGATGATGCTCAAAATTTTGGACATGATGCAAGTGGTGTTAAAGACTTTCCGAAATGTACGTAATATCCAGCCTCCAATTTTGGGCTTCATCAATGGTAACTATGATTTACTTTATGATATGAGCACCACCCCGAGTATCAGAGTGGCTTATGTGTGGCATGCACGAATAAGATATCTCCCTGCTTGCTACAAGCAAATGTTTGATGACATGTTCACCACGGGGTTCTGGGAAGCACACTCAGAAGTGTTTGCACCACGCCTAACTCATCTCCTACAATTATTCGCCTACGAACAAACAATGCATTCAGAGCTCTACACCACGCCACAACCTGACCTACCGGGCGCAGTTAATTGGGAGGCCCTACAGAGAGACCTGGTCAAAGGACTGCGGATTAAAGAACAAGAATCGGCAACCGACATACTACAACAGTACATTGATCAAACCGTGGAGCAGAGGTCTGTCAGAGGCGACAGATGCTAGGGGGGGAGAGTGTTGGCATCATATGGGAAGAAGCCAAGTATGGGCATGCATGCGGATCTAGCACTAAGGCAACCTATTAAAATTTTTTCCAAACCTTACATCATGTTAAAAGTGATTCTCATCACTAAAAACCCTTGTAAATATCGTTTCACCTTTTTGTAGCTCCATTTTGTACAAGCCGAGGAGTCCTCGAGCTTGAGGAGCCTTAGAAGTAAGTGCATATCAATTTTCATATTTTTTAGACCTCGTTTGAGCCCTCAAATAAGCCCTGGAACCTAATTTCTAACTAGGCCGGACACTAAGTTTGGACAGGGCCAAAGCTAGTCAAAAACTATAAATAGAGCTAGAGAGCTCATTTTTGAGCTAGCTTCTTGTAGTTTTGAGCTTTTATGAGAACTTGGTCATAATAGAAGTGATTCCATTGTATTACTCTCTTTGTTCTTGCCGTGTGTGCGCGTATGTGTATGTGTGTGCATGTTTGTGTGCTTCTCACTCACACATTTGTGCCTTCACTTGCTCGAGGTCTTCATACCATCCTCATGTCTTCCCGGATTGACATTAAAGGAGGTGCTACTCATCACTGAGCTACACCAGGTGTGCGGTATGGGTATCGTCACCCGTGACCTTCGGTGAGGATGGAGGCGCATTGGAGTTCACGTGATCCGGTTGGGCTACCTGATGAACAAGGGACTTAACAATATGCACCTGCGCAGTTTGATGAAGGGTTTCCACCACTGTGCCCTGCGTTATGTCAGGAACCTCTTTCTGTTGCTGATCGGTCGTCTCGGTGTGTTGAGCATCTTCCATAATTGTATCTTTGACAGTTTGATCTTTAGGTTATGGTGGAGCGGAAGATGCATGCAAGGACAAGGTTGTGTCTTGAAGGAGTACTTTAGTGGAAGAAACATGGGCATGAATCTGAAAAGGGGTAGCTTTCCTACATTTCTCCCAGAAAAACTAAAAAAGATCTTCAGTGTCATCATCGAAGCCCATGATCTGCTCACATTCTTCGTGCAATAGGAGGGTATTCGTTGGAGGATTCAAAACAGAGTGAACAACAGGGAGGAGAAAGGAAACAAGGTGAGGTACACGGGTATAGGGATAATCACCTTTGGCTAACTGTCGCATAATGGCTTGACACTCACGATGGATGCATCGAAAGAAAAATAATGCCCAATTAACAGCAGCATCAATCAGGGAATAAAACGGTCGAGATATACCATAAGTATGTTTTTGGAGATTAAGGGTAGTTACCAAAAATTGAAGGGCAGAACATTCTCGTTCGAGTCGGCATAGGATGGCAAACTCGTTGGAGGAATGTTGAGGAAATAACTGCTTCATCATTGCCATTGGGAGCAAAGGAACCTCAATACGTCCATCTTGGGGAAGATGGAACCTTTCAGCTATAGTGTTGAGAGTAACGACTGTGCGTGGATTCAGACAAATAAGAGGCCAACAGGTTTCCATCTGGGGGATATCGGCAATGGCCGTAATCACTTGGGCAAAATAGGGATGACATTCGACTGAATGCCAAGGAAACTCGGTGAACGCCAGCAACCCACGAGGACGAAGGAATTCGATCAGGTATGAGGAGAGACCGGCATGGAAGGTGGTGATATTTGCAAGAGCTTCCATGGCGGGGGCGTAAGTCAAATACACAATGATATTATGAAAAATACACAAAGCACAGGGACTCAATAACGAAAAAGAGGACGAGAACACCGGTTAAGTAAAAAACATGTAGTGTGAAAGCACGGGTATAAAACGCAATCATCACCAGTGGAGGGAAACATGCATGCATGATGACGACATAAGCACATTAAGAAATTCCCAATCATGGAGAGCAGTGGCAGATCACGGATAAATAAGAAAAATGGGAAGATTACGGTCAGATGGTCAACCGAAACGCATGTAGTATAGACAGTGGTCAAATATACAAAACAAACATGATCTGAATGAATATAAATAAAACCGACACAAAGTTAAGTCGAAGTAGACAGCATGCAATACGGATGAAGTTTCGATCCATTGATGGGTTTAGGGAGTACAGTACCAGTTAAAGTAGATAACCAGAAAGTAGTCGAACCGATCTGTTTTGCAATACGATAAGGACAGAACCAACGAAGTTTGAACTTTTCGGCCGAACGATTAGACTTAGCATTGTAAAAAAGAACCAATTGTCTTTTGGTAAAGACCGGAGTCGTGAGGAATCGATCATGGGTTTTAGCTTGCCACAGTTGAACTTCTTGAAGAACCAGAAAACTTTCATGACGCTGTTCGTCCAAGGACTGCAAAACATCCAACCGAAAAGGGAAGGACTTTTTGGGTAATAACTTATGTTCCAATGCCACACATAAGCTAGGTACCACCAATTCCATAGGCACAATTATCTCCAAACCATATGCCAGTTTAAAAGGATTACTTCCACTAACAACTTTATAAGTAGTGTGGTAAGCCCATAAAACCGAAGGAAGGAATTGATCCCATCGCTTCGGACATTCCAGCACAAGTTTCTTTAGCATGTTAAGAAGGGTTTTATTGGTAATTTCGGCCAATCCATTCGCACGAGGATAGTAAGGGGAACTGAATTTATGGACAATTGTGAAGGTTTGGGTGAGCACTTGCATTAAGGTGTTAGCAAAATGAGTACCTTGATTAGAAACAATCTCCAAAGGGAGCCCATAGGGAGGAAAAACATCATGCATCAAACATTTAGCGACCACCGAAGCAGTTGCTGACCGTAATGCCTAGGCTTCAGCCCAACGAGTAGCATAGTTAGTACAGGTAAGAATATATCGGTGATTGGTGATCGTAGCAAGAGGCGTAATGGGACCAATAAAATCCAATCCCCACTTTTGAAAAGGCTCAAGAGGAAGGACCGGCTGAAGCAGAAAATGATGTCATTGTAGAGGTTGTCCAGATCATTGGCAAGCATCACATTCTTGGACATGAGCAATATCGCGATGCATAGTGGGCCACCATAATCCACTATGCAGAATTTTTCGATATGTAAGATCTACCAAAAAATGGCCACCGGACGGAGCAAAATGAGCCATAATAATTACAGAAGAAACTTCATGTGGTGGGATACATCGTAAAAGCACGCAAGATGGGTCCATATAATACAATTGTCCCACAATTATGCGAAATCGACAACTATACATGACCAATTTACAGCGAGCCGACGTTGAAGTATTATTCTAGGGACATCCACTGGTTAGAAAAATCATAAGGGTATCATAATACGAAGGTGTCACAGGTAGCACCTAGGAATTATCTTGACCCGAATCAGTCGCATAAATGGTTGGAGTGGTATCATCAATACACCGGGGAGCTCACCAAAATCAAGGCAAGACAGGAAATCAGCAAGAGCATGCACTGATCCCAGGCGATGTACAACCTCATAATCAAAATCTTGCAGCAACAACACCCATCGGGCTAACCTGCCCCATAAATGTTGTTGGTGTACAAGATAGACGAGAGCTGCATGATCCACATGGAAGGTAAATGTGCATCCCAACAAATAGTGTCGGAATTTTTTCATCAAATAAACTAAACCAAGGCATTCACATTCAGTCACAGAATAATTCCATTCAGCAGTGGCTAACCGTCGACTGGCACAATAAATAGGGCGAAACCACTTGTCCTCTTGCTGCATTAACACATTGCCTATTGCAATGTGAGACACGTCCACGAAGACATGGAATGAAAGTTGCCAGTTCGGTGCTTGCAGAATAGGATCTTGTGTTAAGAGAGTTTTCAGACGATCAAATGCAATTTGGCATTCCTGTGTCCATGCAAACTGTCGAGGATTGCTAGTAATCAGACGATTAAGTGGTATAGCCACATGAGCGAGCCACTGAAGATGTCATCCATGCCATCATATTTGTACAAGGAATCTCATAACTTCCTTTTGTGTCATAGGGGCAGGTGCATTCAACACGGTGCTCACTTTATTTGGGTCCACTTGAATGCCCTATTGTGAAATAATATGATCGAGTAGTTTGCCACAAGAAAACTGAAAAGATGGATTTTTTGGGATTTAAGCAAAGATGGAACTCCTGACACTTGGAAAAGCAGCAACGTAGGTTATAGAGGTGAGTTGATGCATCACCAAATAACAAAAAATCATCCAAATATACCCGCATAAACGTAGTTAAGTAGGGGGAAAAGATTTCCTGCATGCATCGTTGAAAGGTGATGGGAGCATTGCGGAGACCGAATCACATCACCATACAAGCATATATGCCCCAATTCATAATAAACATAGTCTTGGGAATATCCATTTCAGCCATGCGTAGTTGATTGTAACCACTATAACCATCCAGAAAAAGAATACATTTCTCGTGTGGCAACATCATCTAGCATGGCATCCACGAAGGGAAGTGGAAATGGATCAGGCACCATCGTTGCATTCAGCTTCTATTAATCCACACAAATGCGTAATCGCTTGTTTTTTTTGGGACAATGACAATAGGGGAGATCCATTCAGCATGCTCAATGGGAACAATGAAGCGTACTTTCAAAAGCCGATCCAATTCAGCTTTCCCTTGTGTAGCATAATTGGGATTCATTCGATAACTTGGTTGTTTAATTGGCCGAGCATCCAGTTTCAACATCACACATTGTTGGTAGATACGAGGGTCAAATCCTTTCATGTTGCGATAATCCCACGCAAATACATCAACAAATTCCTTCAGCAGTTGTAGTAAATCATCTGAAAAGTTTCTGGTAAACCAGCCTTAAGCTTGACCCGACGCAGATTAGCCTCATCTCCCAAATTACAAGTGATTAGTTGATCTTCTGTCACATAAAACTGACGGGGCATGGAGATATCCTCAGGCGGATGGAGTAATTGTTGTAGATTAGTGGCATCCAAAACCTGATCCGTGATTGGTTCCACTCCTTCGGTAAGGGGAACTACCGTACAAGCGGCCAAAATCCAATTATCCACAATGGCTTGTAAATCAACGGTACCCAATGATAACAAATCCTAGTTAGCATTTAGAAAAGCTTCTTCTTCATCATCTTAAAGACCATCCATCATATGCACGGGTTCAGCCACGTAAGTTCGAGCATGAAGGTCACAAGGCTTCATATCATCCAAGGGTACCACATATTTTCGATGATTGCTTTTGAAAATAAGTTCGTGTGCAGACCAATCCTGTAACACTTTTGCTTGTTTCAACCAGGGCCTTCCAAATAGTAAGTTGTAATCCAGACTTGATTCAGGTAATTCCAAAACAACAAGTCATTTTGAACACTGCTCCCCTGTAGGGTAATGGGTATATCACGCACCAAACCCACTGGATGTACCCTAGATTGATTAGCCATTCTTACAAAAACTGGACAGGTTCGATCTGAGTCCATCCCAACTTTGTACAGAGTGCGACTGTAGCAATATTAACACCTGAGACTCTGTCAATTAATACTTGTGTAATTTTGTGGTTTTTATACCATACCATAATTAAAGGAACAGCATGGTCCACCATAGAATCAAGTTCCGGGCTGATGGTTGTTGAAGCAGGCATGCACGAAGATCCTGGACTCATTTGTTGCTGAAATTGTTGCCGCATACCAGGAACCAATGCTAACAGCTGCCCCAATAGTATCGTGATAGATGCTTTCGATAGAATATTCCACACAGAATCAAGATTTGATGTACCTGATATTAAGTTTGGTGTGTCCTCCGACGCCAATTGGATCGGATTCCTATCTTTCAATGGTGTATTCTGTACTGTTTGCTAGACCACCGATACCGGATCGGGGAAAACAGTTGGTTCTTGACTTTCCCATGTGCTAGCTTTAGTAAACATTCTCTGTTGTTCTCAAATGTCTGGCTCAAAAATCTCAACAGTTGGTTGAAACTTCTTACCGGACCGTGTTTGAACTGTTGCTGCTTGGGTATCTACCATTGAGATGTATACCGGATGCTTCTTTGCAATATCTATGGATATGTCCAATTTTGCCACAAAAATGGCATCTTGGAGGTGGAAGAGATGCACCTTCACCCGATTGGCCCAAATTCCAACGGGTCTATACAAAGTTGTTTGGTTGTGGTCCTCTATAGGTTTGTAACTTTGATAAGAGGTATTTCTCAAATGCCATGGTACATAGTGGGTAGTCTATTGTCCTTGCTCCTGTATCATGGCATTTATAGTCCGTCTGGTCTGCACTTTGGCATTATATGGATAAGTTTTGGTGGAATGACTCGTCATATTACAAATAGCACAGTACATTTGATTTAGTGCATACGCTGAAGTGGTATGTCCCGGGTTCTTACATTTGGTGCAATATACTTGTTTCAGTGGGTCATCATTCGTACTCTTAGAAGCCTTTAACCAATCCAAATCTTCAATAAAACCACCAACCTTATGCTCCAACTATAATGCCATGGCAATGACTACATCCAAGGTCATGCCGCCAACACATCGTATAATCATAACTTGTTTGAGTTGGGGGTTTAACCCATTAATGAACCATTGGGTAATCACATCATCCGGTAGATTAGCATGCGTCGGCGGCAGCTTCCGTAGATGAGTGCAAAACAATGTTGCATACTCTTTCACACTCAGATGTGGTTTCTGTCTATTGTTTTGTAAATAATCAAAGATTTCAGCCGCATTTTTCTTTAATCAAAAACGTTGTACAAAGGCATTCTTAACATCGTCATATTGATCGAAATGATTCATATCATATTCGGTTAATGAGCGAGCAGCTTCATTAACAAGGGTAGATTGAAACACTATAGCTTTATATGTTGGATCCGCTGGATAGTTGAATACAACATAATTAATTTCAAAAGTACGAACATGAGCATCAGGATCCTCACCTGGAAATCTACCAAATTTTGTATACGCAACTCTTGTAGGTACCGATTGTGGGGATATGATATGCTACTGCTGTTGTTGTTGTTGTTGATGTTGCTGTTGTTGTTGGTGTTGTTGTTGACGTTGTTGCTGCGTACTACTCATGTTGTCTAAATCAAGAGGAAGTATCACTTTGGAATTACTTGAACAAGTTGATCTTGATTGCTGCTATGTCATATAGCCACTTTGCAAATTCTCGGATCATATGATATCATTGACTCGATCACACACGTCTAAATTCAATTGCCATTCCTTGCATTTCGTGTCTGAGGGCAACTTTTCACCAGAACTTTCATCCACCAATATACTAGTTTCACCGAAATCAAAACCAAAAATTGGGCTGTCACCAGAATCAGCGACTACTCCACTGACCGTACTTTCAACAGATGAGATTGGTTGAACTTCTGGTATACTCTGTAGTCCTTGAACAAGAAAATACTGAGGTGCCACTCCACTAGCCCATATATCCCACTTTCCTTCCGATGATTGTCCTTCACCACTACCGTCGAAAGGAAAGTGGGATATATGCTGATCACTTCTGTACTTCGGGTAAGATTCTCCGGAACGCCTTACAGGCATATATCATAGGATTCTTTCTTCCAACCTTAATCTGCTCTCAAACTGGCTACTCCATGCCCCATGGTCGGCTCCAGTGTTAAACTATTACTGGGATAAGGCTTCCACTAGGTTCTTGGGATGGTCAGGGGTCTGTATTACAGAGGCCCTATATTTCTTTTCCCAGTTCAAACATTCATTGCACTGTGTCCTTCATTACCTTATGTTGACTATGCCAACAAACTTAAAATACTAATTTCATCAGCAAGTTACTCAATGTTAACGAAGTGTTCGCCGCAATGAAATACACAGATTTTCTTACTGACAATTAACGCAACACCACAATTAACTTATATTTTGCCAATGAACGCAGGACATAGACAAGATCACCACATTAACTCAGTACCCAAAACAATAAGAGAGCAGTACAACCATATGAGTAACTTGCGTTGGAACCAATCCGCATGCACACTGCCCAAACCCAGAGTCCGGCGTGTTCTCTCTTGCCTCTTGCTTCCACGCGCTCTTTAATTATCAAAGGGTTACAACTATTGCGCTACATCCTTTCGATGTGCATCCTTTCCAATTACATTTCCTACTAATTATAATTACATCCCAACGGCCTAATAGGGCATATGTTATTTTATCTGGACATAGTCCCTTACTCAACATTGCATGAAAACACTCCAAAGTGTTCTCATATTGATTATCAAGAACAAGAGATGTGATCATAAAATTCCATGCAACAACATTCTGAGAAATCCTCCCTAAAAACACCCTTTTTATATTGCACACGCACCTTCACTTCTCATCCATATTGACAAGTGCAATCCCAATGACAACATCAAATTTAGTTTGTTGAACACCATGGAAATGCATATTTCATTTCCTTTCTCAACAAGCAACAAATTTGAGCATGCAAAAGAATACAAACATATGTAATGTTGTCAGGCTTGACAGATCCAAAATGCATCGTGGAAAATCTCCTCTCGGGTTTCCTAATGTTTTTTTTCAATGTGCACCTAACCATCCAAACCCTACTCCTTAGTCGATGAACTCTTCACAATCCAATAGTTTTTGCCATGCCTAGATCTATGGGTAGTAACCACCCTAGCATGATAATCTTATTAGGATCATTTGAACACCTATTGGATGTTCTTCCGCATTATTACATCTACAAGACAAAAGAAAAATTGCATACATCTTGGATAGCGAACCTTTGCACACATGATTGATATTAATAAGAAGCACCAATTTATGCAAGATTGTGAGATACAATGATTCACTCATGCATGGGCATACATGGTCAAGAACAATATGAAACACAAGGTAACAGAGGCAAATCCCGACAATGGATGCCAATAGACTGATATTAACTAGAAGCGCATGTACTCACACATACATCCATGCTGACATTGCACACATACCCATAACCGCAAACATACAAACAATTTCTATTGGGATATTTGAACAAAATCACATTTCCGAGAGCTACATTTTTCATAAACACCACATTAGTAGACTTAAAATCAACACAAAATTTCTATCTAACATCTTAGCACCCTCCACATGCTTAATGGAAGCAAGTACCTTAGCTTGTGGAACATGTAACTCAGCTACATCTTGTTTCTATTCTTGCAAGTTGGCATCCACCATAGGCTCTAAAACCAATAAAGCATTATCGTTCGAAAAGTTATAAATACTTTGCTTGGTCAATTGCAATGTACCTATCTTCCTACATCTCTCAATAGATGCTTATATAGCTACAAGCCATGCCACCTGATAGATAGCTAGATTTCTCGATGTCTTTGCAGTAGTACAATTCTCAAATGCAAAGGCTCTCATAAATTATATAGAAAATTCGTATTTTATTAGTATCTCCTGGTACACCTTTTGATGCAACACCATCACTACATCATATGACTTTGGCCTGACATGTTTTACCTTCATTTTTCCATTGACTTGAGTTACTTTGAACACAAACAACCAATCTACCCCACTAATCATTTTTTCTAATATAATAGTTAGATTTGTACTAGTGATAGAGAGGCCATACACTATGCTGAATTCTTCTTTTGCTTGGCAAAATACCTTTTGGTTTAGCACTTTTGAATATGGTGAATATAACCATCCACATCAACAATGTAAATTATTGGTCATAAATGCGACTGAAAAGGTAAAGATGACTAATAAGTTGAATAAATTGGATCAATTAGAGGTTTACCTTGTCCATTGCTTGCACTTCAACACCAGAATCCTAACTGATGACACTTCTCCTTTGCCAAAAATAGATGCTCTTAGATTATAAGCAAGAAGAATACTCCTAATCATGGCCATGTGAGCTCCTAAATAATGCATGCAATGCTAGATGCAAAAGAGACCCATTCTTTTCAACTTTTCATACTTGCTCACACTCATCCCCAATGCTTTTGCTTCACCTTCGTGTGATGGACTAGCTTCATTTGTAGTATCTTTCTCTAGACTACATCATGGTGGAGCGTGACCAGGTCCCAGTCGTCTTTCTCAAGGCCCTCAATAACACCACCCCTTTGGTCCCATCTATCAAACAAAACTTCCACCATATTAAGTCCTTGCTTAGAATGATTACAAAGGGTAGAGAATCCAAAGAATTCCATGTATTCAATCTTTTTGTGTCAAGATAAGGGACATACACCAAAGCAATGGTTAACTGGAGAGGGATCTTAAAAGAGGCAACAACCCACCGATGGTTCAGATCCTTTAAGGTCTCTACCAAGAAGGAGTACCATACCTACCTGAAACTTATAGCTACACCACTGCTCCCACATAGGTGATGTGTGGTGATCCACAAATGAGATGCCGAAATATTTCTAAACCTCTTTTGAAGTTCATCGCTATGTCAATTTTGAATTTTTGAAGATACATAAAGTCTAGGTTGACATTTTTATATCAAAGCTATTGAATGAACAAGGTTGATCTTGAGGGGTTTGGCAACCCTTAGATATTGTATGAAACAAAAATCATTTTTGATGGGAGAGATCTTTGTTAGTCAAGTATTTATACCTCTTTTTCTTGTTTTTATCTTCATCTCTTCTTCTTGAGGTTAAGGGTTTCACGCACATAAGTCATCCTTTGAGGGGGGCTCTTCCAAGGGAACCCAGCTAGGTGTTTTCCTTTCTGAGAAACCACCAATGTAAAGGAATCTGAATCTTGACCAGGGAACATAGATCCAAGGGAACCTAGCTAGGTGTTTTCCTTTTTGAGAAACCACTAATGCAAAGGAATGTGAAACTTGACCAAGAAGCATAGACCCAATAACTCTATTTAAGATTCTATAAAGGGATGGGAGGAAATTCAAAATAAATATTCACATGGAAAAGGAAGAGAACGTGTCCTTTTCTATATCCTTTCAACAACTCTTCCCCCTACTGTTTTTCATCCTTACAAAGGCCATTTTGTTGTCCAAACATAAATCATTGGAGTTGATTGCCATGATAATTGTAGCCTAAATGCTTGTTGTTTGTTAATGTGGCCCAATTAGAGATATATTTTGCTTCCTTTTCTGACATGATTGGATTTAGGGTTTATTTAATTTGAATAATGTGTCCATATTTTCCATGTTGCAGGCCCTAAGTTGATTTTTTTTTTATTCATTGAATTCTATTAGATATGTTATAAAATGTACAAATGAGTAGGAAAATTTATATTGCATGATCAAATATTGAGACTTCAATAAGGTTTTGTGTATTACGTTTGAAAAATATTGTGTCTATGCATGGTTGCATAATGTATCCCAAAAGTACATGGTGCAAATCGGAGTTCTTAAGGATGGTCTCACGTGTTGTTTTATTAATGAGATTAATTTCTTTGAATGTCTCATCAATTTAAAAAAGTTTTACAATCCTATTTTTAAACAGAATGGGAAAAATAGAGCATTAAAAAGGATTTACTTTATGTTATGTTATTGATTAATTTTTGTTTTTTTTTACGAGATTAATTTAATTGAATTTCTCATCAATGTTAAAAATTGTTACAATCCTAGTTTTAAACACAATGGAAAAAATAGAGCATTAAAAAGGATTTACTTTATGTTATGTTATTGAATAATGCTTCTGGTTTGAAAGAATTTGAAACAAAATGAAATACCTAAAACTTTGAAAAGAATAAAAAATTCTAAATTTCATGTATACTAATCTTCTACTTAGTCGTGAGAAAGCAGGTGATCAAACATGGTCCATGTGATTTGAACCATCAAACATGGTCCTTGTGATGCATATTGTAAATGCATTGGAAAAATAATGATGTTATTATTGAGATACTTGAGAGTATTGCTCAACGCCATGTCTATGTTGAGGCACCCTATCTAGAAATTTCAAACTAAAAATTTGTGTGTCATCAAGGTGGTTGGAACTTGTTTTACCTCTAGATTCTTGTGACTGATTTCCTTGAGATATAGACTGGAGAGTTGCTCTAACTTCTCGTGCAAATGGTTTTATTTTCCTAAAAAGGGTGAACAAAAGGTGGTGTAATCATTTTGACTAGCTTTTCTATTGATCGCTTTTAGTGTTAGACCTTGTGGGGTTGAAACAAATTGAGGTTTCTTGAACTTTAACTTTTTGAATGGTATTTTTTCCTATTGGTTTCTTGCTTGATGGAGTGGCCTTCTTAGCCAATATAGTCCTAAGTCTTGAGAATCCATCACTTGAGACTCTAACATGATTTTCTACATTTGAGCGTGTTTGTGATTGTTGTATAAATTCTTTGATTTCTTTTGGAATGGGAATGCCTTGAGCTCTTCTTTAATATGATACATAGGTAGTTTTTTGAGCTTCCAAGTATTCCTTCCATACCAATATTTGAGTTTCCAAGAAATGTTGTTAAGAATTGGATTATGTGATTCATAAAGTCCTTTCCTACTTACCATGGTTATTCATTTTCCTCAATTGTTTCTTTTGTTTTTATTTCATAGTAGCTAAAGGTGAATATGATGTTTCTCTATCATTTTGGATTTCAAAATCTACATCTGATTACATGCTTTATAGCATCTACCATAGCTTTACCCAAACTTTCTTGCTATGTGCATCTAGCTTTTCTGATGTCTAAAGATGATTTGGATGCTTTCTCTTAGGTTGTGGTTTTGTAGGGATTGTTTAGTAAGATTCCCTTTTTCATCTAGGTGCGCTTTGTTGGTTGTTCTTGTTGAGGATATCATTGTATCCCTTGTTTCTTCCTTTGTCGAGCTTATCTTGATTTTCCTCCTTTCCCCGCACACAAGGATATCTTATGATCACTCATAGGATTATAATTTGGGGGATAATATTTTCTTTCTCAAAGATGAACAGTCAAAGAAGATGGACTTATAAAAATTGCAAGAAATACTTTATATACATGCTTCTCTTGTGTAATTTTTGATGTATTTCTCATTGTGGTAGTTGATTGATAAATACATTCTTATAGGCAATTAAACACTTACTTACCATGAAATTGAGTTGTATGTGTTGTTAAAAGTCAAGCTTCAAAGTACAGATTCACGGGAAAACTAAATTTCATCATTGGAGATAAGTATGCAAAGATATGAATCAATCTCTATGATTGTGTATAAGCATTGTCTTCATGCTTAAATGTTGAGACCACACATGTGACTTTTTAATTATATTGTTCACATTTTAGGCACTCTAAATTCAAGCTATAAATTGGAATAGCTTATTTACCTTCCTATTAGATTTTGTGCCAGAGAATTTTACTCAATTCATAGCAGGTTAGGATCACTCAACATTTTTTTGGTATTGTCTTCAATAAATAGAAGGTTTTCTCTTCATGCTCAAAATCTGAAATTAGACGATCTTGACACAAACTTTTGAGATCATCCCTCCAAATTACTATGATCATATTTATGCACCATTTTCAATATTAGAAATTCTGTTAGTGTATCCAAGCAAGAAATAGGTAGGTCTAGAGTAGTTTTTTGCAAAGACCCTTTGATCTCTATACTCTACCATCACCTCCTCATAGTGGTATAAAAGTATCATCATAGTGTCTAAATTATTGGTGATGGTTTTCTTTCTTTAATTGAGAGATCAAAATGACTACTTAGCATGTTCTCTAAGGATGAAAACATATATGCAAGGAAGAAATTTCTATGGCTACATCACTAGAGATGAGTTGATGCCTATGCTAAGGATCAAAGGACAACTAACTAAGCAAGAGAAAGAGAGGTTGAATACATGGTATGCAAGAGATCCTTTGGCAAGCTTATATATCTTAAAATCTATCTCTCATTTCTCAATTCCATACATTAGTGGTTGTAAGACTTCACAAAAGACCTGAAATGCACTTGAGTGATTATTCTTGTCAATCACTAAGGCCAAGAATAATCAGTTGTGGATGGAGTTAACCTGCCTCAAGAAGCAACCCAGGCAAATAGTGAGATGATTCATCAATGGACTCAAAGCAAATGGTAAGTGGGAAGCATTCACCATACCATGGATCTACCCATGGACATGCAAGTACATTTAAACACACTCATGGGACAAATCTACACCCATGAAGCCAAGATTATGAAGAATGAAGATACACAAAAAGGTAATTAATCATGTGCCATGTGCCATATACAATGATAAAGGTAGAAGTAAATATGTTAAACCAAACTGGAAGAAGTCTCATGAAGAAGCAAGTACCTCCCAAGCTAACTTTGCAAGTAGATGGAGAAGTTCAAGAGGAAGAGATAGAGAATGTAGAAAAGGTAGAGGGAGATCGCAAAGCTCCTCAGCTTGTGCCATTGGACTTATATATCATTTCAATGAGCATTGTTTCAAGAACCCAAGAATTTAGAGATGAAGACGATACAACAAAGGAGGATATGGAGATCATAGAGAAAGATATAAAAACTATGGAATTAACAACTTCAACAACTGTTAAGGAGGTTACAAAGGAAGGAGAGATATAACAACTATATTGATGATCAATCACAAGAAGACTCACTTCTACTCATGAATATGAATATGACAAAAGGTAAAACATATGAACATGTATTCTATATTGATTATGAATGTTCAAACCATGTAGCAGTGAATGTATCACTAATCTCAAATTTGGAAGACCCCAAGAACAAGCACAAAGTGAAAAAAAGAGATGGCACAAGTCACACTATAGAGAAGATTGCAAATGTGAAGACATCAAATGCTAATATGAACTTATGAGTAGAGTTCTCTATATACCTAGCATCACCAAGAATTTGATAAATGTAGGATAGATTGTGGAAAAAGGATCGTAGGTAAGATATAAGAAGTATGAAGCCTACGTGGAATATCAGAACCAAGGATTTGAGAAGATTGCCAAAGCTGAAAAGATAGGTAGACTATTCACCTTTGAACTACAAGACACAAGGAACATAGCATTATTCAATTATGGTGCACAAACTCTATAAAATTTAGAATTTTGGCACCAAAAGGCCAACTCACATTAGAGACAGGACCTTGAAATAAATTAGATGAGATCAAAGTGTACTTGGGCTACCAAATATCACAAAGCAACAATTGATTTACAACTGCAATGCATGCTAATTTGGCAAGTCTCACAAGAAACCTTTCACAAACAAGGGATGCGTACCTGGAGACATCTTGGAACTTGTCCACACTGATGCATGCATGCATGTGTGTATATCTATGTATGTGCATGTGTGCATGTGTATGTGTGTGTATGTATATGCATGTATATGTGTATGTGTGTGTATATGTATGTATGTACATATGTATATGTGTATATGCATGTATGTGCATGTGCATGTGGATGTGCATGTGCATGTGCATGTGCATGTGCATGTGCATGTGTATGTGTATGTATGGGTATGTGCATGTGCATGTGTATGTATGTGTATATGTATGTATGTGTATATAAATGTTTAAGTGTATGTGTATATATGTGTATGTGCATGTATATGTGTATATGTATGTGCATGTGTGTGTATGTGCATATGTGTGTATGTATATGCATGTATATGTGTATATATGTGTGTGTGTATATGTACGTATGTGCATATGTATATGTATGTGTATAAACATATACAAGCGTATGTATATGCATGTGTATATGTATGAAACATGCATGTGCGTGTGCATGCATTTCCATTTGCATCCATGTGTATGTGCATGCATGTGATTATGCATATACATGTATTTAAGTATGTGTTAATGTGTATATATGTATATGCAATAATGCATGCATGCAAGTCCTTTTATGTGTTTGTAGAAATGTTTGTGCATGTGCATATGTGTATGTGTGTATATGTGTATGTGTGTGTATGTGTAAGTGTATGTGCATATGTATGTGTGTATATGTGTATGTGTATGTGCATGTGTATATGTGTATATGTGTCAACATGCATCTTCATGTATAAGTGTATATGTGCATATGAATAAGTGTGAGTACGTTAACTAATGAAAATAAAATAATTCAAATAATATACAAAGAATGGAGTTTGTACTTACAATATTTAGCCATATTTTGCTTGGTTAGCTTCTTGAATAACTTACAATAAAGAGAGAGAGAGAGAGAGAGAAAGAGATCAAAAGAGAAAGAGAAAGAGAGATAATTAAAAGAGAAACAGATAGAAAGGAGAGAAACAGAGAGAGAGAGAGACAATAAGATACAGATTAGACAAAAGAACAATTCAGCAAGCAATTGTTTCAGCTTGTAAGAGCAACGCAATTGTGAACATGGAGAGCTATTCGATGAGATGCATGTAGATGTCGATCAAAAAGCTCCAAAGTTTCTATTTTTTTGGTCAAGAAATTATCGTATAAACTTGTTAACGTCGTTTATGCGATGCAAAAAATGTCGCTTGTGCAATGCTTTTTTATTTGGTCGCTTTAACGACGCTTAGCGCCACCATCTCAATGTAGGTCATTTTACACATCGAAATTAACGTGGTATCATCCATAGATTAAATGCACATTGGTTAGCCATGATATTATTTTTGTGGAAGATGCAATTCAACCATTACTTTCATGTACTAAGGAGACATCACTTAGCTCCAAAGATGTGTATGACACTTTGCTACCTCTTTTTACACGTAGACAATGAAGTATTGCTCTCAACCTTTACATATTTCACATAATAATGTAGATCATTCCATTTCTAATGTATATCTACATGATGCACTTGTTGATGAGAGGGTTGATATAGAGGAGGCAAAAACTATGCCTAAATGGTTGGTGCAGAATTTGCGAGATAACAAATTAGATGCATCTCTATCATATCATACTCATTTAGGATCTCTTAGTGCTTCGTTTGCATCAGATTGCTATGCAATTGCCATCTCTAGTCTTTGCGATGAGAATGAGCCTGTTTCTTTTGATGAGGCATAAAATTCAAAACATTTGATGGCTGCTATGCTATTAGAATATGATGCTATTATGAAGAATGGTATCTTATCTTAGATGCTTTATAGTTAGCCTCACAAATAGAAGTCGCAATATTAGCTAATTCTTGTTCAATCAAGATATGCATGATCTATAAAGCATTAAGCAAAAACCATTAATGGGCACACAATTATCATAGAAACCAGTGTGATTAGAGAAAAGCCATCAATAATGATCCCCTCTTGGAATAAATATCCTAGTAATCGAATACCACTCAAGTAGTGAAATATGCTCTTAACTGTCTGCCAATGCTTGAAACATGGGCTATGCATAAATGTGCTTATATGAGAGACATCAAACTATATATCACACTTGGTAAAAATAATGAGATGGGCTCTTAACTGTCTGTCAATGCTTGAAACATGGGCTATGCATAAATGTGCTTATATGAGAGACATCAAACTATATATCACACTTGTCTGCCAATGCTTGAAACATGGGCTATGCATAAATGTGCTTATATGAGAGACATCAAACTATATATCACATCAAACAAGTTTATACGATGAGATGCATGTAGATGTCGATCAAAAAGCTCCAAAGTTTCTATTTTTTTGGTCAAGAAATTATCGTATAAACTTGTTAACGTCGTTTATGCGATGCAAAAAGCATCGCTTATGCGATGCAAAAAATGTCGCTTGTGCAATGCTTTTTTATTTGGTCGCTTTAACGACGCTCAGCGCTACCATCTCAATGTAGGTCACTTTACACATCGAAATTAACGTGGTATCATCCATAGATTAAATGCACATTGGTTAGCCATGATATTATTTTTGTGGAAGATGCAATTCAACCATTACTTTCATGTACTAAGGAGACATCACTTAGCTCCAAAGATGTGTATGACACTTTGCTACCTCTTTTTACACGTAGACAGTGAAGTATTGCTCTCAACCTTTACATATTTCACATAATAATGTAGATCATTCCATTTCTAATGTATATCTACATGATGCACTTGTTGATGAGAGGGTTGATATAGAGGAGGCAAAAACTATGCCTAAATGGTTGGTGCAGAATTTGCGAGATAACAAATTAGATGCATCTCTATCATATCATACTCATTTAGGATCTCTTAGTGCTTCGTTTGCATCAGATTGCTATGCAATTGCCATCTCTAGTCTTTGCGATGAGAATGAGCCTGTTTCTTTTGATGAGGCATAAAATTCAAAACATTTGATGGCTGCTATGCTATTAGAATATGATGCTATTATGAAGAATGGTATCTTATCTTAGATGCTTTATAGTTAGCCTCACAAATAGAAGTCGCAATATTAGCTAATTCTTGTTCAATCAAGATATGCATGATCTATAAAGCATTAAGCAAAAACCATCAATGGGCACACAATTATCATAGAAACCAGTGTGATTAGAGAAAAGCCATCAATAATGATCCCCTCTTGGAATAAATATCCTAGTAATCGAATACCACTCAAGTAGTGAAATATGCTCTTAACTGTCTGCCAATGCTTGAAACATGGGCTATGCATAAATGTGCTTATATGAGAGACATCAAACTATATATCACACTTGGTACAAATAATGAGATGGGCTCTTAACTGTCTGCCAATGCTTGAAACATGGGCTATGCATAAATGTGCTTATATGAGAGACATCAAACTATATATCACACTTGTCTGCCAATGCTTGAAACATGGGCTATGCATAAATGTGCTTATATGAGAGACATCAAACTATATATCACATCAAACAAGTTTATACGATGAGATGCATGTAGATGTCGATCAAAAAGCTCCAAAGTTTCTATTTTTTTGGTCAAGAAATTATCGTATAAACTTGTTAACGTCGTTTATGCGATGCAAAAAATGTCGCTTGTGCAATGCTTTTTTATTTGGTCGCTTTAACGACGCTTAGCGCTACCATCTCAATGTAGGTCACTTTACACATCGAAATTAATGTGGTATCATCCATAGATTAAATGCACATTGGTTAGCCATGATATTATTTTTGTGGAAGATGCAATTCAGCCATTACTTTCATGTACTAAGGAGACATCACTTAGCTCCAAAGATGTGTATGACACTTTGCTACCTCTTTTTACATGTAGACAGTGAAGTATTGCTCTCAGCCTTTACATATTTCACATAATAATGTAGATCATTCCATTTCTAATGTATATCTACATGATGCACTTGTTGATGAGAGGGTTGATATAGAGGAGGCAAAAATTATGCCTAAATGGTTGGTACAGAATTTGCGAGATAACAAATTAGATGCATCTCTATCATATCATACTCATTTAGGATCTCTTAGTGCTTCGTTTGCATCAGATTGCTATGCAATTGCCATCTCTAGTCTTTGCGATGAGAATGAGCTTGTTTCTTTTGATGAGGCATAAAATTCAAAACATTTGATGGCTGCTATGCTATTAGAATATGATGCTATTATGAAGAATGGTATCTTATCTTAGATGCTTTATAGTTAGCCTCACAAATAGAAGTCGCAATATTAGCTAATTCTTGTTCAATCAAGATATGCATGATCTATAAAGCATTAAGCAAAAACCATTAATGGGCACACAATTATCATAGAAACCAGTGTGATTAGAGAAAAGCCATCAATAATGATCCCCTCTTGGAATAAATATCCTAGTAATCGAATACCACTCAAGTAGTGAAATATGCTCTTAACTGTCTGCCAATGCTTGAAACATGGGCTATGCATAAATGTGCTTATATGAGAGACATCAAACTATATATCACACTTGGTACAAATAATTAAATCAAGCATCGAACAGCCTATTGATCGAGAATAACATCAAATGCATCTTCAACATCATGAAGTCTCAACCATAAACTTGTTTCCATGGGAGTGCAATAAGTTTTCAATCTTCAAGGCCAAATGCTACAGTAATGCATTGATTTATTTTGTTTGACATAATGTTATTCTTTCATCAACTTATATAAGGTAAATGCCTAAATAATTATGCAAACAGCCTAAACTTGACATCTCAAAAGATGCATGAAAATAAGCCTTAAATTCAGCAATATGCTTCTCATTAGGACCAGTGAGAAGCATTTATCAACATACATAACAGTGATCAAAAGTCCATTATTTGCATGCTTAACATATTAAAGTTCTCTCAGTTGGCATGTTCTTAAATCCATGTGCTAACAAGTAAGCATGTATCTTTTCATACGAAGCACGTGATGCTTGGTTCTATCCATAAAATGCCTTTTTCAAGCTGCACACTTTGTTTTCATGCCCTTTTTGCATACAGGCTGAAATGCGTGTACTTTTTTTAATATGAATCACCATTTAGAAATGTAATTTTAATGTCCACTAATGTACATTATAGCCACAATAAGTTGCAAGATCATACATGCTATGAAGGGTGATAATTTATCATGTGAGAGTAAATGTCTCATCAAAATCAATGCCCCTCTCATATTCTAACTGCATTACATCCATTTAATTTTTTGAATTTTGTGCTTCACCAAAAGAAAAAGACTCATTCTCATCAAAAAGAATAGAGACAATCATTGTATAACAATCTGATGCAAAAGAAGCATTATGAGATCCTGAACGAGTACCATATTACAAAGATGCATCTAACTTGCTATCTCTCAAAGTTTCTATCAATCATTTAGCCAAAGTTTTTGCCTCTTCAATGTCATCTCTCTTATCAATAACTATATCATGTAAATTTGCATAAAAATATAATGATTTATAGCATCATTTAAACCTTGTAAAGGATAAGAAATTGTTCACTCGAAGTGGAAGTTGGTTGTCCATCTTTAAAAAGAGGAAGTAAAGTTTTATATATATCCTTTGAGTTGAGTGATGTCTCCTTGGTACATGGAAGTAAGGAAAAATTTGCACGTTTCATAAAAACAACACAACTAATCAAAATGCATTTAGTTTGTGGAAGATACAAAAAATAGTCTTTGATTTCAAAACTATACCCAACAAAAATACACTTCACACCCTTCTCATCCAATTTTTTACATTCTTATTCGGGCACTAATGCATATGTCAAACAACCAAAAAGGCGTAGATGGATAGATGGCTTTTGACCATGCCCAGTCTCATAAAGAGTGATAGACTACGATGGTTTGGTGGGATACCTGTTAAATACATATGCTATACACATAACAAACTCAAGTCAAAAGTCATGCGATAAAGCTTGATTTTTTTACCATACACCTTTCCATGACCATGAGAGAATTGGTCTTCCTTTCAACTAGTCCATTTTTTTGAGGGGTATATGGCACTATACAATGATATTTTATTCTACGCTCAACCAAAAATGCAGTAAACTCGAAAGATATATACTCTTCCCTCGATCAAAATGAAGGGTGTTCATTTACATGATGATAAATTTTTCAGCCATAACTAGGAATTATTTAAAGCATATAAACAATTTGGAATTTTCTTTCAATGGATAGATATATGCATGCCTATAAATTTAAACAATGAAAGCCATGAAGTATAGGTAATTTCCAAATAAAGGTGGTCTATATTGGATCACAAACATCACTATAAACAAACTGAAATTTATGTATACGTCTAACTGAATCATCTTTGGGGAAGAGGAACAATGTATTTTTTCCAAACTACAATCCTCACAGACAAAAGGTGCATCAAGTTTGGACAAAGAGAACACTACTTCGGATTTTTACAGGCGAAGCAAACTCACAAAATTTAGATGACTAAATGCCCCAAAGTTGTATATCTCAAATAGCTTGAGAATCATGAATTGCACATGCTAAATCGTTCTTAGATTTCACATAATCCATGAGTTTATGACCCATGATATAGAATTCTAGAAGCAATCATATTATCACTATTTAAGAGATCGTGAACTATACACCTATTATCAATAAATTTAACAACCACACCAATTTTAGCTAGTGCTAAAATTGATCATATATTTTCCTTAATTTTTGGTACTATAAAGCATCTAACAATATGGTACTATCAACAACAATATTAAGAATGATCTTTCTAACTCCCATGACATGATAAGAGGAGTTGTTAGCATATATGATAATATTCCCTATAGAAGCAAGCTCAAGTGAAGTGAGGAAATTATGCTACGAGGTTGCACCAATATTAAACTACCAAACATCCAAGTCCATGATAGATATACAATGCTCATGAGAAAACGGCTCTATGTGAATCCAACTTATCTATCTTTGTACTTTTTTTTTAAATTGGAGTAATCTTGGACTAATTTAAAATCTATTAGAGACTATTAGCTTTTTTTATTAAGTCTCTAGTTTAGTCTCTATTTCATCTTAGAAAAACATTGTAAACATACAACCTCCATCTCTGTGAAACAAGGTCCTAGCAAGCATCTATTATCTTCCTTTGTTGCTAAAAATGGAAATCTTTCATAGGTATTAGATTCCTACATTGGATGTTGAGAATTAAATACTAAGCCTATAAATTGTGTGAAGACTCCAATAAATCTTGAAAGTAGATAGACAAGGAAAATAAGACTTAGACAAAGGGAAGTCAACACATGCCTACAAAAACAATGGTAACAAAAACCATGGTAACAAAAACAATGGTAACAAAATTAGTCTTCATAGGAGTTCGAGAAATGTAAGTATCATCTTTAGAGGTTTAGGAGATGCAAATTCCTTTCAAGAAAAGGGAGTATGGGGTCTTGTGCACAACATACGGCCAAGGCCATATATGCATGAGAGACATCCGACAG
The DNA here is from genome assembly GCA_020310875.1 of Ceratopteris richardii. Classification (NCBI taxonomy): domain Eukaryota; kingdom Viridiplantae; phylum Streptophyta; class Polypodiopsida; order Polypodiales; family Pteridaceae; genus Ceratopteris; species Ceratopteris richardii. The sequence continues at coordinate 99,352,137 of CM035406.1, forward strand.
GACCAAACATGAGTAGCTAAAAAATTGGAAGAAAGAGGTAAGAGAGTCATATTTATACTCTTATAATACATTAGTTATTCTTTGATTAGACCTAACCAATATCAAAATACCTTATGGAAGGTGTGGGAGTGGTTGCAAAGCTTGTATTCAAAAGGTAACAAAGGTTAGGAAAATACAAATTAGGGATGAGCTTGAAGATTCAAGGAAGATTTAATACTTATAAACGATTATATATTAAAGCTTAAAGGTCTCGAAAAAATAGTTAGGATCAATATGTTGTGCACTAGGTGGTGAGGATCTATAACATACATGTATTGAAAACTTATGAAAAATTGAGAGCACATACAATTAAAATCATATGTAAATACCATTAAGTAAATATAATCAAGTAACAAGCTTAATTATCACATAAGATATAAGACTTGGAGATAACCAAGGTCAAATATTCCACATAAGTAGAGAAAGAGAAATGCAACAAGAGGAAGAGTCAATTGATTTCAGCTCCAATCAAAGTAGTCAAGGAGCATCCTAAATATCTAGAAGGAAATGCTCAAAGAGTTGGAAGAAGAAGATCACGAAGACATGGCACATTTGGAAAGACGACAATCAAAGGCTAATAGATATTGTCTCTCGAAGGCCAAGCGACTATGCAGATGAATATTACCATAGAAGCCAAGTTCAAAGCAACTAATCTACAACAATCAATATAACGGTCAAGATGATTATGCAAATACAAAGTCATTGAATCAAAATAATCATTTATTTGCAATGAGACATGGACATGCTACTATCCAAGCTTGTGAAGATGTATGGTACAGACATAGTGGTTGCACAAACCACATCATGTACAAAAGAGTTATTACATGAATTTTCAAGTGTCTAAGCACCAAGGACATGTTTTTTTCTTTAAACTAACAAAGGAGTCTCCCTACCTTAAGGAATGCAATAAGAAAACCTGAAAAAACTAGGAGGATGAACTACGTAGCTTGTGACGATAGAGAGCATTCAATCCAACACATTGGATATTTCAAAGCACGAAGGTGATAATAAGGCAAGGTGTTTAGCGAAGGTATTAAATGTTCTTTTAATAATCAAAAGTTTCACTTTATCTAGACAATTGGTAGAAACAAGGTATCAAACATAAATGATTTTTCATTAAAAACTTTAGAAATGTATTTGAAACAACCAACGGGAGTTGGAAAAAAGTTAAAGGGTACTTTTTGGTGACATTCAATCAATCACCAACTTGATTTGCACACATGGCATGAAAGGAATAGTCAAGATAATCAGTCAAGATAATCAGTCATATGAGTCACATATAAATTGCTGGTCCATCCAATCGTGTGTAAAAGTGAGTGTAAGCCATATGAGTTGCTTGACCATCCAATTGAGTATCGAAGTGAGTGAACCTAAGCTTCATGTGAGTAAAAAACTTTCATCAACTTAACTTCTACTCTATCTAGTCGACCCTCATATGCAATAAGTTACAAAAATCTCTACATGATGTTCTATCATCTTCCCTCTATGAAGCCAAGAAGGCTATCTTCGTGCACATATAATTGATTAGCAAACCAGAATTTGATTCAAATACCCTTGGAATAATAAGTAGAAAGTCAAGAAGCTTGCACTAAGCTTTTCTAGAGTATACTCTCTGTTTCATCTCAGAGAAACATTGAAAACAGAGAGTAATTGTCTCTGTGAAACACGGTTTAGGAAGGTGAATAATAAGAAAGTCCAACTTGCACGCAGCACAACACAGGCGCTGGGAGCAGTGTGCTTCCATCAAAGCTTGCCGAAGAATCTTGGCATCTCCATTCAGGAGAGTCCAACTTGCACATAGCATAACACGGGCGCTGGGAGCAGTGCGCTTCCATCAAAGCTTGCCAAAGCATATCTTGGCATCTCCATTCAGGAAAGCGTTTATTAATGACAAAATATCAGCGATGAGAGATTCGATTATCTGTTTCATTCCACAAGCATCCGAACCTTAGGCGTGCCTATGGACAGTGACACAAAGTGTAAGATAAGGAGGGGCCTGTAATGGTAAGCTGCTACGTTCAGCCCACACATATGTAGCGAAAACCCTACTTCTGCAGATTAAGATACAGAAATAAGCGAAGAAGATCGTGAAGTATGGAGATATCCCACATCGAGATAGAGAGAAGAATAAAGAGAAGAAGTAAAGGAACGGCGGCGCCAACCCCTGAGCTTGCACATAATGTTGCGAAAACCCCACTTCTGCAGAAAATAACACCGAAATAGAGAGAAGAATAAAGAGAAGAGGGGAAAGAATGACAGAAAACAAGCATTGCCATATTTTTTCAAACACTAGCGACATGAAATACATCTTCCACTGTTCAAAACACAGACTCAAACCCTAGCTTGCAGATTGCAAGTCTTTGGTTCATCGCATCTCCTGCGGCGTAGCGTCGCCTTTGTCCTGATTCTCCAACTGGGAACAGCGGAACCTTGCTCACAATGCACGCGTCCCAACTCGACACTCTCTCGCTCTATTTCTATCGTGACATGCTCCCCTTTACAGACATCGCACACCTAATGATCTTTCTTTCGCTCGATCAGAAAACTTAACGAACACGAAAACCATAACAAATCATTATATTCATGGTCAAGATAGCTGAGCAGTGGGCCTCTACAGTGGCTAAAGGCTGCAACCCTAATTCACGAACTGTTAACAAAAGCAACAAGAGTCTGAATTTGCAAGGAAAGGATTAAGCCTTCTCACCAGATTGATGGAAGGCTCCGGGAGCATGTCAAACAATTCGAGCCTCGAATGGTCCGATTTGCATGCCGCCAAGACGTGCCTGCGAATCTGTGGTCATTCCCGGTGCATTCTCATCAGATAGCACCATGACATACTCTACTATATCTCGTAGATTACCAGCACCCCATGTGATGTTGTCCGTAGGGGCTATAAACGTTGGAGTGCCGCCTTGTTCATGCCGTGACTTTCCCTCCTTACCCATGATTGCTGGACTCAGGAGTCGGATGTCTGACTCGTGAATTTCCATGGCTTATTTTATACACGTTCAATATACAGTTTCATTTTTTTAGACAGCACAGGAAATTTGAAAAGCACCACTATGAAGGGGTGGGCAGCCCGCAACGTAAGGATTCTATTAAGCATGTGGAAGCATTCAAGATTTGAACTTGGGACATCATCCCAGCCAATTTAATTTTTTTTAGACAGTATAAGAAATTTGGAAAGTGTCACTATCAAGGGGTGGGCAGCCCTCAATGTGAGGATTCCATTAGACATGTGGAAGCATTCAGGACTTGAACTCGGGACATCATCTCAACCAATTTATGGCGTAAACCACTTGCGCCACAACCCCTTGACAATATATAATTTCATTATCAATAAGATGTTTTGAGATATGCCATTTGAAACTGACCCACCCGTAAAAGGGTGCTCTTTGACGTGCCACAAAGGGCTATGTGTGCCCAGTGGAGGGTTCGGGAGGGCCCATCATCAAATTAGAAGTATAGGCACTCGATCTCATTACATAAAGTCTACATAACCTTATTATGCCTACTCAATCGTTGGATGTACGTCATGAGATACGATAATACTGGCAAAGATTTTGTGGGTTCTTCTGGTTTGAGAAGTGTATACTTTTATCAAGTCTCTGCCAAATCCTCAAGCATCATACCGTGTTCTATAGGAAAATTATCCATGCTATAACATTCTCCCAATAGCATTTCCATCGAACAAAAATACGGGATACATAGCAACTAGAGAAGTACCAAAAAAAAAGGAATAATACTACCTTTCTATGTATGTACATAGGTATTTATATATGTATATGTACATATGAGTGAATTCATGCATGTATGTATGTATGTGTGTATGTGTAGGTAGGTATGTAAGTATGCATACATGTAGGTAAGTATGTATGCATTTGTGGATGTATGTACAGATGTACATATTTATGGTTGTATGCATGTATGCGTGCATACATGCATATACGTACATAGTTATGCACATGTGTATGTATATTTTATCGTTAGTACATCACGGTAATGAAGTGAGTGAACACACTTCGATCCATCAAGGAATCCTTTTCTTCATTCGGGAGTTTTTTTATATGGTTTACATATACTCTCATGATATTAATGTGCTACTTACCTATGTGCCTTCTAGAGTTAATAATGTTATTGTGCCTTATGATCTTGAGGTTCGTTTTCATCATGTTGTCTAAGTGCATGTGACTCCCCAAAACCTAACAATTAGTATCAAAATGGGTTGCTTCTTAAGGTGCATACGTATAACACTTAATGTAAGGAATAATAGCACAACAGAATAGACCAATAGACAAAGTTTGTTGGACTTTGAGGTCTGTAGAAGCACGCAAACAATACAAGGAAGAAGAAGAAGAAGCTTGGAGCACAACACACAATACTGAATATATTACAAAGAGAATGTACAAAGATAAGAAGGTCATTAGGATAATAGGTCTATTATATATGCTGGGTGGAAAAAACCTCCTAAATAGGGAAAAAAGTACCCCAGTGATCCTAGTGTGTTCACACACATCACTACCTAAATATATCAACAAATCCCCCCTAGGAGTGATGCGGTGAACAAGAAGCTGACACTTATATATAAGCAAGTGACAAGCTATGTGGAATCAATCCATAAAAGGAAGTAAGCCCAAAGCTTTATGAAAAGCTTCAAACTTCTCCCTAGGCAAAGCCTTTGTGAAAAGGCCTGCAATGTTCTACTGTGTGGGCACATATGCCAAACTGATCTCTCCAACAGAGAAACTCTCCCTGACATAATGATAATGCACCTCAATGTGCTTAGTGCGATCATGGAAGACATGGTTCCTTGCAATTGCCAATGCGCTCTGACTATCAATGAAGATGTTGGTGGCATAAGACTGACCAACACCTAAATCATCCATAAGACGTATGAGCCACACACAATCACAAATTGCTATGAAAGCTACCTTATACTCAGCCTCACAAGTGGAAGTGGCCATAGTAGGCTGCTTCTTGCTCAACCAAGATATACATGAGCTACCAAGCATGAAGCAAAAGCCACTAGTGGACACATGAGTGTCATAGCAACCAGCCCACTCAAAGTGAGAAAAAGCATATAAATGTGGCGGTCATGATCCTCCCCCTTAGGATAAAATAACCCAAGTAGCTGAGTACCACTCAAGTAGTGAAAGATGCGCTTAACCGCCTGCCAATGCTTGACACTTGAGCAATGCATAAACTTGCTCATCTTTGAGACATCAAACTGAATATCTGAAAGAGTAATGCATAAGTAAATCAAGCATCCAACAACCTGCTAATGGGGAACAACATCAAATGCATCTCCAACATCATAAGGACTCAACCGTAAACCTCTCTATATAGGAATGGCAATGGGTTTACAGTCTTCAAGGCCAAAACACTGCAATAATGTGTCAATATATATTTTTTCAACACAAAACTATTCCACCATCAATTTGCATAAACTGAATGCCCAAATAATGATGCAAATGCCCCAAATCTAACATCTCAAACGGGGCATGTAGATCAGTCTTAAAATCAGCAATATGCTTATCATGCGGACCAGTGAGCAGCATGTGATCAACATACACAACAATTATCAGAAGCACATCATTTGCATGCTTAACATAAAAGATGCTCTCAATTGGACTATTCTCAAAACCATGTGCAATTTGGTTGGCATGTATCTTTTCATACCAACCACATGATGCTTGCTTTAAACCATATATTGCCTTTTTCAACCTGCACACTTGGTTTTCATGCCCTTTCTACACAAAGCCACGGGGCTGAAAAACATACACTTCTTCATGCAAGTCTCATTTAGAAATGCAATTTTAATGTCCAACTGATATATATTCCAACCACGGTGAGATGCAAGTGCACAAATGCTACGAGCAGTAGTTATTCGGCATATAGGAGCAAAGTGTTGGAAGTGAGGTAGGCCCTTAGGCTCATGTCACAGGTCCATGGTTCCATAGTTCCATTCATGTACAACATTAATTCCAGCAATCTTCCATATTGACAAAACATGAACATACCACATCTTAATCATACAGATGATGAGACAAAGATAGAGAAAGAATAGACGTCATGTGTAAGGTGTTACGTAAGCCATCGCTTACTCATAGTATCATACATACCAATGTTCAATGTACAATGTGGGAGCAAAACTCTCAACCACTCTATGTGATGAGAAATAGATGAATGAGTGAATGTACAATGTAACAAACATATTCAGATGTGTGGGCAGTAATCTGAATATACATGAGATGTGTGACCTTATAGGTTATAGAAGAGTGAATATGAGTCACTGAATGAGGAAGGATCAGTGTGAAACTGATGGTCAACAAACCTACATCTAAACTTAGGCTATGGAAGACCCTAAGTTAGATACGTGTGTGAAAAGATCACATACTTATAAAGTAGCATAGAATGCTAACAAGATTGTTGCCGGAAATCCTCAAACTCATGTGAACACACCTTCTCAAACACCTCATAAAAATATGCATAAAGCATATAAGTAATAATTCTCTTGTACCTATGCCGAATAGGACTCCTTCTGATATGAACGCCACAGCCTCCATAAACTTCAAGTAGTACCTGTGTGCATAAAGAGAATATGTACCTGAATACTTAACATAAGATGTGAATCTTATGTTAATCACCATCTAATGTCTTTGAAGTAGCCCGACATCTTCTTGTAGAAGACAATCTTCAACCTAATATCTTCCTGTAGAAGATAATCTTCAAAATCATGTAGATGGTCCCATCCAATGTCTTTGAAGTAGCCAAACATCTTCTTGTAGAAGATAATCTTCAACCTAACATCTTCTTGTAGAAGATGATCTTCAAATACATCATGTAGATAGGCGATCCTCACCATCAAGCTGCTAATAATCAAGTCTTCTTGCCATGAACAAGAGATGACCTCCTCTCCATGAGCTAGAGTGTGAGCACACCCTTCATCTTCACCAAGAAGAATCACCAAGAAGAACTCCATAGCTGCTCCTCAACATGCTTCAAGTTAGCACCATGGCTGCCCCATGTGCTAGAAGAAACACTACCTCTACTGAGGTCCAAGCTTTAGAAAGCTTGTGTTGATCCTAGGTGAAGGATGAATAGAAGTGATCCAAGTATCTTCTTATATAGTGTTGTGTATTCTCTGAAAAGCACCACTAAAAGCTTACGTTCGCATAAAGCAAGCGATCACTTAAAAAATCTTTATCGGAATTCGTACGTCGTCGTCGTAGTCTGTTCATGAGTTTCATAAAGCAAAAGCTATAAAAGTGTTGTTCGCGAACGCTGCCGGTGGGGTTCGAACTCGTACCACATGGATAGGAGGCATATCACTTAACCAGCACGCCCACGCGCTAAGTTGTTACAGGACGTAGTAACATTAATTACTTATGATGGTTCCGCTCGTCTCCTTGTGTGTACAAACACTAATAAACAGAGTTGTTCATGCTATAGACTCTGGACATAGTGGACCAATTGGAACATTGTTCTCCAACAATCCCCCCTGCAATGTCATATTGGTGCATTCTTGACTAGATCTGCATTCTGTCACAAACTACATCCATTTGCAAACTATCACAATTTGCAAACTGTCACAAGCTTCAAGCTTGTACTCCCGCACTTCAGAACTTGTTCTTCAAAACTCTTCTTCAAAACTGAATTTGAATTTCCTTCAAAAAACCTGAACTTGCTGAATATGAACCATAATACTTGAGAAAATATGCAAACTAGATATCCAATAGTGATCACATCAAGCAATCATTGCTTGACAACAAATGTAGCATGTACTGACTCTGAACCTGCTATCTCTTGTCTTCAAAAACGTGAAAACATACACTAGGATCCATATATTTGCATTTACCTTCCAAAAAGGTTTCTCAACGTACTTCTGCTGCGTCATGTAAATACACTAAACAAAATCAGGAATTGAATCCTGGAACCTGTGACTATGAACTCACAACTTAGTGTATTATGAACACTACTGGTTCATCTCTGACTGTACTCAAGTCAAATCAACTCAACTCAATATGAGTCAAAAAATCTATGATGTCATCATGTCTTCATCCTTTAAATCCTTCATACCTCTTTCCTTTAGAACTTGGTATAAACATATATGTGCGCACTTCTCAAATATACCTTTCTGAAATATCAAGTTTCTCTTCAATAGAAATCTAGAACCTTCTCCTGAACAGGAACATCCTAACAGGAACTTTCTCCAAACATTCTTCTTCTTCCTTCTTCTTTCAAAGCTGGAACATAAAGAGAACCTGACAAAGGAAATATAGGAATACCTGAAATAGGAATACCTGTAAGTATGAATCTGCATTCTTTTACATATGGATGAAAATAAGTCTTCATGTTTCATCACCCCCCTGGATGATTTAACACTAGTATCCAATATTCTTCAAATATATCAGACTTTATGAAATCTGGAACGTCTTCCTTCATAAATCTGATGTTCAGTGATCAATACATGTATCTAGAACAAAAATTATGAATCCTTTTTATTAGCATTGATCAGATGCCAATAGCTTTCCATGTTATTCCTCAGCTTTCCAAAATCTAGAATAAGGTTAGCTGATCCTAACATAACAAAACCTTGCTGAAAGCTTTATAGGATTCATAACCTTCAGTAACATAACAAGTATCTTCTATCTCTCTGCAACACAAACCTGAATCTTTGACTTACTTCTTCCATTGTTAAGAATCTTTACAAACAAAGCATAGACAACTGAATCATAAATACTCAAGATCATGCAAGATCTATTCAAGATCAATGATCTCTTCTGTGTAGAATCTGTTCTTCATCAAACCTTCATGACTGAATGTTTGATTTAGTTACCTGAATGTCTCTAAGTGTCCATGCTTCTCCAAAAGTTGTAAAACTTTTCTTCAAACAAATCCTTCCTAAGAATTTGCGACTCCTACTTGAAACATAAGTGGACAAACTTCTCACCTTGAGAACTCCAAAAGCTGCAAGTTGATACTTCATAACTTTCATATTTTACCCGGGTGAAATGTGATAATACCTGCTTGACTTTCTTTTGGCTAACTCCACTTCTTAATCAAGTGATAGGATATGATGGAACACCAATACAAACATGTATCCAAAAGTCTAGACAATCATAAAAAGTAGATTCTTCATTGACTTGTACATCAACAAGATTCTGAATTTTCTGAAAATACTGAATATGAGGTAACCTTTTCCAAACATAAAACCTCAACCCAAGTCTTCAACATCTGCTACAAAAAACTCTTTTACCTTAAGAGTTAGATAAAGAAGAAATAAACTTCTCTGCAACTTGTCATATACCAAGTAGCTCTGTATTGACACTCCAAGAATTCTTTGAGGGAACATATAAGCTGCCTGCTTAAAAAGCTTCAACATAACTCATACACATATGAGTGCTTTTGTTTCTCTCAATGCAATTCTTTGTCAAATCTACTAAATCATGACAAGGTGTAATGCAAAACAAGAAACTGCTTCTTCTTTAAAGAAGATGTTCTTGTAGACTTGTCTTTGGATGTAGAGGATAAAATAGGAAAAGTATATGGAAAATATATGAGAAAAGGAAGCCTTACTTTTCTTTTGGAAATGATGGACTTTCTTTTTCTGCATCTTTCTTCCACCTGATGATGTCAACATTTTCAAACTTCTCTTCCATACCTTTTGTTCTCTTCATCTTGAAGTAGCAAACACTCTTTGACTTCTTCAACTGAACTTTTCTCTTCCTCTAATGCTAAGAGTAAGAGATAAAACAAACATGGTATATAAATGGAAGTGAATATAGAATCATGTTTTATCATCTCCTCATATCTCTGAATCAAAATTCTGCTTCAAATGTCTGAAATGACTAAATTCACCAATCGTTTGTCTGAATGATGAATTACCCTTCTAGAGTTACCTTCTCTAGATACATTTGTACCTTGATATCCAACCAACTTACAATAGAAAATTGGCTGAAAAACTCATCCCATCTCTGCACTTGTCTTCTTAGATGAACTTTCTTGCCATGAAAGAGATCTCTCAAAACTCTCTAGAAAAACCTCTAGATACCTGTTTTGATGTAGCCTTTAAGTTTCAAATGATGAAAGCATATAAAAACATTCCTTGAATTTCTTCAAATCTCTTCATAACTGCTCTTCTAAGATATGACCTGCAAATGATAATCTGATAGTAGAAATTGATACCTGTGATTTGATGTTCATCTGATTTCTTCATCTTCTCTAAACCATTGTTTTCCTTGAATTTGAAGTAGTCTTCTCTTCATCAAGTCTGGGTCTTCAAACAATACTTTTGTAAAGTATTTGCATACTCTTTCCAAAAATATTCGGCTGCTAACAGATCATCAACTTCATACTCCACACTGATAAATACACATGTAACTGAATTGTCTAATTCTCAAATCTCTACTCATCTAGATTAAGTGTGTATGTCAAATGTCAAATATTAGAAGATGCCTTTAAATCATATGTTGTAAATCTGGAATTCTGGGAACCTGGGATATGAATGAGCCTTAATGCATTGATGCCAAAGATCTAAAGTTTTGAAACCAAAACCTTAGTGCTCTGATACCAAATGTTGGAAGTGAGGTAGGCCCTTACGCTCATGTCACAGGTCCATGGTTCCATAGTTCCATTCATGTAGAACATTAATTCCAGCAATCTTCCATATTGACAAAACATGAACATACCACATCTTAATCATACAGATGATGAGACAAAGATAGAGAAAGAATAGACGTCATGTGTAAGGTGTTACGTAAGCCATCGCTTACTCATAGTATCATACATACCAATGTTCAATGTACAATGTGGGAGTAAAACTCTCAACCACTCTATGTGATGAGAAATAGATGAATGAGTGAATGTACAATGTAACAAACATATTCAGGTGGGCAGTAATCTGAATATACATGAGATGTGTGACCTTATAGGTTATAGAAGAGTGAATATGAGTCACTGAATGAGGAAGGATCAGTGTGAAACTGATGGTCAACAAACCTACATCTAAACTTAGGCTATGGAAGACCCTAAGCTAGATACGTGTGTGAAAAGATCACATACTTATAAAGTAGCATAGAATGCTAACAAGATTGTTGCCGGAAATCCTCAAACTCATGTGAACACACCTTCTCAAACACCTCATAAAAATATGCATAAAACATATAAGTAATGATTCTCTTGTACCTATGCCGAATAGGACTCCTTCTGATATGAACGCCACAGCCTCCATAAACTTCAAGTAGTACCTGTGTGCATAAAGAGAATATGTACCTGAATACTTAACATAATATGTGAATCTTATGGTAATCACCATCTAATGTCTTTGAAGTAGCCCGGCATCTTCTTGTAGAAGACAATCTTCAACCTAATATCTTCCTGTAGAAGATAATCTTCAAAATCATGTAGATGGTCCCATCCAATGTCTTTGAAGTAGCCAAACATCTTCTTGTAGAAGATAATCTTCAACCTAACATCTTCTTGTAGAAGATGATCTTCAAATACATCATGTAGATAGGCGATCCTCACCATCAAGCTGCTAATAATCAAGTCTTCTTGCCATGAACAAGAGATGACCTCCTCTCCATGAGCTAGAGTGTGAGCACACCCTTCATCTTCACCAAGAAGAATCACCAAGAAGAACTCCATAGCTGCTCCTCAACATGCTTCAAGTTAGCACCATGGCTGCCCCATGTGCTAGAAGAAACACTACCTCTACTGAGGTCCAAGCTTTAGAAAGCTTGTGTTGATCCTAGGTGAAGGATGAATAGAAGTGATCCAAGTATCTTCTTATATAGTGTTGTGTATTCTCTGTAAAGCACCACTAAAAGCTTACGTTCGCATAAAGCAAGCGATCACTTAAAAAATCTTTATCGGAATTCGTACGTCGTCGTCGTAGTCTGTTCATGAGTTTCATAAAGCAAAAGCTATAAAAGTGTTGTTCGCGAACGCTGCCGGTGGGGTTCGAACTCGTACCACATGGATAGGAGGCATATCACTTAACCAGCACGCCCACGCGCTAAGTTGTTACAGGACGTAGTAACATTAATTACTTATGATGGTTCCGCTCGTCTCCTTGTGTGTACAAACACTAATAAACAGAGTTGTTCATGCTATAGACTCTGGACATAGTGGACCAATTGGAACATTGTTCTCCAACAATCCCCCCTGCAATGTCATATTGGTGCATTCTGGACTAGATCTGCATTCTGTCACAAACTACATCCATTTGCAAACTATCACAATTTGCAAACTGTCACAAGCTTCAAGCTTGTACTCCCGCACTTCAGAACTTGTTCTTCAAAACTCTTCTTCAAAACTGAATTTGAATTTCCTTCAAAAAACCTGAACTTGCTGAATATGAACCATAATACTTGAGAAAATATGCAAACTAGATATCCAATAGTGATCACATCAAGCAATCATTGCTTGACAACAAATGTAGCATGTACTGACTCTGAACCTGCTATCTCTTGTCTTCAAAAACGTGAAAACATACACTAGGATCCATATATTTGCATTTACCTTCCAAAAAGGTTTCTCAACGTACTTCTGCTGCGTCATGTAAATACACTAAACAAAATCAGGAATTGAATCCTGGAACCTGTGACTATGAACTCACAACTTAGTGTATTATGAACACTACTGGTTCATCTCTGACTGTACTCAAGTCAAATCAACTCAACTCAATATGAGTCAAAAAATCTATGATGTCATCATGTCTTCATCCTTTAAATCCTTCATACCTCTTTCCTTTAGAACTTGGTATAAACATATATGTGCGCACTTCTCAAATATACCTTTCTGAAATATCAAGTTTCTCTTCAATAGAAATCTAGAACCTTCTCCTGAACAGGAACATCCTAACAGGAACTTTCTCCAAACATTCTTCTTCTTCCTTCTTCTTTCAAAGCTGGAACATAAAGAGAACCTGACAAAGGAAATATAGGAATACCTGAAATAGGAATACCTGTAAGTATGAATCTGCATTCTTTTACATATGGATGAAAATAAGTCTTCATGTTTCATCACCCCCCTGGATGATTTAACACTAGTATCCAATATTCTTCAAATATATCAGACTTTATGAAATCTGGAACGTCTTCCTTCATAAATCTGATGTTCAGTGATCAATACATGTATCTAGAACAAAAATTATGAATCCTTTTTATTAGCATTGATCAGATGCCAATAGCTTTCCATGTTATTCCTCAGCTTTCCAAAATCTAGAATAAGGTTAGCTGATCCTAACATAACAAAACCTTGCTGAAAGCTTTATAGGATTCATAACCTTCAGTAACATAACAAGTATCTTCTATCTCTCTGCAACACAAATCTGATAGAACTTGAATCTTTGACTTACTTCTTCCATTGTTAAGAATCTTTACAAACAAAGCATAGACAACTGAATCATAAATACTCAAGATCATGCAAGATCTATTCAAGATCAATGATCTCTTCTGTGTAGAATCTGTTCTTCATCAAACCTTCATGACTGAATGTTTGATTTAGTTACCTGAATGTCTCTAAGTGTCCATGCTTCTCAAAAAGTTGTAAAACTTTTCTTCAAACAAATCCTTCCTAAGAATTTGCGACTCCTACTTGAAACATAAGTGGACAAACTTCTCACCTTGAGAACTCCAAAAGCTGCAAGTTGATACTTCATAACTTTCATATTTTACTCGGGTGAAATGTGATAATACCTGCTTGACTTTCTTTTGGCTAACTCCACTTCTTAATCAAGTGATAGGATATGATGGAACACCTTTTGAATACAAACATGTATCCAAAAGTCTAGACAATCATAAAAAGTAGATTCTTCATTGACTTGTACATCAACAAGATTCTGAATTTTCTGAAAATACTGAATATGAGGTAACCTTTTCCAAACATAAAACCTCAACCCAAGTCTTCAACATCTGCTACAAAAAACTCTTTTACCTTAAGAGTTAGATAAAGAAGAAATAAACTTCTCTGCAACTTGTCATATACCAAGTAGCTCTGTATTGAGACTCCAAGAATTCTTTGAGGGAACATATAAGCTGCCTGCTTAAAAAGCTTCAACATAACTCATACACATATGAGTGCTTTTGTTTCTCTCAATGCAATTCTTTGTCAAATCTACTAAATCATGACAAGGTGTAATGCAAAACAAGAAACTGCTTCTTCTTTAAAGAAGATGTTCTTGTAGACTTGTCTTTGGATGTAGAGGATAAAATAGGAAAAGTATATGGAAAATATATGAGAAAAGGAAGCCTTACTTTTCTTTTGGAAATGATGGACTTTCTTTTTCTGCATCTTTCTTCCACCTGATGATGTCAACATTTTCGAACTTCTCTTCCATACCTTTTGTTCTCTTCATCTTGAAGTAGCAAACACTCTTTGACTTCTTCAACTGAACTTTTCTCTTCCTCTAATGCTAAGAGTAAGAGATAAAACAAACATGGTATATAAATGGAAGTGAATATAGAATCATGTTTTATCATCTCCTCATATCTCTGAATCAAAATTCTGCTTCAAATGTCTGAAATGACTAAATTCACCAATCGTTTGTCTGAATGATGAATTACCCTTCTAGAGTTACCTTCTCTAGATACATTTGTACCTTGATATCCAACCAACTTACAATAGAAAATTGGCTGAAAAACTCATCCCATCTCTGCACTTGTCTTCTTAGATGAACTTTCTTGCCATGAAAGAGATCTCTCAAAACTCTCTAGAAAAACCTCTAGATACCTGTTTTGATGTAGCCTTTAAGTTTCAAATGATGAAAGCATATAAAAACATTCCTTGAATTTCTTCAAATCTCTTCATAACTGCTCTTCTAAGATATGACCTGCAAATGATAATCTGATAGTAGAAACTGATACCTGTGATTTGATGTTCATCTGATTTCTTCATCTTCTCTAAACCATTGTTTTCCTTGAATTTGAAGTAGTCTTCTCTTCATCAAGTCTGGGTCTTCAAACAATACTTTTGTAAAGTATTTGCATACTCTTTCCAAAAATATTCGGCTGCTAACAGATCATCAACTTCATACTCCACACTGATAAATACACATGTAACTGAATTGTCTAATTCTCAAATCTCTACTCATCTAGATTAAGTGTGTATGTCAAATGTCAAATATTAGAAGATGCCTTTAAATCATATGTTGTAAATCTGGAATTCTGGGAACCTGGGATATGAATGAGCCTTAATGCATTGATGCCAAAGATCTAAAGTTTTGAAACCAAAACCTTAGTGCTCTGATACCAAATGTTGGAAGTGAGGTAGGCCCTTACGCTCATGTCACAGGTCCATGGTTCCATAGTTCCATTCATGTACAACATTAATTCCAGCAATCTTCCATATTGACAAAACATGAACATACCACATCTTAATCATACAGATGATGAGACAAAGATAGAGAAAGAATAGACGTCATGTGTAAGGTGTTACGTAAGCCATCGCTTACTCATAGTATCATACATACCAATGTTCAATGTACAATGTGGGAGTAAAACTCTCAACCACTCTATGTGATGAGAAATAGATGAATGAGTGAATGTACAATGTAACAAACATATTCAGGTGGGCAGTAATCTGAATATACATGAGATGTGTGACCTTATAGGTTATAGAAGAGTGAATATGAGTCACTGAATGAGGAAGGATCAGTGTGAAACTGATGGTCAACAAACCTACATCTAAACTTAGGCTATGGAAGACCCTAAGTTAGATACGTGTGTGAAAAGATCACATACTTATAAAGTAGCATAGAATGCTAACAAGATTGTTGCCGGAAATCCTCAAACTCATGTGAACACACCTTCTCAAACACCTCATAAAAATATGCATAAAACATATAAGTAATGATTCTCTTGTACCTATGCCGAATAGGACTCCTTCTGATATGAACGCCACAGCCTCCATAAACTTCAAGTAGTACCTGTGTGCATAAAGAGAATATGTACCTGAATACTTAACATAATATGTGAATCTTATGTTAATCACCATCTAATGTCTTTGAAGTAGCCCGACATCTTCTTGTAGAAGACAATCTTCAACCTAATATCTTCCTGTAGAAGATAATCTTCAAAATCATGTAGATGGTCCCATCCAATGTCTTTGAAGTAGCCAAACATCTTCTTGTAGAAGATAATCTTCAACCTAACATCTTCTTGTAGAAGATGATCTTCAAATACATCATGTAGATAGGCGATCCTCACCATCAAGCTGCTAATAATCAAGTCTTCTTGCCATGAACAAGAGATGACCTCCTCTCCATGAGCTAGAGTGTGAGCACACCCTTCATCTTCACCAAGAAGAATCACCAAGAAGAACTCCATAGCTGCTCCTCAACATGCTTCAAGTTAGCACCATGGCTGCCCCATGTGCTAGAAGAAACACTACCTCTACTGAGGTCCAAGCTTTAGAAAGCACCACTAAAAGCTTACGTTCGCATAAAGCAAGCGATCACTTAAAAAATCTTTATCGGAATTCGTACGTCGTCGTCGTAGTCTGTTCATGAGTTTCATAAAGCAAAAGCTATAAAAGTGTTGTTCGCGAACGCTGCCGGTGGGGTTCGAACTCGTACCACATGGATAGGAGGCATATCACTTAACCAGCACGCCCACGCGCTAAGTTGTTACAGGACGTAGTAACATTAATTACTTATGATGGTTCCGCTCGTCTCCTTGTGTGTACAAACACTAATAAACAGAGTTGTTCATGCTATAGACTCTGGACATAGTGGACCAATTGGAACATTGTTCTCCAACAATCCCCCCTGCAATGTCATATTGGTGCATTCTGGACTAGATCTGCATTCTGTCACAAACTACATCCATTTGCAAACTATCACAATTTGCAAACTGTCACAAGCTTCAAGCTTGTACTCCCGCACTACAGAACTTGTTCTTCAAAACTCTTCTTCAAAACTGAATTTGAATTTCCTTCAAAAAACCTGAACTTGCTGAATATGAACCATAATACTTGAGAAAATATGCAAACTAGATATCCAATAGTGATCACATCAAGCAATCATTGCTTGACAACAAATGTAGCATGTACTGACTCTGAACCTGCTATCTCTTGTCTTCAAAAACGTGAAAACATACACTAGGATCCATATATTTGCATTTACCTTCCAAAAAGGTTTCTCAACGTACTTCTCCTGCGTCATGTAAATACACTAAACAAAATCAGGAATTGAATCCTGGAACCTGTGACTATGAACTCACAACTTAGTGTATTATGAACACTACTGGTTCATCTCTGACTGTACTCAAGTCAAATCAACTCAACTCAATATGAGTCAAAAAATCTATGATGTCATCATGTCTTCATCCTTTAAATCCTTCATACCTCTTTCCTTTAGAACTTGGTATAAACATATATGTGCGCACTTCTCAAATATACCTTTCTGAAATATCAAGTTTCTCTTCAATAGAAATCTAGAACCTTCTCCTGAACAGGAACATCCTAACAGGAACTTTCTCCAAACATTCTTTTTCTTCCTTCTTCTTTCAAAGCTGGAACATAAAGAGAACCTGACAAAGGAAATATAGGAATACCTGAAATAGGAATACCTGTAAGTATGAATCTGCATTCTTTTACATATGGATGAAAATAAGTCTTCATGTTTCATCACCCCCCTGGATGATTTAACACTAGTATCCAATATTCTTCAAATATATCAGACTTTATGAAATCTGGAACGTCTTCCTTCATAAATCTGATGTTCAGTGATCAATACATGTATCTAGAACAAAAATTATGAATCCTTTTTATTAGCATTGATCAGATGCCAATAGCTTTCCATGTTATTCCTCAGCTTTCCAAAATCTAGAATAAGGTTAGCTGATCCTAACATAACAAAACCTTGCTGAAAGCTTTATAGGATTCATAACCTTCAGTAACATAACAAGTATCTTCTATCTCTCTGCAACACAAATCTGATAGAACCTGAATCTTTGACTTACTTCTTCCATTGTTAAGAATCTTTACAAACAAAGCATAGACAACTGAATCATAAATACTCAAGATCATGCAAGATCTATTCAAGATCAATGATCTCTTCTGTGTAGAATCTGTTCTTCATCAAACCTTCATGACTGAATGTTTGATTTAGTTACCTGAATGTCTCTAAGTGTCCATGCTTCTCAAAAAGTTGTAAAACTTTTCTTCAAACAAATCCTTCCTAAGAATTTGCGACTCCTACTTGAAACATAAGTGGACAAACTTCTCACCTTGAGAACTCCAAAAGCTGCAAGTTGATACTTCATAACTTTCATATTTTACCCGGGTGAAATGTGATAATACCTGCTTGACTTTCTTTTGGCTAACTCCACTTCTTAATCAAGTGATAGGATATGATGGAACACCTTTTGAATACAAACATGTATCCAAAAGTCTAGACAATCATAAAAAGTAGATTCTTCATTGACTTGTACATCAACAAGATTCTGAATTTTCTGAAAATACTGAATATGAGGTAACCTTTTCCAAACATAAAACCTCAACCCAAGTCTTCAACATCTGCTACAAAAAACTCTTTTACCTTAAGAGTTAGATAAAGAAGAAATAAACTTCTCTGCAACTTGTCATATACCAAGTAGCTCTGTATTGACACTCCAAGAATTCTTTGAGGGAACATATAAGCTGCCTGCTTAAAAAGCTTCAACATAACTCATACACATATGAGTGCTTTTGTTTCTCTCAATGCAATTCTTTGTCAAATCTACTAAATCATGACAAGGTGTAATGCAAAACAAGAAACCGCTTCTTCTTTAAAGAAGATGTTCTTGTAGACTTGTCTTTGGATGTAGAGGATAAAATAGGAAAAGTATATGGAAAATATATGAGAAAAGGAAGCCTTACTTTTCTTTTGGAAATGATGGACTTTCTTTTTCTGCATCTTTCTTCCACCTGATGATGTCAACATTTTCAAACTTCTCTTCCATACCTTTTGTTCTCTTCATCTTGAAGTAGCAAACACTCTTTGACTTCTTCAACTAAACTTTTCTCTTCCTCTAATGCTAAGAGTAAGAGATAAAACAAACATGGTATATAAATGGAAGTGAATATAGAATCATGTTTTATCATCTCCTCATATCTCTGAATCAAAATTCTGCTTCAAATGTCTGAAATGACTAAATTCACCAATCGTTTGTCTGAATGATGAATTACCCTTCTAGAGTTACCTTCTCTAGATACATTTGTACCTTGATATCCAACCAACTTACAATAGAAAATTGGCTGAAAAACTCATCCCATCTCTGCACTTGTCTTCTTAGATGAACTTTCTTGCCATGAAAGAGATCTCTCAAAACTCTCTAGAAAAACCTCTAGATACTTGTTTTGATGTAGCCTTTAACTTTCAAATGATGAAAGCATATAAAAACATTCCTTGAATTTCTTCAAATCTCTTCATAACTGCTCTTCTAAGATATGACCTGCAAATGATAATCTGATAGTAGAAACTGATACCTGTGATTTGATGTTCATCTGATTTCTTCATCTTCTCTAAACCATTGTTTTCCTTGAATTTGAAGTAGTCTTCTCTTCATCAAGTCTGGGTCTTCAAACAATACTTTTGTAAAGTATTTGCATACTCTTTCCAAAAATATTCGGCTGCTAACAGATCATCAACTTCATACTCCACACTGATAAATACACATGTAAGTGAATTGTCTAATTCTCAAATCTCTACTCATCTAGATTAAGTGTGTATGTCAAATGTCAAATATTAGAAGATGCCTTTAAATCATATGTTGTAAATCTGGAATTCTGGGAACCTGGGATATGAATGAGCCTTAATGCATTGATGCCAAAGACCTAAAGTTTTGAAACCAAAACCTTAGTGCTCTGATACCAAATGTTGGAAGTGAGGTAGGCCCTTAGGCTCATGTCACAGGTCCATGGTTCCATAGTTCCATTCATGTACAACATTAATTCCAGCAATCTTCCATATTGACAAAACATGAACATACCACATCTTAATCATACAGATGATGAGACAAAGATAGAGAAAGAATAGACGTCATGTGTAAGGTGTTACGTAAGCCATCGCTTACTCATAGTATCAGACATACCAATGTTCAATGTACAATGTGGGAGCAAAACTCTCAACCACTCTATGTGATGAAAATAGATGAATGAGTGAATGTACAATGTAACAAACATATTCAGATGTGTGGGCAGTAATCTGAATATACATGAGATGTGTGACCTTATAGGTTATAGAAGAGTGAATATGAGTGACTGAATGAGGAAGGATCAGTGTGAAACTGATGGTCAACAAACCTACATCTAAACTTAGGCTATGGAAGACCCTAAGTTAGATACGTGTGTGAAAAGATCACATACTTATAAAGTAGCATAGAATGCTAACAAGATTGTTGCCGGAAATCCTCAAACTCATGTGAACACACCTTCTCAAACACCTCATAAAAATATGCATAAAGCATATAAGTAATGATTCTCTTGTACCTATGCCGAATAGGACTCCTTCTGATATGAACGCCACAGCCTCCATAAACTTCAAGTAGTACCTGTGTGCATAAAGAGAATATGTACCTGAATACTTAACATAAGATGTGAATCTTATGTTAATCACCATCTAATGTCTTTGAAGTAGCCCGACATCTTCTTGTAGAAGACAATCTTCAACCTAATATCTTCCTGTAGAAGATAATCTTCAAAATCATGTAGATGGTCCCATCCAATGTCTTTGAAGTAGCCAAACATCTTCTTGTAGAAGATAATCTTCAACCTAACATCTTCTTGTAGAAGATGATCTTCAAATACATCATGTAGATAGGCGATCCTCACCATCAAGCTGCTAATAATCAAGTCTTCTTGCCATGAACAAGAGATGACCTCCTCTCCATGAGCTAGAGTGTGAGCACACCCTTCATCTTCACCAAGAAGAATCACCAAGAAGAACTCCATAGCTGCTCCTCAACATGCTTCAAGTTAGCACCATGGCTGCCCCATGTGCTAGAAGAAACACTACCTCTACTGAGGTCCAAGCTTTAGAAAGCTTGTGTTGATCCTAGGTGAAGGATGAATAGAAGTGATCCAAGTATCTTCTTATATAGTGTTGTGTATTCTCTGAAAAGCACCACTAAAAGCTTACGTTCACATAAAGCAAGCGATCGCTTAAAAAATCTTTATCGGAATTCGTACGTCGTCGTCGTAGTCTGTTCGTGAGTTTCATAAAGCAAAAGCTATAAAAGTGTTGTTCGCGAACGCTGCCGGCGGGGTTCGAACTCGTACCACATGGATAGGAGGCATATCACTTAACCAGCACGCCCACGCGCTAAGTTGTTACAGGACGTAGTAACATTAATTACTTATGCTGGTTCTGCTCGTCTCCTTGTGTGTACAAAGACTAATAAACAGAGTTGTTCATGCTATAGACTCTGGACATAGTGGACCAATTGGAACATTGTTCTCCAACAATCCGCCCTGCAATGTCATATTGGTGCATTCTGGACTAGATCTGCATTCTGTCACAAACTACATCCATTTGCAAACTATCACAATTTGCAAACTGTCACAAGCTTCAAGCTTGTACTCCCGCACTTCAGAACTTGTTCTTCAAAACTCTTCTTCAAAACTGAATTTGAATTTCCTTCAAAAAACCTGAACTTGCTGAATATGAACCATAATACTTGAGAAAATATGCAAACTAGATATCCAATAGTGATCACATCAAGCAATCATTGTTTGACAACAAATGTAGCATGTACTGACTCTGAACCTGCTATCTCTTGTCTTCAAAAACGTGAAAAGATACACTAGGATCCATATATTTGCATTTACCTTCCAAAAAGGTTTCTCAACGTACTTCTGCTGCGTCATGTAAATACACTAAACAAAATCAGGAACTGAATCCTGGAACCTGTGACTGTGAACTCACAACTTAGTGTATTATGAACACTACTGGTTCATCTCTGACTGTACTCAAGTCAAATCAACTCAACTCAATATGAGTCAAAAAATCTATGATGTCATCATGTCTTCATCCTTTAAATCCTTCATACCTCTTTCCTTTAGAACTTGGTATAAACATATATGTGCGCACTTCTCAAATATACCTTTCTGAAATATCAAGTTTCTCTTCAATAGAAATCTAGAACCTTCTCCTGAACAGGAACATCCTAACAGGAACTTTCTCCAAACATTCTTCTTCTTCCTTCTTCTTTCAAAGCTGGAACATAAAGAGAACCTGACAAAGGAAATATAGGAATACCTGAAATAGGAATACCTGTAAGTATGAATCTGCATTCTTTTACATATGGATGAAAATAAGTCTTCATGTTTCATCACCCCCCTGGATGATTTAACACTAGTATCCAATATTCTTCAAATATATCAGACTTTATGAAATCTGGAACGTCTTCCTTCATAAATCTGATGTTCAGTGATCAATACCTGTATCTAGAACAAAAATTATGAATCCTTTTTATTAGCATTGATCAGATGCCAATAGCTTTCCATGTTATTCCTCAGCTTTCCAAAATCTAGAATAAGGTTAGCTGATCCTAACATAACAAAACCTTGCTGAAAGCTTTATAGGATTCATAACCTTCAGTAACATAACAAGTATCTTCTATCTCTCTGAAACACAACTCTGATAGAACCTGAATCTTTGACTTACTTCTTCCATTGTTAAGAATCTTTACAAACAAAGTATAGACAACAGAATCATAAATACTCAAGATCATGCAAGATCTATTCAAGATCAATGATCTCTTTTGTGTAGAATCTGTTCTTCATCAAACCTTCATGACTGAATGTTTGATTTAGTTACCTAAATGTCTCTAAGTGTCCATGCTTCTCAAAAAGTTATAAAACTTTTCTTCAAACAAATCCTTCCTAAGAATTTGTGACTCCTACTTGAAACATAAGTGGACAAACTTCTCACCTTAAGAATTCCAAAAGGTGCAAGTTGATACTTCATAACTTTCATATTTTACCCGGGTGAAATGTGATAATACCTGCTTGACTTTCTTTTGGCTAACTCCACTTCTTAATCAAGTGACAGGATATGATGGAACACCTTTTGAATACAAACATGTATTCAAAAGTCTAGACAATCATAAAAAGTAGATTCTTCATTGACTTGTACATCAACAAGATTCTGAATTTTCTTAAAATACTGAATATGAGGTAACATTTTCCAAACATAAAACCTCAACCCAAGTCTTCAACATCTTCTACAAGAAACTCTTTTACCTTAAGAGTTAGATAAAGAAGAAATAAACTTCTCTGCAACTTGTCATATACCAAGTAGCTCTGTATTGACACTCCAAGAATTCTTTGAGGGAACATATAAGCTCCGTGCTTAAAAAGCTTCAACATAACTCAAAGACATATGAGTGCTTTTGTTTCTCTCAATGCAATTCTTTGTCAAATCTACTAAATCATGACCAAGTGTAATGCAAAACAAGAAACTGCTTCTTCTTTAAAGAAGATGTTCTTGTAGACTTGTCTTTGGATGTAGAGGATAAAATAGGAAAAGTATATGGAAAATATATGAGAAAAGGAAGCCTTACTTTTCTTTTGGAAATGATGGACTTTCTTTTTCTGCATCTTTCTTCCACCTGATGATGTCAACATTTTCAAACTTCTCTTCCATACCTTTTGTTCTCTTCATCTTGAAGTAGCAAACACTCTTTGACTTCTTCAACTGAACTTTTCTCTTCCTCTAATGCTAAGAGTAAGAGATAAAACAAACATGGTATATAAATGGAAGTGAATATAGAATCATGTTTTATCATCTCCTCATATCTGTGAATCAAAATTCTACTTCAAATGTCTGAAATGACTAAATTCACCAATCGTTTGTCTGAATGATGAATTACCCTTCTAGAGTTACCTTCTCTAGATACATTTGTACCTTGATATCCAACCAACTTACAATAGAAAATTGGCTGAAAAACTCATCCCATCTCTGCACTTGTCTTCTTAGATGAACTTTCTTGCCATGAAAGAGATCTCTCAGAACTCTCTAGAAAAACCTCTAGATACCTGTTTTGATGTAGCCTTTAACTTTCAAATGATGAAAGCATATAAAAACATTCCTTGAATTTCTTCAAATCTCTTCATAACTGCTCTTCTAAGATATGACCTGTAAATGATAATCTGATAGTAGAAACTGATACCTGTGATTTGATGTTCATCTGATTTCTTCATCTTCTCTAAACCATTGGTCTTCCTTGAATTTGAAGTAGTCTTCTCTTCATCAAGTCTGGGTCTTCAAACAATACTTTTGTAAAGTATTTGCATACTCTTTCCAAAAATATTTGGCTGCTAACAGATCATCAACTTCATACTCCACACTGATAAATACACATGTAACTGAATTGTCTAATTCTCAAATCTCTACTCATCTAGATTGTGTATGTCAAATGTCAAATACTAGAAGATGCCTTTAAATCATATGTTGTAAATCTGGAATTCTGGGAACCTGGGATATGAATGAGCCTTAATGCATTGATGCCAAAGATCTAAAGTTTTGAAACCAAAACCTTAGTGCTCTGATACCAAATGTTGGAAGTGAGGTAGGCCCTTAGGCTCATGTCACTGGTCCATGGTTCCATAGTTCCATTCATGTACAACATTAATTCCAGCAATCTTCCATATTGACAAAACATGAACATACCACATCTTAATCATACAGATGGTGAGACAAAGATAGAGAAAGAATAGACGTCATGTGTAAGGTGTTACGTAAGCCATCACTTACTCATAGTATCATACATACCAATGTTCAATGTACAATGTGGGAGCAAAACTCTCAACCACTCTATGTGATGAGAAATAGATGAATGAGTGAATGTACAATGTAACAAACATATTCAGATGTGTGGGCAATAATCTGAATATACATGAGATGTGTGACCTTATAGGTTATAGAAGAGTGAATATGAGTGACTGAATGAGGAAGGATCAGTGTGAAACTGATGGTCAACAAACCTACATCTAAACTTAGGCTATGGAAGACCCTAAGTTAGATACGTGTGTGAAAAGATCACATACTTATAAAGTAGCATAGAATGCTAACAAGATTGTTGCCGGAAATCCTCAAACTCATGTGAACACACCTTCTCAAACACCTCATAAAAATATGCATAAAGCATATAAGTAATGATTCTCTTGTACCTATGCCGAATAGGACTCCTTCTGATATGAACGCCACAGCCTCCATAAACTTCAAGTAGTACCTGTGTGCATAAAGAGAATATGTACCTGAATACTTAACATAAGATGTGAATCTTATGTTAATCACCATCTAATGTCTTTGAAGTAGCCCGACATCTTCTTGTAGAAGACAATCTTCAACCTAATATCTTCCTGTAGAAGATAATCTTCAAAATCATGTAGATGGTCCCATCCAATGTCTTTGAAGTAGCCAAACATCTTCTTGTAGAAGATAATCTTCAACCTAACATCTTCTTGTAGAAGATGATCTTCAAATACATCATGTAGATAGGCGATCCTCACCATCAAGCTGCTAATAATCAAGTCTTCTTGCCATGAACAAGAGATGACATCCTCTCCATGAGCTAGAGTGTGAGCACACCCTTCATCTTCACCAAGAAGAACTCCATAGCTGCTCCTCAACATGCTTCAACTTAGCACCATGGCTGCCCCATGTGCTAGAAGAAACACTACCTCTACTGAGGTCCAAGCTTTAGAAAGCTTGTGTTGATCCTAGGTGAAGGATGAATAGAAGTGATCCAAGTATCTTCTTATATAGTGTTGTGTATTCTCTGAAAAGCACCACTAAAAGCTTACGTTCGCATAAAGCAAGCGATCGCTTAAAAAATCTTTATCGAAATTCGTACGTCGTCGTCGTAGTCTGTTCGTGAGTTTCATAAAGCAAAAGCTATAAAAGTGTTGTTCGCGAACGCTGCCGGCGGGGTTCGAACTCGTACCACATGGATAGGAGGCATATCACTTAACCAGCACGCCCACGCGCTAAGTTGTTACAGGACGTAGTAACATTAATTACTTATGCTGGTTCTGCTCGTCTCCTTGTGTGTACAAACACTAATAAACAGAGTTGTTCATGCTATAGACTCTCGACATAGTGGACCAATTGGAACATTGTTCTCCAACAATCCCCCCTGCAATGTCATATTGGTGCATTCTGGACTAGATCTGCATTCTGTCACAAACTACATCCATTTGCAAACTATCACAATTTGCAAACTGTCACAAGCTTCAAGCTTGTACTCCCGCACTTCAGAACTTGTTCTTCAAAACTCTTCTTCAAAACTGAATTTGAATTTCATTCAAAAAACCTGAACTTGCTGAATAATACTTGAGAAAATATGCAAACTAGATATCCAATAGTGATCACATCAAGCAATCATTGCTTGACAACAAATGTAGCATGTACTGACTCTGAACCTGCTATCTCTTGTCTTCAAAAACGTGAAAACATACACTAGGATCCATATATTTGCATTTACCTTCCAAAAAGGTTTCTCAACGTACTTCTGCTGCGTCATGTAAATACACTAAACAAAATCAGGAATTGAATCCTGGAACCTGTGACTGTGAACTCACAACTTAGTGTATTATGAACACTGCTGGTTCATCTCTGACTGTACTCAAGTCAAATCAACTCAACTCAATATGAGTCAAAAAATCTATGATGTCATCATGTCTTCATCCTTTAAATCCTTCATACCTCTTTCCTTTAGAACTTGGTATAAACATATATGTGCGCACTTCTCAAATATACCTTTCTGAAATATCAAGTTTCTCTTCAATAGAAATCTAGAACCTTCTCCTGAACAGGAACATCCTAACAGGAACTTTCTCCAAACATTCTTCTTCTTCCTTCTTCTTTCAAAGCTGGAACATAAAGAGAACCTGACAAAGGAAATATAGGAATACCTGAAATAGGAATACCTGTAAGTATGAATCTGCATTCTTTTACATATGGATGAAAATAAGTCTTCATGTTTCATCACCCCCTTGGATGATTTAACACTAGTATCCAATATTCTTCAAATATATCAGACTTTATGAAATCTGGAACGTCTTCCTTCATAAATCTGATGTTCAGTGATCAATACCTATATCTAGAACAAAAATTATGAATCCTTTTTATTAGCATTGATCAGATGCCAATAGCTTTCCATGTTATTCCTCAGCTTTCCAAAATCTAGAATAAGGTTAGCTGATCCTAACATAACAAAACCTTGCTGAAAGCTTTATAGGATTCATAACCTTCAGTAACATAACAAGTATCTTCTATCTCTCTGCAACACAAATCTGATAGAACCTGAATCTTTGACTTACTTCTTCCATTGTTAAGAATCTTTACAAACAAAGCATAGACAACTGAATCATAAATACTCAAGATCATGCAAGATCTATTCAAGATCAATGATCTCTTCTGTGTAGAATCTGTTCTTCATCAAACCTTCATGACTGAATGTTTGATTTACTTACCTGAATGTCTCTAAGTGTCCATGCTTCTCAAAAAGTTGTAAAAATTTTCTTCAAACAAATCCTTCCTAAGAATTTGTGACTCCTACTTGAAACATAAGTGGACAAACTTCTCACCTTGAGAACTCCAAAAGCTGCAAGTTGATACTTCATAACTTTCATATTTTACCCGGGTGAAATGTGATAATACCTGCTTGAC
Source organism: Ceratopteris richardii (assembly GCA_020310875.1). Taxonomy (NCBI): domain Eukaryota; kingdom Viridiplantae; phylum Streptophyta; class Polypodiopsida; order Polypodiales; family Pteridaceae; genus Ceratopteris; species Ceratopteris richardii. Next base: position 99,379,837 of record CM035406.1, read on the forward strand.
TTTCTTTTGGCTAACTCCACTTCTTAATCAAGTGATAGGATATGATGGAACACCTTTTGAATACAAACATGTATCCAAAAGTCTAGACAATCATAAAAAGTAGATTCTTCATTGACTTGTACATCAACAAGATTCTGAATTTTCTGAAAATACTGAATATGAGGTAACCTTTTCCAAACATATTACCTCAACCCAAGTCTTCAACATCTCCTACAAAAAACTCTTTTACCTTAAGAGTTAGATAAAGAAGAAATAAACTTCTCTGCAACTTCTCATATACCAAGTAGCTCTGTATTGACACTCCAAGAATTCTTTGAGGGAACATATAAGCTGCCTGCTTAAAAAGCTTCAACATAACTCATACACATATGAGTGCTTTTGTTTCTCTCAATGCAATTCTTTGTCAAATCTACTAAATCATGACCAAGTGTAATGCAAAACAAGAAACTGCTTCTTCTTTAAAGAAGATGTTCTTGTAGACTTGTCTTTGGATGTAGAGGATAAAATAGGAAAAGTATATGGAAAATATATGAGAAAAGGAAGCCTTACTTTTCTTTTGGAAATGATGGACTTTCTTTTTCTGCATCTTTCTTCCACCTGATGATGTCAACATTTTCAAACTTCTCTTCCATACCTTTTGTTCTCTTCATCTTGAAGTAGCAAACACTCTTTGACTTCTTCAACTGAACTTTTCTCTTCCTCTAATGCTAAGAGTAAGAGATAAAACAAACATGGTATATAAATGGAAGTGAATATAGACTCATGTTTTATCATCTCCTCATATCTCTGAATCAAAATTCTGCTTCAAATGTCTGAAATGACTAAATTCACCAATCGTTTGTCTGAATGATGAATTACCCTTCTAGAGTTACCTTCTCTAGATACATTTGTACCTTGATATCCAACCAACTTACAATAGAAAATTGGCTGAAAAACTCATCCCATCTCTGCACTTGTCTTCTTAGATGAACTTTCTTGCCATGAAAGAGATCTCTCAAAACTCTCTAGAAAAACCTCTAGATACCTGTTTTGATGTAGCCTTTAAGTTTCAAATGATGAAAGCATATAAAAACATTCCTTGAATTTCTTCAAATCTCTTCATAACTGCTCTTCTAAGATATGACCTGCAAATGATAATCTGATAGTAGAAACTGATACCTGTGATTTGATGTTCATCTGATTTCTTCATCTTCTCTAAACCATTGTTTTCCTTGAATTTGAAGTAGTCTTCTCTTCATCAAGTCTGGGTCTTCAAACAATACTTTTGTAAAGTATTTGCATACTCTTTCCAAAAATATTCGGCTGCTAACAGATCATCAACTTCATACTCCACATTGATAAATACACATGTAACTGAATTGTCTAATTCTCAAATCTCTACTCATCTAGATTAAGTGTGTATGTCAAATGTCAAATATTAGAAGATGCCTTTAAATCATATGTTGTAAATCTGGAATTCTGGGAACCTGGGATATGAATGAGCCTTAATGCATTGATGCCAAAGATCTAAAGTTTTGAAACCAAAACCTTAGTGCTCTGATACCAAATGTTGGAAGTGAGGTAGGCCCTTACGCTCATGTCACAGGTCCATGGTTCCATAGTTCCATTCATGTACAACATTAATTCCAGCAATCTTCCATATTGACAAAACATGAACATACCACATCTTAATCATACAGATGATGAGACAAAGATAGAGAAAGAATAGACGTCATGTGTAAGGTGTTACGTAAGCCATCGCTTACTCATAGTATCATACATACCAATGTTCAATGTACAATGTGGGAGTAAAACTCTCAACCACTCTATGTGATGAGAAATAGATGAATGAGTGAATGTACAATGTAACAAACATATTCAGGTGGGCAGTAATCTGAATATACATGAGATGTGTGACCTTATAGGTTATAGAAGAGTGAATATGAGTCACTGAATGAGGAAGGATCAGTGTGAAACTGATGGTCAACAAACCTACATCTAAACTTAGGCTATGGAAGACCCTAAGTTAGATACGTGTGTGAAAAGATCACATACTTATAAAGTAGCATAGAATGCTAACAAGATTGTTGCCGGAAATCCTCAAACTCATGTGAACACACCTTCTCAAACACCTCATAAAAATATGCATAAAACATATAAGTAATGATTCTCTTGTACCTATGCCGAATAGGACTCCTTCTGATATGAACGCCACAGCCTCCATAAACTTCAAGTAGTACCTGTGTGCATAAAGAGAATATGTACCTGAATACTTAACATAATATGTGAATCTTATGTTAATCACCATCTAATGTCTTTGAAGTAGCCCGACATCTTCTTGTAGAAGACAATCTTCAACCTAATATCTTCCTGTAGAAGATAATCTTCAAAATCATGTAGATGGTCCCATCCAATGTCTTTGAAGTAGCCAAACATCTTCTTGTAGAAGATAATCTTCAACCTAACATCTTCTTGTAGAAGATGATCTTCAAATACATCATGTAGATAGGCGATCCTCACCATCAAGCTGCTAATAATCAAGTCTTCTTGCCATGAACAAGAGATGACCTCCTCTCCATGAGCTAGAGTGTGAGCACACCCTTCATCTTCACCAAGAAGAACTCCATAGCTGCTCCTCAACATGCTTCAAGTTAGCACCATGGCTGCCCCATGTGCTAGAAGAAACACTACCTCTACTGAGGTCCAAGCTTTAGAAAGCTTGTGTTGATCCTAGGTGAAGGATGAATAGAAGTGATCCAAGTATCTTCTTATATAGTGTTGTGTATTCTCTGAAAAGCACCACTAAAAGCTTACGTTCGCATAAAGCAAGCGATCGCTTAAAAAATCTTTATCGGAATTCGTACGTCGTCGTCGTAGTCTGTTCGTGAGTTTCATAAAGCAAAAGCTATAAAAGTGTTATTCGCGAACGCTGCCGGCGGGGTTCGAACTCGTACCACATGGATAGGAGGCATATCACTTAACCAGCACGCCCACGCGCTAAGTTGTTACAGGACGTAGTAACATTAATTACTTATGCTGGTTCTGCTCGTCTCCTTGTGTGTACAAACACTAATAAACAGAGTTGTTCATGCTATAGACTCTGGACATAGTGGACCAATTGGAACATTGTTCTCCAACAATCCCCCCTGCAATGTCATATTGGTGCATTCTGGACTAGATCTGCATTCTGTCACAAACTACATCCATTTGCAAACTATCACAATTTGCAAAATGTCACAAGCTTCAAGCTTGTACTCCCGCACTTCAGAACTTGTTCTTCAAAACTCTTCTTCAAAACTGAATTTGAATTTCCTTCAAAAAACCTGAACTTGCTGAATATGAACCATAATACTTGAGAAAATATGCAAACTAGATATCCAATAGTGATCACATCAAGCAATCATTGCTTGACAACAAATGTAGCATGTACTGACTCTGAACCTGCTATCTCTTGTCTTCAAAAACGTGAAAACATACACTAGGATCCATATATTTGCATTTACCTTCCAAAAAGGTTTCTCAACGTACTTCTGCTGCGTCATGTAAATACACTAAACAAAATCAGGAACTGAATCCTGGAACCTGTGACTGTGAACTCACAACTTAGTGTATTATGAACACTGCTGGTTCATCTCTGGCTGTACTCAAGTCAAATCAACTCAACTCAATATGAGTCAAAAAATCTATGATGTCATCATGTCTTCATCCTTTAAATCCTTCATACCTCTTTCCTTTAGAACTTGGTATAAACATATATGTGCGCACTTCTCAAATATACCTTTCTGAAATATCAAGTTTCTCTTCAATAGAAATCTAGAACCTTCTCCTGAACAGGAACATCCAAACAAGAACTTTCTCCAAACATTCTTCTTCTTCCTTCTTCTTTCAAAGCTGGAACATAAAGAGAACCTGACAAAGGAAATATAGGAATACCTGAAATAGGAATACCTGTAAGTATGAATCTGCATTCTTTTACATATGGATGAAAATAAGTCTTCATGTTTCATCACCCCCCTGGATGATTTAACACTAGTATCCAATATTCTTCAAATATATCAGACTTTATGAAATCTGGAACGTCTTCCTTCATAAATCTGATGTTCAGTGATCAATACCTGTATCTAGAACAAAAATTATGAATCCTTTTTATTAGCATTGATCAAATGCCAATAGCTTTCCATGTTATTCCTCAGCTTTCCAAAATCTAGAATAAGGTTAGCTGATCCTAACATAACAAAACCTTGCTGAAAGCTTTATAGGATTCATAACCTTCAGTAACATAACAAGTATCTTCTATCTCTCTGCAACACAAATCTGATAGAACCTGAATCTTTGACTTACTTCTTCCATTGTTAAGAATCTTTACAAACAAAGCATAGACAACTGAATCATAAATACTCAAGATCATGCAAGATCTATTCAAGATCAATGATCTCTTCTGTGTAGAATCTGTTCTTCATCAAACCTTCATGACTGAATGTTTGATTTACTTACCTGAATGTCTCTAAGTGTCCATGCTTCTCAAAAAGTTGTAAAAATTTTCTTCAAACAAATCCTTCCTAAGAATTTGTGACTCCTACTTGAAACATAAGTGGACAAACTTCTCACCTTGAGAACTCCAAAAGCTGCAAGTTGATACTTCATAACTTTCATATTTTACCCGGGTGAAATGTGATAATACCTGCTTGACTTTCTTTTGGCTAACTCCACTTCTTAATCAAGTGATAGGATATGATGGAACACCTTTTGAATACAAACATGTATCCAAAAGTCTAGACAATCATAAAAAGCAGATTCTTCATTGACTTGTACATCAACAAGATTCTGAATTTTCTGAAAATACTGAATATGAGGTAACCTTTTCCAAACATAAAACCTCAACCCAAGTCTTCAACATCTCCTACAAAAAACTCTTTTACCTTAAGAGTTAGATAAAGAAGAAATAAACTTCTCTGCAACTTGTCATATACCAAGTAGCTCTGTATTGACACTCCAAGAATTCTTTGAGGGAACATATAAGTTGCCTGCTTAAAAAGCTTCAACATAACTCATACACATATGAGTGCTTTTGTTTCTCTCAATGCAATTCTTTGTCAAATCTACTAAATCATGACCAAGTGTAATGCAAAACAAGAAACTGCTTCTTCTTTAAAGATGATGTTCTTGTAGACTTGTCTTTGGATGTAGAGGATAAAATAGGAAAAGTATATGGAAAATATATGAGAAAAGGAAGCCTTACTTTTCTTTTGGAAATGATGGACTTTCTTTTTCTGCATCTTTCTTCCACCTGATGATGTCAACATTTTCAAACTTCTCTTCCATACCTTTTGTTCTCTTCATCTTGAAGTAGCAAACACTCTTTGACTTCTTCAACTGAACTTTTCTCTTCCTCTAATGCTAAGAGTAAGAGATAAAACAAACATGGTATATAAATGGAAGTGAATATAGAATCATGTTTTATCATCTCCTCATATCTCTGAATCAAAATTCTGCTTCAAATGTCTGAAATGACTAAATTCACCAATCGTTTGTCTGAATGATGAATTACCCTTCTAGAGTTACCTTCTCTAGATACATTTGTACCTTGATATCCAACCAACTTACAATAGAAAATTGGCTGAAAAACTCATCCCATCTCTGCACTTGTCTTCTTAGATGAACTTTCTTGCCATGAAAGAGATCTCTCAAAACTCTCTAGAAAAACCTCTAGATACATGTTTTGATGTAGCCTTTAACTTTTAAATGATGAAAGCATATAAAAACATTCCTTGAATTTCTTCAAATCTCTTCATAACTGCTCTTCTAAGATATGACCTGCAAATGATAATCTGATAGTAGAAACTGATACCTGTGATTTGATGTTCATCTGATTTCTTCATCTTCTCTAAACCATTGTTTTCCTTGAATTTGAAGTAGTCTTCTCTTCATCAAGTCTGGGTCTTCAAACAATACTTTTGTAAAGTATTTGCATACTCTTTCCAAAAATATTCGGCTGCTAACAGATCATCAACTTCATACTCCACACTGATAAATACACATGTAACTGAATTGTCTAATTCTCAAATCTCTACTCATCTAGATTAAGTGTGTATGTCAAATGTCAAATATTAGAAGATGCCTTTAAATCATATGTTGTAAATCTAGAATTCTGGGAACCTGGGATATGAATGAGCCTTAATGCATTGATGCCAAAGATATAAAGTTTTGAAACCAAAACCTTAGTGCTCTGATACCAAATGTTGGAAGTGAGGTAGGCCCTTAGGCTCATGTCACAGGTCCATGGTTCCATAGTTCCATTCATGTACAACATTAATTCCAACAATCTTCCATATTGACAAAACATGAACATACCACATCTTACTCATACAGATGATGAGACAAAGATAGAGAAAGAATAGACGTCATGTGTAAGGTGTTACGTAAGCCATCGCTTACTCATAGTATCATACATACCAATGTTCAATGTACAATGTGGGAGCAAAACTCTCAACCACTCTATGTGATGAGAAATAGATGAATGAGTGAATGTACAATGTAACAAACATATTCAGATGTGTGGGCAGTAATCTGAATATACATGAGATGTGTGACCTTATAGGTTATAGAAGAGTGAATATGAGTCACTGAATGAGGAAGGATCAGTGTGAAACTGATGGTCAACAAACCTACATCTAAACTTAGGCTATGGAAGACCCTAAGTTAGATACGTGTGTGAAAAGATCACATACTTATAAAGTAGCATAGAATGCTAACAAGATTGTTGCTGGAAATCCTCAAACTCATGTGAACACACCTTCTCAAACACCTCATAAAAATATGCATAAAGCATATAAGTAATGATTCTCTTGTACCTATGCCGAATAGGACTCCTTCTGATATGAACGCCACAGCCTCCATAAACTTCAAGTAGTACCTGTGTGCATAAAGAGAATATGTACCTGAATACTTAACATAAGATGTGAATCTTATGTTAATCACCATCTAATGTCTTTGAAGTAGCCCGACATCTTCTTGTAGAAGACAATCTTCAACCTAATATCTTCCTGTAGAAGATAATCTTCAAAATCATGTAGATGGTCCCATCCAATGCCTTTGAAGTAGCCAAACATCTTCTTGTAGAAGATAATCTTCAACCTAACATCTTCTTGTAGAAGATGATCTTCAAATACATCATGTAGATAGGCGATCCTCACCATCAAGCTGCTAATAATCAAGTCTTCTTGCCATGAACAAGAGATGACCTCCTCTCCATGAGCTAGAGTGTGAGCACACCCTTCATCTTCACCAAGAAGAACTCCATAGTTGCTCCTCAACATGCTTCAAGTTAGCACCATGGCTGCCCCATGTGCTAGAAGAAACACTACCTCTACTGAGGTCCAAGCTTTAGAAAGCTTGTGTTGATCCTAGGTGAAGGATGAATAGAAGTGATCCAAGTATCTTCTTATATAGTGTTGTGTATTCTCTGAAAAGCACCACTAAAAGCTTACGTTCGCATAAAGCAAGCGATCGCTTAAAAAATCTTTATCGGAATTCGTACGTCGTCGTCGTAGTCTGTTCGTGAGTTTCATAAAGCAAAAGCTATAAAAGTGTTGTTCGCGAACGCTGCCGGCGGGGTTCGAGCTCGTACCACATGGATAGGAGGCATATCACTTAACCAGCACGCCCACGCGCTAAGTTGTTACAGGACGTAGTAACATTAATTACTTATGCTAGTTCTGCTCGTCTCCTTGTGTGTACAAACACTAATAAACAGAGTTGTTCATGCTATAGACTCTCGACATAGTGGACCAATTGGAACATTGTTCTCCAACAATCCCCCCTGCAATGTCATATTGGTGCATTCTGGACTAGATCTGCATTCTGTCACAAACTACATCCATTTGCAAACTATCACAATTTGCAAACTGTCACAAGCTTCAAGCTTGTACTCCCGCACTTCAGAACTTGTTCTTCAAAACTCTTCTTCAAAACTGAATTTGAATTTCCTTCAAAAAACCTGAACTTGCTGAATATGATCCATAATACTTGAGAAAATATGCAAACTAGATATCCAATAGTGATCACATCAAGCAATCATTGCTTGACAACAAATGTAGCATGTATTGACTCTGAACCTGCTATCTCTTGTCTTCAAAAACGTGAAAACATACACTAGGATCCATATATTTGCATTTACCTTCCAAAAAGGTTTCTCAACCTACTTCTGCTGCGTCATGTAAATACACTAAACAAAATCAGGAACTGAATCCTGGAACCTGTGACTGTGAACTCACAACTTAGTGTATTATGAACACTGCTGGTTCATCTCTGACTGTACTCAAGTCAAATCAACTCAACTCAATATGAGTCAAAAAATCTATGATGTCATCATGTCTTCATCCTTTAAATCCTTCATACCTCTCTCCTTTAGAACTTGGTATAAACATATATGTGCGCACTTCTCAAATATACCTTTCTGAAATATCAAGTTTCTCTTCAATAGAAATCTAGAACCTTCTCCTGAACAGGAACATCCTAACAAGAACTTTCTCCAAACATTCTTCTTCTTCCTTCTTCTTTCAAAGCTGGAACATAAAGAGAACCTAACAAAGGAAATATAGGAATACCTTAAATAGGAATACCTGTAAGTATGAATCTGCATTCTTTTACATATGGATGAAAATAAGTCTTCATGTTTCATCACCCCCCTGGATGATTTAACACTAGTATCCAATATTCTTCAAATATATCAGACTTTATGAAATCTGGAACGTCTTCCTTCATAAATCTGATGTTCAGTGATCAATACCTGTATCTAGAACAAAAATTATGAATCCTTTTTATTAGCATTGATCAGATGCCAATAGCTTTCCATGTTATTCCTCAGCTTTCCAAAATCTAGAATAAGGTTAGCTGATCCTAACATAACAAAACCTTGCTGAAAGCTTTATAGGATTCATAACCTTCAGTAACATAACAAGTATCTTCTATCTCTCTACAACACAAATCTGATAGAACCTGAATCTTTGACTTACTTCTTCCATTGTTAAGAATCTTTACAAACAAAGCATAGACAACTGAATCATAAATACTCAAGATCATGCAAGATCTATTCAAGATCAATGATCTCTTCTGTGTAGAATCTGTTCTTCATCAAACCTTCATGACTGAAGGTTTGATTTAGTTACCTGAATGTCTCTAAGTGTCCATGCTTCTCAAAAAGTTGTAAAAATTTTCTTCAAACAAATCCTTCCTAAGAATTTGTGACTCCTACTTGAAACATAAGTGGACAAACTTCTCACCTTGAGAACTCCAAAAGCTGCAAGTTGATACTTCATAACTTTCATATTTTACCCGGGTGAAATGTGATAATACCTGCTTGACTTTCTTTTGGCTAACTCCACTTCTTAATCAAGTGATAGGATATGATGGAACACCTTTTGAATACAAACATGTATCCAAAAGTCTAGACAATCATAAAAAGTAGATTCTTCATTGACTTGTACATCAACAAGATTCTGAATTTTCTGAAAATACTGAATATGAGGTAACCTTTTCCAAACATAAAACCTCAACCCAAGTCTTCAACATCTCCTACAAAAAACTCTTTTACCTTAAGAGTTAGATAATGAAGAAATAAACTTCTCTGCAACTTGTCATATACCAAGTAGCTCTGTATTGACACTCCAAGAATTCTTTGAGGGAACATATAAGCTGCCTGCTTAAAAAGCTTCAACATAACTCATACACATATGAGTGCTTTTGTTTCTCTCAATGCAATTCTTTGTCAAATCCACTAAATCATGACCAATTGTAATGCAAAACAAGAAACTGCTTCTTCTTTAAAGAAGATGTTCTTGTAGACTTGTCTTTGGATGTAGAGGATAAAATAGGAAAAGTATATGGAAAATATATGAGAAAAGGAAGCCTTACTTTTCTTTTGGAAATGATGGACTTTCATTTTCTGCATCTTTCTTCCACCTGATGATGTCAACATTTTCAAACTTCTCTTCCATACCTTTTGTTCTCTTCATCTTGAAGTAGCAAACACTCTTTGACTTCTTCAACTGAACTTTTCTCTTCCTCTAATGCTAAGAGTAAGAGATAAAACAAACATGGTATATATATGGAAGTGAATATAGAATCATGTTTTATCATCTCCTCATATCTCTGAATCAAAATTCTGCTTCAAATGTCTGAAATGACTAAATTCACCAATCACTTGTCTGAATGATGAATTACCCATCTAGATTTGTACCTTGATATCCAACCAACTTACAATAGAAAATTGGCTGAAAAACTCATCCCATCTCTGCACTTGTCTTCTTAGATGAACTTTCTTGCCATGAAAGAGATCTCTCAAAACTCTCTAGAAAAACCTCTAGATACCTGTTTTGATGTAGCCTTTAACTTTCAAATGATGAAAGCATATAAAAACATTCCTTGAATTTCTTCAAATCTCTTCATAACTGCTCTTCTAAGATATGACCTGCAAATGATAATCTGATAGTAGAAACTGATACCTGTGATTTGATGTTCATCTGATTTCTTCATCTTCTCTAAACCATTGTTTTCCTTGAATTTGAAGTAGTCTTCTCTTCATCAAGTCTGGGTCTTCAAACAATACTTTTGTAAAGTATTTGCATACTCTTTCCAAAAATATTCGGCTGCTAACAGATCATCAACTTCATACTCCACACTGATAAATACACATGTAACTGAATTGTCTAATTCTCAAATCTCTACTCATCTAGATTAAGTGTGTATGTCAAATGTCAAATATTAGAAGATGCCTCTAAATCATATGTTGTAAATCTGGAATTTTGGGAACCTGGGATATGAATGAGCCTTAATGCATTGATGCCAAAGATCTAAAGTTTTGAAACCAAAACCTTAGTGCTTTGATACCAAATGTTGGAAGTGAGGTAGGCCCTTAGGCTCATGTCACAGGTCCATGGTTCCATAGTTCCATTCATGTACAACATTAATTCCAGCAATCTTCCATATTGACAAAACATGAACATACCACATCTTAATCATACAGATGATGAGACAAAGATAGAGAAAGAATAGACGTCATGTGTAAGGTGTTACGTAAGCCATCGCTTACTCATAGTATCATACATACCAATGTTCAATGTACAATGTGGGAGCAAAACTCTCAACCACTCTATGTGATCAAAATAGATGAATGAGTGAATGTACAATGTAACAAACATATTCAGATGTGTGGGCAGTAATCTGAATATACATTAGATGTGTGACCTTATAGGTTATAGAAGAGTGAATATGAGTCACTGAATGAGGAAGGATCAGTGTGAAACTGATGGTCAACAAACCTACATCTAAACTTAGGCTATGGAAGACCCTAAGTTTGATACGTGTGTGAAAAGATCACATACTTATAAAGTAGCATAGAATGCTAACAAGATTGTTGCCGGAAATCCTCAAACTCATGTGAACACACCTTCTCAAACACCTCATAAAAATATGCATAAAGCATATAAGTACTGATTCTCTTGTACCTATGCCGAATAGGACTCCTTCTGATATGAACGCCACAGCCTCCATAAACTTCAAGTAGTACCTGTGTGCATAAAGAGAATATGCACCTGAATGCTTAACATAAGATGTGAATCTTATGTTAATCACCATCTAATGTCTTTGAAGTAGCCCGACATCTTCTTGTAGAAGACAATCTTCAACCTAATATCTTCCTGTAGAAGATGATCTTCAAAATCACGTAGATGGTCCCATCCAATGTCTTTGAAGTAGCCAAACATCTTCTTGTAGAAGATAATCTTCAACCTAACATCTTCTTGTAGAAGATGATCTTCAAATACATCATGTAGATAGGCGATCCTCACCATCAAGCTGCTAATAATCAAGTCTTCTTGCCATGAACAAGAGATGACCTCCTCTCCATGAGCTAGAGTGTGAGCACATCCTTCATCTTCACCAAGAAGAATCACCAAGAAGAACTCCATAGCTGCTCCTCAACATGCTTCAAGTTAGCACCATGGCTGCCCCATGTGCTAGAAGAAACACTACCTCTACTGAGGTCCAAGCTTTAGAAAGCTTGTGTTGATCCTAGGTGAAGGATGAATAGAAGTGATCCAAGTATCTTCTTATATAGTGTTGTGTATTCTCTGAAAAGCACCACTAAAAGCTTACGTTCGCATAAAGCAAGCGATCACTTAAAAAATCTTTATCGGAATTCGTACGTCGTCATCGTAGTGTGTTCGTGAGTTTCATAAAGCAAAAGCTATAAAAGTGTTGTTTGCGAACGCTGCCGGCGGGGTTCGAACTCGTACCACATGGATAGGAGGCATATCACTTAACCAGCACACCCACGCGCTAAGTTGTCACAGGACGTAGTAACATTAATTACTTATGCTGGTTCCGCTCGTCTCCTTGTGTGTACAAACACTAATAAACAGAGTTGTTCATGCTATAGACTCTGGACATAGTGGACCAATTGGAACATTGTTCTCCAACAATCCCCCCTGCAATGTCATATTGGTGCATTCTGGACTAGATCTGCATTATGTCACAAACTACATCCATTTGCAAACTATCACAATTTGCAAACTGTCACAAGCTTCAAGCTTGTACTCCCGCACTTCAGAACTTGTTCTTCAAAACTCTTCTTCAAAACTGAAGTTGAATTTCCTTCAAAAAACCTGAACTTGCTGAATATGAACCATAATACTTGAGAAAATATGCAAACTAGATATCCAATAGTGATCACATCAAGCAATCATTGCTTGACAACAAATGTAGCATGTACTGACTCTGAACCTGCTATCTCTTGTCTTCAAAAACGTGAAAACATACACTAGGATCCATATATTTGCATTTACCTTCCAAAAAGGTTTCTCAACGTACTTCTGCTGCGTCATGTGAATACACTAAACAAAATCAGGAACTAAATCCTGGAACCTGTGACTGTGAACTCACAACTTAGTGTATTATGAACACTGCTGGTTCATCTCTGACTGTACTCAAGTCAAATCAACTCAACTCAATATGAGTCAAAAAATCTATGATGTCATCATGTCTTCATCCTTTAAATCCTTCATACCTCTTTCCTTTAGAACTTGGTATAAACATATATGTGCGCACTTCTCAAATATACCTTTCTGAAATATCAAGTTTCTCTTCAATAGAAATCTAGAACCTTCTCCTGAACAGGAACATCCTAACAGGAACTTTCTCCAAACATTCTTCTTCTTCCTTCTTCTTTCAAAGCTGGAACATAAAGAGAACCTGACAAAGGAAATATAGGAATACCTGAAATAGGAATACCTGTAAGTATGAATCTGCATTCTTTTACATATGGATGAAAATAAGTCTTCATGTTCATCACCCCCCTGGATGTTCATCAGACTTTATGAAATCTGGAACGTCTTCCTTCATAAATCTGATGTTCAGTGATCAATACCTGTGTCTAGAACAAAAATTATGAATCCTTTTTATTAGCATTGATCACATGCCAATAGCTTTCCATGTTATTCCTCAGCTTTCCAAAATCTAGAATAAGGTTAGCTGATCCTAACATAACAAAACCTTGCTGAAAGCTTTATAGGATTCATAACCTTCAGTAACATAACAAGTATCTTCTATCTCTCTGCAACACAAATCAGATAGAACTTGAATCTTTGACTTACTTCTTCCATTGTTAAGAATCTTTACAAACAAAGCATAGACAACTGAATCATAAATACTCAAGATCATGCAAGATCATGCAAGATCTATTCAAGATCAATGATCTCTTCTGTGTAGAATCTGTTCTTCATCAAACCTTCATGACTGAATGTTTGATTTAGTTACCTGAATGTCTCTAAGTGTCCATGCTTCTCAAAAAGTTGTAAAAATTTTCTTCAAACAAATCCTTCCTAAGAATTTGTGACTCCTACTTGAAACATAAGTGGACAAACTTCTCACCTTGAGAACTCCAAAAGCTGCAAGTTGATACTTCATAACTTTCATATTTTACCCGGGTGAAATGTGATAATATCTGCTTGACTTTCTTTTGGCTAACTCCACTTCTTAATCAAGTGATAGGATATGATGGAACACCTTTTGAATACAAACATGTATCCAAAAGTCTAGACAATCATAAAAAGTAGATTCTTCATTGACTTGTACATCAACAAGATTCTGAATTTTTTAAAAATACTGAATATGAGGTAACATTTTCCAAACATAAAACCTCAACCCAAGTCTTCATCATCTGCTACAAAAAACTCTTTTACCTTAAGAGTTAGATAAAGAAGAAATAAACTTCTCTGCAACTTGTCATATACCAAGTAGCTCTGTATTGACACTCCAAGAATTCTTTGAGGGAACATATAAGCTGCCTGCTTAAAAAGCTTCAACATAACTCATACACATATGAGTGCTTTTGTTTCTCTCAATGCAATTCTTTGTCAAATCTACTAAATCATGACCAAGTGTAATGCAAAACAAGAAACTGCTTCTTCTTTAAAGAAGATGTTCTTGTAGAATTGTCTTTGGATGTAGAGGATAAAATAGGAAAAGTATATGGAAAATATATGAGAAAAGGAAGCCTTACTTTTCTTTTGGAAATGATGGACTTTCTTTTTCTGCATCTTTCTTCCACTTGATGATGTCAACATTTTCAAACTTCTCTTCCATACCTTTTGTTCTCTTCATCTTGAAGTAGCAAACACTCTTTGACTTCTTCAACTGAACTTTTCTCTTCCTCTAATGCTAAGAGTAAGAGATAAAACAAACATGGTATATAAATGGAAGTGAATATAGAATCATGTTTTATCATCTCCTCATATCTCTGAATCAAAGTTCTGCTTCAAATGTCTGAAATGACTAAATTCCCCAATCGTTTGTCTGAATGATGAATTACCCTTCTAGAGTTACCTTCTCTAGATACATTTGTACCTTGATATCCAACCAACTTACAATAGAAAATTGGCTGAAAAACTCATCCCATCTCTGCACTTGTCTTCTTAGATGAACTTTCTTGCCATGAAAGAGATCTCTCAAAACTCTCTAGAAAAACCTCTAGATACCTGTTTTGATGTAGCCTTTAACTTTCAAATGATGAAAGCATATAAAAACATTCCTTGAATTTCTTCAAATCTCTTCATAACTGCTCTTCTAAGATATGACCTGCAAATGATAATCTGATAGTAGAAACTGATACCTGTGATTTGATGTTCATCTGATTTCTTCATCTTCTCTAAACCATTGTTCTTCCTTGAATTTGAAGTAGTCTTCTCTTCATCAAGTCTGGGTCTTCAAACAATACTTTTGTAAAGTATTTGCATACTCTTTCCAAAAATATTCGGCTGCTAACAGATCATCAACTTCATACTCCACACTGATAAATACACATGTAACTGAATTGTCTAATTCTCAAATCTCTACTCATCGAGATTAAGTGTGTATGTCAAATGTCAAATATTAGAAGATGCCTTTAAATCATATGTTGTAAATCTGGAATTCTAGGAACCTGGGATATGAATGAGCCTTAATGCATTGATGCCAAAGATCTAAAGTTTTGAAACCAAAACCTTAGTGCTCTGATACCAAATGTTGGAAGTGAGGTAGGCCCTTAGGCTCATGTCACAGGTCCATGGTTCCATAGTTCCATTCATGTACAACATTAATTCCAGCAATCTTCCATATTGACAAAACATGAACATACCACAACTTAATCATACAGATGATGAGACAAAGATAGAGAAAGAATAGACGTCATGTGTAAGGTGTTACGTAAGCCATCGCTTACTCATAGTATCATACATACCAATGTTCAATGTACAATGTGGGAGCAAAACTCTCAACCACTCTATGTGATGAGAAATAGATGAATGAGTGAATGTACAATGTAACAAACATATTCAGATGTGTGGGCAGTAATCTGAATATACATGAGATGTGTGACCGTATAGGTTATAGAAGAGTGAATATGAGTGACTGAATGAGGAAGGATCAGTGTGAAACTGATGGTCAACAAACCTACATCTAAACTTAGGCTATGGAAGACCCTAAGTTAGATACGTGTGTGAAAAGATCACATACTTATAAAGTAGCATAGAATGCTAACAAGATTGTTGTCGGAAATCCTCAAACTCATGTGAACACACCTTCTCAAACACCTCATAAAAATATGCATAAAGCATATAAGTACTGATTCTCTTGTACCTATGCCGAATAGGACTCCTTCTGATATGAACGCCACAGCCTCCATAAACTTCAAGTAGTACCTGTGTGCATAAAGAGAATATGTACCTGAATACTTAACATAAGATGTGAATTTTATGTTAATCACCATCTAATGTCTTTGAAGTAGCCCGACATCTTCTTGTAGAAGACAATCTTCAACCTAATATCTTCCTGTAGAAGATAATCTTCAAAATCATGTAGATGGTCCCATCCAATGTCTTTGAAGTAGCCAGACATCTTGTTGTAGAAGATAATCTTCAACCTAACATCTTCTTGTAGAAGATGATCTTCAAATACATCATGTAGATTGGGGATCCTCACCATCAAGCTGCTAATAATCAAGTCTTCTTGCCATGAACAAGAGATGACCTCCTCTCCATGAGCTAGAGTATGAGCACACCCTTCATCTTCACCAAGAAGAATCACCAAGAAGAACTCCATAGCTACTCCTCAACATGCTTCAAGTTAGCACCATGGCTGCCCCATGTGCTAGAAGAAACACTACCTCTATTGAGGTCCAAGCTTTAGAAAGCTTGTGTTGATCCTAGGTGAAGGATGAATAGAAGTGATCCAAGTATCTTCTTATATAGTGTTGTGTATTCTCTAAAAAGCACCACTAAAAGCTTACGTTCGCATAAAGCAAGCGATCACTTAAAAATCTTTATCGGAATTCATACGTCGCCGTCGTAGTCTGTTCTTGAGTTTCATAAAGCAAAAGCTATAAAAGTGTTGTTCGCGAACGCTGCCGGCGGGGTTCGAACTCGTACCACATGGATAGGAGGCATATCACTTAACCAGCACGCCCACACGCTAAGTTGTTACAGGGTGTAGTAACATTAATTACTTATGCTTGTTTCACTCGTCTCCTTGTGTGTACAAACACTAATAAACGGAGTTGTTCATGCTATAGACTCTGGACATAGTGGACCAATTGGAACATTGTTCTCCAACACAAAGGCCTCTTCAAAATCATTGCCTCTTTCTTGAGCATAACCCTTTGCAACAAGCCTAGCCTTATACCTCTCAATTGTTCCATTAGGCTTATGCTTCAGCTTGTATACCTACTTAGTGCTAATGACCTTCTTGCCAGGAGGCAACTCACATAAAGATTAGATACCATTTTTATTAATAGCATCATATTCTTATTGCATAGCAGCCATCCAATTTTTAGAGATTTGTGCTTCATCAAATGAAACAGGCTCATTCTCATCACAGAGGCTAGAGGCAGCCATAGCATAGCAATCTGATGCAAGAGAAGCACTATGAGAATTTGAACGAGTACGATATGACAGAGGTGCATCTAATTTGTTATCTCGCAAAGTCTATACCAGCCATTTGGGCATAGTTTTTTCCTCTTCTATATCAATTCTCTCATCAACAAATGCATTATGTAAATCTATGTTAGAAATGGAATTATTTACATCATCACGTGAAACCTATAAAGGTTGAAAAGTTACCTCATTAAGACCAGCACTAGACTCTCCACTTGTAAAAAGAGGCAGCAAAGTGTCATACATGCATTTGGAGCTAATTGATGTCTCCTTAGTACATGAAAGTAATGGCTGAATAGCATCTTCCACAAAAACAACATCGTGGCTAACCAAAATGCATTTAGTCTATGGATGATACAGACGATAGCCTTTGCTTTTAGAACTATAGCAAACAAAAATACATTTCACTACTTTATTATCCAATTTCTTGTGTTGTTTTTTAGGCATTAATGCATATGCTAGACAACCAAAAACACCCAGGTGAGCAACAGATGGCTTGCAACCATGGAAAGCCTCATATGGAGTAATAGATGCAATGCTTTAGTGGGACACCTATTAAGTACATATGCTGCACACATAATAGTCTCAAGCCAGAAATTATGTGGTAAAGTCTGACTCTTGACCATACATCTCGCCATCTCCATGAGTGACCTCTTCTTTTGTTCAACAACTCCATTTTTTTAGGTTTATATGACATTGTACATTGATATTTTATCCCACATTCAGCCAAAAATGCGTTAGAAGCAGAAGACATATGTTCCCCCCTTGATCAGAATGGAGGGTTCCCATTGTACATGCTGCCATGTTTTTAGCCAAAACTAGAAACTGTTTGAAGCACATAAACACTTTGGACTTTGCTTTCAATGGATATACCCATGCATGCTTGGGAAAATCATCAATGAAATTCACAAAGTAAAGATAGTTACCAAAAGAGGATGTCTGCATAGGACCACAGACATCACTGTGAACAAGCTACAATTCTTTAGTAGCTCAAACTAAACCATCTTTTGGGAATGAGGAATGCTGCATTCTGCCCAAAATTCAGCCTTCACAAACATGTTTACCAGGTGCCTCAAGTTTGGATAGAGAGGACACCATTTCAGATTTCTACAAGCATAGCAAACTATCAAAAATTCAGATGAACAAAGCATGCATGCCAAAGCTTTCCATTTGACAAAGCCTGAGAATCATGTACTGCACATGCTAAATCATTCACAGATTTTTCATAGTCTATGAGCTTATACAACCCATGAAATATAATTTCAAAAGCAATGATGACATCATCATTTGACATATCATGAACTATACATCTGTCATCAAAAAATTTCACAACCAAGCCAATCTTGGCTAAACCTGAAACTAATAATAGATTCTTCTTGATCCTCGACACAAATAAATCATCTAACAATGTAAAAGAACTACCATCAGCAGTAGTCAGAATGATCTTACTAACTCCCATGATAGGATAAGAGGAGTTTTTGGTGTGTGTGACAATATTCCTTGTAGAGGCAGGCTCGAGTGAAGTGAAGAAACTGCACTGTGAGGTAATATGTTTGGTTGCCCCACTATTGAAGTACCAAACATCTGAGTCTACTACAGACATACACTATTCATGAGAAGATGGGTCATAACTACAAACAGTGGTAAATGCCCATTCTTCATTCTGCACAAGATTAGGAGGCTCTGTTTTGGGTCTAGAGGCCTCTACAACAACCATTCCAACCTCTTTCTCACTTGCCTCTTTAGTAGCTAGTTTTAGATAACTCTTTATGGTATGATTATTTCCTTTACAGTATCTGCAAAACAATTTCTACCTTTTTGTTTTCTTCTGATCTCTGCCATCCTTCTTTGATTGTGCAGAACTAGTAGATTTCTGCTTACTAGTAGAAGAGCTGTATTTACCTTTGCCCTTCTGACTAGCCAAGAAAGCTTGATCTGCAACATGCATAATGGACTTGTTCTACCTAGACTCATCTTGCTGCAATAGAATAGAGAATAACTCCTCAAATGTTAAGGCACTTGGATTGCCTTTCATCATCAAACGAAGAGTAAAAGAAAAACTCTGATATGAATCAGAAAGACCATTGAGAATAGTCTATAGAAGTGAACTGTTAGGCAAGACTTCTTCAATAGAAATCAATTATTCCTTCAAACCTTTGATCTTTGTCAGAAAATTGTCCATGGAATCTCCTTCATTCATGTGCTCACTCTCCAACTGTTTTTGAAGGTAAGCAATAAGAGTCTCATTCCTTGCCTGGTATAAAGTGGTAAGTGTATCCCAAGCATCCTTAATTATTCTGCAAGAGTGAATGTGAGGAATAATGGCACGTTTGACAGACAAGGCTGTCAATGCATGTGCCTAAGCATCTCTGCCATCCCAATGAATTTGCTCTATGGTAGGCACAGCGGGAACCACAACACGAATAGGAACATGAAGAATATCTCCATCTTCAACATCGTCTGCATCACCTTCAGCAACTGTGTTTGCAGGTGTAATAGGATGTTTTCAACATCCTACACAATATTCCATAGGCCTTTTGCAACTAAAACATAGCATATAAGCCCATAATGGGTAATTGGTACCGTCCAACTTATCCCCAATAGCCAACATATGCAATACATCACTACTTTCATCCATGGCCACTAACTTAAATACCCTGATGGAGAAAAATGATTGTATCTCAAAAGGTTGAACAAAACTACCTTGTCGAATTTTGGTAAACCTCTAGTGGACTTTGAGACGCTTATATTGGCGAACCGAAACTTGTATATATCTTTGGCACAAAAAGATAAAATTGCCTACACAAGCACTATGATAGTGCGTTGAGAGGGTGAAACAAGCTAAGATCGCAATTTTGACACCACACAGAGAAGCTGTTTTGATCTCCTAATGACCTTGAGTATGCTCACCAATTTTCATGAGATTCTGAGAGTGTGATCGGAGGGGTGTTGAGGATGCCTTAGATGAAGCAGCGACCTACTCTAATACCAATTGTTGGAGTTCGAGGTCTATGAAAGCATGCAAATAGCACAAGGAAGAAGAAGAAGCTTGGAGCACAACACACAATATTGAATGTATTACCAAGAGAATGTACAAAGATAAATTGCCCATTAGGTTAATAGGCATATATACAAGCCAAGGGAAAAAAACCTCCGAAAGAGGGAAAAAAGTGCCCTGACAGTCCTAGTGAGTTCACACACATCACTACCTAAATATATCAACAAAGTTGAGAAAACAAAGAGAGAGAGAGAGAGAGAGAGAGAGAGAGAGAGAGAGAGATGCACACTAAGAGATAGAGAACTCAAATTCTCAAATTTCCAAGAGGAATGCATCTACAAAGATGTTATTCCCATTTGTGCACTCCCAATATGGAGCTTAGATGGCACTGTAGACATGCTCTAGATAAAGGGTTCATTAGTGTGCAATGATGTGTAAAGCTTCACATATTCCACGCATATATAGCTTTTACATTGGGAGTCATTATAGACAAACATACTAGGGAGAGACAAAATAGCGAGAAAAAAATATTTTGTAATATTATCTCTATAATCAGAAGTCCTAGCTATAGAGAGTAAATGCATGGAAGCAAAATGAAAAAGAGTGTAATCATAAAATGAGAGAGTATGAGACTCACAAATGAGTAGACCATGAAATGGAAAACTCACATGGATGACAGTGAGCTTACCAAGAGCATGGAGTAGGATCCTCAAGCTTCTAACCAAGTACAAATTCAAGGAGAGACCCTCCTTATATAGAGTTGGAGGGGGCTCTCAAAAGTACATCATATGTAGGATAATTCCCCTTGAAGGAGAATGAATACACATGTAGAAGCAAATGGCAAGGTTCCCAAATACGAAGAGCTATAATATAAAATGGAAATGAACTTGAAGTGGAATTTCTCCTAGATACGAAATGAAGATACACTCATATTCTCAATACCCCCTATACAACTCCATTTTGTAGAGTATGGAGGCTGCTAGGGTATGAGAGAAATTTCCAACATGAGTATAACACTAACAATGGGAGCACCAACAAAAAGTCTCCATGTAGAAATCCATAGCCTTTAAGTAGGATCGACCAAGCATGATGACTAGGTACTCCATAAAATGTCCACGAGACGGATCAAAGCGGATGCTCCATAGATGTGCCACCAACGAGGTACAAGAACAGAAAAATATCTCACTCGATGAGATCACTTCCATGCGAGATAGATAGGATGACTCCATGTGGTATGTGGGAACCTCCAAATCATTAAAAACATCCACCATGAGATGTTTATTGCCAAGAACTAGGTCCTACAAGAATGAAATATAAAACATGAAGCATAAAATGATAATCACATGGTAGTTTTATTGTATGTTGTAGTCCTCCATGGAATAATTTACAAAGTCCTCATATGTGTCAGTAGTATCATGAAAGCCTCCTATGAACCTAGAAGATGACTCAAAAAATGATCCAACTGAGTTATATATCTAGGTAGATCCAAGAGAAAGCTATGGATAATGGAAAGATGTTGGACTCTGTGAATAGAACATTGTATGCTAAAAATGTTGTTCTAAACAAAGCAATTGGATGCTCGAAGAGATGAATGGAAAATGACAACCCATCGATCCTATAGTAAAGCCCAAATGACATTGAGAGGAAATGAAAACCTTCGATGGTACAATGGGAGGTTTAGCCATCTGAGGTATAAACTGAGACAATATCTTTGAGTCTTGATGCTCCAAAAACTTACCATGATCTATAAGCCTTGTATAAAGAGAGCATGCTTCAAGTAGTGTGACTCTCCGGTAGTGGAATGATCCCCCTCTAAAGAGAAAATGGGAGGATTCAAATCTTGAGTAGAATCCAAAATGAATGAAAACTTAGAGTATTCATCAAAAGTGTAGAGTCTCATAATCATTCAATTTGTATGGCTTTTTCTCTGCTCCAAATGCCTTAGTAAAAATATTAGCAACCTGCTTATCTATCCTCACATAAACAAGATCAATATCACCTGCTAATACCATCTCTCTAATAAAGTGATAATGTACCTTGATATGCTTTGTTCTAGCATGAAAAACATGATTTCTTGCTAACTAAATGCTACTAAGATTATCACAATAGATGATGATTGGCTTTTGCATTTCCACACCTAAATCTACAAGTAGCATCTCTAACCATGAAGCTTCACATGATGCCATTGCATCACCTCTATACTCAGCCTCTATACTCGACAAAGCAATAGTGGGTTGCTTCTTACTGCTCCATGTAATAGATGCACTTCCAAGTGAGAATAGAAAGCCACTAATAGATCTTCTATCTAGAATATTACCAGCCCAATCTACATCGGTGTATCCATAAACCTGTAATTTTGCACTAGCGTTATAAAGAAATGCATAATCCGAATTCGCAATCACATATCGTAGAGTGCATCTCAAGGCATCTAAGTGTGGTTTCCTAGGAACTTGCATGAATTGACTTTCAAGTCCAATAGTGTAGCTAAGAGCAGGCCTTGTAATTGTGAGATATTTCAAACTTCCCATAATTTTCCTGTACATAGTAGCATTTTCCAATGCTTCACCTAATGTACTATCCAACTTAAAATTATGATCTAATGGCAAAAAAAATAGCTTGCAATCAGCCATACCATACTTTTGCAACATACTCAAGGCATATTGCCTTTACAACATCCATATACCTATTTCTATATGTATAAACTCAACGCCCAAGAAATAGTACAACACACCTAGATTTTTCCTGTCGAATTCCTGCATAAGGAGTTTCTTTACCTCTTTAATGCTTGCTTCATTGTCACCTCCTACAATCAAGTCATCAACATAAATAGCCACAATCCTGATGCCATCATCACTCTTCCTTACAAATCATGAATGATATGCATCACACATAGAAAATCCAATGGTGGTTAAGTAGTCAGAAATCCTTGCATGCCAAGCATGAGGGGCTTTTTTAAGCCCATACAAAGCCTTTTGCAACCTACAAACATATTCTAGGTTCTTTGAATCCTCATATCCTTGTGGCTGGTTCATGTATACTTCTTCCTATAACTCACCATGTAGGAAAGCATTCTTCACATCCATCTAATGCAAAGTCCATCCTTTTGCTATAGCTAATTCAACAAGTGTTCTGACAGTAGACATTTTCGCTATAGGGTTGAATGTTTCCTCATATTCAATGCCATATGTATATGCATATCCTTTTGCTACCAATCATGCTTTGTACCTGCTTATGCTACCATCAACATTGTGATTTACCTTGTAAACCCACTTACAACCTATGTGTTTCTTTCCTTGCGACAATGAAAAAAGCTTCCGTGTTCATTTCCATAAAGTGTAGCCATCTTCTCATCCATAACTTTCTCCCAATCTACATTTCCGATTGCATCTTCAAAACATCAAGGTTCAGCATCTTGTATTACCTTGGTCATGAAGGCACAATGACAAACCATGTAACTGTCATACGTCAACCGTTGTACTAAATTTCCCATCCTCCTAGATCTTCTTGGTCCTAAGTCACTTCTCCTCATATCATCTGCATGTGCTTTTCTTACTCCTAGAGTCTTAAAAGAGGGCGATCTAGTCCTCATCAAGCCTCTTTTATGAACCACTTGAATCTCCATCGATGTCTTCAAAACTTGTAGATGTTTTACTACCAGCAAAGAGATTTTATTTACCTTTCTTGGATGTATTTGATGAATTTGATGGAGAAAAATTTCCATGCAATCTTCAACTCCATGGATATGAGTTGGAGCTATTGCTTTGTGACACATCCGTTCCACTCAAAACTTGAGATTTTGCACTTAAATTTTTAGCATTTTCTTTATCATTTGCTTCAAGATTAAGTCCTTCTTTTCATCTACATAGAATCTTGACATTTCATCAAATACCACATCTCTGCTTACCTTCACTCATTGTATGAGTTAGTTACAATATTTATATACCTTTTGCTCAAGGGAGTATCCAATGAAGATACATTTTTTTGCTTTTGGATCAAGCTTTTTCCTCAACTCATCTGGAATATGTACATATGCAATACAACCAAAAACTTTCATATGTGATAGGTTTGGATTTTTACCTATGAACTTCTCTTCAAGTGTAACTTGATGTACAATAGCAATTAGAGTTTTGTTCATGATGTATACAGTAGTGTGCACAACTTCTGCCCAATAATAATGAGGCATATCCTTCTCAACCATCAAGGCTCTTGCTATTTCTGCAATATGTCCATTTTTGCATTCAAGAATGCCATTCTGTTGTGGTATGTACTTGCATGAAAACTGACATCAAATTCGATGACTTTTTAGAAAGTTGCTGAACTCATTTGAAGTGTATTCAACTCCTCAATCAGATCTTAATGTTTGAATATACTTCCTTCTCTACATTTCCACCATAGCTTTAAAGTTCTAGAAGTGAGTGAACACCTCACTCTTCTCTTTCATGAATTATACCCATACTTTCCGTGTATGGACATGAATGAAAGTAACATAAAATCTACAACCACCCATAGATGTGGTCTTTGTAGGATCCCCAAACATCTGTATGTACTATTTCTAGCACATGCTCAATAGCATGTTTGTCATGCAAAAACAATGTTCTTGATTGGTTACCAAATGGACATGCTACACATACCTTTTGCATCTCTGCAACCTTGAAATTTGGTAGTCCATTGACAATCTCCTTTGATTGCATCAATTTCAACCTCTACAAATTGGCATGTCCAATTCTTTTGTGCCAAATCTTTATATCAACAATAAATCCTACACCTTTTGCAAACACGGATGCATTCATTTCATGAATTTTCACATTTAAGATGAACATCCTACCCATTTTGTTTCATTTGGATATCAATCTTCCATCCTGTTTGTACTCTTCTACATATAACCCATCAACATTGAACCTGACTTGTAATCCCTAGTGCTGAGCCTATCAAAGTCAAATTGGTCAAAGTCCTGTTGGTCAAGACAAAATTTTCAAAGTCAAAGTTGATCAAAGTCGAGTTGGTCAAAGTCACAGTCGTCAAAGTCAAGTTGGTCAAGATGCATAGGTAGTGCACAAATAGTTTATTCACAATGGTTATGTTTTGCAGAAAGTTGGATGTAGGTTCGAGATTGTCTTTCTGTAAGATTTTCAATAGTTTAAAGTGTTTGAAAGGTTCAGGTGAACCCTCCCTTAGGTATACATATTGAAGAAATGAAGGCAAAAGTGAAGGCATGTAAAGAGGAAGCAGTACGCAAAAGTGTATGAATGGCCCCCCATTTAAAATTTAAATTTTCTCCTAAATTCACTACAGGACAAAATAGGGAGTCATTTGTTGTGCACATGTTGAGATATGCTTGGGACATCAAAGTGAGCACCAAGATACTCTATCAGTTAGGAGTGGTTACGTAAGACACTCACAACAAGGAGCATGCATTATTCTTGGAGTAAGACTAAGAAAATGAGAGCATAGTCTACACTAGGTGAGAAGACCAAGAGACATTCAACCAATATGCAACGTAGAGAAACAAGTGTGAGACAAACTGTGCAAGAAGAGTGATCTAGTGTGTGCAGAGAAGGAGTGTAGAGAACCATTAAGCAAGGCAATCAAGTCCCTTTCCGCAAAAGAATCCCCCAAAAAAAAATTTCATGCTCGGTGGGATACAAGAAGGCTTGAGCATAGGAGAACCAATAATTAAAAAATGTTGAAGAAGTGCAAAGATACCGATAGTGATGTGCTGGTTTGAGAGGTTCTTTCTTCTATTTGGAATTGTCTTAAGCTGAAGAGGAGTATGAGCAGCTCATGACCGCAACCTGGTCAAAAACCTTGAGGGTCCCTTGCAAAGCAACAAGAAGAAAAGTTGTTTGAAGGTCAACCAGCCGTTTATCATCAACATCATCAGTAAGGAACATGGTGGCTCAGGTGGACTTAGAAACTCTACTCTCCAGGTTAAATATTCGCACAAGAAGATCGAGATGAACATATTAGAAGATTTTAGGCCTTATGTAAGACAAGGGGTCTGATGGGAAGAGAAGATGCATTTTTTTATTCTTTTCCTAGCAACATTAGAAGGATTAGCGGATAAATGGTTTAGTCAATTTATCAATAATTATTTCACTACATGGGACCTAATGCAAGAAGCATTTAAGACACAGTTCCAACAAGGAAACACAACATAGACCATCACTGAGGAGCTATTTTTTATGACTAGGTCTTGGGGAGACATTTCCAAAATTTGTCACTAGAGCCAAGGCATTGATGGCTAAATTACTAGACCCTCTCCATGACTTCTTCATCAAGAATTGGCTAGCTAAACCACTTCCAATCTCAACACAGTCTAAAATTAAAGAGCTAGTGCTACCTAGAGCAACAATTGAAGAGTTCATTAATATAGCCACAAGATTGGAGCACATTAGGCACCAATATGGGATAAGCACTTCTAGTCATCATATCTTGTAGAATCTGAGGACTCACTAATTCAATTAAGAAAGGAACTTGAGAGCTTGAAAAGGAACAAACCCCACAAAGAGGAGCAAAGTGCAGTAACTCAACTGAGGAAAGAAATTGAGGCCTTTGTTGGAGTTAGAGGTCTGCGGATGCATGCAAACAGCACAACGAAGAAGAAGAAGCTTGGAGCTCAACACACAATACTAAATGTATTAATACTAGAATGCACAAAGATAAGTAACCCGTTAGGGCTATGGGCATATATACAAGCTGGGGAAAAAACCTCTTAAAGAGGGAAAAAAGTGCCTCGGTGGTCGTAGTGTGTTCATACACATCACTACCTAAATATATCAACAAATCCCCCCTAGGAGTGATACGATGAACAAGGAGCTGACACTCATGTATATGGAAGTGCCAAGCTATGTGGAATCAATCCACAAAAGGAAGTAAGCCCAAAGCTTTGCGAAAGGCTTCAAACTTCTCCCTAGGTAGAGCCTTCATGAAAAGGTCTGCAATGTTCTCCTACATGGGCACATATGCCAAGCTTATCTCTCCACCAGAGAACCTCTCCCTGACATAATGATAATGCACCTCAATGTGCTTAGTGCGATCATGGAACATAAGGTTCCTTGCAAGAGCCAATGCACTCTGACTGTTAGTGAAGATGGTGGTGGTAGAAGACTAACCAACACCCAAATCAACCATAAGACGTCTGAGCCACACACTCAACAGTCGCTGTGAAAGCTGCCCTATACTCAACCTCACAACTAGAAGTGGCCACAGTAGGCTGCTTCTTTCTTAGCCAAGATATGCATGAGCTACCAAGCATGAAGTAAAAACCACTAGTGGACACACAAGTGTCATAGCAACCAACCCAATCAGAGTCAGAAAAAGCATGCAAATCTTGCAGTAGTGATCCCCCCTTGGGATAAAACAACCCAAGTAGTGGGGTACCACTCAAGTAGTGAAAGATGCGCTTAACCATGTGCCAATGCTTGACACCTAGGCAATGCATAAACCTGAAATGCCCAAATAATGATGCAAATGCCCCAAATCAAACATCTCAAATGAGGCATGCAGTAGCCTTAAAATCAGCAATATGCTTGTCATGAGGAGGAGTGAGCAGCATGTCATCAACATGCACAAAAATGATCATAAGCACATCATTAGCATGCTTAACATATACATTGATTTTAGTTGGACTATTCTCAAAACCATGTGCAATCAAATAGGCATGTATCTTTTCATACCAAGCACATCGTGCTTGCTTTAAACCATATAATGCCTTCTTTAACCTGCACACTTGGTTTTCATGCCCTTTTTGCACAAAGCCACTTCTCCATGCAAGTCACCATTCAGAAATGCTCTTTTAATGTCCAATTGATGGAAATTCCAACCATGATGAGCTGCAAGTGCACATATGCTATAAACAGTAGTCATTTGACAAGTAGGTGCAAAGGTTTCATCAAAATCAATGCCTCTTTCCTGCGCATAACCCTTTGCAACAAGTCTAGCCGTATGCCTATGAACTATGCCAATGGCCTTCTTGCCAGGAGGCAAGTCACATAAAGACCAGGTATCATTTTTCATGATAGCATCATATTCAGATTGCATTGAAGCCATCCAATGTTCAGAATTTTGTGCTTCATCAAACCAAACAGGCTCAGTCTCATCATAGAGATTAGATGCAACCATAGGATAGCAATCTGATACAAACACTAATTTGCTATCACGGAAAGTCTGTACAAGCCATTTTGGCATAGTTTTTGCGTCCTCAATATCAACTCTCTCATCAATAAGTGCATCATGTAAATATGCATCAAAAATTGAATGATCTACATCATCACATGAAACCTGTAAAGGTTGAGAAGTTGCCTCATTAGGTTCAACACTAGACTGTCCACCTATAAAAAGAGGCAGCAAAGTATCATACAT
Organism: Ceratopteris richardii; assembly: GCA_020310875.1. Classification (NCBI taxonomy): domain Eukaryota; kingdom Viridiplantae; phylum Streptophyta; class Polypodiopsida; order Polypodiales; family Pteridaceae; genus Ceratopteris; species Ceratopteris richardii. The sequence goes on from CM035406.1 coordinate 99,408,637, forward strand.
GACTTTGGAGCTAACAGATGTCTCCTTCGTACATGAAAGTAAAGGTTGAATATCATCTTCCACAAAAACAACATCACGGTTAACCAAAATGCGTTTAGTCTATGGATGATACAAATGATAGCCTTTGCTTTCAGAACTCTAACCAACAAAAATACATTTTATTGCTTTATCATCCAATTTCATGCAATGTTGTTCAAGCACTAATGCATATGCCAGACAACTAGAAACACGCAAGTGAGCAACAGATGGCTTGCGACCATGACAAGCCTAGTATGGAGTGATAGACTACAGCGCTTTAGTGGGACCCCTGTTAAGTACATATGATGCACACATGATAGCCTTGAGCCATAAACTATGTGGTAAAGCTTGACTCTTGACCATACACCTCGCCATCTCCATGAGTGACCTGTTCTTTCGTTTAGCAACTCCATTTTGTTGAGGTGTATACGGCACTATACACTGATGTTTTATCCCCCATTCAGCCAGAAATGCATTAAATTTAGAAGACACATATCCCTCCTCCCTTGATTAGAATCGAGGGTACCCATTTTACATGCTGATAGATTTTCAACCAAAACCAAAAACTATTTGAAGCACATAACACTTTGCACTTTGTTTTGAGTGGATATACCCATGCATGCCTGGAAAAATCATGAATGAAAGTCATGAAGTAAAGATAGTTCCCAAAAGAGGGTGTCTGCATAGGACCACATACATCATTGTGAACAGGCTACAGTTTTTGAGTAGCTCAAACTAGACCATCTTTTGGAAAGGAGGAACACTGCATTTTGCCCAAAATATAGCATTCACACATATGTTTTCAGGATGCCTCAAGTTTGGGCAAAGAGGAACCATTTTAGGTTTCTGCAAGCATAGCAAACTAGCAAAATTCAGATGCCCATAGGGTGCATGTGAAAGCTTTGCATCTAACATAGCCTAAGAATCATGTACTCCACATGCTAAATCATTCACAGATTTTTCATAGTCTATGAGTTTATAAAGCCCCACAACATAAAATGCGAGAAGTAATAATCATGTCACCATTTGATAGATCATGAACTTTACATCTGTCATTAACCCAAGCCAATCTTGGCTAATGCAGAAACTAATAACAGATTTTTCTTGATCCCTGGCACAAATAAAGCATCGGACAAAGTGAAAGAACTACCCTGAAGCATGTGACAGTATTCACTTTAGGGAAGGCTTGAGTGAAGTGAAGAAACTGCATTGTGAGGTAATATGTTTGGTTACCCCACTATCAAAGTACCATACATCTGAGTCTACTGCAAACATACGCTATTTAGGAGAAGATGGTTCAAAATTGCAAACAGTAGTAAACACCCATTCTTCATTTTGCACAAGATTAGTAGACTCTATTTTTGGTGTAGAGGCCTCTACAACAAGCATTCTGACCTCTTTCTTCTTTGCCTCTTTAGCAACCAATTTTGAACAGCTCTTAATGACATGATCATTTGCTTTACAATACTTGCAAAACAATTTCTAATTTTTTGTTTTCTTGTCGTCTCTATCATCCTTCTTTGTTTGTGCAGAATTAGCAGATTTTTGCTTACTACTGGAAGAGCTCCATTTCCCGTTGCCCTTCTAACTAGCCAAGAAAGCTTGATCTACAACATGCATAATTGGCCTGTTTTGCCTAGACTGACCTTCTTGCAATAGAAAAGAGACTAAATCCTCAAATGATAAGGCATTTGGATTGCCTTTCATCATCAAACAAAGAGTAGAAGCAAGACTCTGGTATGAATTGGGAAGACCATTCAGAACGGTCTGCACAAGTGAATTTTCAGGCAAGGCTTCATCAGTAGAAATTCCTTCAAATCTTTGATCTTTGTAAGAAAACTTTCCATAAAATCACCTTCATTCATATGCTCACTCTCCAACTATTTTCGGACGTAAGCAACACGAGCCTCATTCCTAGCCTAGTACAATGTGGTAAGTGTATCACAAGCATCCTTAACTATTTTACAAGAGCGAATGTGAGAAATAATGGCACGTCTAATAGACAAGGCTATCAATGCATGTGATTCTACCATCCCAAAAAATTTTCTCTATAGTAGGTGCAACACGAACCACGGCACGAACAAGAATCTACAAAATATCATCATCTTTGATGCCATCTACATCAACTTGAGTACCTATATTTGTAGGTGTAATAGGATGTTTTGTTCCACTGTCTTTTGTGACCAACATATGATGCATCATATAAGCCCACAATGGGTAATTGGTACTATCAAACTTATCCTCAATAGCCAACATACGAAATAAATCACTACTTTCAGCCATGGCCACTGACTAAAATACCCTCATGTAAACAAATGACTATATCTGAAAAAGCTGAATAGAACTACCCTGATGAGTTCTACTAAACCTGTAGCAAGCTTCAAGACGCTTTATGAGCAAACCAAAACCTGTATATATCTTTGGCACAAAAAGATGAAATAGCCTACACAAGCACTACAATAGTGCGTTCGGAGGCCAAAACGAGCTCGGATCGTGATTCCGGCACGACAAACCAAAGCCGTTTTGATTTCTAATCACCCTGAGTATGCTCAACAAATTTTGTGTGATTTTGAGAGTGTGATAGGAGGGGTGTTGAGGATGCCCTAGATGAAGCAACGATCTGTTCTGATACCAATTGTTGGAGTTAGACATCTGTGGAAGCACGCAAACAACACAAGGAAGAAGAAGAAGCTTGAAGCTCAACACACAATACTAAATGTATTACCAGTAGAATGTACAAAGATAAGTAACCCATTAGGGCTATGGGCGTATATACAAGCCAGGGGGAAAAAACCTCCTAAAGAGGGAAAAAAGTGCTTCAGGGGTCCTAGTGTGTTTGCACACATCACTACCTAAATATATCAACAGACTTAAAGCTACAAAAAGAAGAGGAAGCCCAGGCAAAAGAGTTGGCACAACTTTGACAGGAGCTACAAAAACTTTGGGGAGGTGCCATCAAAAATGGATTGTGGTGCACCATGTGCACCAAACAAGGTCATGTGGTAAGTGAGTGTCCACTATTAAGTGTAACTTGCCAGTTATGTAGGAAAGCTAGTCATGAGGCTCAATAATGTCACTCAAGAGGGATGCTTGCACAAACTTACTCGGGACAAGGAGGTGCTCAACTACCAACTAATGTGATGGCATGAACACCCAGTCAAGGTAACAACTATAACCAACAAGCTAGGGGTAATTTTCGAAATGGGCTTAGAAGGCCAATTATTTGTTTTAGGTGTGGAGAATGTGGCCACTATCAGAGTAAATGTAGTCTACCAATAAATGCCCCCCCCCTTGCAGGAATTGCCCAAACACCAGAGATCATTACATTAATTTTTTCCCATAAAACAAAGCATCTATATCAGGGCCCCACATCCAAATGATCTCTGTGAATAAACAAAGAGTAGTAGAAGAAGTCAATGTTGTACCACCACCATCCACTAGAGTAGTACAATTAGAAGAAATCGACTTCAAGGTTATGCAGACAAGGAATAAATGGAAGTCTCAAGAAGAAATAGGCCAAGGGTCAAGTACTAATGGAATGTACAAGGACAAGAGGATACATTAGAACAAATCCGCTGCATATGAAGATACAAGACAAGAGAAAGAAAGCTCGATTACCAGTGAAGACACAAGACAAAATGAAGAGCTTATAGATACCAATGATGTATTGGGAATGCATTCAGCTGAGCCCACAAGGAATTTGAGAAGTCGAACATCAAAAATAATCTTAGGGAATCTGGTGCTTCAAGATTATTGAAATATATCAAAACAGAGGTTAGTATTCTTGAGTTGATAAATATGGATGCAAAATTTAGGTTTGAGGTCTTGCAAATTGTTGATGAGCCCTCCTCAACCACCTTAGTGGCAAAGACTGTGGCTATGAGTAAGGATTAGAGTATAGGGGAAGCCCCTCTCACAGATTACAAAAGTCCATGGTTGACAGTGACTATTAAAGGATACCAATCACAAAGCGTTATAGTGGATGGCGGTTCTAGCATCAATTTGATGCCTGAACATACTGTGGAGAAACTTGGCCTTCACCCATCCAGACTTTCCAACTTCATTGTAACCTTGGTAGATCAAAGCAAAGTAAGGCCAATGGGAGTGATCCCACGAGTTCCACTAGAAGTACAAGGTAACCTCTTTATTTTAGATTTTGTGGTATTAAGATTACCCGAGGTAGAGGGAGGGTTCCTCTCTTAATTGGAAGATCGTGGCTAAGGCATGCTAGTGTTGTCCATGATTGGGGCAAAGTCACTATGGGACACGAACTTAAGAAAATATATTTGAAAGAGGGTCCAGACCACAAAGCGAACAATAATATGATGCAATCAGTTGGCATTTGCATAGAACAAGAAATGGTGGACCAACTGCAATTAGAGATTGATGAGGAAGAAGACATTCTGACCTAGCTTCAAGTAAGAAATTCTTTCTCTTGTTATGGAGTTTTTCTAAATAATTCATGTATAGAATAATCTTATGAAGGAAAGGAGGAGAAAGTTCAGGTTGATGGATTAGGTGAACCAGTAACAAACCACAAAAGGGGGAGAAAGACACCGCTCAAATGAAATTTGGATGAGGATATTACAACCACAAGAAGGAAATTGTTGAAGTTAAAGAGAAGGTAAAGTATACTGGTGATGAATTTTCTTTTCCTATTCAAGAAATCCTTGCAGGGTGGATGCAGGACAAAGAAGAATATATTGAAATTTAGAGTACACCTACTTATGAAACAATGTGGGAGAAAGTATTGGGAGAACACAGAGTTGGAGATGAACAAGTAGACATACTGGTGGATAAAAACCCAGTCAAAGAAGTTCAATTAGGCAAGCAAGAAAATACTTGTCTAGTTTTAGTGGCCACTTGGTTGTGGAGCTACCCTGAGCTGCTTGAAAAGGTAGAATCTTTCTTGAAACTAAGGAGCTAAATTGGTAAGAGGTAAAAGTTATAGACTAAATCCAAAATATGTTGAGGATGTTTATTTAGAGATATAGAAAATGGAGGATGTGTGAATTATCATCCCTGTGGAACACTCGGAATGGCTCTCACCCATGGTTATCGTACCAAAGAAGAATACAAACAAAATCAGGATTTGTGTGGATTTTAGAGCACTCAACAAAGTAGCCATCCTAGATGGATTCCCCATGCCTTTTGTAGAGCAGGTCATTAAGGAAGTGGCTGGACATGCACTATATAGCTTCATGGATGGATTTAGTGGATATTATCAAATATCCATTCATCTAGAGAATCATGAAAAGGCTGCTTTTATTATGCCATGGGGCACATATGTATATGTAAAAATGCCATTTGGACTTAGAAATTTTCCAGCCACATTCAACAGGACTTTTCAACCTTATTTTTGGACCCCTATTGCTAGAAGCCCTTAGAATTTTCATGGACGACTTTTCTTCTTTTTCAGGCACTTACACGGAGACTCCTTTTGATTGCTTGGATAATCACTTGAGTCAACTGCAAAAAGTTTTTAAAAGATGCAGAGAGATGAAACTAAAGTTGAATCCTAATAAGTGTCATTTCCTTGTGACAGAAGGAACTCTCCTAGGACATGTGGTATCTGCCAAAGGTATGTCTCCTGACCTAGATAAAATTATATCTATACTGACCTCCAAATCTCCAAAAGAAATTTAGAGCTTTTTGGGAAATACCGGGCACCACAGAAGATTTGTTAAAATGTATGCAGAGATAGCTAGACCATTGGCTAGGCTTACAGGTAAAGAAGTACCCTTCAAGTGGGACAAGGAAGAGGAAACAACTTATCAGACATTAAGGTCTAAACTAGTGGCTCCACCAATTCTAATCACACCAAATTGGTCAAAGATTTTCCATGTACATGTGGATGCATGTGCATATGCAGTGGGTGCAGTCTTGAATCAACATAGTGAATAGTACAAGCTTGACAGGCCTATTCAATATGCCAGTTCAATTTTGACAAAGGCTGAAAAGAATTGTAGCACCACAGAAAGGGAGGCCCTAGTAATGGTTTTTGTTGTCCAAAAGTTTTGCCATTACTTGCTAGGGGTGAAATTTGTTATTATAACAGATCACCAACTGCTCAAGTATTTACTAAATAAGCCATAAGCAACTGGTAGGGTATCAAGGTGGCTCCTTTTGTTTTAAGAATTTGATTTCTCTATAGTCCATAGACTTGGACCACAGAGATAAGCCACAAGCAATTGGTAGGGTATGGAGGTGGCTCCTTTTATTTCAAGAATTTGATTTCTCTGTTATGGTTGATCACCTATCTAGGATTAACACAAATGATCAAGCAATTGGATTGAATGATGACTTCGCAAATGCTGAATTGTTCTCTGTAAGAGTACAATGATAGTATGATGAAATCAAGAATTTTCTTACAATTGGTTTGTATCCAAAAAAGGCAAGTTTTGTGCAAAAGAAGAGGCCACTAATCAAGAGCAGACCTTTTACATTCATCGAAGGAAAATTATATAGATACGGTAAGGACAACCAGATTAGAAAGTGCATGGAAGAAGAGGAAGTAAGGCAAATACTTTTAACTGCACATGAAGGAATAGGTGGTGGGCACCTTCCAAGCCACAATATGAGCCAGAGAATCCTTGATGTTGGCTTATGGTGGCCCACATTATTCAGAGATGTAGATGAATGAAGGAGAGCTTGTGATGTCTATCAGAGGTGTGGACCCAAGCCCACAAAGCAATGACACAATCCCTTGGTTGTTTCTACTTCGTGGAATCCATTTGAAAAGTGGGGGCTGTATTTTGTAGGGCCCATCTACCCGACATTAGTCTCGAAAAGAAAAAAGTATATGTTGATCGCCATCGACTATGCAACAAAGTGGGCTGAAGCTATTGCTTCCCCTAATTGCACAACACAAACAATTGCAGATTTCCTTTACAATAACATTATTTGTAGGTTTGGGTGTCCTCTTGAAATTTGTACAAAGTTTTACATAGGACTTCTTGTGCCTATTATCCAAGAGCTAATGGATAGGCAGAATCCACTAATAAGGTATTGATTGCCATGTTAAAGAAGGAATGTATGTTGCAGCCCACTTCTTGGGGCACGGCTTATCTAGATACCCTATGGGATTACATGTTGGCCTACTAAGAAGCAACAAGACACTCCCCATTCTAGTTGGTCTATGGGGTAATACCCATTGAACCCTTTGAATTTCTACATGGTTCACCCAAAACTGCATTTATGCAGGGAAAGAAAGATGTTGGTGCTTCTTGATAGACTTGACACACTGCACAAAGTGGAAGAGATTGGCTTACATGCTGCAAAACAACTGCAAGAGACTCAAATGAAGCAGAAAGAGGCTCATGATCAGAATCTATTGACCAATAACTTACAAACAGGCATGTTAGTCCTTCTCCATAAACCTCAACTCCAATCACAAGTTCAGGGAAAGTGGCTCCCACACTGGGAAGTACCGTACAAAATTAAGACAATGCATAAATGGGATGCACTGGAGTTGTAGACCCTGAAAGGAGAGGTACTACCATTGGTCAACATATCAAGGCTTAAGGCCTATCATCAACGAAATTGAAGTTCTTTGGATCACCTGGAAATACAAAATCTATCCAGGTTGTATATAATCTTTTGCTAGAAATTATTTTCATCTATTTTATTTTCATACCCAGTGTTGGGGGATTCTTGGACAAGAAGGGATTTGAGTGTTTGTAGGAGAAGAAGAAAAGACAAGAAGAAAGATACACACTGGAAGCCTCTACCGATTGATTATAATAAGACAAATACAATGTTGAAGCACATTACACTCTAATGCTTCTGTGCAAAATCCCATACAGTGCTCCATTACAAAATACCAAATACCCAAGGGACTTGATGCTGCCGGCCTCCTCTGCACCAAACCTCCACCTTCTCCAAGCCTGCACTTGTGCACACCTTGCACCAAGCTTCCACTAAGGGGGAGGGATGGATACCTTCTGTTGGCACGCACATACTTCAATAAGACCTTGGGATCCTTGGGAGACTAGCTTAGCACTTCTCTGCACACTTCCTTGGTCACTCTTCATGCACACCTTGCACCACTTCTCTGTCGCACACTGTGTGTCTCTTGCACTCTCTCTCTCTTGCCTAGCTTAGACTATGCTCTCTTGCTTACACTTAGAATTGTCCAAGAATAGTCCTTGCCTTGCTTTGAGTGTCGATTCACGTACGCTCCTAACTGCAAGTGTATCTTGGTGCTCACTTTGATGTCCCAAGATTTTCTTCACAAGTGGCAGCCAACGAATCCCTATTTTGTCATGTAGTGACTTTAGACTAAAAACAAAAATTTTAATTGGGGGGCTATACTTTCACTTCTACGTACACTGCCGCTTCACATACCTTCACATTTTCCTTTTAAGTCTTCACTTTTGCACATAACAGAGGGTTCACCTGAACCTTCCAAAACACCTTAAAAACAATTTGAACCTTAGGGAAATTAGAGAAATACCTCTGCAACTTGCAACCACTTTCTCCAATTCACCCTTTGGGGACAATTACTTGTGCACTACCTGTGCACTTTGGCACCTGCCTTTCGAACACTTTGACTTTGCCCCTGTTGACTTTGACTGGTTTCACTTTGACCTTTTGACTTTGACTATGGTTGACTTTGATGGCGGTTGACTTTGACCAATATGACTTTTATGGGCTCAACGGTTGCCCACCACCTAATGTGCTCTCTGTCCCAGAGAGCTACAACCAAAACTCTGAGTAGATAGGACACCATGACTTCGGAGCTACAAAATCTTTAAAAGGACACCGGAGCATCGACCAAGTCCACCAGATGCAGGAGAGAACAAGCACCGGAGAAGAACCAAAAAGTGGAATTTTTGCATGGAAAAGCAAAGAAGAGCAATGGGAGGGTGGAAAGGAGGGGGAAGGGAGGGCTGAGGGGGCTAAGATGGATATGGCAGGGAGGGGTTGTGGGGCAGGAGGGTAAGGGAAGGGTGAGGGGCTAGGAATATGGGGTCCGGAGAGGGTCAAAATGGTCAAATAGAAGAGCTACAGAGGGTGCATAAGAGAAATATTTAACATATGGCGAAATGAGGTGAGAATAGACAATGTGGACTATGTGTTTAAAGAAAAACATATGATAATTGTGCGCAAAACATGTGGGTTTTGACCAAAAGTCGGAGAAAAGGTGGGATTTTGGAAAACTTAATTCAAAAAATGAATCGAGAGGGGCCGAAATACATGAAAATGACTCCAAATTTGAAAAAAGGGCCATCCGAGGCACAATCCAGAGCCAAAAGGTTTGACTCATGGAATTTAAAAAATATATATATATATTTTATATTTATTTATAATAAAAAAGTTAAAGGTTTTTTTTAATTATATATATATATATATATATATATATATATATATATATATATATATATATATATTTATATATTTATTTAATCTGAATGCACAGATTTGAATGAAAAAAAGAAAGAAAAAAAAAGAAAATTAAATAAAAGAAAATGAAAATAAATGAATATAAAATAAAATATATAAAAAATAAATAAATAAACTAAAGTAAAGGAAAAAATAAATAAAATAATAAAATAATAAAATTGTGACGTCGGGTGCGGGATGTGTAATAGAAACAATAATATAAATTAAAAAACAAAAAGAAAAAGCGACGGGAGGCGTGCAGGCGGGGATAAAAGAATTAAATAAAGTAAAAAATAAAAATAAAAAACTAAAAAGAAAAAAAAAGGTAGGGGGAGGGGGTTGCGGGTGGGCAGGTGGCTGCGGGTTGGCAGGTGGGTGGGGTGGGGGGGGGAGAGGGCTGTGGGTGGGCAGGTGGCTGCAGGTGGCTCGAGCTGCGGGTGGGCGGGCGGGAGGGGCTGTGGGTGGGCAGGTGGGTGGGGCTGCGGGTGGGGGGGGTTTCGAATTTGACTTCCCCCTTTGTTTTTTTGAAATAAAGACGCCTGGGGGGCCTTTTTTTTAATAAAATACCCAAATTATAGAAAATTACAGAAAAACCAAAAAAAAAAAAAAAGCCCAAAAAATTCCAAACAAATTCTGAAAAAATTCTCCACAGGTTTTAGCCCAGATTTCTCACTCAAAACCACAGAGAGCTTCCCTTATTTCTCCAATTCGGCAAGAAAATAATACTTGAAAAAGGATGAAAAATACCAAAAAATTTCAAAAAATGCATGAAAAATTCCCATAAAATTTCCAAAATTATACTTATGCCAAGGCCTAAGAAAGAGTTGCTAAATTTGCTAAAAACGCAAAGAACAAGCATGAAAATTGATGAAATCTACTAAAACTTAAGAAAAATGATAGGAAAAGACTATGAATAACCTGCACAAATTATGTAGGTTCTAGGTGATCCATAAATCTTCACTTTTGTTGATGATAGGCCTTGAGCCTTGTATTGTTGACTCAGAGAAACTCCTCCATAATCTCCAATTGTACTGCACTTCATTTGTTCTGTCTTTATTTTGGGCATGCTCACGATTTGATAGGGCCACCTTAAATCCTTCAGTAAAATATTATCTCCTCCATATTGCATCTTCTGTTTCCAAAGACTTGCAGGTACTCCTTCCACATCATTGTAAAGCCCTGCACTTACTATCATAAAAATTGACATAACAGATGATATCCATACTAGTATCCATAAAAATGTGGCCATTGACATATGATTTGAAGTGGCTTCGTCACTGCTTCACTTAAGGACAACACTTTTCTTCTCTCCGTTATGGCTTTTGACTAAGACTATGTCCTTTATTTCTTCATCTGCTTCCTCTCCACTTGAGTTTGGAAAAATTCCATAGAAACTTCCTTCTACCTGTGGCAGCCTTAAAAACAACAAAGTCCAAGTTAAAGATGGTACCTTGTATCTTGACCGGGACTCCAGGGACCACTCCCATAGGCTTAACTATGCTTTGGTCTGCCAGTGTTACAGTGAAGTTGGCAGGACTAGAAGGGTATAGTCCAATCTTTTTCATGGTATATTCAAGCATCAAGATAATGCCAGAACCACCATCCACAATAACTCCTTGAAACTCATGACCTTTAATAGAAACTCTTAGCCAAGGGCTCTTGTAATCTGTGAGGGGTGCTTCCCCTACACTTTTATCTTTATGCATAACAGCAGCCTTTGCCACTAAACTTGTTGTGGACATTTCATCAATTATCTACAAGAGGTCTGACCTAATCTTCCCATCCATCTTTATTAAATAAAAAATACTAACCTCCTTTTTCATGGACTTGAGTAGTCTGGAAGCTTCTGATTCCTTAAGAGCATGGGCTCCATTTGACTTATCAAACTCCTCATGAGCTCTGTTAAATGCATGTCCAATGGCATCATTGGTACCTATGAAATTTTCTTTTTGCCTTGTCTCTGCACATTTAATGGCTTTGTCTTTAGATGCAACTTTGTCTTTGTTCAATCCATTAATCATTGATTCTTGACCTATGTCCACTTTGAGCCTTCCCCTTGCTTCTTGTCTGCACTGTAAAAGATTCAATTTCTTCTAACTGCACCACCTTGGTAGATGGTGATGGCTCATTGACTTGATCTAACATTTCTTCTTTGTGCACAAAAATCATTTGAATGTGGGGCCTAGATGAAGAGTCTTGATTCTTAGGACAACAATTTGTATAGTGGTCTCTGGCCTCTGGGTAGTTTCTACAAGGAGGGGCATTTTCTGGGAGAGTGCACCTACTTTGATAGTGTCCACATTCTCCACATCCGAAACAAATAATTAGCCTCCTTGGCCCATTTCCAAAGTTATCCCTCTGTCTAGGGTTATAATTGTTACCTTGGTTGGGTGCAGCCACCATTACATTTGCTGGTGGTAGGGGTCCTCCTTGTGTCCAATATGTTGTTGCAAGCATTCCTCTTGATTGGCATTCCTGGGCCTCATGACCAACTTTCCTGCATAATTGGCAAGTCACACTTAACAAAGGACATTCACTTACTATATGACCTTGCTTGTTGCACATGGTACATCAAAGTCCACTCTTGATGCCACCCCCTTTGAGTTCCTGCAACTCCTGTCGTAGCTGAGCCAATTCCTCTGCTTGGGCCTCCTCCTCCTTTTGGAGCTTTAATGCCTCAATCTCCCTCCTCAACTGAGTAACAACATTCTCCTCCTCTTTGTGGGACTTGTTCCTTTTTAAGCCCTCCAGCTCCTTCCTTAGCTGGATTATTGGATCCTCCATTTTTGTGGAATATGGTAGTTGAGAAGAAATTGCTCCATACTGTTGCCTTATCTATTCCAATCGTGTAGCTGTGTTGATGAATTCCTCTATGGAGGCTGTAGGCAACACTAATTCCTCGATTTTACATTGGGTGGCCACTAGAAGTGGCTTAGCTAACCATTTCTTAACAAAAAAATCATGTGGTAGATCTGGTAATTTAGCCATTAGTGCCTTGGCCCTAGTCACAAACTCTGGGAACTTTTCATCTGGACCCAATCTCAAATTCTCTAATTCCTCTATGATGATCTCTACAGTATTTCCATGTTGAAATTGATTTTTGAATGCATCTTTCATTAAGTCCCAAGTTGTAAAATGGTTCTCAGCAAACTAGCTGAACCATTTATCTGCTAATCCTTCTAATGTAGCAAGGAAGAGTATCAAAAAGGCATCCTATCTTCCCATTAAGCCTCTAGTTTTGCATAGTTCCAAAAACCTTCTAATATGCTCATCCGGATCTTCCTGAGCTAGGCCTTTGAAAGAAGGAAATTTTATACTTAATCTTGATAGTAAGGTTTCCAAGTCTACCTGTCCCGCCATGCTCTTTACTGATGAGGTTGAAGATAATGGACTAGAGGATCTTCTAACAACCTTCCTTCTTGTTTGCTTGCAGGTGACCCTCAATGTTTGGGACCGGGTTGCGGTCATGAGCTGTTCATAGTCCACTTAATATGAGATACTTGATAAGAATATTTACCTTTTGGTTAATGAAGTAGCACTGTAGTACTGTCGACACTTGATCTCTTCTATACTTTGCACTTGGTCTCTCCTAAGCTCAAATCTCTTTGGAAGTCCCACCGGGCATGCCAAATTTTGTTGGGGGATTCTTGGACAAGAAGGGATTTGAGTGTTTGTAGGAGAAGAAGAAAAGACAAAAAGAAAGATACACACTGGAAGCCTCTGCCGATTGATTATAATAAGACAAATACAATGTTGAAGCATAATACACTCCAATGCTTCTATGCAAAATCCCACAGAGTGCTCAATTACAAAATACCAAATACCCAAGGGACTTGATGTTGCCGGCCTCCTCTGCACCAAACCTCCACCTTCTCCAAGCCTGCACTTGTGCACACCTTGCACCAACCTTCCACTAAGGGGGAGGGATGGATACCTTCTATCGGCACGCGCACACTTCAATAAGACCTTGGAATCCTTGGGGGACTAGCTTAGCACTTCTCTGCACACTTCCTTGGTCACTCTTCATGCACACCTTGCACCACTTCTCTGTTGCACACTGTGTGTCTCTTGCACTCTCTCTCTTGCCTAGCTTAGACTATGCTCTCTTGCTTACACTTAGAATTATCCAAGAATAGTCCTTTCCTTGCTTTGAGTGTCGATTCACGTACGCTCCTAACTGCAAGTGTATCTTGGTGCTCACTTTGATGTCCCAAGATTTTCTTCACAAGTGGCAGCCAACGAATCCCTGTTTTGTCGTGTAGTGACTTTAGACTAAAAACAAAAATTTTAATTGGGGGGCTATACTTTCACTTCTGCGTACGCTGCCGCTTCACATACCTTCACATTTTCCTTTTAAGTCTTCACTTTTGCACATAACAGAGGGTTCACCTGAACCTTCCAAAACACCTTAAAAACACTTTGAACCTTAGGGAAATTAGAGAAATACCTCTGCAATTTGCAACCACTTTCTCCAATTCACCTGTTGGGGACAATTACTTGTGCACTACCTGTGAACTTTGGCACCTGCCTTTCGAACAAACTTTGACTTTACCCCTGTTGACTTTGACTGGTTTCACTTTGACCTTTTGACTTTGACTATGGTTGACTTTGATGGCAGTTGACTTTGACCAATATGACTTTTATGGGCTCAACACCCAACCAAACAATTTCTCTAGTTTTACTAGTTTTCTTCCCATAGCAGCGAGTCATGACAAATGAGAACTATGTCATAAAAAGAGAACACCCTCTTCAAAAATCAAGCAAATGGCAGCCTATGTTTGAGATTCCTTTATACCAGTATACATATATTACAAAAATGAAGTGAAAACATCTGATTTTTTGACATTTTTTATCATTTTCTCATTAAAAAAGAGCTCAAAATGTAGTCAAAATTTCACTAGATAAGACATTGACATGTCCAAAATCTATATGATAAGACATTGACATGTCCAAAATCTATATGATAAGACATTGACATGTCTAAAATCTATATAAAGAATGTAAAACTGAATAATTCTTATAGAAAAATAACATTTTAGACATATTTTCAACGAGTGGATATCTGATTGTTATTCAAAATTGCTAGAAAACATGGTTTCATTAACCAAACTACTTCGAGGCATTTACATAAGCACTAAAAATGTTAGAGAGTTGCAATGTAACTCACAACTATGTCGATCTATGTCTACACCCTCATCATCTGATGCACTTGATTCAGTCTCATACTGTTGAGAGCTCTCTTCTTCTTCTTCTATATCCACAAGAGCTCTATCTTCATCCATGTACATACCAAATTTTACAGGATCATGCACAAATGTTCTCGTCTGCCTATGATTTCCTGTACCACATACATCTAGAAGCTTTTGTTTTATCATATTGATGGTTGCTTTCCTCAAGTGAACTGTTTCTGTCAAGGAAAAATCATAAACAAGAATATCTACATCATCCATTTTAAGAGTGGATGTGCTTCGAATATTCTTTTTCTTTTTTGAACCTGTTCGTTTAGTATCACACACCATTTCTAAGTTATATTTACCTGTGAATGCATTACTACTTTTAGTGTAATACCAATGCACCATTAAAGCCTCTATTCTTGTTTGATCAATATCTTTAGTTATCTCTAAGACCTTTGCAATCCAAAATGGTCTGGTAGCCTCATCACCATCAGCAAGTACTGCAATAAGTGTTCCAACATTTATCTCTATTAAATTTCCTTGCCATCTTGCTTCTGCCTGTTTTGTCATCCTTGGGCCTACATAAATATTTCTTTCTGGTGGATGTAGAAAACTTTGAAGTGCATCTGCATTACATGCTAGGGCCACATTCACGGATCTTTGTGTACAAAAATCCCATGTGAATGGAACATCAACTGGCCAATGACCTGCAATTGTATAATGTATAATCTCTTCTTGATGATTGAAAAAGTCCTCCCACCAAGAT
Source organism: Ceratopteris richardii (assembly GCA_020310875.1). NCBI lineage: Eukaryota > Viridiplantae > Streptophyta > Polypodiopsida > Polypodiales > Pteridaceae > Ceratopteris > Ceratopteris richardii. Next base: position 99,423,979 of record CM035406.1, read on the forward strand.
ACATCTTGATCTCCAACATATTTTTTTGTACGTTCAATATGTCTCTTCTTTTCAATGGGTGCATGCATCCAGCTTTTACTTTGATCAACCACATTTCCACATCTTTCTGTATGTTTTTATCTTCATATGGTGATTGTTCTGCACCATACACTGTAGACAAATTAGGCATTTGCAATAAGAATCTGCATCCCGCTTTAGGCCCCCACCCAAGAGAAGATGAATACTGCTTTGCAAATAAAAGGGTTATTTCATCAACCCTCCTCATCAAGAATACATGGTTGAAACTAATATTGTGCAATGGAGCCAAAACCTTAGGGCTGTTATCAAGGCCCATTGAGCAAAAGTGCTTAAAGTTATAAATCTGTGTGAGGTGTTGAACTTCTGGTTTTGGAGTATATGCTTCTGAAATCAGCTCAGATAAAATCAGAAGAGTAAAAGCATTGTTACGTGCCAACTTCTTAGAGAAAGTATTGAACATTTGATCAATGTGATCATGAGTGTGGCCAACCAGAAGGAAAGTTACCTTAACCTTCTGAAATACCTGTTTTTCAACAAGCATGCTTAAATATCCAAAGACTGTAGAATTTTTATTCTCTCTTGCAGTATTATCAAGTTGCAAATATAGAGTTGGTGGCAAAAGACCCTTCCATGATTGCAAAACCCGATGAATGACACTAATTGTAAGGTTTGGATCATTATGCACATTCGAATATGTGAAGAAAACCTTGGACATTACAGTTCCATTGTATACCAAAGCACCAACCAAATGCATTTGCACAAGGACTTCATATCCAATGTCCTTAGGGATGCGATAAAAATGTGGCAAACAAGTTTTTTTTGATCCATACCATCGATCAACAAATAGATATAACGCTCCAGATTTTTGAGTGCTTTACTTCGATGATGAATTGCTTTCTTTCTCTCTAAATCTTGACTCTCGTGATGGTTGTTAAGAAGGTTTTTAAAATTATCCTTTTCCTGTGGTGTTGTAGCCCCCTTTGCCATGTTTTTCAAAGTGGCGCAAACTGAACATTCACCCATTCTAACTTTACGAGGAATAGACACATTGTTAAACTCTTCCTTCCATAATCGAGTAAAGTGACGATACAACACATACTTCTCATTTCTATTTTCCATGACATCTTCTCTATATATTTGAAATACCTCTCGACGAGTAAAGTTATCTGACAAGTGCAACCTTCCAGTTGTAGGCATAACCTCACAATGCAAGCTAAAATAGTTCATCATCCAATTCATTGCATGACATCCAGCAGATCCTTTGGTCCCAACATGGAACGTATCCAAAATGAGATCCCCATTCATAAGTCCCTGTTGAACCCTATGTATTCTAAAATTTCCCACACCCATTGCAATTTCAAATGCAGCCCTACAACATCGCATCCCTTGACTAAAGAAATATTCAAAAGCAACACGTGTTACTGACATGTTATCCTCAATCATTTGCATGCGAGAAACAAGGTATATATCCTGCCTTTCACTATCTAAATGGAGGAATTTCTCTCTTAGGTGCTTTAGTTTCTTGATTCCTAAATTGTACAAACATTTCAAACCACAACAATGCTTCACAATATCCAATGGAATCTGTCTATCAAAAGTAAGAAATTTAAATCTTTTTTGACTTACTTCATGAGGCCTTCTTTTAAAACATAGATTGAGCTTGCTTTTCTTTTCCGTTGCTCCACATGCACTTGAGTCAGAAAGGAGATCAATAGTTGGATCAGATGGGAGATCAAGAGGTGCATTTTGTTGAGCAGCATTGCACTGTGAATTGGATAACTTAAATGACTCAATAGAAAACATAGAATCATCACCACGTTCTAAACCATAGGGATCATCACTTATGAGGAAGGGGTCAACTGAGAACAATGAATCCGAAGTTGTATCATTATGAGCAGAGGAAGTTGATGCCCAAACATCCACTGAAAAGATTGAGCTTATCTTCACTCAGTTCAAAGAAGACTAAAGATGAATTACCTTTTTAAATAAGTAGACATCTGAGATCAAGTGAAGATGTCATATCAAATGTCACATCAAGTAGATATGAAATCAAAAGTTCATTAAAGTACATTAAAGTGCATTAAACATCAAATTACATTAAAGCCTAATATTAAAGTACTTAATTACTCAGATATACACTAATAAGGGAACCAAAGATTTGATTCACTTTTGAAAGATGAGATACACAGTTGATTTCGAACTAGATATGAGTCAGTGAGTCTTAGCATTATGATTGAATCAAAATATATCCAATTTGAGTAGTGCCATTGAAGACTTTACAAGAAGAAATTTTACCTTTGGTAACTAAGATTTCAAGGATTAGAATTTATTGTGGTCTTGGCTAGATCTCAAAGAGGTATATGAAAGTATATTCATAAAGAATTATGTGTAAAAGAGGTACACGGAAAAGTATATGTAAGAATTATGTGTAGAGCTATATCCGTGGCAAACCGCTTATTACAAAAGATTTTCAAATGAACTTTGAATCTAAGATTTACCTGAAGATTGGATGCTATAAGATAACTTAATTTGATTTTCTCTTTTCTACAAAGACAATGAGTGACGTTTGAACTTACCAACCTATTTTGTTGAAATTACCAACTTACTTTGTTGTTCAAAACATTTGAACCCCAAAGTTCTTTGTTGAACGGTTATTCATACATTGAATATGAACTGAAGTGAGAAGGATAAGACTATAAAGATGGATAAGACTATAAAGATGTCATTAATCTCCCATATTCAACACAACTTAGACTTGATTTTTCCCCAAGCAAGAGATTCTAAGAAACAATTTATACATGAGATTAGCCTTCCTCATGTACATACCATACTCTTGCCATTGAAGTGTAAATTTCATGCAAATGTATATAAATAGTTGCAAGGTTCTATAAATATTTCACTAAAGTCGAGGTAAAATAGCCTATTTGTGTGAGTGGTATTTCCTAGTTAGATAAGTTGAAAGATCTAGTTAGCAACTGGATTCATTCAGTTAGATCTAGTTAGTCTCTGGTTCAAGTTACCTGATTGCCTATAAATAGTAGAGGAGGAGATCATTCTCATTTCCAAAATCACGAGCAAGAGAGAGCAACAAAGCACAGACAACAATGGAGCACAAAGCTCAGCAAACTAGCAAGGCAACTCTCATGGAGAAGAAGAATGTTGGCAAGAGTACCAAGAGGTAGACAAAATCATACCGCAAAAAAAGATTCCTAAAAGATTCCTTTTGTATGTTTGAGTAAATAGTATGCTTTCTAGGTTTTTATTTTTCTTAGCTCATGAAATATAGATCCAATGAGGGTACAACTCGATGCGAGGCATCAACTTAATGGTATAAGTCGATGCCAGGCATCGACTTTTAGGTGCAAGTCGATGCCACACATCAACTTTGGGGTCCAACTCGGTGCCTGGCATCGACTTGCTCCCTCAAGTCGATGCCTGGCATCAACTTTCACTTAAATTCGATGCCTGGAATCGAATTGCACCGTGAAGTCGATGCCTGGCATCGACTTAAACCCTCAAGTTGATGCCTGGCATCAACCTGGAAGGTCGATGCTTGGCATCGAATGTGGCCTGAAAGTCGATGCCAAGCATCGACTTTAGGGTGCAAAGTCGATGCCAGGCATGGACTTTGGGGTCCAGCTCGATGTCAGGCATCGATTTTGTGTGCAAGTCGATGCTAGGCATCGACTTGAGGGTGCAAGTCGATGCCAGGCATCGACTTGAGGGTGCAAGTCGATGCCAGGCATCGACTTGGACCCTTGAAAAACACATTAATGTATGAGCTCATATTTCCAAGCCCTTTCAGGGATGCTGAGTCCAAAAGTGAGAGTCCCTTCAAGAAGGTGAAAGTGACAATGAGCTCTGTGGATCAGCAACGTGACAGAGGCATTGGTCACCAAGCAAAACAGAAGAAAAACATTGCATCCTTATCCTCTGAGAAGGCCAGCAATCCGGTTGGAATGTCTTCTGGTGGACAGAGTAGCATCAAAATACCTGAGGATGATGCAACTAGGAAGGAAAGGTCGAGGGATGTAGAGGTCTTAAGGACAGATTGTCCACTCCAGGACATGACAAACCTGGAGTGGTGCCTTCAATATGTGGAAGAAAAGAATAGAGTCCTACTTGTGTTCGCAGGGGCGTATGGGAGAGGAAAGATCACGATAACACATGGTTTTCAATATGGAATTGTGTTCAAACTGGATTATGAAGATGAGGACTCTGACAACCTCCTTGTCCTGGTAGAGACATCGAAAGGTTTAAGAAATGTTATATGCAAGATGGATTCTTGTGCCCAGAGTGCTGTGTTCTAGAGAGGCTTGCAGAGATATGCAGGGACTCATTGAATCTTATCACGGACTTGATGCCATGGATCCAGGGCAACATCATGCCAACACAACAGAAGATGACAACCCCTGTAAAGGCAAGGGGTAAGCAGTGCGTGCAGAAAAAGTTCATAAAGAAAAAGAAGAGAACTGCTGATGAGGAGTCTTCTGACTCAAGCTCTAGCTCTGAGGATATAATAGTTGCACCTGGTGGGGAGCTTGCCTCTGGTGTTCTTGGTACTGAGCAGAACAAGATGGGGGAGGACATAGCTAGAAGAAAAGTTGTGAAGAAGGGGCAGTTGTTCCACCTGCCAATCAATATCATCCATAGGCCACCAATGGATCCAGTCACAGGGAGGAGGCCCCTTGAGATTAGGGAGCCACACGATTTGCACGTGCAAAATCTTAAGAAGAAAATGAAGATAAGTCCTCATGCTACTGTTGTGCCTTTCCTTGTCATGGTGGATTCGAATGAGTGCAGCTCTGTGGAGGAGTTCAATGAGGGTCTGTTTGAGGATTATACATATTATGTGATTAGTGGTTCACACTCTGTAGAGGCCCGCAGACAGCTAGTGAAGGAGCACCCCACCACATTCTTCTTTAGGTATGCAGAGTGCAAAATATATGTTGGTCTTACAACTGAGGAAGCCAAGCTTCTTGCTTGGGATCACAACAATGACAATGACTACAGGCAAAAAATGTCCTCCATAGAGAGAATTCGGTTCTTCCACCATGAATATGAAGATTGTCTCATGAAGGAAGCTGGAAGAATACATCCCAATCTACGAAAGCAATGCCTTATTGAGGTTGGTATTGCACTGGATGAGAATAGAAAGTCTGATGCTTTGAGAAAATATGATCCATGGTTTCAACTCGCATTCAGAACAGGTGAGATCAGGGATCTGCAGGATAAAATTTTCACAATGTGGGAGAACAGGGAGGTCAAGGGCCAGAAGCAACGGAAGTCGAGGCCAGACCCACAGGTTGATCTGAAGGGAAAGGGAAGGAAAGTTGACCTCTCAATTGAAGAGGCTCCTGAGGACATGAAGCTGACACCATGGAGGGCCCTTCAAGGAATCAAAGATGATACATTGATTATCTCAACTTTGTCAAGGGTAATCTCCAAGGAGTTAAGCCTGGAGGAGATCCTGACTGAGCTCAATAAGTATGTATGTTATTCTCAGATCCTTTTTCCCTCCTCCCATGTTTCTGGTCTAACCTAGTCTCTTTTTCATTTCTGTGGCTGTAGTCATAAAGTATACATGAAGATTCAGGAGGTGATGATGAAGAGGCTGGGTTTCTTTTCTTGGACAAAGGTCCAAGCGGACTATCCAACCACATCATCCTACAAAGCTTTATCAGAATATTTTATCATGTTTCATGATTGGGTAGGTTCTCTTTCAGAGAGCATGCCTGGTTTGCTATTAGACTAGATGCCTTGATTCACCTAACCAATTCGATGTCGGGCTTTTAGTAGGAACTCGATGCCTGGCATCGACATACGACTGAATGTCGATGCCTGGCATCAACCTCGTGCCATAAGTCGATGCCTGGCATCGACCTCGTGGCATAAGTCGATGCCTGGCATCGACTTGGGGGCATAAGTCAATGCCTGGCATCGACTTGGTGGCATAAGTCGATGCCAGTCATCGACTTATGCTCCCAAGTCGATGCCAGGCATCGACTTTCAATAGAAAGTCGATGCCTGGCATCTACCCACACACAAAATCGATGCCATGCATCAATCCCTTATGTTTCGTTTGGTATATTGCAGAGATCATCTAATTGTCTTTCCACTTTATTCTGCAGAAACCAAAGAAAAGTAAGTCTGCAGAGCTAGTAGATGATTGCCCCCCTGCATTCCTGGCTCACATTCAAAGAGCAAGGCATGAGAAATCCAGATTGAAAGCCAAGGAGATTGATTTTGATGATGAACCTAATGTGAAATGTTTCTCCAATCCCCTAGACCCCCTTAGGCCTGTATATTACAATGTATTCTGTAGTGATGTAAATAATATTTGTACTGTTGTGCCTAGAAAGCATTTCTCCCTTCTTATAGCAGACATACCCTATGGATTTAGGATGTTGGGATCAATCAATGACGATGAACCCTTCAAACACCCTCAGATTCGAAAGATGGTCACTGATTTTGCAGAGTTGACTATGTATCCTCTTTGGAGGATAGTAATTTTCCATAGCAGAGACCAATCTTTCTTTGTTTCAACTACTCTGAAGTCAATATGTCATGTTGTGGAGTGCCTCACGTGGTAAGTAATCTTCTTTCTATCTCCATGGCTTTAATGATGCTCTCTGTCACTTATAGTTCTTCTTGGCAGGGTGAAGACAAACGTCAATCACACTCCTTTGCATAGGTTTGTGAGCTCGACTGAATGCATTACAGCTAGCTATTATGATGAAGTAAGCAAAAGGAGAGTCAGGGAGCATTGCAATGAGAATGGGATCTCAAATGTGCTCATGTTCCCAGCCGTTACCAAGAAACTTCATCATGTAGCTGGGGACAGGACATTGGTTAACCCCTATCAGAAGCCACAAAAGCTCATAATGAGATTGCTTCAACTATTCACCAATGATGATGACTGGGTCCTAGACCTTTTTTCGGGCACAAGTAATTTCAATTTAAACAATTTTCATTAGCCATGATGTTGATTGGCCTCTAAGTGGTTTTGTACTGTTTTAGGAACAACTTTGGCTTGCTCCTTAAAGATGTTCAGGCACTGCATAGCTATGGAGAAGGATGATGCTCAAGTGAGCTTCATTAGAATGAGAATCAATGGGCTGAATGAATGCCTAGATGAAGACCAAGAGGTTGGAAGGAAGCACATTGCAGACACGGAGAGATTCCAACCGACTTCAAGGGAGCCTTTTCCCCCACTTGCAGATGAACCGGGGGACATGGCTGACCTTGAGGAGCCAATCTTGGAGGAAGAGAGGTAGGAGATGTGTTCTAATTTTCCAGAGGATCCCATTATGCTTGAGCCTGAGGAAAGCTATGATCAGCTTCTATTATAGATTCTTATTATTCTTGTAAAAAACATGAAATGTAAAACATCATTTTAATAGAAATATAATGTGGAGTTCTGCCTCCACTTTGTGTTAAGCTTGACTTATCTTGAGCATTTCTCTAATGAATGTGTGAATGTTTCTTAGTATAATTTTGTTGATTATAATCTTCTCTTGGGAATGCTTTTGTGAAATTTATTTCATATGCTACGATTATGGCCCAACATTCAATGAGGATCTTAACTATACAAAGGGGATGATCTTAAATTGCCTTGTTAAAATGTTCCGATTTTTGCAACAGATGTACTACGATTTTCGAGTAGCTTTTTATCACCAATAATCTATGCTTGTTGAGGTTATAGACGTAATGAAGGAGTTTCCCCAATTCTAATCTCTTGTCAAAGATCATGATGTGGGATTCTTGATCGTGCTGAACAACTAGTTTTCAAGGCACCAAGTATTTTAACATATCTATCTTGACTACTTGGAATATGGGATCAAGCTTCTAGTCAATATTTACAAGAAAGAACAAGTGATGCTTTCTAGATATTGTAAAATGCCCACTTTATTGCTTGATATCATGGTCTTTAGGTAAAAAGGAATAGAGAACATGTCTTTGTTCTCCTTTGCTGTGACTCAGTGTTCCATGAATTATGGAAGGTCATTGATCAGTTCATTAAAAACTACTGTGAAAAAAAAGGAGTACATATATGTATATCTACATGCATATACATTACTCTTCAAAAAAAAAAAAGAAAACGATCTCCATCAACCCTCCCTATCTCCTTCATCTTTCCTCTCTCTCTTTCTCTCCCTCTTGCATGAAAAATTGGATTGGCAGCCAAGTGAATGGAGCTCATGTTGTCACCAAAAATATTTGGACTTCCAACCTCCAATGTAAGATCTGTGAATAGTGTCTTCATCCACATTGCTTCTTGAGTAGCTATGGCAAGACCTCTATATTCAGCTTTAGTGGAAGAGAGAGAAACTATGGGTTGCTTCTTGGATGACCATGAGACAAGTTCTGAACTTGCAAAGGTAAGATAACCTGGGGTGCTCATTTTGTCTTCCTTGGAGCCAGCCCAATCTACATCAGAGAACAATTTTAAACTTAAGTCAGATACATAAGGGTAGTATAACCCTTCATTCATGGTTCTTTGAGATATCTCAGTATCATCTTGGTGGCCTCCATGTGAGGTTTCATGGGTGTGTGCATAAATTGACTTAGCACACTCACACTATAACATATATCAACCCTTGTCAATGTGGCATAGTTCAAACTACCCACAAGGCTCTGATAACCTGTCACATCTTCTATGATTTCACCTTCATGTGAGCTCAATTTATGATTAACCTCCATTGGAGTGCCTGCAATCTTGCATCTTGAATTTTTCCAACATGTCCTTAATGTACTTTCTTTGACTCAGAAACAAACCATGATCTTTGTAGACAACTTCCATCCTAGGAAGTAGGTAAGTGGACCCAAATCACTTATCTTGAATTCTTCTCTCATATTGTCTTTGATTCTCTTCATGCCATATGTATCATTTCCTATAAGTATATTATCATCTACACACACACACACACACACAAATAGATGACTTCAGAGTTACTCCTTTTTATGAATAGTGATGGATCTGCCTTGCTAGGTTGAAATCCTTTGTCTTGCAAGAATGAGACAAGCCTGTGATTCCAAGCCCTTGGGGCTTGTTTGAATCCATATAAAGCTTTATTAAGTTTACACACATAATCAGACTATTGATTCTCAAAACTAGGTGGTTGTGCCATATATACCTCTTCTATTATACATCCATTAAGAAATCCATTTTTTACATCCAATTGAAGTATCTTCCAATTCTTGGAAGAGGAAATACTAAGAAAAACCCTAATAGTAGGCATCTTTGAAACAAGAGAGAAGGTCTCCTCATAATCAATTCCCTGAGGTTGTGCAAAGCCTTTTGCCACAAGCCTTGCCTTATGCCTGTTAATGGAGCCATCTGATTTCTTCTTCAATTTGTAGATCCATCTTGAGCCTATCACTTTCATTGATGGAGACTTGGGAACCAACTCCCAAGTATTATTCTCCTCTAGAGCTTCAATTTCTTCTCCATTGCATGCCTCCATTCTGATTTCTTCTTTGCTTCCTCAAATGTTGAAGGTTCCTCTTGATTTATGTCCTGTGCTAGATAGATTGAATGTTTACTGACTAGAGAAGTATCGAAACCATACCTTTCTGGTTTTCTTTTCTCCCTCATGGGCCTTCTTAGGCCATGATGTGATGATTCTGCCTCTTGTCCAAGTTCCTGCACTTTTGCTTTAGCTTTAGACTTCCACATTTTGAGTTTTTCATACTGAGTTGCTTCATCATCTTCTGAGGTATCCTGCTCTTCAAATTTAGAAGAATTATCCTGAACAAATTTTGGAAAATCTTGTTCAAGTTCATAAGGTAGGTTGACCTTTCTACATGAATCTTCATACGAAGAACTATTCTCATCAAATACTACATCTCTACTCACCAAGAATCCTTTGGTTGTTGGGTCGTATAATATGTAGCCCTTTTGATTTTTGTCATATCCAATGAATACACACCTTTCTACTTTGGGATCCATCTTGCCTCTAACCTGTGAAGGAACATGAGCATAAGCAACACATCCAAAAATCTTACAATGATCCAAGCTTGGTCTTCTTCCATTCCAAGCCTCATATGGTTTCATGCCATTAAGTGATTTTGAAGGTAATGTGTTAACCAAATAAGTGGCTATGGATACAACCTCAGCCCATAAGTAATTAGGTAAGTGCTTCTCATTTAGCATAGACCTTGCAGCTTCAACAATTGTCCTATTCCTTCTTTCTGCCACTCCATTTTGTTCAGGAGTGTACCTTGTAGTGATCTCTGTTTTGATTCCTCTTTCTTGAAGAAAGGGGTCAAATTCATGGGAGAAGTACTCTCCCCCTCCATCTGACCTTAGCCTTTTTAATGCTTTACCTGTTTGATTCTCCACAAGAGCCAAATATCTTTTGAAGCATGAAAAGACTTCATCTTTGTGTTTCATAAAGTATAATATAGTCCATCTACTGCAATCATCAATGAAGGAGAAATAATACCTTGATCCAGATATTGAAGCATCCTTGCTAGGTTCCGATACATTTGTATGAACTAAATCCAAGAGATCTCCATGCATATCTCCTTTCTTCATGAATGGTAACCTGTGAGACTTTCCAAATTGAAATGCACTACACTTATAAATCATATGTTTTTTTGACAAGTTAGGGAGTCCAAGTACACTTTGGTCCCTACAAATTCGCTTTAATGATCTTTCACCAATATGTGCTAACCTTTTGTGCCATACTTCCAATTCTGTGAGTGTCTGACTACCATAGTTAAGGAGAGCAATGTTTCTAGTGTCTTGTAATTCAAATGTGAACAATCTACTTGTCTTTTCACCTTTTGCAAATCTCCTAAATCCTTGACTTGGATCTTCAATAAATGCTCCTGCTTGTGAACCTAACTTGCAACCCTTTCTCTACTATCTTCCCAACACTTCTCAAATTCTTTGTAATGGTAGGGACATAGAGTACCTTACTGAGTAGGTAGATGTTTCCATCAGGTGCTTTGACATTTCCTATTTTCTCCACAAGGTGTCTTGTATCATCTCCTATTTGTACCTCATGCTTGTTCTTGGATCTTCTAAATCTGATAGGAGTGCCACATTTCCTGCCACATGATTGGAGCAACCTGAATCTATGTAGAAAACATGCTCATCAAATTTACCTTCTCGCATGGCCATATTCATGATTAGAACTGAGCCCTCTTGGTTTGAGTCTTCTGTGTAGTTATTGAAATATCCTCTTCCCCTATTGCCTCCTTGATAGTTTGAATGGTTGTAATTGTTATGGTTGCCATGGAAATTGTCGAACCTTCCTCTTGGTAGCCATAACTTCCTGTATTGTAGCCTCTGCCTCTTTGATTCCTGGAATTCCTAAAGCATTGTTCAGTTCTATGGTTAGTTAATCCATAAATAGAGCATGAACTAGAGTCTTGGGATCTCCCCCTACCTTGCCTTTCTCCTCTGCCTCTACCTCTACCATGTCTTCCTCTACCTGCATAGTTAGCTTGACGTGTACCTACTTCATCATCCACTTTCTTTCCTCTTCCTTTGTTTTCTTTGGACTTTCCTTTATCAGTGTACAAGGCAGAAGATTGATTACCTTTGGAGCTTTCTCCATTCTTGATAAGCTTGGCCTCTTGAGTAAGTAGTTGTCCTATGAGTGTACTGAAATCTGGTACATGCATATCCATGTATAGATCCATAGCTATGGTGAATGCTTCCCACTTGTCATCTACCTTCATGTCCTTGAGCTTTGTGACAAAATCAGTCAGATTTTGTTTGGGAGGTTTCTTGAGAGTTGTGAAGTCTAGCCATAGTTGATGCTTCCTGGCCTTTGTACTTGAAGAGAAGAAGGCATCGAGTGCATTCCACACTTCCGGAGATGTTTTACAACTTCTAATATGATACAGAAAAAATTTGAGATAGAGTTGAGGAAATAAGACCTTGCAAGTGCATCCTTGGAGCACCAGGTGCTCAATCTTTCTTGCTCTTCTTGTGTTGGTTGACCTTTGTTCTTGAAACTTGGCATAACTTCATCTCCAACAATATAACCATGTAAATTCCTTCCTTAAAGATAAACTTCCATCCTCAATGAACAGGCTGAGTAGTTACTGTCACGAGGAAGGAGATAAGGAAGAGAGCTCACACACACAATCTCACTCTCAAGGAGAAGCACACACACAAATTGAGACAGGGAAGAATAATCTTCTTCTTCTTCTTCTATTACATAAAAGGAATGTACAAGAATGACCTAAAAACAAGAATACAATAAGTGCAATATATAAAGACCAGTACATAAGGAAAAACCTAATGTCCGCAAATGAGTGAGCCGGCAAGAAACAAATGTGCCATCACTCTCGGTAGATAAATCTAATAAAGCTCAATGAAGTATCCCTGACATATACTGGCATGACCACTATACATGTCAGAGAAACGAAAAACTGGTACGTGTCATCCTGGATCATCACATGTTGAGCTTGATATCTCAACACTCCCCCTCAAGCTCAACGCCATATCCTGTAATCCAAGCATCTTTCGAAACTTCTTCAACTTCTCAGCTCCAAGTGCTTTGGTGAAAATATCATCAACCTGCTCATCTGTTCTCACATAAACAAGATCAATATCACCTGCTAATACCTTCTTGTTGCTCTAGCACAATGGTGAGAACCACGTTAAGAAGCTTCACCTCCTTAATTGTCAATCCGCGGAAGAGATAGGAGTGATATGAAGATCGTGAATGTGAGATGAAGTGAGAGTGAAGGTGAGAAGCACCAAGATGCACACACACATGCACACACACAATGAAGAAACAAGCAAGACACAATGGAAGGTGAGAAATTAACTCTATTGCTCAAGAACACTCTTACAAGCTCAAAATAGCTCTAAGCTCTTCTCTACTCACACAAGCTAACCTCAAAAATGAGCTCTCTAGCTCTTTTTATAGTTTCTAGACTAGTTTTGACCGGTTTCACATCTAGTGACCGGCATAGTTAAAAAATAGGTCCTAGATGCTATTTGAAAGGGTAAACGGTGTCTAAAAATAACAAAAATTGATACGCGCATTCTACCTAAGCTCCTCAAGCTCGAGGACTCCCCGGCTTGCACAAAATGGAGCTATGGATTACAAAATGGGGTTTTCTATGTTACATATGTTACAATAGTGATAAAAATCACTGTTGGAGGTTTTTGAAAAGTACTTTTAAAACATGATTCTTTGAAAAAAGAGTCGATTGGCTCCCTGCTCCGTCTTTACATGCTTCCGCATCTTCTATGCCTCTGGCTGCTTCCAACACCCCCCTCCCTTTCGCTTCTGTCGTCCCTGACAGAACCTTGTTGTGAGGTCTGCCGGATATAGTTCTGTAGGAGGTCTTGAGCGAGGGTGTGCTCGGAAATACGAATGCCCCGGGCCAGATCTGCCTCGAGTTTCTCCCAATCTATTGGTTGCGGTTCATCTGATGGCGGGAGGTTATAGTGTGTGGAATAGACCATTCGTTCACAGGCAAATAAGTGTAATAAATGTGTAGGCCTGCTTATGAATACCTCTGAATGGTATTCCCAGAAGCCGGTTGTGAACATCTCTTCGAACGTCTGCTTGTAGCACGCCGGTAGGTACTTTATTCTGCAATGCCAGGCATAACACACCCGTAGCGATGGCGTTGTACTCATATCATATACCAGATCGAAATTGCCATGCTCAAAGCCCAGGGTGTTTACATGAGGTGCCTTGACACGTCGGAAGACTTTAAAAACCATTTGCATCATGTCAAAGATTTTGACAGTCATGTGCGCCGCTATATCGTCCATATGCTTTAATCTAGGGAGCCAGTGGTGAATTGTAGCCATCATGTAGCCTACAGTTGGTAACTCGATGGGTGGCTTAAAATAGGGGTAATTCAACTAGTCCTGGCACTGCTTATTGTTTTGTACCTTAATAGCAAAGGCAGTCCAGGAGCGGCGTCGTGGTACTGGTCCCCAACATGGGTTGTACTTCAAATGCAAAGGTGCCTTTATCCATGTACTCATCATTTCTGGATACTTCTGTAGTAAATCTTTGCGCCACTCTGGTTGATAGATCTCTCCTTGCTGTGCATCAAGTGGCAAATCGTCCTCTTCGAATTGAGTCGCATGCGATGGTTTCTTACCTATTTCTTTCTCAATGGCTAACTGGTATTCAGCCATTAACATAAAATACGGTTTATACTGTAGCTCATGCCCAGATATGTATCGTCGCGGGGCCAAATGAGCAAAGAATGGAGACTGTAAAATTCTTTCTTCTATCATCGCCATGGCATGTAATTGTGCCTCTACTCTAGCTGAGTGTGTTGTCCCAAGTTCTTCAATTGTCTTCATCCACGCGGGGGTCGGGAGTTCGTAAGTTATCTGGCCTTCGGCTGTGATGCATCCGCCTGGGATGGGTTGTGGCTCATACGCCTCTTCAAACGTTTCCTCCACCGGGATGGTGACAATTTCTTCCTCAGCTGGAATCTCAGGTGGGGAATCTGGCCTGGGTGGTGCTTCATATACTGCAATCCTTGATTCAAGGTTTGATACCTGGGCCCGTAATGCGTTGAGTTCCTCTAAGATGTCAGGAGAGGGGTCCACAGGTGCTGGCATGTCTTGGTGTGCCGGTGCTCATAACTGGAGTAATTTATGATCTTCTTTGAGTTTCTGTAACTCCTCGTTCATGCGGTCGTATTCATCTAGCAGTCTTACATGATCTTCTAGCAGCATCCTCATCGAGTCTGAGGGAATGGCTTTGAACCGGCTAGGACTGAGTGGTTGGTCTGGATGGTCTAGGGATGCTTCTAAGTTTTCTCGATTCTGGTCCTGTAAGCGCTGGTTTTCTTCCTTTGCTGCTGCTAGATGTCTTCTGAGTAAGCCCATGTTTCGTGTTAGCGTTGCATTGCGGACTGTCTGGGCTCTTAATAAGTTATCCAGGTTAGCAGTGGCTTCCTTGGTCTTTTCTTCGCTTTCTAGTTCTAATTTATGATAGGCCTCTCGTAATTCTTGGTAGCGGCTGTTCAGTGAGGCATTCTCAATCGACAATAAATTAAGCTATGACTGTAAGTCAGTGGTTGTCCTCTGCAGCTGCTGATAATTATTGCCAAGAGATATGAACTCATCTCTTACTTGCGTCATACACATGAACATCTGTCGAAATGCATTATCTACAGTGGGTGATAGTATTAATGGGGTGCTAAATGAAGATGCAGTGGGTGTAGATGCAACGGAAACGGGGAATGGGGTTGGGAAGGTGGATGCAGTGGTGATTGTGGAAAATTGTGATGTGCCTAAATATGTTTGTGCCGTGAGTGAAGTGAGTGATGGTGCAGTGGGTGGTGAGATGTCCATGTCATTGGACGTGTCCAGTGCGGTGACTGTGAATATGGGTGTGACTGTGGGTGCTTGTGCTGGTGTAAATATGGGATTTACAAAGGTTGAGGAGTAATTTACAAGGGGGCTGGCTGGAGCAGCTGGGTGGAAAGGGGAAATAGGGGTTACAATGGTTCGGGGAGGTGAGACTGGGAAGAAGGTTAATGGTGGTGGGAATGGGAAAATGGGTCGTGGAGGTGTGGGGAAGGATGGAAAAGCTGGATGGAGGAATGGGTTGAATGGAAAGGTGGATGTGTGAGGGGATAGACTAGGTCTAGTGGGTGCGGGAATTGTGGGGTGAGTGGTCGTAAAGATGATTTTTGCTACACCACCGGCGAATGAAGATGTTGGTCTGGGGGAAGGAGGGTGAATAGGGGAGGTTGGATGGACGGGCGGTGATGGAGGAGCGGTTGGGGTGGTCCGTACTTCAGTGACTACTGAGGTGTGTACAATTGTAGCGTGGGGTGGGGAATCTACAAGGATGGTTTCTGCTGCCAACGAACTTTCGGGGACGAGGCGTGCCTCCCTGGCTTGTTCTGAAGACTGTGCTCCTGTTGGTACACGAATGTATTCGCCGGGCTTGGAAAGTAGTCGTACTCTGCGGGGGTCAAACTGTGGTAATGGCTTTCTTTGCAAGTACCTAAGGGCTTCGTTGGAGCCTACTGATTTGACTAACTCTCGGAATCGTTTGATGTATGCGTCTTCGAATCCGCCTGTGACAAGTTCTTGTTCTATTATTGCTTGACTCTCTTCCTTAGTCAGCTTTTTGCGTGCCCAAACTTTCTCCATAGTTCTATATAGCTTCTTAATAGCCAGTGTGTAAGCTGCTGCTTCACAAGTTTCATCTTCATGGGTACTTGTATCACCATGGGTGTCTGTTTGTTGTTCTTGGCCATCTGTCTGTTCATGCTCGTGGGACTCTTGAGTGCCCTGGCTGGCTTCGTCATCGCCTTCGTCGTCATCGGTTGCTGTTCTTTCGTCATCAGAGCTAGACACAATCTGTCCTTGTGGATGATCCCGGGGTGTGGTGGGATAGCTGGGCCTTTCATATTCTTGAGAAAACAGTTGTCCTTCTGAAAATTAGAACTCATTGGAGAACGCATCGGGCATTTCAAAATCAAACGTTGTGTTCAGTGGCGCTGCTTGTTCTGCTTCTAAATGGGGTATTGGAAAAGAGAACGCTTCCGCACCAATAGTGGTGGGAATTTCCGCTGTCGTGGTGATAGGTTCTGAGGTTGTGGCTGCTTGAGGTTCAATAGTACTGGTGGTGCCCTCCGTTACCACTGGTCTTGATAATCTGATGCGAATAGGTTGTACTGTGGGAGTGGCTGCTGTCGGTGACTGCTCTGGAGATGGTTGTGGTGAGGGTGATTCCGGGACTTGTAAGCACGGGATAGTGCCTCTCATCCGCTTTCCTGCTCTACCTTTGCTAGACTTTCTAGCCTTCTTAGTGGTCCCTTTGAATGCTTTTAGTTCCTCACTTGTCAATGCTCGTTCGATCGGCAGGTCATATGCCAAGCACATATATATAATCCTTGTAAGTGCACAACATCCATTGATGACCTTCTTTCGCTCCCATCTATGTTGTGCTAAATAGAGCTGATCAATTATCCAGCTAGCTAGATCAACCGTCTGGGGTCCAGTACATGCTAAGTATAATCCAGACCAGATTCTTTTGTGGGGCATGGTAAAATGATCCTGAGCTGGGAAAGCAAAATGCTGCATGCATATCCGTAATGGCTTGGAGAGCTCAGGGGTTATAGCTGAAATATCCTCCCACTTAGTTACATCACCACGTTTCATCGGCTCTGGGACTAGCCGTTCTCGCTCCGTCGGAGTGTGCGTTCCATGTATTTTGAGAGCTGCGCGAATTAAATCTTTAGATAAATAAAACCTTCTGAATGGAGGGTCATTTACCAAGGATGGTAACATGAATGTGCCAGGTAGATCCTTGTTCTCTGAGGCTGTCAAGGTGGTTACTAAGTAAAAACATCTGTAAAAATCGGGTTTAGGCAGAGGGTCACTAAAATATTCTGTAAATCCCGCTCGTCCCAAACGTGCGTTAAATCTTGTGTATTCTGTAGTCCTTCAAATTCTCTTGAAAAGAACTGGTACTTGGCCCATGTGCGAAAATCAAATGCCAAATTGGCCTCAAATATGAAATCCGCGTCTGCTAATGGTCCTGCTAGGCCTTGAAACTAGTGAGAATTACGATGAATCTTCTCAGTATATCCTCTAGGAGGATTGTCTATTGGCATGGGTCTTGGAAAACCTTGAAACTCTGGTGGTTGCATCGTCGGATGAGATTCCACGAGTAATTCTCCAATATTGGCCATTGGTGTGCTTGGGCCAGCTTCTGATGGTCCTTCTTCGGTTTGCATGATGACTGACGAGCTAATGGAAAAGATCTGCTACAAAAGATTAGCACATTAGTATGGAAATTAATTATGATCCCATTAAGGTGAGACCGCAATCCCTTTCCATAACCGATGTGTAACCCGTGTAGCCAGGTGTTGTGAAGTGATTGATGCTATGATGTTTTGCAAAACTAATGCAGGTCTCTAGACACCTACATGCTTCAGATTATGCATACATTTCTTGATGAGCTTTTATTATGAGTGATGTGGGGTTATGGTGTGTGAATTTATACAAGGTTCGGTTGAGGGTGAATTATTACAAGGGTGGAGTTTAAACGGGGTGGGAGAATTGTTAGATAAGGGGGTACAAGAAGACGTCTGGATACGTTTCGGTATCCATTTCCTAAGAGTCTTTGAGTGGGTGGTGTGTTTCTACTAAGGGACAAAAAGTGGTATCGAGTTTGGTGGTATTGAAGGATGGAAAGATTTCTGAGGGGTATATATTACATGGCTTGAGGGTTGGGCTATAATACATTGTTTGGGTACCCAAATCTGCGTGGGTGTGGGTCTATTTGTTAGGTACTTCTTGGCGATCCAAATTTGTCGAAGGTTTGAACTTGTAGAAGAAGGTCGAGGGGATCTTGGATACTGATTTTGCTTCTGCTTTGACTTCTTCTTATCAATGTCTAAGTTGTTGAAATCTATCGATGCTTTCTGTTCTTTTGGCACCCATATTTGTCTCGTGCCACTTGTTCTGTGATGTTGATACTGTTGCTTTCCTTGCCTTATCTGGTGGTGTCATCGGTCTGGGTTCCTCTGTTGTGGTTGACTCCTTCATGGTTAGGTTTGAGAGGTCCATTGGACGCTCTGCTTTGGAAAAGAAGGGAGATCCAACACTTGCGTGACCTGCCCATTAGGAAGTGATTCGTTCTTTATCTTTAATCTAAGCCAGTCCGCAGCAAGTTTGGAAGGATGAGCACCGCAGGGTATTGTACCCATATGTCCGCTGATGCAACCCACCTGACCGCTGATTGTGTCCATCTGCCCTAGCGGTTGGGTGACTGCCCCTTCTAGTTTGCAGGAAGCCCCAAGGAAGATCTCGTGTCGTCCTTCTGATTGACAACTGTCTATAGCCAAGCCCGAGTGGGTTGGTGTAGACGTAATGTGACTGATCTGACCCAAGATCTTCCGGTCTTCCGTCGCATGCATTTCATAGGGTCTAGGGTTACAAATCTCAGTCAGAATGCAATTAGGGAAGTCAAGCGTTATCACTCGCTTCTGATCTAAGGTTCCAATCTGTAAGGAGCCTTGTCTAAGATTTAGGTCCACTGAGTGATCGTATAGCCAATCTTGGCCAAGGAGTAGGGGTTCTATCAGGTCGTCATCATGGCACACTAGTAGTTTCGCTGTCATGGTCACATCCTTAATGAGGATAGGAAGGTCCACCTCGCCCATGCAAGGGGTTTCCATGCCTCCTAGCCCTATGAGATATGCCTCAATTGGCCGCATTTCTATTCCTGAGTCCTTATAGTGGGACCATCTAATTGCACTAGTCGCAGCACCTGAGTCAATTAATGCCCTGAGCTCTTGGCAAGGGTTGCCGTGCTCTAGCCTGACTGTAATGAATGGTCTCCTGTCCACTATGCTAGGATGAGTTCGTGACGTTACTTCACACATGGCCATGGGGTATCTGGGTGTTGTTTCCACATGGTTATAATGTTCTCTCCCTAGTCCTTGTCTTCTTAGCTTCATGCGCTTAATGCGTTCTATTGCTTCTGCCAAAGCTTCCGCTCGTATTCTATTTTCCTCCTCCTTACGCTTCTTTGCCAACGTGAGTCGTCTAAGCATATCCTCAGTAAGAGGTTCTTGATAGAGCTTGACTCTACAGCCACTAATGTAATTAGGCATTATATCTCCTTCTAAGGTGGCTAATTGTACTGCTCCACTTGTCGAGAGTCTGTTAATGATCATAGGTCCATAACCTCGCTTTTCTAACTTTCGCGCCTGTTGTTTCAATGTATATACTAGAACTAAATCTCCTTCTTTTAGACCTTTATCTTTCACATGCGCATCAAAATAGGCTTTCTGTCGCTTCTTTGCTGCGTATATGCCTGCTACTGCCTTTAGCCTGGTTTCTCCTAATCGTTCCAAGTCCATTATTCTTGCTGATAATTCATGGCCGGTCCACTGATGTTCTTGTGCAACCTTAAGGGTCGGTATCAAGAAGTCCAAAGGAAGCACAGCATTCTGACCAATGTTCTTGTGCAACCTTAAGGGTCGGTATCAAGAAGTCCAAAGGAAGCACAACATTCTGACCAAAAACCATCTGAAAGGGAGTTGCATTGAGTACGGTCTTGTAGGCCACTCAATATGCCCAAACAGCGTGTTGTAACTGTTTGTCCCAATCTGAACGTTTGTTGTTCACGAGTTTCGTCAGTATGTTACAAAGGATCTTATTAGTGCTTTTAGCCTGACCATTGGCCTGAGGATGATATGGTGCGGATTTCTTGTGAATCACCATAAAATCCTGTAACAAATATTCAATGACTTGATTTAGAAAGTGAGTGCCTCGATCGGTCACTAACTCTATAGGCAATCCATATCTTGTAAAGAAATTTTCAAATAAGAATTTTGTAGTCGTGTGTGCATCATTCTTTTTCGTGGCTTTTGCCTCTACCCATTTTGTAAGATAATCTGTGGCAACAATAATGTATTCCGCATGTGTACCTTTTGCAGGGGGATTAATGGGTCCTACAAAGTCTATGCCCCACTTAGAAAATGCACGTCCGCCCATCATGGGTTTCAATGGCATTTCATCTCTGCGAGTAAGAAATTGAGTTCTTTGGCACACATCACATCTCTTTACATAGGTATGCACATCCATGTGAAGAGTGGGCCACCATAATCCTGCAAAGAGGATGGCTTTGATTATCCTATCTGGTCCAAAATGACCTCCTGCAACACCTTGGTGTGCAGTCTCTAGTATGCTCAAATAATCGCGTTCATGAACACATTGTCTTAGGTATCCATCTCGTGCTCGTTTGTATAGATTATCGCCAATAAGTGAATAGTCTTGAGCTTCTTGCTCTAGACTGCGTTGTCGTGCTAAGGTCATTCCTTGAGGGAATGTCTTCGTCCTCAAGTATGTCACCAAAGGTTCACTCCAGTCTGGTGTGAGAGACACGTGGTATAATGTAGCATGTTCTACAGGTGGTCTGCGTAGATCATCCCTAATCCTTCTCGTTCCGTCATGGTGTAATTTCTTTCTGCTGCGTTCAATTGTCTGCTCGCGTAAGCTATGGGGAGATCTATGTTACCTTCATTCGTGGATTGTGCTAACACACATCCTATGGTGTAATTGGATGCATCTACATGTACATGGAATGGCTTACTCCAATCTGGGGTAGTCAATATAGGTGCTGAGCACAAACGTCGTTTGAGTTCATTGAATGAATTTTCACATTCATCTGTCCATTCAAAATGAGTCAAAAGAGAGTACAATGGCTTGGCTATGATTGCATACATGTGTATGAATCTCCTATAATAACCGCAATGGCCCATAAATTCTTGTACCTCTTTCACGTTAGTTGGTCTAGGTAATTCTGCAATTACTTTCACCTTTTCTTCGTCTGTAGAGATTCCATTCTTTGACACAATGTGTCCTAGAATTTTACCTTGTCTGACCATGAAAACGCATTTTTTGGGGTTCAAAAAAACCTGATATTCTCGACATTTGTTAAATATTTGTCTTAACTCAGGGATATGTGTCTGTCTTACATTTGAATGTGCACATAAGTCATCGACATAAACTTCCAAACTCTTGCGTAAGAATTCCTTGAAAACATGGCACATGAGTCGCTGGAAAGTGGCGGGTGCATTTGTTAAGTCAAATGGCATCACACGAAATGCAAATATGCCCCATTCAGTGGCAAATGCCGTCTTGTGTTGGTCCTCTGGAGCAATGGCTACTTGATTATAGCCTGAAAAACCATCAAGGAAGCTGTAAACTTCCTTGCCCGCAACTCTTTCCAATAAGTGTTCCGTGATAGGAAGAGGATAACTGTCTCTAATTATGGCGGCATTAACTTTTTTAAGGTTAATACATACACGCAATTTTCCATTTTTCTTGGGCACAACCACAATGGGGGATACCCATTCGGTATGCTCAATTTCGTAAATGAATCCTGCTTCTATCAAGCGATCTATCTCCTCTTTAATTTTCGTAGCGTAGTTATCATTGTACGTGTACGGTTTCCGTTTTGTCGGTTTTGCATATGGAGTCATAGGGATTCTATGAGAACATATATCTGGATCTACTCCTTTCAAATCTTTGTAACTCCACACAAAAACATCTCTATATTCACGCAATAGGGCAACTAATTCTTCTTCTTCTTCCTTCGTCAAATCATGCCCTATGTATGTACACTTTTCTTCTTCTCCTTCTATGGCTACTATGATTTTCTTGGTTTTCTCTCGATTATCATATACTTGTCCGTCATTCGCCTTTCTATTAGGCATTCGTACCATGATTCTTCTATCTTCGATTTCATATTTCTTGAAGTTCTCGGGTACTTCAAACAAAGATTCTTCTTTTTCTGACATGGTGTCTTTCTTCTGTCTTTTCTTTCCTTTACTCTTAGTAGTCACTTGAGTGGCTATTCTCACATCATTCATAACTTCTTCGTGTCTTTGAGGGTGAGTTTCTACTTTGAAAAAATATTCTTCCTCTGATGCAAAGGGTGAGTCCATGATAATTGATTCTAAATCGAAATCACTCGCATCCTCAAATGCATCAGTGTTCGGTTCACATTCTTCTAAAATTGCATCGCACATGATTGGTTCTATCGTAAAAACTGAAATATCATAGCCATCCTCGTCACAGTGGGGTGTCCATTGTTGTTCATTGATGGCTACGTCCATGGTTGCTAGGATTTCTGCCCAACCATGGGGTTCAAACTCTTCATCTAGGAATACTACAGGTGCATATGCTGGGTCTTGAAGGGTTCGTGGATGTTGTTTTGCACCTAAGGTCCTGGCTTCTAATCCTTCTTCCTCTTGTTTGGCTACTTTACACATCCATAAATGAGTGTCCTCATGCAACCAAGAAGGATCTGATTCTAATGAGTGCACGGATTCCGTCTCTACCTGAGTCTTATGGATGGTATTCCATTGTATTGGGGGTACGTCTCTATGTGAATAGTCTTTAAGATTGACTTTGGTAGTCACTCCTAAATGTTGCAAGTACAAAGAATTAGTTCCCCAATCCTGTACAATTTGCAACTGACGCATGAATGGTCGTCCCAATATCATCTCATAAGCATGATTTTTACTAAAATCACAAATGGCGAAAGTATGCTCAAATTCTACACCACAAGTGGTGAGAGATATGCCTTCTAGTAAGCCTAATGGTTTTTCTATGTGTCCGTCAACCATTTGTAGGTTCATCCTGGTAGGTCTGAGTGCTGGCTTACCCCAACGTTTCCATAAAGCGGTGGTAGCGATGGCTACGCCGGCTCCTGAATCTAAGATGGCTTTCGTGGTGTAGCCCTGATGGGTTATCGGAAGATAAGTGTTACCTTCCTCTCCTTCGCTTACATCTCCAATCTTTTCTACGGGTATTTCCGGTACCTTCTTATGTGATCCTATTTGTGAGGGAGTAGTAGCAAGCTCGGGGAATTGATTTGCTACATGTTTGAACAATTCTGGTTTTACCTTTAACAACTCCTCTAGAGTGAGATTACACTGTACTTTGGTATTCTTAATCACTTCCGTGTTTCTAGGGATTACTGATTCTTCATTCCTCACTATTATCGTGGGTGCTCTCATACTGATAGACTTGGCTTCCCAAGGTCCTGTGAACTGAGGTAATTCTTGTAAAGAATTAGATTCAAAAGCTGTGTGTTCACTCAGTTGCTCTTCCTCGATCGTAAATAGAGGGAATGTCTTGGGGAAATTGCTCCTGCAAGTCATCTATTTCTTGAATAGGAGGATGAGTTCCTTGTTCTTTTCTCCATTTCTCTTCTTGGATTTCTCTCAAAAATTCATGTGAGTACCTAGGTATGGAAGACAAATTGTCTTGACTTTCTGTATTGGGTACTTGAGACAGGGATGGTGCATTCCTTTCCTGTGTCTCTGGGATGATAGGATTCCTATATTGATCCTTTTTCTCTTTGCTTTCTATCAAGTATTCTAGCCTCTCCATTAGTCCTTGAAAGTGTAGTTCCAGTTTTGCCATGTTATTCCAATTAAGATATCTAGAGGCTTCGAACAAAGCTTGTGCTAATTCTACCATCTTCATGCAAAGTTTAGTTCTTTCAATCTCTAGATCAGCTCGAAGGTAGTTTTTGCTCATTTCAGCTTCTTGAGGTCCTTCTTTTATTCTAGCCTGATATGCACGAAACATCATGTCTAGATTTTCTGGTATGGGTTCCGCTAAAATTGATCCTGATTTTTGAGCTGGGTTCTCTTGATTTAATTCCTGAGAAGTCAATTCTAGGATTTTGGCTCTCGACTCTTTTAAACTTCCCTCCAACTCAGTTATCTTTTTACTCCACTTTCTCTTTATCCTTTCTCTAGAATCTTTCCAAGATTTTGTCTTTTTATTGCTAGATTCTGCAACTTCACTAGTGCCAGCTACTTTCTCTTGATTAAGCTGTTGGTTCTGTAAGAGCGCCTGGGCTCTTGTTATAGCTTGGATAGGCACGTAGGTAGGGTTGGATCCATCTGCGTTGTTTACAATGCCTATCACGTTGATCGGTGTTACATTTGAAGCGTTAACTGGGTTCTTAGGACAATCTTTGATTATGTGCTCTTTACCACAATCGGCACAAAAGCCTTGGATGTTATAGTACTATGATTTCCCTGCTATCGGGGGGTGTGGACAATCCTTTATGAAATGATCTCCTTGACACCTAAAGCATGGTCGTGTAGGGCCCTGTGGTCTCTGTTGTCTTACTTGGGGTCGTGGATTTGGGTTTGTGTACATCACATTAGCATAATCTGGCTCCCAACTAGGTTCCACTGGTGGACTATCGTAATGATATGTCTCCACATGTTCTGGTGACTCTGTGTAATATGCGGGTGGACTATCTACATGCGTAGAGTCAAAACTGTTTGAGTTCGGGTCACTCTCTGTGATCAATGGTGAAGAAGGCACTAAGGCCCTACTTAGGTTCTCTTCTGCAACAGCGTATTTGACTGAGATGACATTCGCTGGTGGGGGTGGCTGCTGAGCTAAGACAGGTTGAGGTCTCTGTTGAGCCTGGTATGGGTAGTTCTGAGGAGGCCTATAGTAATAAGGCTGAGCATTGTCTTGGCCTTGATACCTACCTGGCTGCGGGTATGCTTGTGGGTAGTTCTGTCTCACGGTTTGTTTGTTGTATGGGAAGTCCTGAGCCGTATGATTCGTGTATCTTCTCTCAATTGTACAGTATTGGCCACTAGAGTTGGTTTGTGGTTGTGGTGCATTGGGGCACACATTTGCCATATGATTTCCACCACAAGTGTAACAATGCTTGTTTGTTAGTACCCTAGGTTTACTAGAAACTCCTAGTTTCTGGGCCACTTTTTCTGCGAGGTCTTCTATTGAGCTAGACAATTTTGTGGATGCTAGAGATGAACAGTCTGAGTCCTTATAGACCTTTGAGAGTTCCAACTCGTCTCCTAAGTTGTCCTCAATGTCTATACAAATTCTTACACATTGCTCTAGCATTCTGGGTTCTTTTAGGTACACATAGGAGCATAGTTTAGAGCTCAACAAGCCATCTAAAAACAATGACACTTGCTTGGCTTGTGAGGGTAGCTCTTGCATTGGACATCGTTCAACATATTGTCTAAACCTACGTCCTGCCAGTCTGACTGTTTCCTGAGGGGTTTGTTTGAAACTATGAATCAACAAAGACGTGTCATGCCTAATCCCACTTTTAGAGAATTCAGTGATGAATGACTCTAAAAAGTGATGGATGTCTCTAAATTTCCTCTGTTGCAACGGTTGGAACCAAGTTAAAGTGGTATTCTTTAACGTTAGTCCAAATGCATTGTATTGCGTGAACATGTCTTCAACTTGTTCTGCTCTTAGTACTTGCTTGAATTCTACGACATGGTCATAGGGATCTCCTGTCCCATCAAAGTAATTTTTCATGGATTTCACTAACTGAGTGGGTCTTAACATTCTTGCATGTTCACGTGGTCTAGGTAGAGGAAAATCATCTCTACCACCTGGTATTCCATGATCTCTTTGTCTATCCGCTCTATTAGTGTCTGTGGTTGTTCTATCTCTCCCTATGGGATGAGTGAAGCTTACTTTGGGTCTCTCTTTATTTTTATCTCTTTGATTTCCATGGGCTGAGGATGTTCCTGCCCCTTCTTGGTTTGCGTTTACGTTTTTTCGTGATGGAGAGAATACCAATTCACCTCTCCATGTGTATGTGTTTTTAGCGTGGTCAGGCACCACAAAGACTCTTTCTGAAGTCTCATCCAGGTATACAACCTTTCCAGGTGTATCCGGGTCCTTGAACTCGTATATCGTGATGATACCTACCTCAGTTTCTTTATTTACAAACAACTCTATGCTTTTGTTGTCCTGAGGGATCCATTCTGGGATTATTACTCGTGTCAGTACAGATTTCCCTCTAGGTGTTCTAGGCTCTTCTAATGGTTCTTTTCCTTGAGATTTAGTTTCCATCTCTAGCTGAATCACGCCAAACTCGTTCCTATTGTTTGGCTTGTCTATGTACGCGTCTCTCTCGAATTTCACCACTGGATGTTCCAATCCAATGGGTTGATCGGGGTTGTGCATTTGCACCACTTGCCTTCGCAAACCATCCTCATAGATGCGAGCACCTAATCGGTTGGTTCGGAGAAACTCTAGTTGCGTTCTATAGGGTCCTTCTGGTTTTTCTAAATAGGCTACATTCGACCCTCCTTCTGGTCTTTCTGTGCTAAATGCCATTTCTGAATCGCTAGTATCTGAGCTCTCGTAGGGATAACTAGTGTTCAATTGTTGAGCCCACGATCGTGCAGTAGTTCTTACACTTGCCTCTGATGATCTAAGGCTTCGTCGGTCTGACTTACCTATATGTTTGCCCAATCTAAGGTTCATTAATTTTCTTCCTTGCACACTCAATACACGCTCAGATCGTCAATGATTCTTTGTTATTACTTTCTTGATTCTTTTTAAATTTCTCTAGATTCTTGTCTTAATGTATGCGTCAGGAATTCGACTTTCTGTGGTACTTTGAGTTCTCGTTCCGTCAGACTTATGTTCTTTCCTTTAGGTTTTCGTGTCACACACCTTTATCTTTAGTCTTGGACTTGATAAATTTAATTCTCTTGAACTTGAGGCGTTCCTATCGTCTTAAATCCACAATGCTAACGTTTATCCTAAGCTAAG
Organism: Ceratopteris richardii; assembly: GCA_020310875.1. Lineage (NCBI taxonomy): Eukaryota > Viridiplantae > Streptophyta > Polypodiopsida > Polypodiales > Pteridaceae > Ceratopteris > Ceratopteris richardii. The sequence goes on from CM035406.1 coordinate 99,451,070, forward strand.
AATTGACTGAGGAGGTTGAGTAATCTTCCAACCTCGAGTCAGCTTTTCTGGTTGCTCTGATGCCCAAGAAGCCGCGCTTCCCAAGCTTTATGCCCTTCACTGCCTTGCCTTGGTTGCCCTTGATTGCCCTTGCTAGACCTGGAAAAATTCAATATTAGACCAATTCACAGTTGGATGATCAAGCACTTGAGTATATACACCTTTTAAGTCCCTTCCCTTTTGCCCAACTTTTCTTCCAAAGCCCCCTTTCTTTCTTAGTCCCACAGATGGTCAACCTCTAACAAGCTATTAAGCTCAAAAAACGGACTTCGGATGAAAAAGTTATGACCGTTCAGGCCCTCAGGTGTAAAAACTAACAAACAGGTTTCTCTTCAAATATGAGCTAAGGGGTCTCCTATGAGTCTAATCACCCAAAAATTTCCCAAAAATAGCCCCAAAATTGGCCAAAAAATCAAACCCTAAATTTTGCGTTTGGGTGGGCAATCGCGATGGTCTGGGACCGTCGCGATGGTCCAAGCGAACCGTCTCAATGGCGTGGCACAATCGCGATGGTCCGATGGAGCGAACTGTCGCGATGGCGTGAAATGGATGATCGCGATGGCGTGAATGTGAACCGTCGTGATGGCTCGATCAGGCGGACAATCGCGATGGCGTCAGTCAACGGTCAACGTGAACAATCGCGATCGTCCAAAGTGAACCATCGCGATGGTCACAGATGCGATGGCGTGAGCCAATCGCGATGGTCCAAAGTTTGAGTTGTCGCGATGGTGTAAGGGTGTCGTCGCGATGGCGTGATGTGCGAACCGTCGCGATGGTCTAGCTTGCCACGTGGCAGCGTCGGCGCGATGGCGTGAGCCAATCGCGATGGTGTGGGGTCAACCGAACAGTCGCGATGGTCCGCGAACCATCACGATGGTCCAAATGAACCATCGCGATGGCGTGAGACCGTCGCGATGGTCCGGCCGAGCCGTCGCGATGGCGTGAGCCTATCGCGATGGTGTGACACAATCGCGATGGTCTGAGCCAATCGCGATGGTCCACCAAAATGAGAATTTTGCAGATGTGTGTGTGGATTCGTGTATGCACGTGTGTCGCCTATCCCGTGGTGTGGTCGCTTACCAAAAATTCTGCACTTGGCAGACCATCGCGATGGTCTGACACAGATGGAAATCTCTGACAGAAAGTGAAGTTTTTACCATTTCCAAGCTTTCCTGATGCTCTGGAGCACTGTACCTGCAAGAAAACTCAAGAACACAAAAGCACATGCAAGCACAAAAGCTCTCTCTCACTCTCTCGCATGCACAAATGAGGGGAAATGAGGAGAATGGGTGGATATAGTGAATTTTCTGATTTTTTTGGAGATGAAGATGATGATGCGGTGATGAAGATGGAGTGTGAGGGAGGTGAAAAACACTAAAAACTAAGTAAAAACAACAACAAAAGCTGAAATTTTTTACCTTCCAACGCCACTTCTTGCTATACTCTTACCATCACACATTCGTCCTAGACTTGATCCCCGGCAACGACGCCAAATTTGGTGTTGCTCTAGCACAATGGTGAGAACCACGTTAAGAAGCTTCACCTCCTTAATTGTCAATCCACGGAAGAGATAGGAGTGATATGAAGATCGTGAATGTGAGATGAAGTGAGAGTGAAGGTGAGAAGCACCAAGATGCACACACACATACACACACACAATGAAGAGACAAGCAAGACACAATGGAAGGTGAGAAATTAACTCTATTGCTCAAGAACACTCTTACAAGCTCAAAATAGCTCTAAGCTCTTCTCTACTCACACAAGCTAACCTCAAAAATGAGCTCTCTAGCTCTTTTTATAGTTTCTAGACTAGTTTTGACCGATTTCACATCTAGTGACCGACATAGTTAAAAAATAGGTTCTAGATGCTATTTGAAAGGGTAAACGGTGTCTAAAAATAACAAAAATTGATACACGCATTCTACCTAAGCTCCTCAAGCTCGAGGACTCCCCGGCTTGCACAAAATGGAGATATGGATTACAAAATGGGGTTTTCTATGTTACATATGTTACAATAGTGATAAAAATCACTGTTGGAGGTTTTTGAAAAGTACTTTTAAAACATGATTCTTTGAAAAAAGATTCGACTGGCTCCCTGCTCCGTCTTTACATGCTTCCGCATCTTCTATGCCTCTGGCTGCTTCCAACACTTCTCTCTGATGAAGTGATAATGTACCTTGATATGCTTTGTTCTAGCATGGAAAACAGGGTTCCGTGCTAATTGTATGCTGCTAAGATTATCACAATACATAGTGATAGGCTTTTGCACTTCCACACCTAAATCTGCAAGTAACATCTCCAGCCATGATGCCTCACATGCTACCATTGTAGCACTTCTATACTCAGCCTCTGTACTCGACAAAGCAACAGTGGGTTGCTTCTTACTGCTCCATGTAATAGCTGCACCTCCAAGTGAGAAAAGAAAGCCACTAGTAGATCTTCTATTTGGAGTACTACCAGCCCAATCTGCATCAGTGTATCCATGAACCTACAAATCTACACCAGCTTCATAAAACAGTGCATAATCCAAAGTAGCACTCACATAACGTAGAGTGCGCCTCAGCGCATCCAAATGTGGCTTCTTGGGAACCTGCATAAACTGAGTTTCAAGTCCAACAGTGTAGCTTAAATCAGGCCTTGTAATTGTAAGATATATAAGAATTCCCACAATTTTCCTGTACATAGTAGCATTTTCCAATGCTTCACCTGATGTAGTATCCAATTTCAAATTCTGATCTAAAGGCATAGAAATTGGCTTACAATCAGCCATACCATACTTTTGCAGCATATTCAAGGCATATTGCCTTTGCGACATCCATATACCTGTTTCTGTATGTATAAACTCAATGCCCAAGAAATAGCGCAGCACACCAAGATCTTTCATATCGAATTCCTACATAAGAAGTTTCTTTACCTCTTTGATGCTTTCTTCATTATCACCACCTACAATCAGGTCATCAACATAAATAGCCACAATAGTGATGCCCTCATCAGCCTTCCTTGCATATAGTGAGTGATCTTCATCACACATAGAAAACCCAATGCTGGTTAAGTAATCAGCAATCCTTGCATGCCATGCACGCGGAGCCTGCTTCAGCCCATACAAAGCCTTTTGCAACCTGCAAACATAGTCTGGATGCTCTGAATCTTCATATCCTTGTGGCTGGTCCATATATACTTCTTCCTATAACTCACCATGTAGGAAAGCATTCTTCATATCCATCTGATGCAAAGTCCATCCTTTTGTTGTAGCTAATGCAACAAGTGTCCTAATAGTAGACATTTTAGCTACAGGGCTGAATGTTTCCTCATAATCAATGCCATATGTTTGTGCATATCCTTTAGCTACCAATCGTGCTTTATACCTGTTTATGCTACCATCAGCATTATGCTTTACCTTGTAAACCCATTTACAACCTATGGGTTTCTTTCCTTGCAGCAATGGAACCAGCTTCCATGTATCATTTCCATAAAGTGCAGCCATCTCCTCATCCATAGCTTTTTCCCAATCTGCATTACCAATTGCATCTTCAAAACAAGAAGGTTCAACATCTTGTATTACCTTTGTCATGTAGGCACAATGGCGAGCCATGTAACTATCATATGTCAATCGTTGCACTGAATTACGCATCCTCCCAGATCTTCTTGGTCCTAGGTCACTTCTCCTTGTATCATCTGCATGTTCCCTTCTTACTCCTGGAGTCTTCACAGAGGGCAATCCAAGTTCCTCATCAAGACTCTTTTCTGAACCGCTTGAATCTCCATCAACGTCTTCAAAACCTGCACATGTTTTATGACCAGCAGAAAGCTTTTCTTTACCTTTCTTGGATGTATTTGATGAATTTGCTGGACTGAAATTCCCACGTAATCTTCCACTCCATGGATTTGAGTTGGAACTATTGCTTGGTGATGCATCCGGTCCACTCAAAACCTGAGATTCTGCACTTGATTTTTCAGCATTTTCTTTGTCATTTGGTTCAAGACTCAGTCCTTCTTTGGCATCTGCATAGAAGCTTGACATTTCATCAAATACCTGATCTCTGCTCACCTTTACCTATCATGTGAGTGGGTTATAACATTTATATCCCTTTTGCTCAAGGGAGTATCCAATGAAGACACACTTTTCTGCTTTTGGATCAAGCTTCGTCCTCAATTCATCTGGGACATGTACATATGCAATACAGCCAAAAACTTTCAGATGTGATAAGTTTGGATTTTTACCTATAAACTTCTCTTCAGGTGTAAGTTGATGTAGAGCAGCAATCAAAGTTATGTTCATGATGTATACAGTAGTATGCACAGCTTCTGCCCAATAAGGCTCTTGCTATTTCTGCAATATGTCTATTTTTGCGTTCAACAACACCATTCTGTTGTGGTGTGTACCTGCATGAAAGCTGATGCCAACTTCCATGATTTTTTAGAAAATTGCTGAACTCATTTGACATGTATTCACCTCCTCCATCACATCTTAATGTTTGAATGTACTTCCCTGTCTACTTTTCCACCATAAGTTTAAAATTCTGGAAGTGAGTAAACACCTCGCTCTTCTCTTTCATGAAATATACCCATACTTTGCGTGTATGGTCATCAATGAAAGTAACATAAAACCTGCAACCACCCATAGATGTGGTCTTTGCTGGACCCCAAATAACTGTATGTACTACTTCTAGTACATTCTCACTAACATGCTTGTCATGTGGAAATGATGCTCTTGATTGTTTACCAAATTGACATGCTGCACATACCTTTTGCATTTCTGCAACTTTGAAATTTGGTAGTCCATGGACAATCTCCTTTGACTGCATCAGTTTTAGCCTTTGCAAGTTTGCATGTCCAATCCGTTTGTGCCATATCTCTATATCTGCAATAACTCATGCACCTTTTGCAAACATGGCTGCATTCATTTCAGGAATCTTCACATTTAAGGTGAACATCCTTCCCACTTTGTTTCCTTTGGCAACCAATCGTCCATCTTGCTTGTACTCTTCTACATATAATCCATCAGCATTGAACCTGACTTGTAATCCCTGGTCAACCATTTGTCCAATAGAAACCAGATTCTTTGTTATATTTGGAACATGCAGCACATCAGCGACATGTTTTACCTTTCCATCCTCCATAGACAATGTTATGTTTCCTGTATGCTCAATAGGATGCGATGTATCATCACCTGTTTCAACATATCCAGGAACTGGCATTTTCTACAAACTACTAAACCATTCTGCATGACTGGTCATGTGATTTGAAGCACCTGAATCAACATACCAGACATTATCATTCGATTTTGAAACACCAGCAGACATCGTATTCATCATATGATGTTGAACCATAAACAGCTTCTCAGAATCATCTGCACTTGTGGATGCATAGTTGTTTTGCTGCCTTCTATTATTTTGATTCTTCAACCTACAATCACGTTCAAAGTGTCCAGGTTTACCACAATTCCAGCATCCTTTACTATCATTACCTGAATCATTTCTTTGGAAATTTCTGTGACCTCTTTGACTCCCCCTGCCTCCAAATTGTCCTCTTCCTCTTGCATGATTCTGTTGTTGAGCTTGGTCTTGGTTATTGTTTCCTCTTCCACTTCCAAAACCTCTACCTCTGCCTCTTCCTCTGCCAGAGTAGAATACCTGCTCAGAACTGGGCTTTCCTTGGGAGTTTGAATCCTCACCAAGATTCTTTTCTTCAATAATCAGCATAGATACCAAATTAGCAAAATTCAGAATATTTTCCCTGGTCTGTATAGAAGTTCTGAACTGCTTATATGTAGCTCCTAAACCACGAAGGCACACTTCCACCTTTCATCATCATCTACATTCACGCCAATAGATGCAAGTGACTGACATATGCTTTTGATTTTTAGAGTGTAGTCACTTACCGACATGCTCTTTTTCTCCAATGTATGCAGCTCGTTCTTGAATTGCAATTTCCGTGCCTTTGTATTGGTCTCGTACAAAGTGACCAAACTGTTCCAAGCCTCTTTTGGAGTCTTGGCATCCTGTATGTGTCCAATCATGCTATCCTGTATGCTAACAGATAGCCAATACATTATCTTTCGTGCTCCTTGATTCCATTCCTCATATGCTCTTAACTGTTCTGCGGTTCGATTCCTTTCTGGTAACTGCGGAGCATTTTCATTCTCTCCTTCGATGTACTTCTAGTAGCCTTTTCCCATCAAGAAATTCGTCATTCTGAATCTCCAAGCATCGAAGTTGTTCTTGTCCAGCTTATCGCTCATAAGCTGACTCCTTCCATCTACGTTTTCCATTTCTGCAACAATTCACAACACCGCAACACACTACAAGCAGCACTTCTGCTTGAACACTATCGCACTATGACATGACAATTCGATATCAGAAAAACACAGTTTTCGTGTATCAACAGTACATAGAATTGCTTGAAATTGTGGATTTGGAATATATGAGTGTCACCGAACACAACGCAAGTTACAGTTTTTAAAACTGACCTGGTTTTTTTGTGGGCCCCACCTTGCGGGCTCGAAACAGAGGTCGAGATGGCTTCGAAACTTTGATCTGACAAAAACAAGTGACCCTAAATGGTAAAGGGATAACTCTCGAAAATATTTTGAGGTCTTCTACCTTCACGCCGATTTTCGTAGCAAACGGAGGCCGTTTGAGAAATTGCGTTTTCTCCATGCCTTGCCGCGTAGTCTTCACCGTCGCCTTCTCCACGAGCTCTCTACAGCCACGCTGGCTCTGATACCATGTCACGAGGAAGGAGATAAGGAAGAGAGCTCACACACACACTCTCACTCTCAAGGAGAAGCACACACACAAATTGAGACAGGGAAGAATAATCTTCTTCTTCTTCTTCTTCTTCTATTACATAAAAGGAATGTTCAAGAATGACCTAAAAACAAGAATACAATAAGTGCAATATATAAAGACCAGTACATAAGGAAAAACCTAATGTCCGCGAATGAGTGAGCTGGCAAGAAACAAATGTGCCATCACTCTCGGTAGATAAATCTAATAAAGCTCAATGAAGTATCCCTGACATATACCGGCATGACCACTATACATGTCAGAGAAACGAAAAATTGGTACGTGTCATCCTGGATCATCACATGTTGAGCTTGATACCTCAAAAGTTACCTCTATCCAATTTGTCAATTGATGAAGGAAATCCATCTGCCATGTTTTCCAACCTTGCTCTGATACCACTGTGAAGAGATGGATTTGAACTTGGAGAAGAGGAAGTAGTGCTGCAAAAACTTTGCACTACACTAGCCAAATAAACTTCAAGGATATGTAGTGGGCCCTTTTATCTTGCCATAGGATGTATTAGAAACCCTATGTACCTTGGAAGATCACTCTCAAAAAGATGAATCAAAATAGATAAGTTGGAGTAGGCTCAAGAACAAAAAACTTGTTATTTATGTTCATACACTTGTCCAGTGTTTTGAACAATTTTGTGGCCACAATAGCAATTGACTTGATTCCTTTTGGGGAACTCTTATTAACTTAGTAAGCTAACAATAAAGAGTTATTTCATCACCGCATAAAGAGAAAATTATTTAACAAGTTGTAGCATCATCCCGATTTTCACGAGATGTAGTAGTACTTAGACCCGTGAGCAGAGAAATGTTGGTATCTCACGATTCTAAGATCCAATGCTTATGAACTTTTTTAGCATATACTAGACAATATGCAGATTCTAGCAAGCTTTGAATCATGGAAAATGATGAAGTACACACTAAGAACCAACTCTGAGAAGATGCCTCCTCTGATGGAGTGCTGAAAGAGAAGTAGATAATGAAGAGATATAGGCGACTTCAAATGAGCATAGCTCATGATTGAAAAACTCAATTGCAATGAATATTTGTGACAATATAGAAGACTTATGGAGAAAACTTTATCAACTTAAATCATTGAAAATGGTGCACCAAGCTTAGAGGAATCATCTCTGCAATCTGCCTGAGAATACGGAGAGATATGGCACTGAATAGTACACTTGCAAAAGCATGAAGTTATAGACATAAATGATCATGAAAATGAATGTATATTGATTGTAAAGTAAAATGGACTTACTGGTATATATGGTGCCTTGAAAACACACTCTGATATGGCATGAAGCCCTGCTCATGGAGGTACAAAAACCGCGACTAGAAGGCCATGTATATATAGTCATGTTTGGAGCCTAATTTTGAATTTGAATCTCTCCTAAAATCACTCTCCAATCTTTTAGTGATTGATTCTCCTACTCATTCAATCCCAAATTGATGGCTTTTCTCCATCCTACTCATCAAGTAGACTCAACCACTTAGATTCCTTTACTTTTACATCAAGTAAGTACTCAAAAATTACAAGAGGGAGTTCATAAGTGAACTCTACAAGGACTAGACATTTCCTTCAAGTCTCTAGGTCTTTTGATGACTCAATCCATCACTTGGACTTGCCATGGACATGTTCCAATAGAAATTTCCCTCTCATAAGATTCTTTATGAGAGTAAGTTTCATCTTTCGCTCTCTATTATGATCCAGAATATCTATACATATAAAACAAAATGGATTAGAACACACACACACACACATATATATATATATATACATACATACATACATACATACACACACACACATACATACATACATACACACACACACACACACATATATATATATATATATGTGTGTGTGTGTGTGTGTGTGTCTCTCTCTCTCTCTCTCTCTCTCTCTCTCTCTCTATATATATATATATATATATATATATATATATATATATATATATATATATATATATATATATATATATATATATATATATATGTGTGTGTGTGTGTGTGTGTGTGTGTGTGTGTGTGCATGTGTGATATATACTTGTGTGTGTATGCATATATGTGCATGTATGTAGCCCAATGTGAGAACCACCTCTTTTACTCGTCAATCCATAGAGATGTGAGGAGGATATGAAGATTGTGAGCGATTGTGGTGAGCAAATGTGAGTGACAAGCACATACATGCACACAAACACATATGCACACAAGATACAATAGCAAAGATTAGAAAAATGGAAGCTTCTCTTAGCAAGCTCAAAGAAACTCTAAAATGATCAAGAATAAGTTCACTCTCCAACTAGCTAGCCTAAAAAATGAGCTCTCTAGCTGTTTTTATAGTTCTTTGACTAGTTTTGGCCCTGTCGAGATGTAGTGTCTGGCCTAGTTAAGAGTTGGGTTCTAGAGCTTATTTGAAGGCTCAAACGGAATCAGAAAACTTTGAAAAATGATACATAGGTACTTCTAATACTCCTCAAGCTTGAGGAATCCTTGGCTTGAAAAAAATGGAGTTGCAAAAATATGAAATGATATTTACAATTGTTTTTAGTGATCAAAATCATTGTTTTTATAGGGGTTTCTTCTGAAAATTTGATATGCACTTCTTGGAGCTCCCTACATGCTCCCTCTTCTTATGTGTCCACTTCTTTGACATGCTCCCATGCCTTGTGCTAGACCTTGAGCATCAACACTCCCCCCCTCTTAAGTTTGTCATCCCTGATAGACCCTTGTTGGAGTGGGTGTTCCAGGTAGTACTTTGAGAGGTGTCCATCATGTATCAACAAGAGCAGTTTGTCTTTGAAATTTAGCTATCTTGATTGCCATGTTCTTCATTTTGTCACTGCTAGCCTTCGCAAGTATAAATCGCTTTCTATGTACCTTTGTCGTTAGATTCATGCATGATATATTTGTGAGCTTTTGAAAATTGTGAGTTTCTCACAAGAGATTTTCAATGTTGATCTTGAGTAGATATCGGTTATGAATTGCTTCCTAGGTACTCATGTTGTAACCTTGATGTCCCCTGAATCTTCAAACTTGGATTTCATAGTTTTCATGCCAAGCACTCATAACCCATAATGAATGATCGGTAAGTGTGTTAGTGCATGGTTTGAAGAAAATATGTGCCATGTGCAAGGCCTTGTAATGTGACCCTATGCATGCTTACTTGGGGAATGCATTGTAAGAAGTATGGTATGCAATATTGGGTCTTGTGCTAACTACTCAAGGGTATGCTAACAAAGAGGTTTCCTAATCTATCATTGTTATATTGTTGCGAAAGTAGGGGGTTCTTACCCTAGTGAAAGGTCGGTCGGTATTCATCCTTTTGTGTTGTACTCTCATCACAGTGATTGACCATTGGCTTGTCATTCATTGTTGATGGATGTCCTTGTTGATGGTTCACTACTGAGATTCTTTAGGCGCATGCTCCTATCCCTTATTTTTCTCTTTTGTTTTTCTTTTTCTTCTCTCTCTCTCTCTCTCTTGGGTGGAACAGTGTCACAAAACAAGAAGAAAGGTTAGATTCAATAAAATACTTTACATATGTCAAAATTTGTCTCATGTGCCTGACATTCTCAACTGTGTCTATGCATGGCCTTGTAATGTGGCCGTGTAGTAATGCATACTTTGGAAATGCATGACCTGAATGGTGCAAAAGATGGGGTTATGCCAAGGGCACATGGTTTTCACACATTGAGGCTTCCACTATTACTTACAGACATTGACACAATCTTTCTTTGGAGGTATCCATTGGATCTTGAAATGATGCACTTAATCGATGGTTGAATGACAATTGATCATTCCTCTTGATAGGGATCGAGTTGAGAACATTGTTTGGCTACATACATATCACTTTTAGCCGCTTGAGCTTTGGATGGATTCTTAAAGTTTGTATCCCTCATGGTTGGCTTGTTGGTTTTGTGGGGATTGTTGGTGCTTTTTTCTTCTGAAACCATACCATTGTTGATTGTCTTCTTACTATTGTTGAAGAGGTGAGTTGATCATCTTTTGATCTCTGTGCTTGGTTTTGACCCTTGCCTCTCCATGGCTTCTTTGTTGAGAGTTTTCTCATGAGTGAGAGCCTATGATTTTGTGTATGTAAGAGTTCCTTCGATATCCACATGTGCAATCACCCTTGTTGAGCTACAACTAATTCCTTAGGCACACAAATTTGTATGTTGTTGTGGTCGGCCTTCCTCGACTGCATTGGTGCCCAAATTTGGAGTACTCTTTGAGATAGAGATCTTCATTGTTCTACTACTTGTTGCCTTGGATTTCTCCATTGCTTCTTTGGTTACGAGTTTGACTGCAATGGTGTGATTGACTACTCTCTATTTCATACCCAAATCTACTTCATGTCGAGACCTACTTTCTTCTTGATTTTTTCTTCTCTATTTGATATAGTAGTTGTCTTGTATTGTTTCACATGCCTCTACGGTTGAACTACTGTGGTTGCATTAGTCTTTAAAAAAGGAGAGAGATCCATTCACTTCGAGCGTGTCCTTCCATGGTTGACTCCTTCTACATCATAAAGATTTTAACACATACAACATCTTCTTCTCTAAGATAAGTCTTAGAAGAACTAAGAGAATGTGAGAGACCTATATTTGTGATCATGCAATTCTCTAATTCTAATGTAATGCATTGTTCATGTACCCAAACTTGAAGAAGTTGACTTCGTAGGTTTAAGTTGATTACATGGTCATAGATCCAATCTTGACCCAAGACAAGTGGTTCCATAAGGTCCTTGTCTTGACACACTAGCATTTTGACTATCAGTGGGACATCTTGAAGGTAGATGGAAAGCTCCACCTCACCCAACAAGGGTTTGCCACAACTCCCAATCCTATGAGATAGGCTGCTATGGAATTGATGCTCAATTGCTGATCTCGACAGTATGAGAATCTAACTACACTAGTTGCTGCTCTTGAGTTAATTAAGGCTCTCACAGTTCTTGCACACTTTCCTTGTCCTACCTCTATGGTCACATGGTCAAATATTCAAGGAGTGATTACACCCGATGTTTGGCACATGGCCATCTGATATCTTGGGGCATTGGGATTGACATCTAGGCCTTGTTGCCTTAACTTATTTCACCTAACACACTCTCTAGCCTCTACATGTGCTTCTTCTCTAACCCTTAAGTCTTCTTCTTTTCGTTTCTTAGTAGTGTTGAGTCTCATTAGCATATCCTCTGTAAGAGGTTCTTGATATAGCTTGAATCGGCATCCACTAATATAGCTTGGCAAGGTGTCACCTTCTAGAGTGGCCAATTGAATCGCATTTCTAGTGGAAATTCTATTAATGATCATCGGTCCATATCCTCATTTTTCCAATTTACGGGCATGTTGCTTTTGTGTATAAGCCAACACTAGGTCTCCCTCTTTCAATGATTTACCCTTGATGTGTGCAGAAAAGTATGCCTTTTGCCTTTTCTTTGCAACATAGATGCATGCTACTGCTCGTAGCCTAGTCTCACCTAAGCATTCTAAATCAAATATCCTGGAGGACTTGTGTCCATTCCACTCATGCTCCTGTGCTACTTTTAATGTTGGGATCAAGAAGTCTAATGGTAACACAACATTTTGTCTGAAGATGATCTAAATTGGGGTGGCATTGAGTACCATTTTGTAGGCAACATGGTAAGCCCAAACAACATGATGAAGTTGTTTATCCCAATTAGAGCATTTATTATTTACTAGTTCTGTCAATACATTACATAGGTTCTTATTTGTGCTCTCAACTTGTCCATTAGCTTGTAGACGATAGGGGGCAAACTTCCTATGTTTCACCAAGAATTCTTGGAGAAGGTTTTCAATGACTTCATTCAAGAAGTGCGTACCTCTATCAGTTATTAACTCTATTGGTAACTCGTATCTGGTGAACACATTCTCAAATAAGAACTTAGCTATCGTTTCAGCATCGTTCTTTGTTGTGGCTTTGACTTCTACACATTTTGTAAGGTAATCTGTGGCTACAATAATGTACTCTGCATGGGAGTTTCTAGCTGGGGGTTAACACCACCTACAAAGTGTATACCCCATTTCGAGAATGTGTGTCCTTCCATCATTGGACTCAAAGGCATCTCATCTTTTCTGATCGGATATTGTGCATGTTGGCATGTGTCACATCTCTTCACATAGGTATTTGCATCTCTATGAAGAGTGGACCACCAAAGTCCTAAGAATGGTCTTAATTACTCAGTCAGGCCCGAAGTGCGCACCAACAACATCATTATGTGAAGCTTCTAAGATTGTCAAATAGTGTGATTTGTGAACACATAGTCTTAAGTAACCATCTTTGCCTCTTTGGCATAGATTGTCTCCTACTAAGGCATAGTCTTGAGCCTATTGCTCCTTGCTCCATTTTCTTGCTAGACTAGCCTCAATTGGTAGTGTTCTTGATCTCATAAATTGTACCAATGGAGCACTCCATTCTGGAGTTATGGACACATGATAAAGGGTAGCATACTCCACTGAGGGTCTCTTCTAGCACATTGGACAATTCTTAATCCAGTCATGTATTTGTTTATCCATAGTCGTCCAATAGACTCCTAAACGTTTGAGATTCTGCAATGTTTGTTGTTTAGAATAGTGATTTCCTAGCAATCCTTCATGGGCTTGTTGCAACCAACTACCATGTTCATCCTCCTTGACACAACAAGCTAGTACACCTTCTATATATTGTTTGCCAATATTTGATAATTTTGTGATTTTATAATTTCATCTTGGTTCGTTTTCACATTCTTATTTGCAGGTCTAAAGGTTAGGACAAACACCAACTTATTTGCCCATTTAGGAACAAACTCTATATTGAACAGATAAGTGTTGGGTAGTCCATCGGACACTCCTTGCGGTGACTCTCCTAAAGTGATGTGAGAAAGGTGATCTGACCTAAGGTGGGTTCTACCTTTCCTAACAATCACTTCAAAGTTGTATTCCATTAGTAAGAGGAATCATCTTACTAAGCATCTTATATTGCAAGGTTTATTGAGCAAATATAATAAAGCTTGATGATTAGTGAAGAACTTGAACTTGTTGGCCAATAGATAGTGTCTAAACTTCTTCACATCATATACCATGTCTAAGCCTTCTCTTTCTGTTGTTGTATAGTTCGGTTTAGCTATGCTTAGCTGCCTGCTAGCATATGCTATAGGCAAATCTCCCCTGTGGGTTATGCTAGCACACATCGTATAGCATAATTGGATGCATCTACATGGACATGAGATAGCTTATTCCAATCAGGAGTGGTCAATATTGGTATTGTGCACAAATGTCTCTTCAGATCATTGAAGGAACTTTTTCATTTGTCGTTCCACTCAAAATTTGTTAACAAAGCATAAAGAGGTTTAGCTATGATCGCATACATGTGGATACACCTATGTTAATATCCGCAATGGCCCATAATGGCTTGTAATCCTTTAACAGTTCTTGGCCTCTGCAATTCTGCTATGGATCTTACTTTGTCCTGATTTGTTGTTATTATGTTGTTAGAAACAATATGACCTAAGATCTCACCTTGACATACCATGAACACACACTTTACTAGGTTCACAAAAAATCGATATTCTCTACATTTCTTGAAGATCTATCTAAGTTTTGGGATGTGGTGTCTTCTTTCTTGGGAATGAGCACATAAATCGTCCACGTATACTTCTAAGCTCTTTTGCAAGAACTCTTTGAAGACATGACACATGAGCCTTTGGAATGTTGCAAGTGCATTGGTGAGCACAAAACAGCATTCCCCACTCTATGGAAAATGATGTTTTGTGTTGATATTTTGGGGTGATGGCTACTTGGTTGTAACCTAAAAACCCATCAAGGAAGCTATAAAATTCCTTGCCTGCAACATGCTCCAATAGATTTTTGGTGATTGGAAGCAGATAACTATCTCTGATCGTAGTGGCATTAACCTTTTTAAGTTTAATACACACTCGTAACTTTCCATTCTTCTTTGGCACCACTACAATGGGGGAGACCCTTTTAGTGTGCTCAATCTCATAGATAAATCCAACTTCAATTAGTCTGTCAAATCTTTTATTTTGGATGCATAGGTGTCATTATAGGTGTAGGGCTTCTGTTTGGTGGGCTTGGCATCAACAGTCATGGGGATCATATGAGAGCATATTTTCGGATCTACCCCCTTTAGGTCTCTATAGGTCCACGCAAACACATCCCTATATTCTGTTAATAATGCCACAAGCTCTACTTCTTCTGCACATAGGTCTTCCCCTATGTATGACATTGCCCTTCATTCTCTTCAATGGCTACTATGATTTTTTTGCTCTTTTCTTTATTATCATATGCTTGTCTTGTGATGGCCTCTCGTAGGCATTCACACCAACATTTTCCAATTTGCAACCTCATATTTCTTGAAATTATATGTACTTCAAACAATGTTTCCTCCTTTCCTTGTTTGACTGCTTTTATTTTCTTTTTCTTTTGACTACCTTCACTTTCATCCCTTGAATTTATACTTTTAATGTGGTGAGAGGTCCTTCTTCTTTTTGGGTAAATAATCCTACACTTTCTAGAGGACTCTAGATCTTTGCCGACCTTTTTTGTTCTATGACCTCATTAGAGTCACACTCTTGTAGCAAGGGCTCACACCTGAAGAAAGAGATATCATAACCCTCCTCATCACAATGAAGCCTCCATTGTTCTTCATTGATAGCAATGTCCATGGTGGCTTAGATTTCTACCCAACCATGAGGCTTGAATTCCTCATCTGGAAAGACCATTGGTTTGTAGGCTGGGTCTCTAACCGGTCTGGTTCCTTGAGAAGATCCTTCTTCTCTCGCCTTTAAGCATGACACTCTAGCACAATGGCAAGTACCAATATGAGGAGATCCACCTCATAATTGTCAATCCGTGGAGACGTGAGGACTAGTATGAAGACTATGAGCAAGTGATGGCACAAGTGTGTGAGTGAGAAGCACGCAAACATACACACACATACACACACACACACACACAAGGCAAGAACAAGGAGAGGAACAATGGAGTTCTTTGCATTAGTCAAAAATTCTCTTACATAAGCTCAATCCACAAACAATCTAAACCCAAAAATGAGCTCTCTAGCTCTTTTTATAGTTTTCTGACTAGCTTTGGCCTTGTCCAGACCTAGTGTCCGGCCTAGTTAAAAATTAGGTTCTAGAGCCTATTTGAGGACTCAAACGGAGTCTAAAAATTATGAAAATTGGTATGTAGCTAATTCTAATACTCCTCAAGCTCGAGGAATCCTCAACTTGAACAAAATGGAGTCTGTTCTACCAAATATGGGATTTAAAATGTGTGGGTAGCGATAAAAATCACTTGAATTGGAAATACTTTATGGAAAAAAATGATTGTGCCTTGCTGCCATATTGTGCATGACTGCTCCGTTGTGCCGGTATGCTCTTCTTATGACTTTTATGTCAACACTCCCGCCTTCCTAGCGTCTGTCGCCCCTGACAGACCTCTGTTCTATAGGGTGATCAATATAGTATTGTATCACGTTGGTGGCGAGCTCATGTTCTCCGATCCGTAATCCTCGTGCTAGATCAGCTTGTAGCGCATCCCAATTGATTGCACCCGGGACATCGGGTTGAGGTGTCATGTAGTACTCAGAGTACATAGTTTGTTCACATGCAAAGAGATGAAGCAGGTGTGTAGGCTTCAGTGCGAAGACATCCGAGTGATACTCCCAGAAACCTGATCGGAACATGTCTTCAAATGTATGTTTATAGCATGCGGGGAGGTATTTGATGCGTGCATGCCAAGCGTAAGCCACACGAATAATGGGGGTGGTGCTCACGTCGTACACCAAATCGTAATTTCCATGAGTAAACCCCGATAGACGTACCTGTGGTGCTTCTGCATTTCTAAAAGTTTTGAGCACTACTTGCATCATGTCCAAAATTTTGAGCATCATTTGGGCTGCAACATCCGGCATGGGCTTCAATCGAGGCATCCAATGTCGAATTGTTGCCATCATGTAAGCTACTGATGGTGGTCCCTGTGGTGGAGCGGTGTACGTATAATTGAGCCACTCCTTACATTGAGCATTATTCTGTACCTTTATGTTGAAGGCCTTCCTTGATCTGCATCGTGGAATGGGGCCATAACATGGATTGTACAGTAAATGTAAAGGAGCGTGGTTCCATGTGCGAAGCATTTCAGGATATGTCTCTAGAAGCTTTTGCCGCCATGTCCGTTGAAAGATTTTGCCTTTCTGTGCTTCTGGAGGAAGGTCTTCTGGTTGGAACTGTGTTGCAAAGGAAGGAATTTTCCCTGTGACTCAGTATTTCCAAATTGTAATCTGCCAGAATAACATAGTAAGGCCTATATTGCAGTTCTGATGATATGATGACACGTCTAGAGGACAAGTTCTTGAAGTAACTAGAGTGTAATACTATTTCTTCGATAACTCTCATGGCCTGATTTTGCACCACCATGCGCTCTTCATGAGAACTGCCAATTTCTTCCACCTGTTTTAACCATGGAGGTCGTGACGCTTCAAAAGTGTCCTGGCCTTCTTCTGTTTGTCGTCCCCCTGGGATGGGCTGCGGCTCATAATCCTCTTCAAATGTCTTTTCCACAAGAATGTGTACTATTTCTTCATCGATGGGAGCTTCAGGTGGGGAAGGCGGTCTTTCATAATGTTGTAGACGTGCCTGCAATTCTATAACTTGCTTTTGGAGATCTTGTAGGGCCTCCGAGTCTGTGACAAGTGAAGCAGT
Source organism: Ceratopteris richardii (assembly GCA_020310875.1). NCBI lineage: Eukaryota > Viridiplantae > Streptophyta > Polypodiopsida > Polypodiales > Pteridaceae > Ceratopteris > Ceratopteris richardii. The sequence continues at coordinate 99,468,625 of CM035406.1, forward strand.
TGAGGCAGTTGCTTGGGGACCTGCTAGCATTTCTTTTTGTCTTGTCTGTTTCAATTGACCTAGTTCCTTTGATAACTGGTCATGTGCCGCGAGTAAAGTGGCATAGTCTTCCAAGATAATCTTGATATTGTCGGGGGTCACAGCTTAAAACGTTGAGGGGCTGATGGGTGCCCCAGGTGTGCTTTCGATAGCTGCTTCTAGATTTTCCTGATTCTATAGTTGCAGGTGTCGATTCTCTTCATGAGCGACTGCAAGGTGGCACTTGAGTAGGGCCATATTTTGCGGAAGCTTTGAGTTGCGTTCTAGTTGTGTCTGTAGATGGTCTTCTACCACTTGTATTGCTTCCTGGTCTGTGTTTTGTAACTGTACTTCCAATATGCTATGAGCCTCTTGTAAAGTTTGGAATTGTGTATGGAGGCGAGCATTCTCCTCTTCTAGTGCAGCAAGACGATTTTGTAGCACCTCCGAGTGCTTTTGTAGTCATACGTTATGTTGCTGGAGCTGATTGTACTCTGTCCTTAACTGTGATATACATGCGAGCATGGTGTCCAATGCATTGCCTATGAATGAAGGTGTGGTTTGTACAATGGAAGATGCAAGGGAAGGGGATTGGGGAATGGGAAGAGTGAATGATGTGTCTACTGGGGATGTGTGTGTGGGTGAAAGTGGTGGAGGGAGGATGGGAGAAGGTGGAAGTGTGGGGGGAGGGGGAGGTGTTGTGGGTGGCGATGTCCATGCTTTCAGGGGTGGTGCAAGTGTGGTGTCTACCATGTATACTGGAATGGTAGGTGGTGTGTGTGTGAGAGTGGTGAATAGGTGTTGTGTGGATGGTGGGGACGAGATCGATGAGGAGGGTGGGGTGGTGGATTGATACATTCTACAAAAGTAGTAATGGGCGGGTTGAAGGAATGGTGGTATGGGAGGTGGAAAATGAGAGCTTAGAGGCGGGAAAGCCATGAAAGGGGATGTGGTGGCTGGGAATCCAAAGAAAATGGATCTAGAATCTAGATGACCTTTGGCTGAGGGCATGGGGGATGGTTGTCCTAGGGTAGGCTCTATGAAGGACTCAGTTATGACGGTGGCGGTATTATATAGGGGGTTTTCAAGGGAGGAAAACGAAGTAGAACTAGAGGTTGGACTACAGACGATGAAGGCTTGCTCTCCGGGTTGGGTAGTCGAGGTGACATTTACAGCTTCCGTTTGAGGAGGTGATGGGGGAGGGTTCGGTGGTAGTGGTTCAGTTGATTCATCCTGGGTGACAGGCATCTCTTGGCCAGTGGTTCGTGCTGTTTGGGAGGTTGTCTCAATGGGTTCGGATGTAATAATAGGTCCTTCCCCTATAGTAATGGGAATCTGGATGTTTTTACCTGACCGTGGTCATGTCTGGAATCTTCGTGGATCATATTGAATTGGAGGCCTCTTAATCGCTGTTCGAACTGCTTCTACTACCCCATATGTTTCCGCCATCAATAAGAGACCTTCACTGTATTCTGAGTCAACTCCGGCTTCTTCCAATAGCTGAGCCATGAGCACCCGACTACTCTGTTCGGTGAGCAACTGTTGCGACTGCACTCATTCCATTATTTGATATAGCCTCCGGAGTTCTCCTATATAAGCTAGTGCTTCAGTTGTTTCTTCTACTTCTGCTTCTTCTTCTGCCTCGGAGTGTTCTAGTTGTTGCGACAAATTTCTCTGCTGCTCCTCATCCCAATGTACATGGCGGCCTTCTGTAGATTTCCTCCTTCTTTAGGATGATGTGATCTGTTCTTCTGTATCTGAAAAGAACTCTACATCAGAGAGTTGTGTATTCTACAAGAATGATTCAAAGTCGAAGGTACTCATCCCTTCAGCGTCTCCAGTCACAGGAAATTCGAATTTAGGAGGGACAGGGGGAGCTGAGGGGGCAACTTGTGGTGTGCCTTCATATCCAGATCTTGGTATGCGAATGGTAAAGGGAGGCACAGTGGCATCCCCTCGTGGCGACACTTCCGGAGTTGTCAAAACCTCACGTATTTGGACATAAGGGATCGAACCCCTCATGCGCTTGGATTGATGTGTGGCAGTTTTGAGTCTCTTGAACATTTGTAGTCGTGCCCATGTTAAGGCACGCTCAATTGGTACATCGTATGCTAAGCACCTATAGATAATGCGCGTGATTGCACAACAGCCATTTACCACTAGCTTTCTATGTGACCTCTTATTTGCTTCATACAGCTACTCTATAATCCACACAGGAAGCTTAATCGGCAATGCTCCTGTCTTTGCTAAGTAGAGAGCAAACCAGATCCATTTGTGGGGCTGAGTGAATCGATCTTGACCCAGAAACACAAAATGTTGCATGCACATACGAAGAGGAGTGGATACATTCGGTGTGAGTGCTTCCATATCTTTCAACTTTTGTAGCTTTTGGTTCTTCATGTTAGGGGGAATAAGAGCATCCTTCTCAGAGGGTACATGCGTGCCGTGCATATTCAAAGCAGCACTCACCAATTCTAATGTGAGTTCGAACCTTTTCAACTCATTGTTGCCCAATAAAGAAGGAAGGACAAATGATCCTGGTTTATCTTTTTCTTCATTCACTTGTAATGTTGAAACCAAGTAGTAACATTGTAGGAGATCTGGTTTGGGTAAGGGTGCTGCAAAATACTCGGCCAGCCCTGCACGCTCCCATATGGTCTGCAGATCTTGTGTGTTTTGGAGAGTCTCAAACTCCTTGGAAAAGAATAGGAATCTGACCCATTGCTTATCATGTTCACACTTGGACTCCTAGATATACTTGGCCTTTCCTAAGGATCCTCGCATGCCATTGAACCAATGAGAATTGGCATGGACCCTCTCTGTTATTCCTGTGGGAGGATCAGGTATAGGTATTTGTTGGAGGTGTTGCAACTCTACGGGTCGTTCAGTTGGAGGCACATCAATAGGTAGACTATCCACATCAATCCCTACAGTACTTACTCTTGCACGTGAGCTCGGACCTGCTGCTTCTGCCATGAGACTGCTTGTATCTATTGTTGCTTATCTGCTAGAAGAAGAGAGGCACATTAGCATTGCATAGGAATCAGGATGTTACGGTGTTCCCTCCACAATACTAACATGACATTTCAATTGGTTAGGGGTTAGTGGGTGGATGGTTGGATGATGTGTGAGAATGTTGCTTAGTGGGTTAGTGTTCATCCTAGATGCATACTTTGGATGTGCAATGTACTAGGAGTGCACCTACATCAGAGGGGATTGATTTATAAAATTGGGTCAGGCGGCTTGATATGGGGTTTAAGTCTCCAAACTTTGATGGTGGAATCGTAGCTTGTATTAGTGAAGACACGGAAAGGTTTGTGGACTGGATTGTGTTGGATTTGGGACCTTTTGGGTACCCATTTCCCGACATTCCTAGGTGTGACCGAAGATGTAGTGGTGTGGAGTGTAGATGTTTGCCCTGGGATTTGTGCCAATGGTGCTTGTGAGTGTTGATTCAATCTTGTGAATGGGGGTGAAGCTATTTGAGCTCATAAGCAGGTCTTGGGCACCCATATATGTCTGGCATTTGGGATAGCCTTCATTGACCGCTTTGGAACCCAAATAGAAATGGTTTGTCTAGATTGATTCCTCGGATACTCCTTCGTTGTGATCCTAGATGGTGTAGCACGTTTGGTGCATCTTTGGGATCCTATCTCCAAAGCTGAGGGTTGTTCACCCTTGCATACCCAGATCTGCTTCATGCAAAGAGGTATTTCATATTGCACTGGTCGTAACTCATGCTTCTTCATTATCGGCCTTCGTTGTGAAGTATGTTGTCCTGCTTGCTTTTCTCAAATCCTCTTTGGAAAAGAAGGGAACTCCTCTTTGACTTCTGCACTTTTGTCAAGAGTGACAATCTTCTGCACCCTAGAACTTTGGACAAGAATAACATCGTTATCTTCATGTGTGTTCTTGGAGGGACCAGGATTTGGTGCCTCTTCTAGTGGCTTAAGTGCTTCATTTTCTAATTCAATCGTGATGCGGTTTTGGCCTACCCAAGCTTGAAGAAGTCCACTTCTTAGGTTAAAGTTGAGTGCATGATCATAGATCCAGTCTTGGCCCAAGACAAGAGGTTCGGTAAGATCCTTGTCTTCACATTCTAGCACTTTGACTACCATTAGATCCTCTTGAATGTAAAGGGGAAGTTCCACCTCTCCCATGCAAGGGGTTTCCACACCTCCCAATCCTATGAGATATGCCTCTATAGGATTGACCTTCAATTGCAATTCTTGGCAGTAAGAAAATCGAACTGCACTAGTAGCTGCTCTAGAGTCAATTAAGGATCTCACGATCCTTGCACTCCCTCCTTGTCCTACTTCTAGGGTCACAAAAGGTCGCCGATCGACTATCCTATGGGAACGTTCACCTGAGGCCTCGCACATGGCCATGTGATAACCTAGAGCTTCTTGAGTGTCAAGCATAGGCTGATCTCTACCTTGTCTTCTCAATTTCATTCGTCGGATGCATTCTAAAGCTTCTGCCTGTGCTTCTTCTCGAATTCACTTTTCCTCTTCCTTACGTTTCTTCGCAGTATTGAGTCTATTTAACATCTCCTCTGTGAGGGTTTCTTGATATAACTTGACTCTGCATCCACTTATGTAACTTGGTAGAATATCGCCTTCTAGAGTGGCTAGTTGAACTGCTCCACTTGTGGAGATCCTATTGATAATCATTGGTCCATAGCCTCTCTTCTCTAACTTCCGTGCATGTTGCTTCAAGGTGTAGACTAGGACTAGGTCTCCTGCTTTCAAGCCCTTATCCTTCACATGTGCGTCGAAATAGGCTTTTTGCCTTTTCTTGGCTGCACAAATTCCTGCTGCAGCTCTCAATCGTGTTTCACCTAATCGTTCAAGATCGAAGATTCTAGAGGCTCTCGCAAGAATTCTGGTGAGTATCAATTCATAGAAGAAGAGGTGTCTGGTTCAGTGGAGTTAGGCACATAAGCTTCCTTGGGAGAAATGATTATTCTATCACTTGCTTTCTCCTTAGCCTGGGAGTTAGCTCCTTTTCCAGACTTTACAATTATCGTCTCCAATCTATCCAATAGACCATCAAAATGCAATGGTGTTCTAGTGGAGCTAGAGCAATTGAAGAGGCAACTTGCCTCAAACATGGCTTGAGCCAATTCCACCATCTTGGCGCATCGCTTGGTTCATTCAAGCTCTAGGTCAGCTCTAGGGTAACATCTTTCGTGATCCGTTACACTTGGCCCTTCCTGGATCTTGGCCTGATATGCTCTAAGCATCATATCTATATCCTCGGGAGTGGGATATGCTAAGACTGATCCTACTCGGGGTGGTGGGTGGGTTACGTGTGGTGGGTTAGAAGGTTGAGGAATGGAAGGTGATGGGGATGGTAGTGGAGGTGGGGTGTGAGAGTGCGTTTGAGATGTGATTTCTATGATTTTGGCTTTGGTCTCTCGCAGACTTTCCTCGAGTTTGCTCACCTTTCTTGCCCATTTCCTTTTCATACATTCACAGCTATCTCTCCAAGCTCTTGTTCTCTTCTTATTCTGGCTCTCAGTCTCGCTAACCTCCGCATTCTTTTCCTGGCCTAAGTCTTGGGTTTGCTTAAGTTCCTAAGCTCTCGTGATGACTTGCACTAGGGTTGTGGAAGTCACACTTCCTATGGAGTCTACCACTAATCCAATAACGTTGATAGGAGCAATTTTTGGCATATTGGTGGGGTTCTTGGGACACTCTCGTAACAAATGCTCCTTTCCACAATCTGGACAAAAGCCTTGGATTGTCATAGATTGGTTTTGTGTAGGTGCAAGTAGAGGGCAACCACAAATGAGGTGATCTCCCTGACAATGATAGCATGGCCCTCTAGGAAATGGAGGTCTCATCGGCCTAGGTTGGGATCTCGAGTTGGGGTTTGCATACATGACATTTGCATATTTTGGCTCCCAACTAGATTCACTCGGTTCTTCATAATAGTATGACTCACTATGCTCCGGTGACTGCATGTAGTAAGCCTGTGGGCTCTCAATATGGGTAGAGTCAAAACTATGATCACTTGGATCACTTTCTGAAAGTGACGATGTCACTGGCACTAAAGCTCTATTCAGATTTTCTTCTGCAGCTGCATACTTCACTGGAATCACATTGGTGGGGGTAGGGGGTTGCCGTACTAGGACTGGTTGTGGTCTTTGTTGCCCTTGATAGGGTGGTTGATAGGTTTGTTGGGGCCTAGCATACTATTGTTGTGGGTACTGATTAGGGTACTTTCCTTGTTGTGGATATGGCTGAGGATAATTTTATCTAACAGCTTGTTTGTTATATGGGCAGTCTTGTGCTGTGTGTTTGGTGTACCTCCTTTCTATGGTGCAGTACTAGTTGTTGGGATTAACTTGGGGTTGAGCCATGATAGGGCACACATTAGCCATATGGTCTCCTCCACAAGTGTAGCATCGTTTTCCTGGGGCAAATCTAGGAATTTGCTTGCTAGAAACACCTAATTTCTGAGCTACCTTTTCTGCTAAATCCTCAATCAACGTGGATTGTGAGGAAGTGAGGCTAGTAGAACTATCTGAATCTTTATAGATCTTTGAGAGCTCTAATTCCTCCCCTAGATTATCCTCAATGTCTATGCACATGCGTACACATTCTTCTATGGATCTAGGGTCTTTCAAGTACACATAAGATCTTAGTTTGGTACTTAACAATCCATCTAGAAATAGGGCCACTTGTTTGGCTGGAGTGGGTAACTCTGGAGCAGGGCACCTCTCTAGGTATTTCCTAAACCTTCTTCCTGCGAGCCTCACTGTCTCTTGAGCTGTTTGCTTGAAGCTGTATATCAAGGAAGATGTCTTATGCCTAATGCCACTCTTGGAAAACTCAATGATGAATGCTTCAAGTAGTTGATCTATACACTCTGTATTGATCTTGGTGAAGTGGTTGAAACCAAGCTAATACAGTGTTCTTGAGTGTTAGGCCAAAAGCATTGTATTGAGTGAACAAGTCTTCCACTTGTTCAACTCTCAACACTTGCCTAAACTCAGCTACATGGTCATATGGGTCTCCTGTGCCATCGAAGCAATTCTTCATAGACTTAACCAATTGTGTAGGTCTTAAGGTTCTAACATGTTCTCTAGGTCTTGGGAGAGGGAATTCATCTATATTTCTTGGATTCCTTGGATCCTTATGTCTCTCCTTGTCCATCCTATCTCTGTCCTCGTTCTTTCTCTTCCAAGTGGATTGACAAAGCTCAACTCGGGTCTATCTCTACTCCTCTCTCTCTCTGAGTTCCATGAGCTTGAGATGTTCCAGCTCCTAGGTGACCATAAGACACAGTGGATCGAGGTTAGGGAAAAAAAAAAATTCTCCCTTCCAAGTGTATGCATGTCTTCCATGCTTTGAGACCACAACGATCCTCTCAGAAGCATCATCTAAGTACGTCACTTTGCTTGGGATATCGGGATCCTTCAATTCATAGATAGTAAGTGCTCCCACTTCATTAGGCTTCTCAAGCTTATACCTCCAAAAGGCCTCATCCGTCTCTCGATTCAAGAGCAAATCTATGCTCCTATTATCTTGGGAAACCAACTCGGGAGTGATTATTCTCGACAGAACCGACTTGCCGCGAGGGGTTTTTGGCACCTTTCCTAAGTTCCCTTGCTCTATGTCTCCTATTTCGACCTCAAGGATTATGTTGCCAAATTCATCTGTCCTTTCAGGTTGGCTGGTGACCACATACATTGTTCCTTCTTTATCTATATAGGAACCATTTTCAAACTTGACTATAGGGTGTTCTAGTCCAATGGGCTGATCCGGGTTTTTAATTAGGACAAAATATCTTCTCAAACCCTCAGGTCTTTCTAGGTATGCCACTCCTGAGCTACCTACAGGTCTCTCCATGCTGTAAGACATCTCCGAGTCACTAGTTTCTGAGTCTAGAACGTAGGGGTAATCGCTCAATTGTTGAGCCCAAGATCTGATTGTATGGTTGACACTAGTCTCAGATGATCTAATACTCTGACGGTCTCTCCCTAAGTGTCTTCCTGATCTAAGGTTCATATGCCCTTCCAATTAACCCAATGATCCTTGTACAACCACGTTGCTGATTCTTTGATACCAATCACTTGTTCCTTTTGAGTTCCTTTGTATGTGTTTTCTTGTCTTTAATTAAGCATCGTCACGAGCATTTAAGTGTGTTGTACTTGATGTTCTTCGTCCACTTAGTTTAAGTTCTTTTCCTTAAGTTGTCCCTGGACTGCAATTTAGCCTATTCTTGGACTTGAGAAATTAAAGGCTCTTCAAACTTGAGTATTCCTATCATATCCCTAGTCAATTTGGACAACTACTCGCACTTCACCTATGCTAAGAATGGAATGAGGGGGATAAGAGATGTTCCAACCTCAATTCCCTCCTCCTTGCTATGCTTGTCTGCCCAGGAAACGTGTTCCCAAGCCTGCACACAATGGCACTTGCTTTTCTTTCTCCAAAAGCTCTCGACGATCCTGTAAAAATTCCAAGTTTAGCTCAAGTTTGAACCTTCAATTGACAGACAATTTATTTCAGACACGACCCTTTTTTCCCCCTTTTCTATTGCAAAAAAAAAATTCCTCTAGAGCTCTCTTGGTGTACCTACCCCTGAGGGGTCAACTTTAAAATACCCTATCCGACAAGCCCTAGATCTCAAAAAACGGATTTCATATGAAAAAGTTATGACAGTTCAAGATTTAGGGGGCTAAACAACAGATCTTTCAGGAGTTTAGTGCATTTTTCTAAGACCTTTGTATGTGTATGAGTAATTGAGTATGCAAATATGCCCAAAATTTAGCCTAAATTTAAAAAAAAATACCCCTTTATTTTTTGCCGAAAATGCCTGTCTATTGCGATAGACGGTGTGTGTCGCGATAGACACGAGTTGTCGCGTGGGGCTGTCTATCGCGATAGACGGTGTCTATTGTGATAGACGTGGTCTATCGTGGGGTCCGGTCTGTCGCAATAGACGGTGTCTATCGTGATAGATTGAATCTATCATCTGTCGTGCTTTTGTCGCGGGGTCTTGTCTATAGCGATAGACAGTGTCTGTCGCGATAGACTGAGTCCTGTCTGTCACGATAGACGGTGTCTATCACGATAGACTGAGTCTGTCGTCTATCGTGCTTTTTGGTCTGTCGCGATAGACGGTGTCTGTCGCGATAGATGGGATCTATCGTGGTTCCCGGTCTGTCGCGATAGACGGGTCTCTAACGCGATAGACGGGATCTATCTTCTGTCGTGGGCCTGTCTGTCGCGATAGACGGTGTCTGTCGCGATAGATAGGGTCTGTCATGGCGTGTTGTCTGTCGCGATAGACTATCTCTATCGCGATAGACTATGTTTGTCATGATAGACTGAAAAAACGTAAATTTTTTAGAATTTTTTAGTGATTTGGAGTGTCTCATGGTGTAGGTTATCGTGCCAAACATGCATTCAAAAAATATTAGGTTTTTCTGTCTGTCGCGATAGACAGAGGTCGTCATCCCGAGACCTGTGTAGAGTGTGTCGTACCTGCACAAGTGGTTGGAGATGGTGGTACAGCTAGGTCCTGCAATAAAAGCTCAAAAAACACACAAAAACTGATAGCATGCAAGCTCTCTCTCTCGCTCTCTCTCACAAGTGAAATGAGGGGAATGAGGTGGGGAGTGGAATATGACCAAAACCTAAAATTTTTGTGAAGATGGAGATGAAGGTGGGAGATGGGGAGGATGATGATGGTGATGATGGTGATGCAAAAAGAAGCAAAAATGAAGAAAACTAAGGAAAAGGAAGGATATTACCTATGACTCCAATGTCTCAACTCTACGTCTTACCATCACACGCTCGTCCTTGAAGCTCTCTCCCCGGCAACGACGCCAAATTTAGTGTCACTCTAGCACAATGGCAAGTACCAACGTGAGGAGATCCACCTCATAATTGTCAATCCGTGGAGACGTGAGGACTAGTATGAAGACTATGAGCAAGTGATGGCACAAGTGTGTGAGTGAGAAGCACGCAAACATGCACACACATACACATACACGCGCACATAAGGCAAGAACAAGGAGAGGAACAATGGAGTTCTTTGCATTAGTCAAAAAGTCTCTTACATAAGCTCAATTCACAAACAGTCTAACCCCAAAAATGAGCTCTCTAGCTCTTTTTATAGTTTTCTGACTAGCTTTGGCCTTGTCCAGACCTAGTGTCTGGCCTAGTTAAAAATTAGGTTCTAGAGCCTATTTGAGGACTCAAACGGAGTCTAAAAATTATGAAAATTGGTATGTAGCTAATTCTAATACTCCTCAAGCTAGATGACTCCTTGGCTTGAACAAAATGGAGTCTATTCTACCAAAACGGGATTTACAATGTGTGGGTAGTGATAAAAATCACTTGAATTGGAAATAATTTATGGAAAAAAATGATTGGGCCTTGCTGCCATATTGTGCATGACTGCTCCGTTGTGCCGGTATGCTCTTCTTATGACTTGTATGCCAACAAAGCATCTTTCCTCTTCCTCTACGATCTTGCACATCCACAATGAGTATCTTCATGCATCCAAGATGGATAAGAGGAACTTACAGAATGCACAGAGATTGAATCTTCTTGCACCTTGTGGATATGATTCCATTGTAGGGGTGGTATATCTCTAAAGGTATAATCCTTCAAATTGACCTTGGCAACTCCTAAGTGTTGCAAGTATGAGTTGGTTCCCCAATCTTGTACTATTTATAGTTGTCGTAGGAAGGGTCTTCCTAACATCATTTCATAGATATTATTTTTGCCAAAGTCACATATAGCAAAGGTGTGATCAAACTCCACACCAAAAGTGGTTAGAGTTGTCCCTTCTAGCAATCTTTGAGGTCTTTCAATATGGCCATCACCCATTTGAAGCTTCATCCTAGTTGGTCTTAATGCAGACTTGCCCCATTGTTTCCACAAGGAGGTGGTCGCAATCACAACACTAGCACCTGAATCTAAGATAGCGTTGGTTGTGTAACCTTGGTAGGTGGTCAGAAGATATGTATTACCTTCTTCACCTTCCCTCATCTCTTCTATTTTTTCTAGAGGTATCTCTGGGAGTTTGTACTTAGAGCCTACTTTTGACATATTTGAACCAAGTTCTAGAACTTGATTTGCCACATGTTTCCATAACTCAAGTTTTACTTTGAGGAGCTCTTCTAAGGTGAGATGACACTGCACCTTAGTACTATTCACAACTTCAATGTTTCTTGGAACTACTGAGTCTTCATTTCATATAAGTATTGTGGGAGCTCTGATTTGAAGAGATTCAGATTCCCATGGGGTTGTGAATTGAGGCAATTCTCGTAAGGAATTAGATTCAAAATCTAATCTTTCATATTCTTGTTGCACTACTTGGTGTCCGTAAATAGATGGAAATGTCTTTGGGGAAATGCATCATGAAGATCATCAATTTCAGGAATAGAAGGGGGATTACCCTTCTCCTTGGCCCATTTCTCTTCTTGTATTTCTCGCAAGAACTCTTGAGAGTACTGTTCAATTGAAAGAGGTGTTCCACCATCCACGGAATTGGGAACATAAACATTCATTGGTGGTGAGCTTTCTCTTTCAACAACTAGTTGAGCCTGTGGAGGTCAAGAAACCTATAGTTTGTTTACCAATTGCTCTAATCTTTCTAACAAGCCCGGTAAATGCAAACCCAACTTGATTGAACAATTGATTGGCCTCAAGCATAGCTTCAGCTAGTTCTACCATTTTCATGCAAAATTTTGTCCGGTCAATCTCTAAATCTGCTCTAGGGTAACTCTTGTCTAGGTTTGCAACTATTGGCCCTTCTTGCAGTCGAGCCTAGTAGGCCTTGAACATCATATCCAAGCCTTTTAGGGCTGGATCTACAAGAACATACCCTTGTTTTGGTCTATTTACAATGGATGGCGGGGTGGGATGAAGTGGAGTGGATGGAGTTTTAGCATGCGAGGAGTTTTGAGATGAAATGTCTGCTATTTTTTTTTGCATCTCTCAGGCATCCTTCTAGTTCAGATAACTTTCTAGCCCACTTACAACTGGCCTTCTCCCCGGTATCCTTCTAGGTTCTTGTTTTCCTCTTAATAGGCTCTCCTGATTCACTTGACTCTGATTGTTCCCTTGGATTTGCATGTTTTAAGGCTTGTGCCCTAGTGATTGCTTGTATAGGAGCCACGTTAATGCTACTTGAACATGAATCCATAACTAAGCCTACCACATTAATGGGTGTAACCTTGGGTGCACTAGAGAGGTTCCTTGGACAATCTCTTGGGAAATGTTCTTTGCCACACTTAGGACAAAAGCCTTGTATTGTGATGTTCTATCCTTGTTTGGAAGCCAGCCGGTGGGGATATTCACAAATGAAATGGTTGCCCTGACATCTAAAACATGGTCCTCTAGGGGCATGTGGTCTCATCTGTCTCAATTAGGGCTTGGGAGTTAGGGTTTGTATACATGACATTGGAGTATTCTGGCTCCCAACTTGGTTCTATAGGTAGTGCCTCATATTGATATGGATGTCTCACTATGCTTAGGTGACTCGGTGTAAGAAGCTTTTGGACTATCTTCATGGGTGTAGTCAAAACTTTGAGCATGAGGATCATTTTATAAGACCAAAAGATTCATTGGCACCAATGCTCTATTAGGGTTCTCCTCTATGTAAGAGAGCAAGGATTATAACCACCACATGCCAGAGAGATGACTCTCCTCCCAACCAAATGCCTCTATATATAGCTCTCTCCTAGGGACTGCCTTCTTGGGCAGGTGGATACTAGCCAGCCATGTGTCGGCCATGTAACTGCATGTGCGGCAAGTGTCCCAGTCAACTCGAGTTAACTCAAGTGGATGCTTCTAGAAGACTCTAGATCTCTTCGGAAAAAATACTCTCCCCATGTCTCCCATGAGGATTGAACCCAAGACCTCCTCCTTCACATCCTTGAGACTTAACCACTAAGCTAAGTGGATCAGTTGTTCACAAGAGCACAAGATCTCCTTGTAAGTCTAAACTCGTGATCTTTGGTCATACACGCGGATGACCAAATGATGTCTGATTTCAGATCTGCCTGAACCGACCGGATCCTTGAATCAGAGGCTTACTTTATTACATTCTTCCCCCTTGGAAAAATATTTTCGTCCTAAAAAATAGAGCTATATACATACTGTAGGCAACCCCCAAGCCTCATGTTCTAAAACTGGAAGAACATTTTAAAGTTCTAAAACTGGAAGAACATGTCTCATCTCTCTGGTGGCGTTCCTCCCCAAATGATTTAAAACACTGTCTCATTTCGCACTTTGATGAACTGAACAAAGTACAAACTAGTGAAAGAATAATAAGGATGGATCTAAAAACATCCATGGCCAATTCACAGTTTCTCGATGTGCGATCTAGGCACAAACATGTGAACTAGGTGGATTCAACTTACTAGTCCATTTCTGGGCATGAATGGTGCATGAAATTAGTAACGAAGGCAGGATTCTTATCCCTTACAAGACTTTGAGAACTCTTGATTCACTTGAATTTATTTTGGAGAACTTGAATTCTGGTTGTCCCAAACATCTAACTTGGATGTTTGTGCAATGGTTTACTCTTATCCAACAGTTACTTGATTTTTTCACCCGACTAGAGGACTACTTTGTCCTAATGAGTTTAAAACTCCTATGAAAATTGTAGGAGAAACTTTATCATTTTCTTTGAGTGAACCATAGTATATCTTGACCAATTCAAATTCAAAATGAAAATTGTCCAACTTAGGACACGTTTCTCAAAAACTTGAGCTAAAAGTTCTTGGGAATTGTCAATCTGTTGAGCAATTCCTAACTTCTCTATTCTAGAGTATACTGGAATCTAGGAAATATTTTATGCTATAACTTGAAGCAAACTCAAATGAATAAGCCAAAATTGAACTTCTCATCTTTCGATGTTTGAAAAGGTTCTTGTACAAAACATCTATCTAAGGTGTTTAATTTAGTTACTTGGTTCTATGTGGCTGACCCTTGACTTTTATGAAAAGAATCAGATACCATATCTGAGTCAAATCCAAAAGATTTGGAAAGCGGAAAGAAAGAACTAAACTTTGTTCAACCAACTCAAACTTCGAAGATACGTAGACTTGCTATGAGTCAAAGTCTAGATGACTCAGGACTTTAACTTCTCAAAGATCTGTTTCAATAGGGTATTGAAGCATTTTTTTCTATCTTTAAGAGAAATAAGCTAGATTCTCAAAAAGATTTAGAGCAAAACTAAAACATCATCCAACCACAAGATACTAGTGTGGTTTCTAACATCAGTGTGTCGACCCATTGAAGTTCTGTTGATGAGTTTTGCTTCACTTAATGTTTCACTTGAGAGTAAGTTCAGGTCATATTCAATCTTTCTGACTCCTTACTTAGAATGCAATTCTTGTGCATTTCTTTGAGTCAAACGAGTGAATTTACCAAGTTATACTAGGAACTTGATGCTTGACTTAGTCAATAAAATCCTTGGTTGAAAAGATCAAATCAAATCAAAGTCTAACTATTTCATAAATTTATGAAATATTTCCGAATTAACAACACTTTATCTTGAAGTGTTTCAAGAAGATCTTGGAAGTTACTTACTCCGTATCTTCTGTTTCCTTGATCTTGAAGTTATCTTTGAAGTCCTGTATCCTTCTTGAATTAAAATCCTTCTTTGAAGTCTTAATTCCCTCGAGGATGAAACCTAACTTCAAGATCCAATCTAGGACTAAAAGATAATTATCATCCCACGATCCGATGTCCCATACCATCTTTCCTACATCAATCTGAGTATAAAATTTTGTGTCCCATACCACCCTATTTTATATTCATATTGATGTGTGAGTGAATATTATCCTAAAGTCTAAACATCTCTTTGATAGAGAACCTTCTTGCTTCATTTCTTTGAGAATTTTGAAGTTTCAGGCATTAACTCTAACTAGATTTTCTAGGTTTTGATCCCTTCACATGATCGTTTCACAATCTTGTGCTTTCCTTCGGGAACTTGAAAACCTTTTGATGGAACATCCATTCTTCTTTGCTAGGGTTTTCAAATGAAAACCAATCAGAATTCCAAGTACTTGAATTTTCACATATTCAAGCTCTATTGATTTACCCTTGACCAATTTGTAGTGACAAGAGTTTTTTAACTTATTGTCTTTAGATTCCTTCTTTACTGATGCTTTAGTTATCTATCTCGGTCGAGACTTTACAGGAATCTCTCTACTGCTTAAGTCTAAGCATTCGCTCATGCTCTCTCGATTTTTACAAAAATCCCCTTAAAAACAGGCAAACATTTATATTTTACCTTTCATAGACTTAAGTACCGTCTTCACGGTTGCAGACTACAATCTTGGAATTTCTTCACTCTGTTCAGACTTGGAACAACTTACTCTTTTCACAATTTTCCATTGGATAAATGGAACCTAAGTGAATAATTCCCAAAAGGAATTTTATTACCAATACTTGGGCAATCTACAAAGTAGTTCCAAGAGCACATACTTGGACAATCATGACCAAGCTTGATCAAGTCTAGTTGATCTTGTGACTAAAATAAAGAATAAGTCTTTATAATTAAGATCTCCTGAACTTTCAAAAGCTTCTTTGCTTATCCGCGAGATTTTTAGCGATCTTTTCCTAAACTTCAGTCCAAGCATACACTGATGCCTCTTAGATTCCAAAGCTAAGAATCTTTGATATACCTTTAGGTCATATCACTATTTGGACTTAAGTACCCATACCAAAGGTTTGCGAATTACTAGGAACTACTTATTATCTACTTACTTGAGACATTTCAGTCTCACATCTAGGGAGATTTTTCTTTCAAGAACTTTAGATTCCTGCCAAGGAATTAAGTAATACTAAGGTAATGATTCATCTGGGAATCGTTTTCTTTACTAGAATGATGTTGAAAAGAATTTCTTGACTTTTGGACAAGACCAAGACTTAAAGCTTTTTTGCTTGTCCAAAAGATATTTCTTTTTTAACCAATGAAATAGTTAACTAGACTATTTCATTTTATTGGCTTATCTTTAGGAAATAGCTTAATTCCCAAAGATTAATTTGACGTATCTTTTAGGAAAATATCTTGATTCCCAAAGATAAATTTGACTTGGGTTTCTTCTTTAAGCTTGAATTAGCTAAAACAAAACCAAGCATACTTTATATCTTGGCAAAACAGCTATATTCTAAAGAGGTTTTACCTTCTTCATCTTTCGGCAAAACATCCATAACTAGTAGATGTTTTGCTCTTATCTATCCAATCCATCAATTTCTGTCCTGATTGATGGGTATGTCCGTTTTTGGAAAGATGTGCTTAACAAGAGGTCTAAGCTATCATTTTTCCAATCGCTTATCTCTTTATACACCTTTTATTAGAACATCATCATTCCTTGGTCCTATCATATATTATGAATTTATGTGTATATTGGGAAGAGTTCATGAATCAACAAAGATCCTCTACTTGGAACATCTGCCTTCCCAAAAATAAATTCATCTCGAACATGGTAGGAGAATGATCTCACATGTGGAATAGAAGGCTTGACTATTTCATTTTAGTGTTTCTCTTTTAGGTAATATCTCAATTCCTAAAAGTCACTTACCGAGGTTTCATGGGAAGATACGAATCTTGAAACCTCAAAGGAATTTTTTAGAACTTTTGAAATCTTCTAAATAGAAGAGTGCTTCCAAAGTTCCCATGTTTTCATGGTCCTATGCATCATTAACAGAGATGCAAAACATGACCGAAACACAAATCTATTGAAGTTCATCGATTTGGTTCTTGAGTTCCATGGAATCGAAGAGTGCTCATGGAACTTGGAAATATAGCTGAAGTTATCATCCAATCTTAGGATGCTTGAGAAGTTATATAAATTATGTAACTAATCAACTAAAGCTTATCCGCATGACTTTTTAAATATCACCTTTACTTAGAGTAATCATTATAAGCTTATCTTCATGACTCCTTAAGTACATCCGGGACTTAGAGTCATCATACATCGCAAAAAGTTTGCAAGTGACTAAATTTTCTTGGTCATCAAGAAAATTTAATACTTAACTTTCTCCGAGTGCCTACTTATACCTAGTAAGACATCAAACATACTTAATTATCATTAAGTATTTATTTTTGATAACGGAGTATTAACTTGGGAAGGAATCGACTAATTACTTGAGCTGCAAAATAGAACTAGCATGTCTTTGCAACTAACTAGTCCTCTATCTTCCCGAATGTCAAGCCCTAAGCTTTATAAAGTAAGCTAAATACTAAGAGAGTACATTTTCATATCTACTTGCAAACAGTATCCCGTTCTATCATGCAAATGCATGTGCCTACATGCAAATCCATATGCTCACATGCGTATGCATGCATGTTCTTTACATGCCCAAAAAATAATGCAACAATCATGCATGAGCTTGATGCATGAATTTTTCTTGTACTAAGAATGTATATCATGCAATCTTGATGCATGTATATCCTTTCCTTTGTGCTAATGCACTATGATATAAAAACATATCCTCGTGGTGCAATAAAAAGCTTACTCAATGGAAAGGAAATCTAGAATTAAACTACCAAAATACATTCTTTGATGCACAAGGATCTTTTTTTTTTAACAAGTATTTCCTTAATGCAAACTAATGCTTGGAATGAGAAGTGGATTTTTTTCATTATCCTAATTTAGACTTAATCTATTGAAATCTTGGCTATTTCAATGTGAATCTAGGATTAAGTGTAGAATAATGAAAACAAGATAAATCAAGCATTAAGACTAAGTAAAAACTGGAAAATACTTAGCTTTGACCATAGCTTCGTCCATCCTCTGATCCTTGCGAGGAGCTATTCACCAAGCTTGGATAACAAGAACATGACATCCGCAGCATCGTGACTCGTGAGTGCAAGATCTACAAACCACGATAATAATAATCTCTTTGTTTTTAAACTTGCACTGTAGTGCTACGAGGCACCGTCAAAGATGATGCAGACATCCATGCGCTACTTCAGATATGTAGCTGTCAGGGAGATACATACAGTTCATGTGTTTTCACTTCAAAACATGTGCACATCCGTGCACTGCATATATGATTAATATAGGCACTGCACTTTCTAGCGCATCCAAGATGACAGCTCGAGTGGTTATGGAAGAATCCGCTCATGCTGGGAGAATCCACTCATGCTGAGGTGCACAGTTTGATTCTCCGCGGCCGCAAAATTGATGTAAAGGTTCATCAAGGTGACGCCCGCCTTCGTGATTAGTGCAATGATTCTCCTCTACTAAATCGCAACATGGAATCCTTATTGTCACGCGCAATAGAATTGATATTGGTCATAAGTTTTGCTGTTTGCTTTTTGCTCATAATCAAGAGCGAATGTTACACCGTAGAGCGGCATAGAGAGTATCCATGAGGTTTTGAGATCGAATCTTATGACCGACAGAGAAAGGTATCATAAGGCTTCTACAGGAGGCAATATCATTTTGCCGTCGTCTCCTCATGTCCACGATCTTGATGTCCATGGATGGAGAGGAAATCTGTTTCCTGCACGTTATTTGCAGCCACGATCAGATGAAGTATTTGATAAAGCGTTACTCTATGGATAAAGCATGACCTTCAACTCAGCGAGGAGGCGGGCTCAAATCCGGTTTGAGGTCGTCAAATGATGGCGACCTGTAAGTGTCTTGAATAAAACATCAGATGATATTGGACACCGGAAGATTCATGCAGAGACTAGAGCTTTCTAAATATAGAGTACTAACTCCGAATCCGAGCAACTCAGCTACTCCTTCATGAGCGAGCTGGCCTAGACCAATCGATGTATGTTCTATATGCAGACACCTGAGTTCGATTCCCACGGAAGAGCACAGTTTCTACTTTTTTGAATTGCTCTCGAACCTTTTGAAGATCATATGTTTTCTATTTTCGCCTCCATGATCTCTGCACATCGTGGCGTGACCGAACACGCGATGGAGGAAATGAGAGAAAAATGATCAAGATATCATTTCATGATGAAGAACTCCATGAGAGCTTAAGAAAGATCATGAGGCACCAAGGTCACCATGAAAGTTGGCTTTGATACCAATCCAAGAGAGCAAGGATTACAACCACCACATGCCAGAGAGATGACTCTCCTCCCAACCAAATGCCTCTATATAGCTCTCTCCTAGGGACTGCCTTCTTGGGCAAGTGGATACTAGCCAACCATGTGTCGGCCATGTAATTGCATGTGCGCCAAGTGTCCCAATCAAAGTCGAGTTAACTCAAGTGGATGCTTCTAGAAGGCTCTAGATCTCTTTGGGCAAAATACACTCCCCATGTCCCCCATGGGGATTGAACACAAGACCTCCTCCTTCACATCCTTGAGACTTAACCACTAAGCTAAGTGGATCACTTGTTCAAAGAGCACAAGATCTCCTAGTAAGTCTAAACTCGAGATCTTTTGTCATACACACGGATGACCAAATGATGTCCAATTTCAGATTTGTCTGAAACGACCGGATCCTTGAATCAGAGACTTACTTTATTACACTTTGGCACTGCATATTTAACTAGGATCACATTGCCAGGAGCTAGTGGTTGGTTTCTTAGGATCGTTTGTAGCCTATATGATGTCTGACATTGCTGTTGGTATTGAGGTTAATATGGTTGTTATGGTCTATAATATGGTTGTTGGTATTGTTTCTGATATCTACCTTATTGGTAAGGTTGGTGATAAGTTTGTCAAACAACATGCCTATTATACAGATAATCTTGAGTCATATGTGTGTTTTCTCTCAATAGTACAATATGGAGCATTCATTTCTCTCATGTTTTGGTTTTGCAATGGGCATAGGTTATTTGTGTGGTCCCCTCTGCAAGTATAACATCGTTTCAATGAGGTGACCCTTGGTGTCTATCTATTTTGAACTCCTAGCTTCTTAGCAGCCTGCTCAGCTAGCTCATCTATCTCAGTGGAGGGTATATAACTATGACTAGTAGAATTGTCTAAGTCCTTATAGAGTTTGGACAATTCTAACTCCTCACCCAAGTTGTCTTCTATGTTAGTACACGTTCTCAAACTTTGATCTAGTGTGATTGTCTCCTTGAGATATACATATGATCTAAGTTTCCCGCTTAGAAGTCCATCTAAAAACAAAAACTTGTTTTGCTTATGTAGGTAATTCAATTGTGGGACATCTCTCCACATATTGTTTAAATCTGTGACTAGATAATCAAATTGTTTCTTGGGCTATCTGTAATAAAGTAAGTTTATGATCTTGGGGTCCGACCGGTTCAAACAGATCTAAAATCAGACACCGTTTGGTAATCCGAGTGTATGACCAAAGATCTCGAGTTTCAACTTACGAGGAGGTCTTGTGCTCTTGTGAACAAGTGATCCACTTAGCTTAGTGGTTAAGTCTCAAGGATGTGAAGGAGGAGGTCTTGGGTTCAATCCCCATGGGGGACATGGGGAGAGTATTTTGCCCAAAGAGATCTAGAGCCTTCTAGAAGCATTCACTTGAGTTAACTCGAGTTGATTGGGACGCTTGGTGCACATGCAGTTACATGGTCGACACATGGCTGGCTAGTATCCACCTGCCCAAGAAGGCAGTCCCTTGGAGAGAGCTATATATAGAGGCATTTGGTTGGGAGGAGATTCATCTCTCCAGTCCGTGGTGGTCGTAATTGTCATTCTATTGCATTGGTACGAGAGCCCTTACGTTGAGATCTATGGAGACTTTTATCTTCATCACTTTTCTTGTAAGCTCTTGTTGAGATGCGTTGAAATTGCATTGCTGTAGCAATTCTTCATCTCTGTGGAAGTACTCCTCGCTGTATGAAAGTACTCCTCGTCGTGTGCAGTCATTAATATTGGTTAGATTGGTCAAAATAATCATGCGCACTATTTATAGAACACGAGATCCGATCCCGCTATCTATCTGTACCCTTGGAAAGGTCTTATCCATTGCAACAGCCGGCACAGTTAACACTTCTTGGAAGAGAACAATTGTTCTCTTGGATTCTGTAGAGCGCGAGAGGCAGCTCATGATGGAAGCTTTCCGGCCACTTTTTGAGAGTTGGAATAGATTTTTCTGGAGTATAATGTGGTCCTTTCGCATCAGAGGAGGCGCACATACATGTGCAGGGATCGGTTAATTCAAGCCTTGCCAAAAGTTTGCTCGAATGGTTTATCGAGCGTTTCTCACGCAGTTTTGAAATTTTACTTCGGTCAGAAATGATAAACAAAGTTTGCTGTTTTCTGTAATGGCAATCAATCCGTAATATAAGAATTGCAAGAAGATTGCAGAGATCTCTCTTTGCTGTGAAGCAGGAGTTTTTTCCCCATTTTTACGCTTGCCTACTCCGAATCTATTATGGCACGAACTATACATATTTCATATTTGGGCCCCATATTTCTTGTGTATATTGGTATTTGGACACTGGAAAATGGGCTATCGCACATGAAGATGGTTCAAGGTTCGGCGTGGAACTCATATGGGTGATGAAAGTTGCTTGTATATTTGTAGCTACTTTACAGTCTCTCTCCTCTCGTCTCGGCCTTCGAACTGGCAAACATTTTGCTTAGATGCGGGATCGAACTCTATCACATGGATTATTTTCCATCGATGACTCAACTAGGCCGATGCGCACACTTACTGTGTTCAATTTGGTGCGTATCAAAAAGCTTATTGATCATGAAATGGATACAGGATTCGAACCTATGCCTGCAAAGCCCGTTTGATTTCTATTTAGTCATCTTAACCACTCGGCCAGGCTGTCATCTTTACACAACAATGGTGATCTCATATACTTCGGAAGGTACCTTCATGCCTTGATC
Organism: Ceratopteris richardii; assembly: GCA_020310875.1. Taxonomy (NCBI): domain Eukaryota; kingdom Viridiplantae; phylum Streptophyta; class Polypodiopsida; order Polypodiales; family Pteridaceae; genus Ceratopteris; species Ceratopteris richardii. The sequence continues at coordinate 99,490,417 of CM035406.1, forward strand.
ATGAGGCCGTCTGCTATTGTTCTCTTGCATTTATTGTTCTCAGAACAACGTCAGGCCGAAGAGCCTTTCAACACCAAATAAGAATAGCTATTCTTAGCTATTATTTGCCATATACAAGATAACGTGAACGAAGTGAAGCATCCTCTATTATCCATTCTTCATCCTAAGGCAAAGGATGGGTGCTACCATAGGAATAGTCCATGGAAGTCTTCATTTCTTCAAAGGAGAAGACATGATGAAATAAAGTTCTTCAAGATGAAGTAATAGCTCTTCCCAAGGATCAATGGAAGGACGAAGCTATGATTTAAGTGTTTTCCAATTTCTACTTGGCCTCAATGCTTGATTTATCTTGTTTTCATTATTCTACACTTAATCTTAGATGCACATTGAAATAGCCAAGATTTCAATTGATTAAGTCTAGATTAGGATAATGAAACAATCCATTTCTCATTCCAAGCATTAGTTTGCATTAAGAAAAGACTTGGTTTAAAAAAAGAATCCTTGTGCATCAAAGAATGTATTTTGGTAGTTTAATTCCACATTTCCTTTCCATTGAGTAAGCTTCTTTGCACCACAGGGATATGTTTTATCATAGTGCATTAGGATAAAGGAAAGGATATACATGCATCAAGATTTCATGATATACATTCTTAGTACAAGGAAAAGTCATGCATCAAGCTCATGCATGATTGTTGCATAGGGCATACAAAGAACATGCATGCATATGCATGTGAGCATATGCATTTGCATGTAGATACATGCATTTGCATGATAGAACGGGATGATGTTTGCAAGTAGATATGAAAATGTACTCTCTTAGTATTTAGCTTACTTTATAAAGCTCACAACTTGACATTAGGGAAGACAGAGGACTAGTTAGTTGCAAAGACATACTAGTTCTAGTTTTCAGCTCAAGTAATTAGTCGATTTCTTCCCAAGTTGATACTCTGCTATCAAAGATAAATACTTAATGATAATTAAGTATGTTTGATGTCTTATTAGGTATAAGTAAGCACTAGGAGAAAGTTAAGTATTAAATTTTCTTGATGACCAAGAAAACTTAATTACTTGCAAAGCTTTTGTGATATATGATGACACTAAGTCCCGGATGTACATAGGGAGTCATGAAGATAAGATTATAATGATTTCTCTAAGTATAGGTGATATTTAGAAAGCCATGCGGATAAGCTTTAGTTGATTAGTTACATAATTACCATCCCAAGATTGGATGATAACTTCAAGTTCCATGAGCACTCTTCTATTCAGAAGATGTCAAAAGTTCTAAGAAGTTTCTTTGTGGTTTCAAGATTCGTATCTCCTGATGATACCTCGATAAGTGACTTTTAGGAATTGAGATATTTCCTAAGAGAGAAACACTAAAATGAAGGCAAAACCTCGTTAAGATATAATTGTTTTGCCAAGATATAAAGGTGCCAAGAAAACTATGAAAATTTTATAAGTTTTCATTTGATTTCATCCCAAGCAGTGATGGAAATCAAAATTTGAACCTCAAGATTATTAGCATTAGTGTATGCTTGGACTTGAGTAAAGGAAAGATCTCTAAAAATCCTGCAGGTAAGCAAAGAATCTTTAGATAGTTAGGAGATCTCAAAGATAAAGACTAAGTCTTTATTCTAGTCGCAAGATCAACCAGACTTGATCAAGCTTGGTCATGATTATCCAAGAACATGCGATTGGAACTACTCTGTAGATTGCCCAAGTATTGGCAATAAAAAATTCCATTTGGGATATATTCACTCAAGTTCCATTTATCCAATGGAAAAATATGAAAATAGTAAGCTATTCCAAGTCTGAACAGAGTAAAGGAATTCCAAGAATGTAGTCTGCAACTGTGAAGACGGTAATTAAGTTTGTGGAAGGTAAAACTTAATGTTTACCTATCCTTAAAGGGATTTTGGTACAAATCTAGAAAGCATGAGCGGATGCTTAAGACTTAAGCAGTAGAAATATTCCTATATAAAAGTCCCCGGGGTATGTACCTAAAGCATCAATAAAGAAAGGAATCTAAAGACAAGAAGTGAAAAACTCTTGTCACTACAAATTGGTCAAGAATAAACCAATTGAACTTGAATCTATGAAAATTCAAGTACTTGGAATTTTTATTGGCTTTCATTTTAAAACCCTAGCAAAGAAGAATTGATATTCTATCAAGAGGTTTTTCAAGTTTCTAAGGCAAATCACATGATTGTGAGACGATCATGTGAAATAATCAAAACCTAGAATACCTGGTTAGAGGTAATGCCTGAAATTTCAAAATTTTTTAAAAAAGAATTGAAGCAATAAGGTACTCTATCAAGAGATGTTTTAACTTTACGATAAATATCACCCACACATTAATATGAGTATAAATTAGGATGGTATGGAACACCAAATTTTATATTCAGATTGATGTAGGAAAGATGGTATGGGACATCGGACCGTGGGAGGATAATTATCTTTTAGTCCTAGTTTGGATCTTGAAATTAGGTTTAATCCTCAAAGGAATTAAGACTTCAAAGAAGGAGTTTTATTGGATGAAATTAGTATCTCAAGATACTTCAAGATAGTTTCAAGATCAAGGAAACATAAGATATGAAGTAAGTAACTTCCAAGATCTTCTTCAAACACTTAAAGATAAAGTATTGATAATTCGAAAATATTTCATAAAGTTCTAAAGAAGTTGGACTTTGATTTTGAGTTGATCTTTTCAACTAAGGATTTGATTGACTAAGTCAAGTATGAAGTTCCTAGTGTAACTTGGTAAATTCACTCTTTTGACTCAAAGAAATGCACAAGAATTGCATTCACGATAAGGAGTCAAAAAGTTTGAATCTGACATGGACTTAGTCTCAAGTGAAGCATTATTTGAATACAAAACTCATCAACAGAACCTCAGTGGGTCGACACACCGATGTTGGTTACCACACTAGTATCTTGTGGTTGGATGATGTTTTTGATTTGCTGTGAATCTTTTTGAGAAACTAGATTATTTCTCTTAACGATAGAAAAAATACTTCAATACCCTGTAGAAACAGATCTTTGAAAAGTTAAAGTCCTGAGTCATCTAGCCTTTGACTCATAACAAGTTTACATATCTTCAAAGTATGAATTGATTGTACAGAGTTTTAGTTATTTCTTGCCGCTTTCCAAAACTTTTGGAATTGGCTCAGACATGGTATCTGATTCCTTTTGCAAAAGACCACGGTTACCCGGTTAAATAACTAAATTGAACATCCTAGATAGGTGTTATGGACAAGAACCTTTTCAAACTTCAAAAGAGGATAAGTCTAAGTGGATTTATTTATTTAAGTTTGCTTCAAGATTAAAAGATTTCCTAGAGTCCAGTATACTCTAGAAAAGAGAAGTTAGGAATTGCTCATCAGATTGACAATTCCCAAGAACTTACAGTTAAAGTCTTTGAGAAAAGTGTCCTAAGTTAGACAAATTTCATTGCGAATTTGTAATGGGCAAGTTGTAGTATGGTTGACTCAAAGAAAATGGTAAACTTTCTCTTACAGTTTACATAGGATTTTTAAACTCATTAGGACAAAGTAGTCCTCTAGTCAGGTGAAAAAATCAAGTAACTATTGGATCAGAGTTAACCATTGTACAAACATCCAAGTTAGATATTTGAGACAACCAAAATTTAAGTGCTGCAAATCAAATTCAAGTGAATCAAATGTTCTCAAAGTCCTGCGAGGGATAGGAATCCTACCTTCATTACTAAGTCCATGCACCAGTCATGCCCAAAAATAGACTAGTAAGATGAATCCACCCAATTCACATGTTTGTGCCTAGATCGCACATCAAGAAACTCTGAATTGGCTAGGGATGTGTTTAGATCCACCCTTATTATTCTTCACTAGTTTGTACTTTGTCCAGTTCATCAAAGTGCAAAAAGAGACAGTGTTTTGAATCATTTGGGCATGGACGCCACCACAGAGATGAGATATGTTCTTCCAGTTTTAGAACATAACCATGTTCTTCTAGTTTTAGAACATGAGGCTCGAGGGTTGCCTACAGTATGTATATAGCTCTATTTTTGAGGAAGAAAATATTTTTCAAGGGGGAAGAATGTAATAAAGTAAGTTTATGATCTAGGGGTCCAACCAGTTCAAACAGATCTGAAATCGGACACCATTTGGTAATCCAAGTGTATGACCAAAGATCTCGAGTTTCGACTAACTAGGAGGTCTTGTGCTCTTGTGAGCAAGTGACCCACTTAGCTTAGTGGTTAAGTCTCAAGGATGTGAAGGAGGAGGTCTTGGGTTCAACCCCCATGGAGGACATGGGGAGAGTATTTTGCCCAAAGAGATCTAGAGCCTTCTAGAAACATCTACTTGAGTTAACTCGAGTTGACTGGGACACTTGGCGCACATGCAGTTACATGGCCGACACATGGCTGGCTAGTATCCACCTGCCCCCTTGGAGAGAGCTATATATAGAGGAATTTGATTGGGAGGAGAGTCATCTCTCTAGTCCGTGGTGGTCGTAATTGTCACTCTTGCAGTGTCTGCTTGAAGTTGTGGATCAATGATGATGTGTTATGCATGATGCCACTTTTGGAAAATTCTACGATGAATTTGTCTAGCAATTGACCTATATTTCAGAAATTGTGACTATTCAAGGGCTGAAACCAAGCTAAGGTAGTACCCTTGAGGGTCAAACCGAATGCCTCAAACTGGGTGAACAAGTCCTTGAACTGTTCAACTCTTAACATTTGTTTGAACTTGGCCATATGATCATAAGGATCTCTTGATCCATCAAAGTAGTTTTTCATTGTCTTGACCACTTGAGAGGGTCTAAGGGTTCTTGGCTACCCTCTAAGTCTAGGCAATGGGAAATCATATGCATCTCTTTGATGCCTATGTGCTCTATGCCTCTCTCTTTCAGATCTTTCACTTTCAAATCCTGATTGCTCTCTTCCTAAGGGGTTTGCGAAGCTAACTTTAGGTCTCTCTCTAGCTCCTTCCCTCTAGTTTTCATGAGCTTGGGATGATCCTACACCTTCGAGGCCATGGGAAACATTAGATCTTGGTGGAGGGAAAATCAATTCACCCTACCAAGTGTATGCATGCCTGTCATGCTCTATTACCAAGAACATTCTCTCCGATGTTTTATCCAGATAAACAAATTTTCTTGGTATCTCATGGTCTTTGAACTCGTAGATGGTGACTCTGCCTATTTTGCTAAGTTGGTCTGACTTGAATCTCCAAAAAGGTTCCTCCGTTTTCTCTATTCAAGAATAGATCGATGCTCTGGTTATCTTGGGGAACCCACTCTAGCGTTATCACTCTAATCAAGATGAATTTGCCTCAAGGAGTATTGGGTTCTCATCTTAGGTCTCCTATCTCGTTCTTGGGAATGACATTTACAAACTCATCTGTGTTGTTTGGTAAGCTCATAACCACATACGTGGTCCCTTGCTTATCAATATATGAACCTTCTTCAAATTTAACCATTGGGTGTTCAAGTCCGAAGGGTTGATCAAGATTTTTGAGTTGAACAACTGATCACCTCACACCATCCTCATAGATTCATGCACCTAATCGGTTAGTCTTAATATACTCCAACTGTGCCTTATAGGGACCTTCTTGTGTCTATAAATAGGGAGTGTCTGAGCTACTTGTTGGTCTCTCCATGCTAAAAGACATTTCTGAATCACTTGTTTCCGAACTTAGCACGTAGTGATAATCACTAAGTCGTTGTGCCCATGACCTAACTGTGTGATTGACACTAGCTTCAGATGATCTGATGCTTTGTCTATCCCAGCCTAAGTGTCTATCTAATCGAAGGTTCATATGCCTTAGGTAAGAGTTCTAAATTTCTTGAGTATAACCTGGTTGCCAAGAATTGACTAAGGGGGTTAAGAATCCTTACAACCTCAAGTTGCTTCTCCCTTAATCACACTTGAATGCTCAGGACACATGTTCCCAAGCTTGCAATGTACTTTCCACCTTGCTTTAACACCCTTGAATGGCTCTCAGTAGACCTGTAAAACTCCTAGGGTTAGATCAAGCTTTTAACTCTAATTTATTTGACAGACAGTTTGATTCAAGCATTTTCTAAGACCCATTTTTCCCTTTGTATTGCGCAAAATCCCTTGGAGCCCCCTCGGCTTTCTAATCCCTGCCGAAGGTCAACTTCAAATTATCCTATCTAAAAAGCAACACATTATTGAAAAAGTTATGTCAAATCAACGCTCTTGGGGGTCAAAATAGGCAAACGAGATGTTATGAAAAAATCATGATTTTGACTTAAAGTTGTGATACTAAGACACCTTGGATATCACTATCTTGACTAAGAATCACAATCTTGAACAATCCCAAAAATTATGATCTTGATTGAGAATTGAGATGTTGCGACACCTTGAAAAATCACGATCTTGATTGAGCATTTTGATTTTGAACAAGCCCAAAAATCACTATCTTGATTAAGGATCACAATGCTGAGACACCTTAAAAACATGAACTTGACTGAGAATCACAATCTTGAAACACCCTAAAAATCATGATTTTGACTAAGAATCACGTTTTTTACTTGAAAATCATGTTTTTGAGGCATTTGAAAATCGCAATCCTGACTAAGAATCACATTTTTTACCTAAAAATCATGATTTTGAGAATGACTTGAAACTTGTGTTTTTCCTCAAAATGATGTTTTTTGTTGAAAACCATGTTTGTTTCTAAAAATTTTGTTTTTTATGAGTGGATTGGAAATCACGATTTTGAGAATGACCTAAAAATTGCATTTTTCTTGAAAATCGTGTTTTTCCTGAAAATTGTATTTTTTTGTGGATGAATTGAAAATCGAGATTTTGAGAATGACCTAAAAATCGTGTTTTTCTTGAAAATCATATTTTTTTGTGAATGAGCTAAAAATTGCAATTTTGAGAATGACGTCAAAATCGCATTTTTCCTAAGAATCATGGTTTTTTTGTGAATGAGCTAAAAATCGCAATTTCGAGAATGAACTGAGAATCAGCTTTTTCCTCAGAATCGTGTTTTTCCTCGTAATTGTGTTTTTTTTTTAATGAACTAAAAATCACAATTTTGAGAATGACTTTAGAATCGTGCTTTTCCTAAAAATCATGTTTTTTGTGAATGAGCTAAAAATCGCAACTTTGAGAATGACTTGAGAGTCATGATTTTGAGAGTGATAAGAAAATCACTACTTTGAGAATGATTTTAGGCAAGAAATTCCAATAGTAAGAAAATTGTGATTTTCAAAAAATTTGAATTTTTCAGAGAATCGCAATTTTCACCATAGAATCGTGATTTTTTGAGATTTTTGGTGGGAACTTCAAATTTCAGCACTTAGGACTGTGTGTCACATAGAGGTCGCAAAAATCAGAAAAACTTGCATGCACCAATACTTTCTCTCCCACACACTCTCTCTCTCTCTCTCTCTCTCTCTCTCTCTCTCTCTCTCGCACACAGACGAATGAAAAATGAGATGAAAATGGGGAATATGTAGTGAAAAATGAAAAATTTCTGTGAATGTGAAGATGGAAGAAGATGGTGGTGATGATGATGAAGGTGGAGAAGACAAATAAAAAAAGTAACAAAAAATGACTATTTTTCACCTTCTAATGTTGCAAACCTATGATCTTATCATCACAATGCTCATCCTCGAGCAATGCTCCTCGACAATGGCGCCAAAATTTGGTGTAGCCCAATGTGAGAATCACCTCCTTTACTTGTCAATCCAGGGAGATGTGATGACGATATGAAGTTCGTGAGCGATTATGGTGAGCAAATGTGAGTGGCAAGCACATACATGCACAGAAACACACACATGCACACAAGGTAAGATAGCAAACATAGGAACAATGGAAGATTCTTTTACCAAGCTCGAAGCAAGTTTACAATGCTCAAGAATAAGTTCACTCTCCAACTAGATAGCCTAAAAAATGAGCTCTCTAGATCTTTTTATAGTTTTTTGACTAGTTTTGGCCTTGTCCAGACCTATTCTCCAACCTATTAAAAATTAGGTTCCAAGTCTTATTTGAGGGCTAAAATGGATAGGTACTTCTAATACTCCTCAAGCTCAAGGACTCCTTTGCTTTAACAAAATGGAGTTGTGAAAATGTGAAATGGTATTTACAATGGTTTTTATTGATCAAAATCACTATTTTTGTAGGGGTTTCTTCTAAAAATTTGACATGCACGTCTTGGAGCTCCCTGCATGCTCCCTCTTCTTGTGTTTCCACTTCCTTGAAACATTCCTATGCCTTTTGCTTGACCTTGAGTGTCAACAATGTGTGTATATGCATGTGTATGTGCATATCCATGTATTTGTATGTGTGTATATGTGTGTATGTATGTGTATGTGTGCATGCATATGTATGTGTATATGGATGTGTATGTGTGTATGCATGTGTTTGTATGTATGTGTATGTATGTATATGTGTGTATGTGTATGCATGCATGTATGCATTTGTGTGTGTATATGTGTGTGTATGTATGCATGTATGTGTGTGTATATGCATGTAATGCATGTGTGTATGTATGCATGTATGTGTGTGTATATGCATGTATGTATATGTGTGTGTATGTATGTGTTTGTATGTGTGTGTATATGAGTATGTTCTATGTGTATGTGTGTGTAGGTACATGTGTGTGTGTATTTGTATATATGTGTGTATGTGTTTGTATGTATATGTGTTATGTGTGTGTGTATGTATATTTGTATGTAGGTGTGTATGTGTGTGTGTGTCTATGTGTGTGTATGTATATGTATATGTATGTGTATGGGTGTGTATGTATATGTGTGGGTATGTGCATGTGTGTGTATGCATGTGTATGTGACTTTATGTGTGTGTATGTGTATGCATATGTGTCTGTATGTGTATGTGTGTATGCATATGTGTATCAATTTATGCAGAGTGTGTCTATGTGTGTGTATATGTATGTGTATGTATGCATATGTGTGTGTTTGTATATGTGTGTGTGTATACGTGTGTGTATGCATGTGTATGTATAGTGTGTATGTGTGTGTGTGTACGTGTGTGTGTATATGTATGTGTGTGTATGCATGTGTGTGTATATGTGTATGTGTGTGTATGCATGCATGTGTATATGTGTATGTGTGTGCATGCATGTGCATGTGTATGTATGTATGCATGTGTGTGTATGTATGCATGTGAGTGTATATGTGCGTATGTATTTGTATGTGTGTATGTGTATGTGTATGTCTATGTGTATGTGTATGTGTATGTGTATGTGTATGTGTATGTGTATGTGTATGTGTATGTGTATGTGTATGTGTATGTGTATGTGTGTGTATGTATATGTGTGTGTATGTGTATGTGTGTGTATGCATGTGTATATATATGTGTGTATATTTGTATGTGTGTGTTTATGTATATATGTGTGTATATGTATATGCGTGTATGTATGTACACATATAGTTGTGTATGCATGTGACTGTATGTATGTGTGTGTGTGTGTAAGTACATGTGTGTGTATGTGCATATGTGTGTATATGTACATGTTTGTGTATGTACATGTGTGTATACATGTGTTTATGTGTATGTGTATGTGTATGTGTATGTGTGTGTATGCATGTGTATGTATATGTGTGTATGTGATTGTATGTGTGTGTGTATGTGTATCTGTTTGTATGTCTGTGCACATGTATGTATGCATATGCATGTGTATACATGCATTTTGTATGCATGTGCATATATATGTGTGTGTCTATATATGTATGTGTGTTTGTCTATGTGTATATGTATATGTGTCTCTATGTGTATGTGTGTCTATGTATATGTGATTGTATTTGTATGTGTGTATGTGTGTGTATATGTTTGTATGCATATGTGGGTGTATGTCTATGTGTATGTGTATGTGTGTGTATGGTTGTGTATGTGTTTATATGTGCATGTGCATGTGTATGTGTGTGTGTGACCCTAAAAGTTAAAAATCTCTCTGTCTAAAGAAAGTTGTCCTCTATACCAGCCCCCATATCTTCTTCTATCATATGTTTGTACTAGAGGATGATCATTAGTTGGTAATGGATAATCTCCAACCATTTTATTCTGTAACCTAGGAATCAATATTCATCAAGGAAATAGTCTTATATATTTAGTATAATTTTATTTTATATATGATTTTAAAATAAAATAATGACATTAATTTATGGAATCAATACATATCCAAGCATTATCACATCAATTAGGTGGTGGTGCATGCTCAAAAACACCATAATCTACCTCATGTTCAATGCATTCCAATCGTGGGCTTTGATAGGTGACATAGCAAAGATTACACAAACATATAATATGCTCTTGATAGTAAAAATCATCATAATTCCTAATGGACAACACATGTGAAGTTGTTGCATGGGTAGGTGATGGGGTACCCTCTGATTGATCAGAATGTGATTATAATATAATAATAAAGAAAAAATATTACAATCATGTATGTATCTATCAAATATAAGAATTAAAATTTTATACTTACAGTAATTAGTCCTTGCATGACTAGGAGACAGTGGTGGAGTTCATTTGATTGATCAAAATTGGATTGTGTAGCAAAAAAAAAGGTATTAGACATTAATAATATGATTATTTACATACATACACATTCACATGTACACATTTACACACACATACATGTTCACACACACACACACACACACACACACATATATATATATATATATATATATATATATATATATATATATATATATATATATATATATATATATATATATATATATATATATATATATATATATATATATATATATATGTGTGTGTGTGTGTGTGTGTGTGTGTGTGTGTGTGTGTGTGTTTTGACATATTACATAAAACTCCCGACATCACTTCTACAGAAGATTCATCAGTTCGTCCTAGTTATGATGTGTTGTGGTTTGTTGGGGAGATTTCTTTGATGTGATGATATTTTTTTCTTCTCTTTTATATATACTCATAGCCAACATGTGCTAGTCATTTTTATACATTTCATGTTTAGTAATATAACTATGTGTTGTGCTCCTAAGTTTCTTCCTTGCTTCTTTGCACTCCTCAAATTTTGATATCTTCTCTCGCTCTCTCTCACTGAATATTTCTCTCTCTCTCTCTGTCATTGAATATCTCTCTCTCACACCATTTCTCTCTCTCATTGAACATGTCTCTCTCTCACTGACCATTTCTCTCTTTCATTGAACATCTCTCTCTCTCACGCATACATGCACAAACACATACCCTCTCTCAATATTCTCTTTATGCACACATACATGGAGGCACAACCTATTTTTCGTATTTTCTCTGTTAATGGCACTTTATTGCTTTTTTCTTTCTCTCACAAAGAGATACATGACTTGTCCAACAACATAGCTTAGGTGGCTAAGTCTTTCACCTCTTTTGGGTGGGGAGAGAGTTCAATCTCCATGGGTTGCAATGGTTGGACATGTTCTCTTTCTTGTGCTGAGATGAAAATAGTGTCCTTTAAAAAGATCTCTAAATGTTCTTCATGCAGTCTTGAGTCTTGATGAACGTTGTTGAAAGTAGCAAGGTCAATAACACTATGAAAAATGTTGTGATATTGTTTTATAAGCTCAAAAAATCTCAAAAATTGCCCTTAACACCGTCCGTTCCCAATTTCTATCCCTAGCGGGCCTTCATACTCTAAAACACACATGACTTTAATATCACAAAGGTTCTCTCTTAAGCGTGTCTTTTATCTCTCTCCATCTTTGTATCAATGACATGACTCTCAATAAGTGCGTAGAGAAATAAAAAGAAAGATGCAAACGTAGAGAGAGAGAGAGAGAAGGGAAGAAAGAGAAGCGCATAGAGAGGAATAAAAAGAAAGATGCAAAGATAGTCAGAGAGAGAGAGAGCAAAGAGGGGAACGAGAGATAGATGAAGGAAAAAAGCGATAGAGAGAGGAAAATAGATGTGGAAAAGAGAAAAAAGATAGATTGAAGGGGAGCAAAAATTGGTTACTTAAAGCACGCTCCATAGAAAATGGGGGCATGTTTCCTCCATAGAAATATATGAATGCATATGAAATCTATGGGGGCTTAACATCCATAGTTGTTCATATTAAAAATTTGGGTCACATTTCGGGCATCTTAGGGTTTCCGCGTTGTTACAACTACAAAAAAGATGTTATATGGTTTCCTCTTTATCTACAACTAATGAACATACGTCTGTGCAAGACCTATGCTTGGATGAAATGCAACAAAGTTCCTTTTACGAAGCTGAGATAGTGAGAGTTGATCATAAATTTTATTCTTATACAATCAAGTGTAAATAGATAGTGAGGTCAAAAATATTCTTTTCATGGATGAAAATATATATGTATATATATATATATATATATATATATATATATATATATATATATATATATATATATATATATATATATATATATATATATATATATATATATATATATAGCACCCTATACTATGACCAATGGAGGAATACATGTGTTCAATGTGTCCAATTTTGAAGTCTTTCTAGCTGATCATGAGATAGAACTCTGCTTTGTAATGTTATATACTCAATAGAATGGCAATTTCAATAGGAAAAGTAATTCACTCATGAGAAAGACAAAATGCATGATGAAGGCTGAAGTTTGAGATCTAGTTTTTGGCTTGAGGTGTTTATATGTGTTGCATGTATAATTAGTAGGTTTCTTACTATCAGCATTGCATTTTATCGCTCCTTGTGAGCTTGCAATTATTGCAGGACATGCGTATGTATTAATGTGGAACTACACATGAAAGAAAAAAAGGTGATAAGCCTAGAAAATTTCCTTTTGGGTACAACTCCAAAAGCAAAGTCTATTGCCTATGCCATCCATAGAATAAGAATGTATGGTTATCCAAGATGTAGCTTTTGTGAAAGATGCAGTTCAGCCTCTTCTTTTATATACTAAGAAGAAATCAATCAACTCAATGGAAAAAGATTCATGCCATTCCATCTCTAATGCAAACCATGAAAGATATATAGAGACTCTCTAGAGAAGAAAGATCTTTGACTCATATGCCTACACAAGCTAAACTTATGAAACTTTCACAAGGGTTTTGCAGCCTGAAAAGTTTAAAGCTTGTTACATGCCTTCTATGTTAACCTTCACATAGCTATAGAATTTCTTATGCATGAATGCTAGCTCTTATTTTACTACATCACTTTTAGAGGAGATATATTAATCCGTCCTGGTTATGATGTGTCATGGTTTGCTAGGGAGATTTCTTAGGCTGCTAAGTTTCTTACTTGCTTCCTTGCACTCTCTAAATTGTGATGTCTTTTCTCTCTCTCTCTCTCATTGACTATTTCTCTCTCTCTCTCATTGACCATTTCTCTTTCTCTCTCTCTCATGCACATGCACACGCATAACCTCTCTCAATATTCTCTTTCTTCTCTCTTATGCATGTGTACATATAGGCACAATCTATTTTTCATATTTCCTACCCTTAGGGGGCCTTCATACTCTATTCATGCTTAGTAGCTATCGTGTGTTCTACCCCTCCTTGTGTGGGATTTAGAAGATCCATGTGTATTATACCTTTCATTATACAGTCACAACTTCAATGTAAGCTTAAAGAGATGTAGATTGTAAGATTGAACCCTGTTTTTTTTAAGAACACGCACATGATTTAAATATCATAGTGTTCTCTCTCAAGGATGTATTTTAGATCTCTCTCTATTTTTGTATCAAGGTTGTACACTCTCAATAATTGCGGAGAGAGGAATAAAAAGAAAGATGCGAAAAAGAACGAATGTGGACAAGAATCAGGTTGGCAGAGGGGCAGATGTACGCCCATAGCTGTTCGCGAAGATTGTGCGTTAGCGCATTAGCCGACAAGGAGGAGCATGCACGTGTTGAAGAGGTAGCATCGATTATAGTGTTGACGGAGTTTGTGCGTAAGTGACGTTGAAGTTGCAGTGTATGTAGCGTTTGAGCTCGGTTTGTTTCATTCTTCTCTGATTGCATTTGCGGTGGGGCGATGCTCTACAACCGTCATTGGCAGCGACGTATCAGTTTTGTCATGTGTGTCCGGCTCTGGATCCCCCTGAGGGCATGCATCGCATTTTCTGTCGGTTGCGAATCGCGGTTGTTAGTGGGCTTTGGGGGTTGTGTATTGAGGCGTGCCTTGTTTGCGATTGCCTAGCTCCGTATGCGCATCGGGATTGTCAGGGGCTCATCGTCGCGCAGCTTGGGATTCGCAATTGTCAGCCCCGGATCGAGGTCGTCTTCTTTGTAGGAGTTCGTTTTTAGATTGCATGGTCGTTTTTAGATTGCAGTTGCGGTGGGTCGTGAGAGCGATGCTGTACAACCTTCGTTGGTAGCGACGTATCACTTTTGCCATGTGTGTCCGGCTCCGGATCCCGCAGGGCATCGCACTTTCTGTCGGTTGCGAATCGCGGTTGTTAGTGAGCTTTGGGAGCTGTGTATTGAGGCGTGCCTTTTTTGCGATTGCCTAGCTAGCTGGGCATCGTGATTGTCAGGGTCTCATCGTCGGGCAGCTTGGGATTCACGATTGTCAGCCCCGGATCGAGGTTGCGCAGACTCGCGCTTCTCTGTAGGCGGTCGCTTTTAGATTGCATGGCCGAATCGTCAGCCCTCGATTGTCTCTGGGGTGCGGATTGTGTTTGCAAAGGCTGGTAGCCGGTACTCTGATGCCGGGGGACATGGCATCATAATGCTCAGTGGAGTGTGTGCGTGCTTGTGGTGGCAATCCTCAATGCTGCCACGTGGTGGAACAACCCCAGTTTGCCTTGCTTAGTCGGCTCATCATCAATTCACATCAAGTTGCTTAGGTCTCACTTGTCTTGGCTGTTGGAGGGCTCGGCTAGGTTGTGGCTGTTGGAGGGCTCGGCTCGGTTTTATGTGTTGAATTTGGTTTTGAAACTTTCTTCACCCATTTAGTATGTGTGATCGTGGCCTTCTTAGTGATGGAACTATTTTCATTGTCCATTTGGCGTACACTTTTGCAGTCATTTGGATACTTTCTTGGAAGTCTTCATTAGATTGGAAGCTCTCTTTGGTTTCCAAGACCACATGGTTGATGGGATGCCCTCTTCTTTTGTTTTTCCCTCCCAAAAGGTTTGACTTTGGGCTTTTTCTATCCTTTTGTTCAACATTAGCCTTCTCACGCTCTAGCATGATGGCAAGTACCAATGTGAGGGGATCCACCTCATAATTGTCGATCTGAGAAGACGTGCGAAAGGTACCTGACATGGAATCCTCTATTAAAAAGCTCAAAAAAATTATACAATACTCAAGAATCAGTTCACTCTCCAACGAGCTAACCTCTAAAATGAGTTCTCTAGCTCTTTTTATAGTTTTTTGACTAGTTTTGGCCCTGTTCAGACCTAATGTCTGACCTAATTAAAAATTAGGTTCTCGGGCTTATTTATGGGCTCAAATGGAATCAAAAAATTATGAAAATTGATATGTAGGTACTTCTAACACTCCTCAAGCTTGAGGCCTCCTAAGCTTGAAAAAAATAGAGTTTCAAAAATATAAAATGATATTTACAATAGTTTCTAGTGATAAAAATAATTGTTTTCATAGGGGTTTCTTGTAAAAATTTCACATATACTTCTTGGAGCTCCCTATATGCTTCCTCTTCTTGTGTCCACTTCCTTGATGCGTTCCACTTCCTTGCTGCATTCATGTGCCTTGTGCTTGACCTTGAGGATCAAGACTCTCCCCCCTCCCCTCTCGGGTCTGTCATCCCTGACAGACCCTTGTTGTAGTGGGTGGTCCATGTAGTAATTTGAGAGGAGGTGTCAAGCATGAATCAACAAGGGCAGTTTGTCTTCCAAATGTAGCAAGGCCGGTTGTCCTCTTCATTCTTTTATTGCTAGCCTTTGCAATTTTTTCTCCCTTTGTATATACTTCCTCCTTTGATTCTCGCATGGCATTATAGTTGTGAGCTTCCAAAAATGATTAGTTGCTCAAAAGAGGTTGTCAATGTTGATTTTGAGCTACTATCAGTTGTGAATTGCTTCATAGGTACTGATGTGATAGCCTTGATGTCCTCTGGATCTTTCTAGCATGGGTTAGTTTTCATGCCAAGTACTTGTAACCCATAATGAACAATGGGTAACTGTGTTAGTGCATGGGTTAAAGAAAATATGTGCCTTGTGCATGGCCTTGTAATGTGGCCCTATGCATGTGTACTCGGGGAATGTGTTGCAAGAAGTATGGTGCAAAAACTTGGGTCTTGATCTAAGTGCTCAAGGGCATGCTGACAAAGAGGTTTCCGAATCTATCATTGTTATATTGTGACACATCGAATGGAGAAGAAACTACATGGATCCGACATCGATGTCGCTTTCCTTGCACGCATTTTTAGATTTTTGTCTTTTTGTGATAGTCTGCGCTCCTATTTTATCCTTTAGTGATAGTGGGTTGGGTTTAAATCTTGACCATACAAAAGAAAATCAATCGGATGTCTTGAATTCCATGCAAGGATCGAAATTTTCTTCTCTCTCTTATTCGTGACTGTTGCTATTTTGTCGTTTATTGCCAGAGTATGTGCTCTCCTTTTGTCCTTTTTTTTCGATGTTTTTCAAATGATCATGGCCATCCAATCAACAAATCGAAGGATTAGAAACATACACGAATTCCCTCCTTGAGCATTCTTTTTTTTATTCTTTATATTAATCTACAATACCACTTGTGGTTTTTTCCAACCCCTTAATCCACATGATTAGCCATTTTAATTCCAGAAAATTAGGAATCCTTACAAGGCCCATGCAGGGCTCACTTTTTTCCCCGATGACTTCGTGTTGTACTCCCATCATGGTGATTGACCATTGGCTTGTCTTTTGTTGTTGATAGATGTCATTGTTGATGGTTCTCTCCTGATATTCTTCAAGCACATGTTCATGTCTCTTCTTCTTCTTCTCTTCTCTCTTTCTGCTTCCTCTTTTCTTTTCTTTTTTTTTGGAAGATTATCACAAAACAACAAGAAAGAGGTTAGTATCAATAAAATAATTTACATTTGTCAAATGAATCTCATGTGCCTGGAAGTCTCAGTTGTGTCTATGCACGGCCTTGTAATGGTGCGAAAGACGGGGTTATGTCAAGGGCACATGGTTGTTGCTCGTCGAGGTTTCTGATGTTAATTGTAGATATTGATGCAATCTTTGTTGGTAGGTATCCATTGGATCTTGATATGATTTTGATAATCCCTCCTTATAGGGATCCATTGTAGAACAGTGTTTGGTTCTGTACAAATCACTTTTCACTTCTTCATCTTTAGATGGTTTCTTAATTTTTGTATCCCTTGTGGTTGGCTCTTTGGTTCTGTGGGGGCTACTAGTGCTTTCAACTTCAAAACCCATACTTGTGTTTTTTGTCATCGTATTATTATCGAGGAGGTGAGTTGATCTTCTTTTGATCTTGGTGCTTGATTACGACCCTTGCATTTCCTTGACTTCTTTGTTGAGACTTTACTCATGTGGAAGAGCATAGGATTTTGTGCATGTAAGATTTCCTTGGGTATCCACATGTGTAATTGCCCTTATTGAGCTACAACTAATCTCTTAGTCACCCAAATTTGTAAGTTATTGTGGTCCGCCTTCATCAATTGCTTCGGTAC